>OY755215.1:28903008-30131428 GCA_963576765.1 Draba incana
GTTCAGATATTTTGCATCAACAATATGCTTATGAGATAAGGAGAGTACAGCAAAACTGAAACCGTAAGACATACTTCGTAACCCATCTTATCCACCATTTCCTTCACCACTTGATACATGGTAGGTCTTGCCTGCAACAAGTAACCAAAATTCCCATAAAATCTCCATTCAATCACTCCAAATAGAGAAACAAAACAAAGGAGAAACAAAAGAGTATACAATTTGGACATTGGTCATTGCTGCCATAAGTAGCACACTAGGCATCTCCACTGCAATTAAAAAAACCACAATCAAGATCACTCAAAACATTGTGAGATCATCAAAACTAAGCGACTCAAACACAATTCCACGTACACACAATAATCGGAAGGAGAAGACCAGTTCCATCTTCCATTTTCAACACAATTGCAGGATGTGGTGCATAATCTGGTAAATGCCCTCCTTGAGGATTGTTATGAACACATCTTAATTGCCTACCATCTCTCATCTTCACCATAAAACCATCTGCTCCACTTCTTACCTCAACTACAACATTCCAAAAACACACACAACAAATTCAAAACTGGAACAAAATCAAACCAGAGTAAAAATAAACACACAAGCTATAGCTATACCAGCTTCCACAACACTAGAGTTAACATATTCCTCATCGTTTTCATTGAAATTCTCAGCAGTGCTTCCGTTACCATCAGAGTGAGAGCTGAAAACACACTTGATGATACTACTCTTGTTGCGATGCAAACGAAGAGTGATTGTAGTAACCTGAGACTTGACACTTTTTGTTCGATTACCCAAGAATTGGCTTCTAAGAAACCTAGGCTTCACACCAGTGTAGCTTACTAGCGATGAAGCACATGCACCTACTTGTCTTGGACGAATTGCAGGGCAAACAACTGGTGCTTGAAGCGACCTCATCTTCCTTTTTACCTTCGATTACGAAAATCAAAACGAGATTTTCAGTACATGAAAATCATTACCATATATCTAAATCTCTAATCCAAAAACTTCTAAAACTGGAATCAAAATTTCTCTTGGTGAACAAATCAGTGATCCATAACAACAAATTCCAGAGATCCTAACCAAAAGTCAAACAATCAATGATCGGTGACATTGATATCCACAAAAACCTTTCGAATTTGATGATCGATAATAAGAGAGACTCAGAGACGACACTAAACAGTTTTTTTTCGATATTACTTACGATTTTCGTGAGCGACGATTGGGAATCGGAGATCGGATAGATCATATGATCGGAAGTGGCGTAAACAGTCGCCGGAGAAGATCGATCGGAGAAGAAGATCGGAGATTGTTTGGAAGGCGAAAGAGAGGAGAGCATCAACGGAGAGAAAGGAAGAAGATTAGAGAGAGTCTCTTCACTTGGGGATTGAGAGATCAGAAGAGTGAGAGAATCTCTCCGTCACTTTTATCAATCCAGTTTAAGATTCAATTACCGATTTTACCCTTTCACCAAATTTGTTTCATTTTTGCCTTATCTTTTCTTTTTTTTCGCCTAATCTCAGTGATGAAAAATCAACAGTGTTTCTTATATAAACAGTCTTTAAACTCATGTTGCCGACAAAAAAGAAATTAACAAAAAAAATATATAGTATCATAAAGAATTTTTGTTTTTTATTTTTGTGTTCACCAAAAGAATTTACAAAGAATTTCAAATAGTTTGTATTAATCTGTTAGATGAATGCTAATTTAAGAAATAAATATTTTAACAAAATACTACTTTTTTCGTTGCAAATTAATTGTCATTTTAGACTTAATTTTTTGTTTCAAAATAAGTTGTTATTTTCGGTTGTTTCAAATTTTTTCTATCAATTATTTAAAATATTTTAATTCTAATTGCTTTTATAAAATAAAATAATCATCCGTCAACTTTGACACTTTTGATAAAGAAATAGTACGTCACATACTTAATTACTTTTTAATTATAGCACACGAATTAAGACATCGTCAATTACTTATAACTTGAGCAACGATCTACGAACATTAACAAAGAATTTGGTCGTTTTCAATTCGTCTATACGATATTAAGAAAAATGTAGATTGAGGGGTAAAAAAGGTAAATCAATAATAGAGCAGTGATGACGTGAGAACGAGAGAAATCATAAAAGGTTGACAGGTCATCAATTACCGGCAAGCCGATGTATTAATCGCGTAGATGGGTACCACGTGTACCTCCACATTGTATCAGAGCTAGTTTTGGATAAGGTCCTAGAATTTATCACAAACATAAAAGACTTTTTATCCACCAAAAAAAAAACATAAAAGACTTTTTTTTGCTCCTGTAATTTTCCTGCATCTTCTATAGTATATTATTGTAGTAAAAGCTTAATAATAGTGTGCCTTTTGGTAATGTCCTAAGTAAAATTATTTAAAAAATTACATAGATAAATCACCATGTCAACTGGGAAAATTGTTAAATCAAACTATGTTTCGTTGAATTAGAAATCAAGACTAATTTTCGGTACATGCAAAATGACAAACTATGATTAACTATGAAATATTTATTTTTATTTTATTTTATTACCTCTAGGAATATACATCATTATTTTAAACGGTGACTAAATTATGTAAACAAATATATGTGTAATTTTAATTAGTTATTAAGTTATATAAAAGGTAGAGCAATTAGTCTTTGGTACTATTGGCCAATCACCGGAAAATACAAGTCATATTCGATGAGGAAAGTGAAATAAGCAAGTGGAAACTATAATGTAGCTTAGAAGTCAATGTCAATGACGGGCCCATTCATGTCCAAATACCTTATCGATCCAAAAATTGATATGTAAATGGCTTCACAAGCGTTCCTTCGTTATCCAATTTCCCAGCCCCAAAAATATCCCTCAAACGTTGGATATTTTTCGACTTCTTGTTTGTATTTTTCTTCCAAAAGTTTTGCATGCCTTGAATAGCTGTTTGGGAATTTTTATTAAATCGCAAATTATATTGATCTAAAACTGAATTTGGCCCATAATTAGGCCCAATAACTACCCATGATGAGCCTTCACTATTGGCCAGCAAATTTTGGGAATAAATCGATTCTTTCACATACTCAAAACAAAATATAAATTCAAATTCAAATATGTTTTTTCTCACAAAGACCGGTAGTAACATAAAGGGATTGAGTCGTTTGACTTGTTAGAGCATGTTTATTGAGGAAATTTAGAGGAGTGCTAGTGTTGTTAAATTAATTTAATAATGTTTTGGGGTGTTTAAAAGATAAGTTGAGTTGCTAACTTTAGCTGTTATAGAATCAGGTTACGGGGACACGTGGCAACATTTAATTGGATTTGAGGAAAATACAAAAGGGAAAAAAAAATTTATCCTCACCATTCCCATTTATTTTTCTTTTCTTCCGTCGCTCTATCTCTCTCTCGATCCCCTTTCTCTTCCTGTAAAATAAAACAAAATCAAAGAAGATTGATTGATTTTTGATGAAATCCATCGGATTTTGTCTAAACTCCGAAGGATTAGGTCTGAAATCAACAAACACTTTTGATAATGAATCGGAAGTTGTTTGAAATCATCGAAAAATCGGCACAATCTGGTAAGATTCCTCTGATTTCTGTGTAAATCGTTGTGTATTAGTAGAGATTTCATGTAATTTAAAAACAGGAATTGATTTAGGGGTTTGCATGTGAATAAAATTGAGAATTTTTGATGAAATAGATGTTAGAGTTCTTCACACAAGTAATGATACCTTAATTGTATTTTACTCTGTGATTTTAGCTTCAATTTGTCATAGAGATTCATATGTCTGTTCATCTTCTTCTCAGATTCAAACCGATAAGCATTTAGGGTTCTCTTTACATGTGTAGGTGTTATTTTTGTATGTTATGATAACTGATGGATGTTCCATTTGCTCTTCATGTTCTTTAAGGTTGTCTATGGAAACGATGGCTCAGATTTTCCATTGATCTTCAGGTTACTTCTTTTCTTATTATCTGAATCAACCTTGTGTTCATTATATGTGTTGTTTACTTAATTACTTGTCAGTTTGATATTTATTTCAATTATGTGCAAGGTCAAAGGGATAAATTCTTGAAGGCCGATGAGAATGCATTTAGGAATCTCAAAACTATTTTTAAGGTACCAATATTCTTTTTGCCTAATACCTTCTAGTTTGTGTTTATGTTTCTGCTTAATGTTTATTTCAATTCTGTGCAAGGTCATAACTGATTTATTTCTGCTTGTATGAATTGCCTAATTACTGATTTGATTGGTAGATTATCTGTGTATAATTGCTGCCAAATTAAGTGTATGTTGTATAAAATAGTTTGTACCTGTTGATACTCATCTGCATTTGGCATCATGGTTTGATTTATGGTTGAAAGTGGTTAGATTTATATTAGGTTTACACTTTAGTATTTAATTTATGTGATAAATGCCTTGTTACTGTTGATTTTGACTGGTATTAGCTTCAGTTCTGTATATGCAATTATGGTTCTGCATATGTTATAAATTGGTTGTTAGCTGTTGTATTTACTGAATGGTTGTTGTATGTTATTGATTGCTAAAAAAAACTGAGCAGAACCTGTTAACAAATAAACTTAAACACAAATAAACTTAAACTAAGCAGAACCTGTTTTGTCAAACTTAAATGCATTTAAAACCATAACCTTCCCTTTTGCTAAGAACTCCCTTGAACCTCTACTTGTATATAACAAGAACGCCCAGCAACCAGAGCACATACCATAACCTTCCCTTTTGCTCAGTCCCTTTCATTTTCTTCTTCCATTTTCATTTTGCTTCTTTCCTTTTCCTTAGATATAACCAGAAAGTAGGTAATGGATTCTACGAATCCATTTAGTCACTCTACCGGATTTATGAATCTCTTAAACAGCCAACAAGAAAACCACATAGACCTTGAAGGTTTATCACCAACCATAGACCTTGGATCATCAGAAACCTTTGGCTTTAGTAACCTAAGTGAACCCACAACTGAGAAACAACGTAGAGAAAGAAGGAGTTGGTCAATCAAAGAAGATCTTGTGTTGATCAGTTCCTGGTTGAATACAAGCAAGGATCCACTTGTAGGAAATAAGCAAAGAGCAAAGGCGTTTTGGACACGCATTGCAAATTATTACAACGCTAGTATAGCAAATATTCCAGAGCTTGCTGGTACTCAACCAAGAGAGACTCTTCATTATAAAAACAGATGGGCCAAGATTAATGACCAGGTAAGCAAATTTGTAGGCTGCTATGAGGCAGCAAAAGCTCAAAAGAAAAGTGGTCGGAATGATGATGATGTTCAGAAAGTTGCTCTGGATATCTTCTTCAGTGATCACAAGCAGAAGTTCATGCTTGAACATGCTTGGCTGGAGCTAAGACATGAGCAGAAATGGTGTTCTTCTTCTACTACTAATGCTGAAGGCAGTTCAAAAAGAAGAAAGGTTAATGAGGGTTCTTCACAGACTTCAAGCTCCCACGCTGAACAGGTTGAAGTCTTGGGTCGTCTAGCCGGTATTAAGGCTACAAAAGCAAATTCAAAAAGGCTTGTGACCAAAACACCCACTGTGGACCAAGGAACCAAGAACCTGTTAGACTTCCAGAACATGTGGGCAATTAAGGAGAAGGATCTAACCATGGCAAAGAAGATCTATGACAAGAAACTGCTAGATCATTTGCTAGGGAAAACTGAACCTCTTTCTGATGTTGAATTGGCTCTAAAGAATAAACCGATTTCAGACATGTTAGCTAATTAGTTTCTTTGTATGAGCTGCTTGCATTATTAGTGTTTTATTATGTTTGCTTTGTATGAACAACTTGTATGAATAATGTCTGCTTATATCACCTACTTGTTTTTTTATTGTATGATTTGTTGCTTTATTTTGGTTCTTATAATTATTGGATTTGTTCCTTCTATATATGAGTTCAAGTTTTCCTTTGGTCTGTACAACTCTTCTACTTCTTTCGGATCAACAACTCATTCTACTACTCTCCTCTTCTTCTCAACTCTTTAGAAATTAAAAAATCTTTCTTAGTCTTTAAATCTATTCCGGGGAAAGAAATTGCAAACACTTTCAAATTCAAAACACTTTCAAATTCAAACTTCTTTAATCAATTTCTTTTCACGCAAGTATGGCATCGTCTTCAACAAATCACTTTGACGGATCAATCGGGGAAACTTTTGATGATAGTTTTAGAGAAACTTTTGATGGTCTTTTTAACCAACAATTTAACCAAACGTACGATACACACTATTGATGGAGTCTACTGATCATCGGAGGCCAACTAATCCCAGGAAAAAACGAGACTTCATTGAAAGAAATCGCGAAGACGGACACGAGCGTTTGTGGAATGATTATTTCAAAGATGATGCAACTTACCCAGCTCATTTATTCCGACGTCGTTTTAGAATGAAAAAGCACTTTTTCATGCATATTGTTGATCAAATCTCCAATGAAGTTCCATACTTCCGACAGAAGAAAGATGCTACCGGAAGGTTTGGTCTCTCCGCACTTCAAAAGTGTACAGCAGCAATTCGTCTCATGACATATGGTAGTGCGGCTGATCAAGTTGACGAATACCTCCAGATTGCTGGACCTACAGCTCGTTTATGCTTGGAACATTTCGTCGAAGACATAATAAATTTGTTCGGGGATGAGTACCTAAGGGGACCCACAGAAGAGGATCTTCAACAACTTCTTGTAGTTGGAGAGGAACGCGGATTTCCTGGGATGATAGGAAGCATCGATTGTATGCATTGGGAATGGAAGAATTGCCCCATTCCCTGGAAAGGGCAATTTTCACGTGGATCTGGAAAACCCACTATCGTTTTAGAGGCAGTAGCTTCATACGATCTTTGGATATGGCACGCGTATTTTGGAGCTCCAGGTACCTTAAACGATCTCAATGTCCTTGACCGCTCACCTGTTTTTAATGATATAACATATGGCCACGCTCCGCAAGTAAATTTCTCTGTCAACGGAAGAGACTATGATATGGCTTACTATCTCACATATGGTATTTATCCGAAATGGGCTACTTTTATCCAATCTATTCCACTACCACAAGGTCCAAAAGCATCTTTATTTGCTCAACGCCAAGAAGCTGTTAGAAAAGATGTCGAGCGTGCTTTCGGAGTCTTGCAAGCTCGATTTGCCGTTGTTAAAAACCCAGCTCTTTTTTGGGATCAGAAAAAAAATTGGAAAGATTATGCAGCTTTTGTCATACTCCATAATATGATAGTAGAAGACGAACGAGATGCTAAGACTCAGTTTGATGTTTCAGTATTCCAACTAGGCGATGGAAACAGAACTTCACATGTGGATTACACGTTCTCTACATCTATGCCTATAAATAATGCCGATATGCGGGGCATTAGAACTCGACTACGGGATAAACAAATGCATCAACGGTTGAAAGCTGATTTGGTTGAACATATATGGCAAAATCGAATGCATTATCAAGACAACAACTAACCGTTTCTTTCCATTTATTATTCTCAAATCTATGTTTTAAATGTTTTTTTCATGTATGTTTCAAATTTCTTTCAATATATGTTTTATTAAATGTTGTATCTTATCAATTTAAATAAATTTTACTTTAAAAATAAAAAATTTAACTTTTTTTTTTAAGCACCCTTCCTTAGCAACTACCAATAATCGACCAAAAACAACAACAATTATTTTGAGGTTCTTAAAAAAACTCCTACACAATTTATCATTATTAAATTACTTAACACCCCCAAATTAAAATCTACCAATAAGCATGCTCTTAGGCCTAATCAACTTCGTCAAAAACTTAACAAGTATATAGTTTATCTAAATTTTCGTTAACCAAAAACATATAACCTTGGTTCTGTTTTATACCAAATTTGGGCATGAACGAAGCCAGTAACGAAGCCCACGTTTCAGCCTTTAGAGATGGACAAAGCATTAGTTTATGTTCTAAGGTATATTCCGAACCGTTTTTATAATATATCAAACAAATGGAATGTAGAAGGCTTTTCCAAATTTGGTTGTTACGAAAACATCCTTTCTCGTATAATGTAATCGCGTGTTACGAAATCAGTTTTTTTTTCTTTTGTTAGGATGTTCCGTTCTCGTATAGGTTTGTCTAATTTTTAGATAAACTCATCGTTTCTCTCTATATGACCATTAATTTTAGTGGACTTAATTTTCTAATATAAGATAACAAGTGGATACCTACCTCCACGAATGACCAGCGTTTATGACCAGCGTTTGTAAGAGAAATTACACAATGTAATTTTATTTTAAACATCTTTTCAAGATCTGTCATTTTTTCAATTTCTTTTAATAAGTAGTGAAAATACATTTTTACCAATTCTCTCTCTCTCTCTCTAAAAATGGTGGATGGTTGTGGCCGGAGACGGAGACGGTTGCCGGTGATGAAGACAAGACTGTGGACAATCACGGAGACGAAACTGTGGACAAAACTGATACGCTGACAGAGAATGGACAAAAACGAGACTGTAACGGTAATTGTGACAGACGATGGTCGACGATGGTGAAGATGGTGATTGGTGGTGGACAAGATGCGGGTGTATACTAACATAGCCAACGATGGTGGATGAGATAGTGGTAGCGGTGGACAAGAAACGAAAATGTCCACTGTGATGGTGGTCGGCGCTGACGAAGATAGTGGTGGATATAACTGGAGACGGTGGACAAAATGTGGTTGTGAACGGACATAAACGGCACCGTGCACAAGTTGTGGTGGGGAACAAAAACAGAATCAATGTCGTTATATAAAGAGTTGTAAATTGATAGAACATGACAGTAGTTTTGCTTCACACTAAAAAACAAAATATGGCAGTTTTAATAAAAAACATTAAATAAATATAACAATTTAATGGCAGATTTTGAGTGGCATTTCATTAAATGGCAAATGATAAAAAAAATTTAGGGACAAATGACATTTCTAGAAACAAGACGGTTTTTACCCCATGCTCTTTATCGTACATCCTTAATTGGTAACTAATGCTAAAAGTAATCATAGGTATAGTGCTCGTTGTTATCCTTATGATATTTTGTATGTAAATTATGTGTTCTTATAATTTGGATTTCTGAATCGATTTAAGTCATTTGTTGTTGAAAAAAAGAACAAAATGGTGGGACACAAAAAAACCTCCCAAAGCATATAACAAAAATAAATATTAAAATATTAAAATCGATGGGTCGAGATAGGTGGGGAAGAAGCTTGAAGTCCTTGTGTTTGAAGAAAAGCTGAACTGAAAATAAAGAAACAATCGTAATTTAACAAGATCATAATAATAAGAAATGAAAAGATATTTAGATGCGCGTATATATGTGATAAGGTGTTTCGAGATTTTTGCGACCTTTAAAAGATTCGATGTCGGCTGCTCTAAGCCTCCTTCAATCACTCTCAAGACTTTAGCCCTTTCTCTACCAACCCTACCATTCTCTCTTTCTTTTCTATCATTTTGCTTATTTTTTCTCTTCTTCTTTTCAGTTTTAAGTTTTAACTTACACTAGATTTGGATCCGCATCAAATACAGGATTATAAATTATTATTTATTTCTATATGTTAATTTGCATAAAATATAGAACCAACACATGAATTGAGAAAAGAATTTTATAAAAGAATTTCAAAGTCTATCAATAAAAAAAGTATGCGACTTGTTTACTTTAAATTAATTTGGTACTATGATTTGTGTGTAATGTCCAAAACATTTATATACACTCGAGTTAATAACATTTACATGTATTTTGACTAAAATATGAATAAATAATCAATATTCAAATTTTATTTTAAGTTTATTGAGTTGATTCGCACAAACCAAATCGAGATTTTCATCTTTAAACGTACAATTACAAAATTGTATTAGTACCAAAAAGCAAAACAAAAAAAAAGTTGCAGATAATTATCAATTTCTCTTTGATCGACAAATTATGTTTTTTTCTTCTTCTAATGCCTTTAGAATTAGTAGAAAAGTTAGAGATTTTTTTTAATTAATTACCACCATATTTGTTACCTTCTATAGACAATTAGTGGAATTAATAGGATTTGTATATTAAAAGTCATTATGATTTCAGGAAAGTTATATAAATACTATTTTTCGGAATGTTAAGGAAAGTGAATGTAAAATTTTAGGAATGTTTTTTTATTTGTTGCCATGTTTATAAGTTTTAATTTTTAATAGAATGATAATTGTCCCATAAAACTCTCTTTGGATGACACACAGGATTTTTAAATTTTAAAGATCTCTTTGAATGACACCTAGGATTTTGAACTTTTAGTGTTTTCTCAATTAATATATATATAAGATATATATTTAAGGGTTAATTTGCCAAGTAACCAAAAAATACTAATAATTAGATAACTAACCAAAATTGACTAATGTGGCTAAATTATAACCATATGATTTAGGGTATTTGGTTATAATTTTAATTATAATTTTTTGGAGGTTATATTTGCTAATAGATTATCATGTTGAACTTGATTTTCATATAACATAAAATAATATATACACCCTCAAAAGTTAAAACCGAATTGTTTTCTGACAAATATTTATAGAATATAATATATTATTGAGATGTATTAAGTTGAGCTGATGTTTATATTTATATAGAATAGAATATTTATATATATAATGATTAGCTTTAGCTTTTTACATATTGCTAACACCACATAATATAAATTTTCCTAAATTCCTAATACATAACAAAAATATACTAAGAATATATCAAATTCTAAAGAATGTTTTATTTATGCTTTATAGATTTTACTTCATTGACGGGTTTTGATGTCCCACAATACTTGATCATCAAACTATATGTCTTGCTTTCCAAAATTGGTTAATTGTCCCACTTGAACTGACACTATGGCTTAATTTTGCTTCATTTAACGCGATAATTTTGGATCAAAATCCATATACTCTCTTCGTTCCAAAATATAAATTGTTTTGGGTGTTTTTTTTTTCAAAATATAAGTTGTTTTGAAAATTCCAGGTACTTTTCATCTTTATTAAATATTGTGCGACCAATAATATTATGTAGTCTTTTTTAGGTTTGATTAAATTATGTTTATTATGTATATTAATTAATATTTTTATAAAAAAAAGTAGTTTTTTAATCTTTGTGCTTTTAGATAAAACAACATATATTTTGGAACGGAGGGAGTATTGGAATTATCCAACATTCTCCCTCTTGAACTCCAATTAAACTCCTCATTTCTCTGAACTTGATCTTCCCTAACGGTTTCGTTAGTATGTCTGCCTTCTGCTTTACTCCTGGAGCGTGATCAACGTCTATCTGTTGATTCTCCACACACTCACGTATGAAGTGATACTTCGAGAGTATGTGCTTACTCCTTCCATGAAACACTGGATTCTTGGTGAGTGCAATTGCCGATTTGTTGTCTATTCGTAGTATGACCATCTTGTCTTCTTTATCTAGGATTTCTCTCAACAATTCCTTGAGCCAATTTGCTTGCTTTGCAGCTTCAGTCGCAGCCATGAACTCTGCTTCACAAGATGATAAAGCGACCGTCGGTTGCTTCTGTGATGTCCATGTGATGGGAGACGCTCCATAATAAAACATGTGACCCGATGTGCTCTTCCCATCATCAACGTCGATGTTATGCCTGCTGTCACTATATCCAATCACCCTTCTTGATCCATCTCTCTTGAAAAACAACCCATACTTAGTTGTTCCCTTTACATACCTTAATATATGTTTGAGCGCCTCTCCATGAGAAGCTCTAGGACTCTGCATATATCAACTCAAGACTCCCACATTGTAAGAAAGATCTGGATGTGTATAGAGAAGGTATCTTAAGCAGCCGATTGTTCTTCTATAGGCAGTAGCATCGATCTCTTCTTCGTCTTCAGCTTTTGACAACTTCAGGTTTGACTTCATTGGCACATGAGTCGAATTACACATCTCCATCTCGTTATCTAATAAAATCCCATTAGCATAACCTTCTTGCTTTAACTTGATTCCATCAGTTCCTTGTACTACTTCTATTCCCAAGTAGTATGATAGTCTCCCAAGATCAGACATTTCAAACCTTCTTGACATATCTTCTTTGAAATGTTTGATAACATCAATGGATGTTCCTGTAACAAATAAATCATCAACATATATTGCAATGATCAATATTTCGTTTCTGATCTTCTTTTGATAAACAGATGATTTCTTCTTGCATTTGATAAGCCCTATCTACTTTAGAGTATTATCAAGTTTCAAGTTCCAAGCTCTAGGAGCTTGACGCAGGCCGTACAGTGCTTTGCTCAACTTATAGACTCGATCTTCTTGCCCTTTCTTCTCAAATCCTTCAGGTTGAGTTACATATACCTCTTCACTTAAATTACAGTTCAGAAAAGTTGTTTTCACATCTAAGTGATGTATTTCCCAACCGTTACTAGCTGCACGAGATATGAGAAACCTTATAGTTTCTATTCGAGCCACAGGTGCAAAAACCTCCTCAAAATCTATGCATTGTTGTTGCACATATCCTTTGGCAACAAGTCTTGCTTTATGCTTGTTCACTGTTCCATTGGCCTTTCTTTTGATCTTATAGACCACTTCAATCCTAATGGTGTAATCCCAACCGGGTTTTTAACAAGTTCCCATGTCTTGTTCTTTATGATGGACTCTAGCTCAGCCACCATTGCATCAACCCATTCCTTCATGATTGCTGCTTCTGAATATCTTTCCGGTTCACCATCAATAGTAAGTAACAACATTCCTCCTTCGTATTCAGCAAGTAACACAATCTTTAAACCTCCTTGGCTTCTTTATAATACGGCCAGCCCGTGTTACACCTTGCTGAACACCCTCATGAGGCAAACCCTGACCCTTGGCTTCCTCTTCTTTTTCTTGATCTGACACCACCTCGTCGTGTTCGTCAGTCTCAGACTCTTCTTCTTGTCCGTCATGATCGTGGTGATTATGATCAGTTTATCCGTGATCTTCCTCTTCTGCAATGTAATCTTGTGGGACATTAAATGTTCCTGGTTCTTATTCTTTCTCTTCTAAAGTTGCTGTCCAATCCCATCCTTTCTTCTCATCAAAGACAACATCCCTACTTACAATTATCTTCTTCGTACTTGGGTTATAGAGTCTGTAGGCCTTGGAACCCGGCTCAGTTCCTAAGTTGATCACAATCCTTGATCGGTCATCTAGCTTTCTCAAACTCGATCCATTGAGTTTAGCGTATACAACACAACCAAAAACCCTTAAGTGTTCAACTTTGGGTTTCTTGGTAGTGAAGCATTCATAAGGAGTTTGACCATTTAAAGCTATTGTGGGCACTCGGTTGATGATATAGGTTGCATGACGCACAACCTCTTCCCTCATGTGATTCAGCAATTTCTTCCCTTTTAGTAAGTTTCTTGTCATCTCTATCAATGTTCGGTTTCTTCTTTCTACTACACCGTTTTGTTGCGGTGTATATGGAGCTGTAAGATGCCTATTGACCCCATTCTCTTCATAAAATCGGTTAAACTCTCTTGATGTGAATTCCCCTCTTCTGCCAGTACGAAAAGTCTAGATAGTTATCTTAGTTTGATTCTCAACATATATCTTGAAAGTCTTGAACCGTTCAAATGCCTCACTTTTCTCCTTAAGCAACATTGTCCACATATATCTTGAGAAATTATTTATTAAAACAAACACATACCGATTATTAGATGGTGTTGGGGGCGTAATTGGTCCACACAAGTCTCCATGGACCAGCTCCAACGATCTTAAAGCGCGAAACCCTGCTTGTTTCGGGAACAAGATCCTTGATTGTTTCCCGATTTGACAAACTCTACCCACATCTTTGTCTTGTATGGTTTGCGGCATTCCTTTCACCATCTTTTTGTCTACCATGTTTTTCATCACACCGTAGCTCACATGTCCTAGCCCGCATGCCAAGACATTGTGGGATCCTCGCTTTCTACTTGGAGACACTTTGGATGATAGATCTTCATCGGTGTCTTGTATAGCCTATTAGCTGATCTTGTAACTTCCACTAATAGTCTTCCTTGAGGATCCTTTAGTAGTAACATACTACCATTCATGTTAACCTCACATCCATGCTCAGTTACTTGCCCTAAACTGATTATGTTGTACTTCAAGCTTGGTATATAGTAGATATCCTTGAGCAGTCTATTCTCTCTAGACTTGCTAACAAACGTGATCGATCCCTTCCCTACTATATCCACTTGAGATCCGTCTCTGAATTTTACTTTTCCTCTGATGTTCTCATCCAGGGTTGAGAAGAAGCTCTTGGTTCCTGTCATATGATTACTAGCACCATTGTCTAGGTACCAAACACAGTCATCTCCACCGCTAACATCAAATTTTCTTGGAAATAATTTGTCCTCATTCAGAAACACCACCTCCTGCATATATAATGCATCCCCTACTTCCATCTCTGCTAGATTGGTTTCTTGATTTTGTTGAGGTTTTGTAGGACACGTATTCACAAAATGACCATACTGATACTGATCGAGTTTTAACCCAAATAAATCACTGCAAGTGCACAGGCACGCAGTAGTATATTATGGGATCGAATCCACAGAGACCAATGGCTTACGCAACAGATTATAGATTCTTAAACTAAGCTAAGCAGGAAATAAAGATTGGTGATGAAATCAAAATTAAAGACAAGAAAGCAAATTAAAACAGTTTAAATTCAGATAATTAAAAACGTTAGGCAATAGGGAATTCTAAGGAAATCACAATCATGAACCAGACAACTATTCAGATTCTAAGTATGCATGCATCTTAAACTCAAACACTTTTATAAACTACTCCACTTTCGTGATAACTGTTACTTTCCCTAGAGATCCGAGAGCCTATACTTTCGCATGGTCACGGCTATCCTAGACAAGCATTATACGTTCAGGTTTGATCAGTTCACAATTAATTCTAATTCACTTTCGAGACTAGAAACTAATTGCTCATCAACGGTAGTTTCAGTTATGCACAAGCTTTTGGAATGTGTATAAACCTATGATCTAGAGATTAAATGGCCAGTTCAATCCTAGCATTATGCCTAACAGTGATGAAGATGATAAAGGATAAGCAACCTATTTGTGTCTGATTCAATCGGTGAAATCCATCGAAAAACCCTAAAATCTAACTAGGATTCTACTCAGACATGATAAAGAACAAACCAGAAATCATGGATGAATAGAATTGCATAATCATGGAATAAGAAATAAGAGTAGGGTTTAGAAATCTTCTCCAAAGGGATTGAGATCTTCTCCCAATACAAAGCTCTAAAATCTCTCTAAAAGTCTCCAAAAACGTGCAGGAATAAAAAAAAAGTGTGTAAAAAGTCTAAAACCTAACAGGTATTTATAGGATAAAACGGAAAAAGGAAAAATCCCTAAAAAAATCTGCAAGTGGACCGGTCGGTCCAGGATTGGACCGGTCGGTCTGCTTCTTCCAGTGGCTAGACCGACCGAGCAGACCGGTCGGTCTATGTGCCATTTGATCGGTCTTCGAATTGCCGTCAGATTGACTGGTCGGTCCGTAAGTGGACCGGTCGGTCCATACTTCAGAATTCTCCATTTTCGCCTCAAATTGCTCAAAATTCCTTTCCGCTCTCATGTGGTTCAAATTCTTGAAGTATGGCCTGAATATCAACTCAAAACAACTCCAAAGGCTCCGAAAACGCGTTAAGAACATGGTTAGGAAACTCCAAATTCACGTTATATCACATACTTATCACATTTCCAACATTAAACATTAGAGAGGTCCTTTTTGGATTTGTCGTAGTTGTTTGTTCCTTCCTTCTCACGGTATTGGCTATTGAACCTGCCTCGTCCTCTGCCTCTATACGCGCCTCTACCTCTATAACCTCCACCGCCTCTATAACCTCTGTCGCCACTACTCTAGCTACCGGAGTTACTCTCTTCATTCCTGCCGAACCTCCCAGTTTGATTACCACCAAATCCTCCTCGATGTGGTCTGTTGTTACTTACATACATAAGTTTCCCTTTATCTTGTTCCTTTATCTCATCCACGACCCGTTCCTCATAGGCTTTTATTCTTCCCACTATGTCTTTAAAACCCGTTGAGTTTAGGTCCAGAACCTGTTCAAGAGATGCCACAATATGTATGTATTTGTTCCTAGGAAGTTCGGTTAAAAACTTTTTCACGATCTTTGGCTCCTCCATGATCGTTCCCAAAGCAGCTGACTTCGATACTTGACCCGATATCTTTCCAGCAAAATCATCTACCGAATCTTCGTCACTCATCTTTAGCTTATCGAATTCAGCCATCAAAGTTTGGAGTCTCGCTTCTCTCACACGATCGGCCCATAGGTGTTTTGCCTTGATCGCATCCCACACCTTCTTTGATGTATCCTGTTCCCCAACTTGCAGTATTAGGGCTTCCGGTATATGTGCGTGCTGGATTTTCACACAATAGAATTTGTGAAGATTCTTTGAAATAGAGCTTCTTTAGGTTTTCAAACACTCAGAATGAAAGAGATTTAGAGTTCTTGAGCTGTTCTTATTAATTAGCTGAAAAAGTTGTTTTTGTCTTATTACAACTCAGAATTTCAGATCCCCTCAAATAAGGGGGGTACATGCTTATTTATAGAGAATACAAGTCGGTTTGGACAAACAGTGTTAGGCCTTTAATGGGCCTCTATCTTCTGGGCTTGACCGTTGGGCCGTTTAACGTATACTTAGTCGATTTAGGCTTATCGATTCTTCTAGGGGAGATTTGGCCCCTACAGTTAGCCCCCCAGTTCAACATTTTTATAAATAAAAGTGTTGAAGTAAGGGTGTCCAAGTGAAGAATCGATTTCCGTTAGACTGTTAACGTGTTGACCGATTTTGCCGAGCCCAAGTGACATTGTTGTACCCAATTTGGCGAGCTGATCGACGCAATGCCACCTGATGGTCGATTTCAAACTTGTGAACTGATGATCTCATAACCCGCGAATCACTCGAAGATGCGAGATGACGAGATGAAAATGTTCCGAATCCGCACTGCTTGAAGATGCGAGGCGGCGAAACGAAGACGTATAGGTGTGTGAACAAGCCTCGGTAAAAACCTTGTCTAGAAAACCCGGTGGGAAAAAACCAGACCAAGGGGAAAAGAGTACAAGTCATACACTCGTTTAAGTTGCCATTATCGCCGAGTCCCCAATTTTAGTTTCGTCTGCGTATTCTCCGAGTTGTTTGGTGGAATGAAGCTGCGAAGTCGCGAGCTACGAGGTCGCGAGCTGATATGATGAAGTCGCGAGTTGATTTTGAGGACGTCGCGAGCTGATGTGATGAAGATGAAGTCGCGAGTTGATTTGATGAAGTCGCGAGTTGATCTGATGAAGTCGCGAGTTGATTTTGAGGACGTCGCAAGCTGATCTGATGAAGATGAAGTCGCGAGCTGAGTGAGTGTGACGTTACGAGCGAGTCGATTTCGATCCTGCGAAGTGACGAGATGAAGTCGCGAGTTTGACTTTGGGGAATTCGCGAGCTGCTTGAAGATCATGTCACGAATCAGCGAGTCGCTCGATACGCGCGAGGCGACGAGACGAACATGTTGCAAATCTGCCAGTTGCTCGATATGCGCGAGGCGACAAGGCAAACGTATCACACATCTGCCAGTCGAGAGACTGACTGCGAGATGATGAAATGAAGTTACAAATTGATTTTGGCGAGGTGGCGAGATGAAAATCTGCGGAGTTGCGAATTTATTTCGATGAAGAGAAGTCGCGAGACGCCTGATGAGACGGAGTCGCGAGTTGATTTTGATGAAGAGATCGATTTGAACAAGTTACGAGGGTGCGACTTGACCAACTCCACAAATACTGCGAGGTCATGGTAATCGCTGAGAATCGAAGTCTTGAGAAAGCAAAATCCTGAAGTCGCGAATTAAATCAGAGTTGAACTCGTGAGGTCGCGTTTCGAGCTAATACGAAGTCGCGGGATTGCATATCAATCCTTCAAGCCCAGAATCTCAGGCCCATCACGAAATGAGGCCCACCTCGAAATTTGATCCGCAAAAGATGCCTTTATAAGGAGCGATGCTCCTCAGATACTTCTCATAATTCTCACTTCTCCGAAAACAGGTTTGCTCTCTCTCCCTTTTCTCTCGTTTTTCTTTCAAGTTTTTGTTAAGTTTTTTGCCGTCCCATCACTTCGTTGCCGCCGTGTTCTTCATCGCCGCCGTCGAGTTCTTGAGGAAATTCAAAAATTCTTCCCTTTTGATCCAAAAATCATGTCGTCAACAAATTCGATTAAGTCTGCGAAATCTACCGAGCTCCCCGAGAAGGAAATATTGATTTGGGAATATTCTGCTAACAGCGAGTCGGTCGTCGATGCGAGTTCAAGCTGTGGTTGGTTCCGCAGATACGAGGATGTGAGTACGTCTGGTCGCGAGGAGACGAGTGCGTCTTGTCGAGAGGGTTGAGCTAGAGGTAACTCTCCCCTTGCCGATTTGTTCACCTATCGCACTCCTGTCTCAAGGCGAAGTCGCGAGATTCAGGAGAGTGTCTCACCAATGCGAGCTCCAATAGCGGGTTTCCAAGAGGAAGTTGGGACCTCAAGTCCTTCTCAGAGTGGCGAACCTCCTGCTGCCAATAAACAAAGGTTAGTCATTAAAGTTCCACATCTTCATGAAAAATCGCTCAGTCCTGTCGAGCTGCCTCCCCAAGTGAAGATCGAGGAATGCAACTGGTTGTACAACTCTTTCGTAGAAAGAGAGAGACTGGAAGCCTGGATTGGATCTGGAGCGGCCGAAGTCGTCAAGAAAATGAAGAAGTCGAGGCAAAAGCAACGCCAGCCTCCAGGCTCTTCATGGTGCGACGAGGAGTCGCTAGATATCCTTCGCGCAAAATGCGTAATCTCTGATGCGGTCGAGATGATTGTGCCAACTGTCGAGCAGCGAAAAGACGACCCGCCAGTAGGCACGTTTACTGCATATGAATGCTGGTTTAGAGGCTTTTACCTCACATTCCCCATTCCTGCGTTGATTTTGTGGTATATGTGGGTTCATTGAATCGCGCTTGCGCAGATCAACACCAGAGGGGTTTGTTATTTGGTCGGGCTTCTGACTTGAGCTGCCGAATGTGGCGAGCCCATCGGAGTTCGTCATCTTCATAATTTTCTCGAGTTCCGTAAGCACGCCGACCCGAGCGGCAAGAGGTTGTATAATCTGGCGAGTCGCCCCTTGTAAAAGATTTTGGATGACTTTCCAAACAATGACCACAGTTGGCGCAAATATTTTTTCTTTATGTCGATGTCAAGCGCGTCTGTTGAAGAAGAACGTCCGGCGGTGGCGAAGTGGAGAACACTTGGTAGATTTTCTTGATGTTTATCATGGGAGCTGTCTCCTTATGCTTTATCTTAACTTTCTGCTCAATTGTTTTTACAGCTCCCAGACCACTACTTACTCTTGTTCCCAGAATTGACGATCTGTTCAACAAGTTGAAGGCTAGGAAGATTCTGTGGGAGCGCCATTTCCATCTTCAGGGAGTCATTCGAGCTCGCAAGTTTGCTTTAATCGACAAAGAATATTTTTCCAATCGAAGCAAGTCCGACGACCTCGATATCATGGTAGAAAGACCAACTTTCCGCGATATCGCCAAGAAGAAAGCAACAAAGTCCAAGAGAAAGGCCGAGCTGAAACCAGCTGCTCCCGCTGCCGAGACATCAGAGCGGAGCATAGCCAAAGAAGATATCCTTTCCACGAAGGATGACGAGGCGGCGGCCGTAGGTACAAGTGGTATGTTGGCTGTTACTCCTTCACAATCAATTACTATTATGGACGAACTCGCCGAGTCTGAGCATCAGCTGACTCATAAAAGAAAACACACTGCCTCTGAGAAAGGCAAGGGAAAAGCTGGTGATAAGAACAAAACTCGTCGCGAGCTGCCGGTTTTACCTCTAGGCGAGTCCATTCCTCCAGGTCCGCAACATGGAAAATATGCAGAGATTTATGATGACCCATTAGCCGCGGCTGCCTTAATGGCTAAGGTCACATATCCGGGCGATACCATTCAGATCCCGAAAATGTTGGCAAAGAGCGAGCTCTACAAGGAGTTCGCGTCTCGCCAGGTTAAGGTTAATTCCATATACTCTTCCTGTTCCATTTTGCTTCCATTCTCATCCTTTCAACTCCTTTGCAGACTATCGCACACTGCAACAGGATGGTCATAGCGTATGACCAAGAGGCGAGGTCTAGGCAGGCCTTTATTGAGGAGGCCAAGAGGAAGGAAGAAGTCGAGATAAAGCGGCTCGCAGAGGAGATGAGCAAACTCGCTGCTGAGCGAGATGCGTACAAGAAGAGCAATGACGACTTGGGCGTACATCTTCATAGAGTCAGCTCTGAGAAGAAGAAAGCCGAGGAGAAAACTGCCTAGCTGGAGGCAGAACTTCTGCTCTGAAAGCGAGTCGCGAGAAGGATCTCAAAAATCCAGCTTCATCTGCGCTAAATTGGATGTTCAAGCTAAATTGGACCGCGCTAACGATGCTTTTTGGTCGAATGATGAAAAAGCCGATAAGGAAGATGGTCCTTCTCTCGCAAGCGGAGTCCAACCTTCAACTCCTCGACGACCTGGAGAATACTGAAGAACCTTTCGATCCCATCACCGAACGCATTCTCCTAGTCGAGAACAAGGCAACGCTGGGTTTTGCCTACGATGTCTTTGACGAGATGTCCGACGAGTTGCGGAAGATTCTAGGTATAAACTACGTGGTCCCCATTAATGTAACGGATATTGTTGTTTCTCCGCGAGTCGAGACCGTTGCTAAGTCTGTTGGTATTAGTGTAGCTTTGGGATCCAACGACAGCTCTTTGAGCATGCGGTTGCGGAGTGCTAGCAAAGAGCTAAGCGATAGCGAGTCGGGCGAGACGTATAAGACTGTAGATCCCGACCAAGCTGTAGTAACTGAACTTCAGCGCGAGCCGACTCCCTTAGAACAGGATCCCAAGACTGGCAATGCAATTGTTGGGAAATCGACTGGCGAGGTTGCGAGTTTGGCTAGACCTTCTGTACCAGCTGACGGGGAACTGGCAAAGGAAGGTGGCGAGTTGGAGGGTTTGGCTGGCGCTACTGCTCAAGCCGAAGATAAAGGAGACGAAGAGGGCGAGCTAGTCGCCTAATCCAAACTCTGTAATAGTTTTTAGGTTTTGCTTTTTTTTTCTTTTGTGCCTGGACGGCTTTATCCAACCTGACATTTTATCTGCCTGGTTGTTCGAACCCAAATATTTATGAAAAATTTGGATTTCTTGCGACATGTTTTATCGCTTTTAGATTTTCCGTTTTTGGCGAGGCCAGTTAGAGCTTGCTTTGCGAGGCGGTTTAAAGTGGCTTAAAAGCGATACGGTTTTAAGACGCTTAGAGGTGATGCGGTTTTAAGACGCTTAAAGGCGATGCGGTTTTAAGACGCTTACAGGCGATGAGGTTTTAACACGCTTAGAGGCGATGCGGCTAATAGCACTGCCGTAAGATTTGCCATGTTTGGCAAGGCCTGTTCTAGCTGATCAAGCGAGGCCTATTGTAGTTTGTTTACTTGAAGCAAATTTCGGAGTATAGAATTCCAAAGAGTATCTTACCCGATTATAATCTCTGACCAGATTATATTCGCCAAGTTTGACCAGTGTTAAGTATAACTGGGTTTGCGAGACGAACACCCTGGTTTACGGTCGTATTCCACTGAATACATCCGCTCCAGTGATGAACACTAAATTTATATAGCGCGCTTTATCCACTTTTGATGTATAGGTAAACTTCGCGATGAAGTGTTTTAGATCGCCATTATGGTCAGTAATAACGACGAGTCGGCATTGAAGTCGCGGTTAGATGATTAAGCCATTTACCGATTATCGCGTTTTAGACGATTAAGTCGTTTGCGAGTTGATCGAGTCGCGTATAGACATTTAAGTCGTTTGCGAGTTAATCGAGTCGCGTGTAGACATTTAAGTCATTTGCGAGTTAATCGAGTCGCGTGTACACATTTAAGTCGTTTGCGAGTTGATCGAGTCGCGTGTAGACATTTAAGTCGTTTGCGAGCTGATCGAGTCGCGTGTAGACATTTAAGTCGTTTGCGAGCTGATCGAGTCGTGTGTAGACATTTAAGTCGTTTGCGAGCTGATCGAGTCGCGTGTAGACATTTAAGTCGTTTGCGAGTTGATCGAGTCGCGTGTAGACATTTAAGTTATTTGCGAGTTGATCGAGTCGCGTGTAGACATTTAAGTCATTTGCGAGTTGATCGAGTCGCATGTAGACATTTAAGTCGTTTGCGAGTTGATCGAGTTGTAATAATCTGTCGCGTGTAGACATTTAAGTCGTTTGTTAGTTGATCAATTCGCTTGTAGACATTTAAGTCGTTTACGAGCTTATCTAGTCCTTACAACCTTAGTTTATTACACTGGGTTTGGGAGTATGACTATACGGACCCACTCCCCCCCCTTTTTCGAATATGGGGGCAACTGAACTCGTTCGAAAACGAGCTGCCTACGTACCCTGTGAAGGGATCAAGTCGCGCCATAGTTCAAGTCAAATGACTTCGTACTCTTAGCAGTAGTACTTCTTTAGATGTCGCGCACTCCAGGAACGCGGGATCATCTTTCCATTCATGTTAACGATTTCGTAGACGCCTGGACAAACCACCTTAGTGATTTGGTAAGGTCCTTCCCAGTGAGCGCCGAGCTTGCCGGCATTCATCTTGGCCGTATTCTGGAAAACTCCGCGAAGGACGAGGTCTCCTTCGTAGAAACGCCGAACTCGCACCTTAGAGTAGTAATATTTGGCCGCCGCAATTTGATATTCGGTCATCTTTATAAGAGCTTCGTCGCACCTTTCGTTGATGAGGTCGAGTTTGTCGAGCATGAGGAGATGATTGAGACCTTCCTATTCTGGAAGTAATCGTCGGTGAACTCCTGGGAAATGGACCTCGGGAGGAATTACACACTCTGTTCCGTAGACGAGGACAAAAGGTATCTCGCCCGTAGCGCGACGAGGTGTGGTTCGATAGGACCAATTGCCCTTCTTAGCATCGAGTCGAGTCTTAAGCCCGTGAATAACTTTTTTGTTCGACGCCTCCGCCTGACCGTTGCCTTGTGGGTAGCGAGGTGTCGACTTGCTGACTCTGATCTTCCACTTGTCGTAGAATAATTCAAGCTGCTTGGAGATGAACTGCGAACCGTTGTCAGCTAGTATTTCGTAGGGCACGCCGTGTCGACAAATGATATTCTTCCAGACAAAGTTTTCGACATGCTTGTCCTTGATTGATCCAAATGCTTCCGCCTCGACCCACTTGGAAAAATAGTCCGTGAGGACTAATAGATATCGCTTCTGCCGAGATGGATGGAGCTGTCCGACGATGTCCATCGCCCACCTCATGAAGGGATAAGGCGAGGTGACCGAACTTAAAAACTCTGTAGGTTGATGGATGAAAGGACCATGGCGTTGACATTTCTTGCATTTTACCGCGAACTGTTCGCAGTCTTTTATCATTGTTGGCCAGAAATATCCATGTCGTTTAATTCGAATGGCGAGAGAGCGACCTCCCGAATGGTTTCCGCAGGATCCGCCATGAACTTCATGCATTATTTTGTGAGCTGCTTCACCCTCGACGCAGACGAGGTGTGGTCCAGACAGTCGCCACTTGAAGACTTTCCTGTGGAACAGAATGAAACGTGATGACTGCGCCTTTAGCTTGCGAGCCGACCATTTATCTTTTGGCACCTCGCCGTCTGCAAGATATCCGCGAATGTCAGCCATCCATTTAGTATCGCAACCATAGATTATGGTTTCATCGTCAATGGGAATATCGACGATTTCGTGCGCTGGTGGGGGCTCCTCGCTACACGGGTGGCATCCTCTGGCAATTCTTTGAGCTGTTCGGGGAGAAGGTCACGGTTAAAATTCGTATTAGCCGGGTCGAGCCTATTGTTTTGTGCCATCACATCCGTTGTTTCGTCTGCCCCGACTGCGTCGGACTGGTCGAGATCCATTGGACCCGGTTTGACAATATCTTCGGTTTGGTCGTGATCTTTCAGGTCTGTCACGAAGCGAATGGGCGAGCCGTTGTTAAGATCCACCTTCCGCTTTGCGGCTTGAGATCTCGTCAGTACGTTGACTTCCCTGGCCAGTTCGATACTTGGTTTCTCGATGAACTCAACCTGGACGATTCTTTGAAGATCTTTGTCGGGCTGCGCCGACGAGCTGAGTGAAGCGAGGGCATCTGCTTGCGAGTTCTCTGCCCTTGGAATTCTTGTTAAGGTAAAAAATTTGAAATCCGCCGTTAATGTCATGACGAGTGCGAGGTATGACTCCATGTGTTCGTCTTTTGTTGCGTACTCGCCGTTGAACTGATTCCCGACGAGCTGAAAGTTGCAAAAGGCTTTTATTCCTTGTCATTTTAAGATCTTCAGCCAATCGTAGACCCGCAAGTAAGGCTTCGTACTCTGCCTCAGTGTTCGATGCTCTAAAGCCGAGGCAGAATGATTATTCCAGAGATTCTCCGTCTGGTGACGACAGTCGAATGCCTACTTCGGATCCGTGTTTAGATGACGAGTCGTCGACATGTAAGTGCCAGATTTCGGATGAGTCTTTGTTTTCGCTTTCTGACGAGGCCGCTGCTTCCTGTAGTTCGATTAGAAAATCGGCCAACACTTGTGCCTTGATTGTCGTCCTACTTCGATACTCGATATCGAACTCGCTTAACTCAATGGCCCACTTGGCGAGTCGCCCAGATTGAGTTGGGCTGTGAAGAACAGCTCGTAGTGGGAAGCAACTGAGAACAACGATCGAGTGCTATTGGAAATAAGGTCGGAGTTTGCGAGCCGACGTAATAACCGCGAGTGCTAATTTCTCTATCGAAGGATATCTCGTTTCCGCATCGGTTAAAGATTTACTGACGTAGAAAACGGGCTTCTGCTCGGTGCCGTCTTCGCGAATTAGAACTCCACTGATTGCCGAGGCGAAGACCGCGATGTAAAGGTAGAGCGGTTCGCCAGCTATGGGTTTAGTCAAAACAGGTAGAGTCGCGAGATATTGCTTCAACTTCTGGAAGGCTTCGTCGCATTTTTGTATCCACTCGAAAGCCTGTCGAGCTGCACCCTTTTTATCCTTAAGCGTTTCTTAAAAAGGTAAGCATTTGTCAGTAGAGCGCAAGATAAATTTGTTCAATGCTGCGACTCTTCCTGTCAATCGTTGGACTTCCCTTTTCGTTTTAGGCGAGGCCATCTGGATGAGCGCATGGATTTGCTTCGGATTTGCCTCGATCCTGCGACGAGTTACCATATAGCCAAGGAACTCACATGATGTCACGCCGAAACGACATTTAGCCGGATTGAGCTTCATGTTATACTTGTTTAATAGTGCAAAGGATCCTGTGAGGTGGCCGACATGGTCTTTTTCCTCGAGCGATTTGACGAGCATATCGTCTATGTAGACCTCCATTGTCTTGCCGAGGAAGCCTTCGAACATCCTGTTCACCAATCGTTGATAAGTAGCCCCAGCGTTCTTAAGGCCGAAAGGCTTGACCTTGTAGCAATAGATCCCGCGATCTGTAATGAAAGATGTTTTATCGCGATCGCCGGGGTGCATAAAAATTTGATTGTAGCCAGAGAAAGCATCCATAAATGATAACAGCCTGTTCCCATATGTCGCCTCAACGAGGCGGTCGATATGAGGAAGAGGGAAACTGTCTTTTGGGCATGCTTTGTTCAAATCCGTGAAATCCACACAGACTCGCCACTTGCTATTCTTCTTCATCACGACAACTGGATTAGCGAGCCAATCTAGATACCTAACCTCAGCAATCGAACCGGCACGCAAGAGTCTTTCTACTTCCTCGTTCACCGCTTGAGCTCTGTCCGGTCTGAGTCGCCTTCGCTTCTGTTTTATGGGTTTGATGGTCGTATCGACATTCAACTCGTGACTGATGATGTCGATATCGATCCCGGGCATATCCTCTGTGGCCCACGCAAAAGTGCTAACGTTCCTTTTAAGGAATTCGACGAGCTCGAGCCTGATAGCTTCATCTAGCGTTGCGCCAATCTCCACACACTTCTCTGGGAACTCGTCGTCAATGCAAACCGATATGACGGTTTCGCATGTCGGACCCGCTCCTTCCTCTTTGGCGGCTTCCGCGATCTGTAGTTACTACAAAACGTCCGAGATTTATGCGCGGTCTGTTTTGAACTTTTATCGCGGCTCGCTCGGAATGGGCATTGTCGCCCGACCCCTCAGTTTGTGCGCGGTCATGAAGCAAGACCGCGACGCCGACTTACTCCCTCTGATTGTTTTGATACCGATTTTTGTTGGAAACTTAAGGCAGAGATGGTACGTCGAGGCGACGACACGCATCGAATTGAGCCAAAGGGTTCCCATTATCACGTTGTAGAACGCCGGGTTTCCCGATACCGCGAACTCCACTATTTTTGTTATTCCTTCCGCACATACTGGAAGTTTGATCGTTCCAAGTGTCATTGTCGTCTCGCCATTGAATCCGGTCAAAGGCTTAGGATAGGATTCGACTTGAGCGAGGTCGATTTCCATACGCTTAAGAGCGTCAATGAAAATGATGTCGACTGTGCTTCCAGTATCGATCAAAACAGGACCCGTGTCCCATCCTGCGAGGGCGAGTCGGATGACAAGCGGGTCATCGTGAGGTTTGTCAATGTCTTCGATCTCACTCTCTTCGAACTGGATGACATCGTTTGGAAACTTGGATAATATGGGCTTGTTCACTCCTACCTCAGCTCGTTTTTGATAAGCTTTGATTGACGAGATGGTGTTTGAGCAATAACGCGAGCTGCCCATGATCATGTTGCAGACTTTTTGTTTCGAGCCGCTTCGGCCATCACTATTGTTTTGCCGGCCAAGGTGGATCTCGTCGTTATTCCGCCTGTCCCGTTTGTTATTCTTGCTATTGTCCCCAGACGGACTGTCTCCTTCTCTTGCATTGCCGAATTGCTCGAGCTGAAAATCGTTAACACTTATATTTCCTCTGAGCTCTTCGGTGGCTGGCTTTGCTGCGAGTCGCATACCGAGCACTCTTCAGTTAGCCGTCGAGTGTCCACCCATTTTGTGCAAGTCGCAATATGCGGATTCGTCGTAATGCGAGTCCTTTATCCATGTATTCCCGTTACTACGACCCGGAGTGCCATTTCCGCAACCTTGCCCTCTTCTTCGACCAAAGCCGGGCGAATCCACATGGTAGTTATGGGCACCCTTAAAACCTCCCTCGTGCTGCACAAAGTTGCCTAGCTTCCTTTTCGTTGTAGCTGGGGCTTCCTTCTGATTGGGAACTTTGGCCTTCCCATACTTCTGGCCCAAAACTCTGGTTTCATCCTCGCTCTTTGCGAAGCCGTTGGCGCGATGAAGCGCATCTTGAATAGACGAGGGCTCGTTGATCGTCATCTCCTTTCGGAAATCCGAGTTGTACCACAGGGCTTTTCGAAGCGCGCTCAGTGCGGACTGGTCGTCAATCCCCTTCACTTGCGTAAGCATCGCCTAAAAGCGTTCGATGAAAACTCCCAAGGGTTTGCTGGCCGCTTGCAAAATGGTGTAAAGATCAGCCTCGGACGTTCTGCGCTTGATTAAGATTGCGTATTGCTTTAGGAACGCTTCGGAGAGCTGCGCGAAGCTGTCGATCGAATTCTTCTTCATTCCCGTGAACCAATAAAGAGCTGCCCCCTTGAGGTGCTCCATAAAGAGGAGGCAGCAGCCAACATAAATTTCGTCGAGTCAGAAATTAGCTCGCCCCATAGCGATTGAGAAAGCCCTAGAAAGAACCGAAAACAAATAAAAACAATAAGTAAAAGATGCCAAAATCCTAATATATCAACTCCCCCGGACTTAGACCTTTGTTTGTCCTCAAACAAAACAAGATCAAGAACAGAAAAGTGTCTGAAGTTCACATGGAATTCACTCGCTTGTTGGAAAAATCTTCGGACTTCATACTTTCATCACTTGGCCTTAGAACATGTACCACAACCTAACCTTATTCACTCACAACTTAGCAAAACTTCGGAATCCTCAATATCATCTCTTAATCAATTAATGAAAATGAAAGTGCAGTGATCTTACCCAAGGGGAATCGTTTTAAGGGGTGCCGAATTCTCCTAACCAAGACCCTCTCCCGTATACTCTTTTTCTCAATTTTTTTATTTATTATTATTTTTTTTTATTTTTTTTATTATTTATTTATTTTTATTTTTTTCTTATGGGACGAATCTAATGAGGCCACAAAGGAGATACGGGTTTACGCATCATCCCTTAATTCACTCGAAACTTTTAGTTTCCCTTACAACATGCTTTCCGTGAGGTAACAAAAGAGACACGGGTTTACGCATCATCCCTTGGCTACTTGGGCATATTGCTTTGAAGTTTTTTTTTTTTATGGGACGAATCTCCATGAGATCGCAAAGGATACACGGGTTTACGCATAGTCCCTTGGGTCACTTCGATCCTTTTAGTTTCCCTTACAACATGCTCTCATGAGGTCACTAAAGATATATGGGTTTACGCATAGTCCTCAGGGTCACTTGGGCATGTTGCTTTGAATTTCTCCCCCTTTATTTATCATTTCTCTTCTTTTTTTTTTTTTTTTATAAGGGGAGAATTTAAAAGTTAAATGGTTCAAAAGTTAGAGAGTAAAGAGTATACTTGCTGGAAAGTTGCGGTGTCTTATACGGTTCGAATAGGTCTTGCCCAATGAACGTCAAACCCCTGAGAAAGAAATTAAAGATCAAGATTAAATACCAAATAGGAGTTTGAGATGACATTGGATCAGCCTAATTTCTGATAAGTATGAGCTTTGGGGGAAATTTTAAATCTACCCATAACCTGTCGTGGGAGCACCCTGCACGAGCAGGTGCTCGGCAGAGATGTGGGGTGCTCAAAACAATACTTTGGCCAAGCTGTGAATCATACAAGTAATCCCTAGTCCGAAAATAAATCCAATAGATCAAGTTCATAATTCCATTTCCAAACAACCTCTTATTGACTCGATAAACTCAAAAGCAGACTCAAGAAAAACTAAAATCAAAAGTAAACTCAAAAGCAGACACAACAACAAGACTGCTCCCCCGGACTTAAATCACACCGTCCCCGGTGTGAAAAAGTTCAAGAGATTGGCGACACAATAAAAATAAAATGGATAGAACAATGATGGATAGAAGGGTAGGAAAGATATCACCGATTAGAAGCTCGGCGATGGGGAGTGATGAAAGCGATGGGAAACTAGGGTTGCGTCGTGATGAGGGGAGGGGGTTCTCGATCTCTGCAAAAAAAAAAGAGGAAATGTAAGTAAAAAAAAAAAAAAAAATTTATTTTTTTTTAAGGAAAAAGGAAAATTTCGGAGTGGGCCCCGTGTACTGGACCGACCGGTCCTGATACTGGATCGGTCGGTCCGATTTCCAGAGGGTAAATCGGTTGTTGAACATTGATACGGATCGACCGGTCCTGGGTAGGGGATCGACCGGTCCCAATTCCAGGGACCTTGGACGGGACTTGCATTGTGCCAGACCGACCGGTCCGGGGTAGGATCGACCGGTCTGATTTCCAGAGGAAATTCCTGGACTTGCTACAAAACTGAGCAAGTGCTCAAAGATTATTCCTTCACCCTCCTTTTTTTATTATTTTTTTTTTAGAATTCGAGTACTGAAAACACAAGTAAAATGTTAGAAATAAAAGAAAATAAAAATCGAATTATGTACAAGAAACCTTACCGATGGGTTGCCTCCCATCAAGCGCTTGTTTTAAGTCTTTAGCTTGACTGATCAACACAAGGTTAATCATGAGAATCAAAAGGTTGAGCCAATGCACATTTGGTCCTTCTCCTCTTAGAGAGCATTAGCTACCATTATCTCATCGGACGTGAGCTCCCTTCCTTCATGTGATGCCCGGTGTGAGATAATATTCACTCGGATCATCATTGCTAGGTCTTTCCTTGTCAAAGTTGGATTTTCTTCGTAAAGCTCATCCAATTTCGCTTTTTGCTCAGATCGTGGTCTCGGTCCTCTGGAGTACACCCCATAAGTATCTCCAGGATCAATCACGTATGCAGCGGTGGGGATGAAAACAACTCCTGAGTCGGCTCTAATCCGCTTGAGAGGTGGATGAAGTGTTATGTCATGAAATTTCCGCTTTTGGCAACTACCAGGTGTAACTGCTTCCTTAGTTGACATCTCAACTACTTCAGTCTCATTGTGTTCAGGAGGCTTGGGGTATGGATCAGGGGGATAAGGGACGTGCAAATCCTCGATAATGCCTACATGAAGCTTTATAGACCTCTTGAGTGATTGTGTCGTTTGCACGGCATTAACCAAAGGAAGCTTCACCGTCAAGTCTTTCAGCATCTCCTAACACTTAGCATCCTCCAAATCTTTCCTAGATTTCTTGGGAGGTACTGGGTAAGGCACTCTAGGTACTAGCTCAGGCGAAGTTCCTGGAATTTTCATGGGAGGACCCTGTGCGAGCAGGTGCTCGGCAGAAGGAGCAGGTGCTCGCTGGGATTTTTCCTCAACATCGATTGGAACAGCATCCTGGTGTGTCCCTGAGCTTGAACCAATCTCCCTATGCATATCATCCTCGAAAAAAACACTTTCTTGAGCCTGATGCTCGGTAACTTTCTAATTAGCCTTCGCATGGGAGGTTGTGATTGTAGGCGGTACCAACAACTGTCCACTCCTCAACTCAACAGCATTTACCTGATCCTTCTTCCTAGGATTCACCTCACCATGTCCGGGAAAAGTTCCAGCCGATCTCTTAATAGCTTCGGTCGTTTGAGCCACTTACGTGTCCAATTTCTTCAGCGGTGGTGTATGTCCTGCTTCGAGAAACATTACTTCGATCTCTTCTATACTTTCTCTGCAATCTCGGAAGTGACTTAGCAGAGGGCGGTACTCTATAGCTTTTTCAAAGGTTAGTGCATGTTGAATCCTTCGTACCATCTTCTGAAATCCAAGCAGCTGCTTCGAAGATATGGGGTCCATGAGATGTTTAGGTGGTCGAGGGTGCGACACCTTAGGCATGTGGACTCGCTCCAGAATTGGTTTTGGGTTTTCCATGCTCAATCTTTCCTGTGACGAATTTGCGTCGATCGATGCAGCTGGGGTATCGATCAGTACGTCTGTTTCGTGTTCCACAGATTCTGAGAATTCGAGCTGTGTCGATCGATGCAAGGGTGCATTGATCGATGCAAATGTCCCACTAGCACTCTGCGCAACCTGAATGTCCAGCTCCTTGTCTTGAGAGCTTGGTGCTTCAAATTTCCCACCCCAGTACTCTGCGGTCCTCTGTTGTTTTTCAATCATCTGTTTCAGCATACTTACTAACTCGCTATGTCCAGTCGGTGCAGGAGGTGATTGGTAAAAAGAGACTTGAGGGGGTTTCTGATATCGACCGCCATCGTAGTTCTTCATGAAAGAGTAACATCCATCCTCATTCAGTATATATCCTTGCTCATTGCAAAAGTGACCATATTGGTCTCTGAGAACACCAGCATTATCCTGACTCAAAATCACGAGATTAACCATAAGGTCCAGAGCAGGTGCTCGCCGGTGGTTCTGATAGATCTCACCTGACACAAAGCAAAAACAAATAAAATAAAAACTTAGCAAAATTCTTAGACTATAAATAAAATCAAATCTCAAAGGTAACGCAATTGTTCCCCGGCAACGGCGCCAAAAACTTGATGTGCTAAGTTTTAACCACAAATAAAATCCGCAAGTGCACAGACAATCGCAGTAATATATGAGGTATCGAATTCACACAGACCAAGGTTACACTATGAGATTATGAGATTCTAATTTAAAGCTAAGATAAAATGGGATTGGTTGTAACGAAACAATGAACGAAACAGCAAATTAAACAATGTAAATTCAATAAGAGAAAAGCACTAGATCAAGGTCATTCGCCGGTGATTTTGGATTAAAGACTGAGCAACTATTCAGGATTCAATTTAAGCGCGGTCTAGAACTCAAACATAAATGTAATATTTCCCCACTGTCGTGATGCATCAATATATTTATCTAACAACCTAAATGTCTAAACTGTCGTATGAATTCAGAGATGTTGACAAGCATTATCGAATGGGTTCAATTTGTTCACAATTGATGGTAACAATCAATTGTCGGTTGTTACACACCAATTGCTCACCAATGGTTTATCTAGGAACCTAGAGCACTGTCGTGAATAAGTTCAACTTGAAATTATATATTAGGTGTACAGGCTAATCTAAGCGTTACGAATCCCAATTGATGAAGACATGATAATCTATCCTATTTGGCTCAGTCACTAATCAATCCTAAATCACCATTGAAATCCCCTAATCTAGCTATGAGACTACTCGAACATGGAGAATAAAAACGCAGCAATACAATCAAGAGAATTCATAATATAAAAGAGAATAGGGATTAGAATTTTTCTCAATAGATGTTGTGAAATGATTCTCCAAAGGTTACAAGCAATCCAAAAACAAAGTAGAACAATAGAAAAGAGTCTCCAAAAGCTTAGAACAAAACGTGTCTGAGTTTTAGAATGATTCAGAATGAATTTGTCAGAGGCGGCTCTAACTTATTTATACTAAAAATTAGATTAAAATCGGATCTGGGGACAGGACCGGACGGTCTTGTCATAGGACCGGTCGGTCCCGATTCCAGGAGCTTTGGCTTCGGCTTCTTAAGGTCCGGACCGGTCGGTCTCCACCCTGGACCGGTCGGTCCAGTTTCCAGGGACCTTTAAATTTTCGAGTCCTCAGGCGAGCAGGTGCTCCCTCCAGACCGAGCAGGTGCTCGGTTATGAAAAACGACATCTTTTCTCCGGATTCGTCCCTTTTGCTCCAATGACCCCCAATGACTCCAATCCATGCTTGAGAGCCTCCTAGAACCTGAAAAGACACAAAAAGAACTAGAAAGAACCGAAAACAAATAGAAAACAATAAGTAAAAGATGCCAAAATCCTAATATATCATGCTCCGTGGGGTCGCCCTTTCCATCATAAATTGGAAGCCTAAGCTTCCCCGGATCGGATAGACGTGCCTTTGTTATTCGCGCGGTGAAAGGAGTAGTGCGAGCTTCTTCAAGGACACGGTCGATCTCTGGCGCCTTGCTGGTTGGCGATGGACTTGTGATCGCATATCCTTGAGATCGCGAGCTGTCAGCTGCATGATGTTTTTTAGCTCGTCCATCTCCCTTTGCTGCAAAGCGATAGCTCCGCGATTGGTTGGGGCTTCGGCCTACTCTATCCATCGTGTATTCTCTGCGATTTCGCCCTCATCCCGACTTTGGACACGACTGGTCGGCCGACTGGGTCGAGTGGTTCCGAATTTGCGTCCTTCCAGATCATCTGCGATTGCAACTATACCTCTAGTTGCATCTACGACGAGGACGGCCCCGTCTCTGAGAGGCGTTGGCGTATGATCTTCGCGAGCCCCGCGAGCTGAAGGCGAGGTCGCTGAAGAGAAGTTAAGAGCGATCAGGGTGACGCGACGTGTAGCACCGTGAGGTAGGCCTTGAGACTGATGGGCTGTCGACAACGCCTTGATCTCGGCGGTCAGGTTGTTGTTGATGGTTTCCTGGTTCTGCGATTGCTTGAGCAACTGCTCGAGCATTGCTTTGAGCTGATCGAAAGCTGCCGGTGTTGCCGGGTCGGCTGAGTTGGTATTGGCGGTCGTCTGGTTTCCTATAGGGATAGATCTGCCTGCTTCCGCCTCTAACGCGGACTGGCTGTTTACGTTTGCTGGAGATTGCGGGTTTGTTATTGACATCTTGGTGAATTCGTCTAAGCGTTTGTTTCCTGTATGAAGCTAGTGTTGCGAGTAGATCCCCTCCTTCTAGCGCCAAATTGTGCGTGCTGGATTTTCACACAATAGAATTTGTGAAGATTCTTTGAAATAGAGCTTCTTTAGGCTTTCAAACACTCAGAATGAAAGAGATTTAGGGTTCTTGAGCTGCTCTTATTAATTAGCTAAAAATGCTGTTTTTGTCTTATTACAACTCAGAATTTTGGATCCCCTCAAATGAGGGGGGTACATGCTTATTTATAGAGAATACAAGTCGGTTTGGACAAACAGTGTTAGGCCTTTAATGGGCCTCTGTCTTCTGGGCTTGACCGTTGGGCCGTTTAACGTATACTTAGTCGATTTAGGCTTATCGATTCTTCTAGGGGAGATTTGACCCCTACAGTATAGATTAGAAAAGAAGAGCTATGGCGATGTCATTCTTCTTTGCGTCTGCGGATCTAGGATCGATGGTTTCCCAAACTTGATACACACGTAAAATCACTTTCATCCTCATCGACCAAACCGTATAGTTTGTCGATGTTAGCATGGGACATTGAATATCCCTTTTGATCGGTGGAGCTCCAGCTCCTCTTGCTGGTGCTGGTGCTGTCTCGTCGGTCGGATTGGCCATGTTTCAGCCATAACCCTAGCCTATCTTCTAGGTTGGCCTTGTCTCCCTTGAATCGTTGTCTCCTCCTCGAGTCAGCGGTTCCTTGAAGCTCTGCTACCAATTAAAGGCTAATGTATAAAGAAACTTCTCTTCTTTATTGATTTAGAAACTTCTCAAAACTAAATCTCTATTCTCTTGGTTGTTTGAGACATCTCCTCATCAACTCTTTATATAGGATCTAGGCTCCTCCCTATTTCCTTATTACAATTAGATTTGATCCTATCTCTAAATAAGCTCCTCCTTACTTAAAGAATATTTCCTAATTAATGTTGGAATTATCCAACAAGGTTTACTCGACTAATTCTTAGGAATATAAATATGTAATTCATTTTACTTGGAGAGAGATCCGCAACTCCTAATAATAATACACACCATTAGAAAATTTCTTTATTATTTTTTGAGTTTTTCTATTGTTTCGACTAAAACACTGAAATTCCACTTATTTGGAATTGGCCAAGGTTGTTTTCGCGACTCCGATACTTCCAAAGTTAATAGTACTTGATAAGTCGATGACTTTGTTGTGCTTTTGTTTTCTACAAATATGAGACACGAATCCAAAAATTAAGGTCATGCTCATTAAAATTAATTAATAGAGTATTACTCTATAATATGTATCTAGAACGAATCTGGTTTTAATAACACCAAGATATGATTGATCATGCATGTCCAATGCTGGTGTCTGGAACTTGTTCCTGATATTTTTTTTAATTATTTTTGCTTCGTTTATTTATTCTATGGTCGTGATTTAAAGAGAAGCCTTTTAGAATTTCTAAAGCATTTTTCTTAAGCAAAAGGATATCCCTTTCGTTTACATCTTTTTCTAGTAGGTTATTCATCAACCCATTGTATGACAAAGACGTACCCATAATTATAATTTGTTTATGATTAGTCAAAACAATTCTTGCATTTTTTCAGTCAACACATTTTCGCACACCATAAATATTAGGGAAATTAGGCCTAATAACCAAAAAAAAAAATTATAACTCAAAAACTAACTAAAAGCCCTAAATTCAATAACTAAGATTTTGCCATATACCCCTTTTTAGTTAGTTTTTAAGTTATAGTTTTTTTCTTTGCTATTAGACAAATTAACCCTAAATATTACGAATATTTGAAAGAAAAAAAACTTATCATGCCCATCGCAATGCGCTAAATAAGTAATAGTGCTATACTCAGTAATTGTATACTTTAATACTCTATAAGTACTCTAATACTCTATAATTGATACTTTAATACTCTATAAGTACATGATGTTTATGATTTGGGATGATGCTACGTTAACCATATATATGTTCGATCAGTGATAAATAAATGTTTGTTTCGGTTTAAGTAACTAATGTTTTAATAATTGTCTACATCTTTTTTTTAGCAAAAAAAAAACTAATGTTTTAATTACGTGCATGTAATTAGTTACATGAATGTACATATATATGCCTTAGTACCGAAGGAAAAGTCCATGACCGTACAAAGGTAGACAAGAAATTCTAGACCCCGAAGTTGCAACATCAGTTTTGATGTGATTGTCAAAAGTAAATGTTTACGTAGGGATTTCTTTATAATGAATGGCCAATAATACGTAAGTAAATATCAATTGATCTTGTAATATCGATGTGTATATGTGAGGCCTATAACGTGCCAACCTGTCTATAAATATTTGAAAATATGGGCCTCTTCGTTTGTCTAACGCTAGCGGCTGCGACTGCGTCCAAACGCTGAGACCAGACGCTGCGTTTGTTGTTAGTTTGGCTGCCGCGCGGTTGATCGCAGCGTTTGGTCGCGGGTTTGTTCGTTATACAATCGCCCGACTGATCGCACCTTTTTCTTTTCAAATAGCCAAAATCTGAATCGTAGCTTTCTGGGTCACAAGCACAAAAAATACAAAACTATGGATCAATAAACAAACCACGAATCCAACATCATAATGAAGAGGAAATTAACTTAGACTTTGGATAAATATAAAAATCCAGTTCTAAAGCCGTGAGAAACAACCGGAAAGACAAGGCAAAATCGAAAATTATGAGAAACCCAATTCGATATCAATCTATTCTTCACTGTGAGACAAATGGTGAAGAAGATAGACGGGAGATCAATGGTGAAGAAGATGAAGTTGCAGAAGAATGGTGAAGATGAAGATTTGAGATAAATTAGGGTAAATGGCATTTTTGTAATTCACAAATAATTATAAGGTTAATTTTGTCTTTTACCCTATTAAACGCAACATTTATTGACGCGACGCTAGATTTAAGTGGCGACCAAAATTTTTAGACGCGAGACGCCGCGGTTAGACGCAGCCTCTGCGTCATCCAAACGAACATGCCCTATTTCTGATTTATTTTTCAAAATTATAACGACTAATATCAATATCATACAAAACAAATAACTATTTATGAATCCATAATTTTTTTTTTATCCAACTGTATTTAAATTTTAGATGTATAATTAAAACAAGCTATAAAAATAAATGTACTTTGATTCTAACTATAAAAACAATTAGTATATCTAACAATTTTTTCATCACTAATATTATTCTTGTAATATGTGTGATTTGTAGATGATAAATATACTGAAAATTGTCAAAATGAAAAAATGAAACCGTTGTAGACTAGAAGATAATCAAGATATATACATGTTGGCAAATTGTATGTAGGAAGTAGAGCAAGTTTTGAAGTCACAAAAAAATAACCTGATATGTGAAAGAAAAAAAACAGAATAAGATTAAAGAACATATATACCCATTATATAAAAAAGAAATAAATAAAAATATTTTTTTTTGTCGTAATAAAGAAAAATATAACAGAGCTTTTTAAAGCTAACTTTTGGAAAATTTGAAATTGACCCCAGTTGTTTGCATTTACTCTCATCCCCTACTTGACCAACCATCAAAGATTCAGTGTCTTCCTGTTTTTTTTTCTCCTTCATTGATTAAGTTAATCGCAAGAATTAGATTTCTCTTCAAACTTTAATTAATGTTAGTAGACTGACTAAACCAATTTGGAAATTCATAGGTCTTAAATAGCATAGTTAATTTCTCTCTATTTCCATTCGTCGCCGAGACAATATATTGATTGAGAACCTAATTTGCATGGGTCTGTTTTACAATTATTAGTTTAAAATTATGGGTGAGGAAAGTAGAAAAACAAAAAAACATTAGGGGTCTCATTGGTTGCTACTTGCAAGTTTTCTAATTTCGTTTTGCTTTGTTTTTATAATGTCTTTGATAGAGATGCACAACGAATATTAAGGCAACTGTTTTCCATTAAGTGATGTTATTTAGTGATTAAGAACTAACCACCTATATTTATCAATTTTCACATTTTCGTCAATCTTTTTACAACTAAAATTATATAGAATATAGTTATCTTTCTGTTATCAAGTTTGATTCTAAGAAGTTCACTAAGTACCTAACCCAAAAAGTGAAAAATGTTCATATACAACTGAAAATAGAACCTTCATACATATTGTTTTATATTTCCATCTTTCTTTATATAAATTATTATTATAACACTAATAAAAAAAGTGTCCATTCATGCAAATTGACTAGTCACCAGAACCCACCTAGAAATAATTTGGCAAAACTTCTTTTGGCTTTACATTTTCCAGTTCGATCGAGGGATTTTCACAATTAATTCTAAAAGCATTTTTTCTGTTATTGATTTCAACGCACCTGCTTACTGCATCATTCATTGAGTTGTTGTTTTTCTTTCCTTTGTACGACCAAAAAGCTAGGAGTTTTGTGGCCATGATCTACTCAGAAATGTAATTAATATAATGAAATGATAAATACTTTTACGAGTATAGTTCCTTTTCAAATTCAGTAAAAAGATAGATTTGTTTTTGTGATTTATTTCATTAAAACTTTTTGTATAATACTCGATAACTATATAAAGAGCTACAAATTAATTTTTACTGGTTATCCATAAAATAATTGTTGATAAAAAAAAAATCCATAAAATAATTCAATGAGCATGTAGGTTCTTATCATAGTCATACAATTATGAAAACGCCATTGCTGACATATATATAATAAATTCAATGTTTGGCGAAATTTTTGTTGTCAACCAGGCATTTTACCATGAAATAAAGTCGAACTCCCGTGTTTGAGGATTTTTGCAAAGATGGCAACTTTACTTGCGCTAGATTTAAACTCTTGTTCGACATACATGATGTTAGAATAATGAAAGTATATAGAAAGGGCATTCTATCATTTTATTTTATAGATTTATTATAGTTTGTTTCATGGTTCTGTTGTCACAAAATGTTGCCAACCAAAACCACAATTAATTGCTTAGCTTCAAGGTAGTAGTACATAAGATAAAAAGTGGTATGAATATAAAACAACTCCACAATGCTCGCAAAGAACAGAAGATAAAGCAATTGGAAAAGTGATCAATGCTAAGGAAGAAAAAATAGGGGCATGTGCTTGAGAAGTTAGGCAGATTCTGAATCTTTCAGAAAACTTTCCTTTTCTTACCTTCTTCTCTCTGCTCTTCCAAGTTTTATTTTGTAATAACACAAATAACAATATATATTATATAATTACATTATTATTCCACTTTTGATATAGAAACCTGTTTTGCCTTTGGTTATCTTTCTTTTATATTACGTCAAAAAAAAAAAATCTTTCTTTTATATTACTTTAGTTTCCCTCTCTGTGTATATGTTTCACTAAGCAACTTGGATTCTTTTTGCGTTTGGGTAAAAAGATACTTTACACCACTCACCACTTACCAAAATCTGCAGTATTGAATCTCTCTACTTTTATCGATTACTATGAGTTTTATCATTTATGAGATTCAAAGCAAAACTATATAAAATTTTCAGCAAAAAAACTTTTCAAGTGGTTAGGGTTCGCAAAATTATTTTATCTTAAAAAAAAACTCAAAACGACATAATTTTGACAAATATACATAATGATACATAGATGAGAATTTTCATGATATACTACTCTTGACATGCTAATTTACAGTTATGCCATCGTTTGAAAATTTTTACAAGAATACCATATTTTTTTGAACTAACTTTTATATTTTTTGGGTTTAGGTTAGGATCAAAATCTTATATGCCATAAAAGGCTCGGCGAAAACCACAAATGCCATAGGCATTAATTTGTTTATTTTTTTTTAAATTTTAATCGAAAAATAAGTAAATGACGTAAAAACCGGGCTTTATTACACTTATTACGACTCAACCACGTGGATCCGACCTGAATTCAGTATACAATCCCCTCTAAATCGGATCAAAAACCGCCCAACTTCCTTTTTACGTTTTTTTTTTTCAAATCTCCGATTAAAGTCTGAGAATTGGGAGATTTTTTGAAAGAAAAACACAAGTGTATCGACGGGATTACTCGTACAACCGAAAGTAAGGAAGATCTTCGAGTAATTGGAATTTGATTAAGGTTCGTCGTCGATTTGAATTTTGATTATGTTGATTTTGAATTTGATTAACGTTCGTCGATTTGGAAACTAAATTCTGTCTTTTTTGACCCAGAAATGGTACCATCACGGAAGAGGGTGCGTACGAAGTATCCGCAATATGGACTTTCGGATATAGATCCAATTGCGGATGCACCAACTGCAAATGGAGCAATTGCGGATGCACCAAATGCTGCGGAACCTCCAATTGTTCCGTCCGTGTTTGAACACGGTGGGAGTTCGAAAGAAGCCGCCAGAAATGATGAAGAAGAAATCAGTCTTGGAGAAGAAACCGGCGAAGATGAAGAAGAAGAAGGTACTGAAGAAGAAGGGGTTGACGAAGAAGAAGATAACACAAATGATGGTCACGAAGAAGAAGAAGAAAATCATGGTTCTGATTCAGAGGATCCAATGGTATGTGATTCAAAACTTTATAAATTGGAACTAAAATAATTAGGTATTACTACAGATTACTAGGTAATACTATAGTGTATGGAAACCGTAGGAATTACTAGGTATTACTATACAGAAAAATAAGGATCCAATTTCAAGAAATTTGTTGTATGATTGCAGGATATGTTTGAGGATGACATTCCATTAGAACCTGAATCTATGCGCTTCCAACACACCCACTATACAAGCCAAATAAAGATCCAATCAAGGTGTTTCGTCAAGGAGGCAGTGGAGGCTATCAATGACATTCTAACGACTAGAGAGAAGAGATGGTTTCATAATCACCCGCAATTCAAGCATTTCTTCCACATGCATTTAGAGACAAAGAATAAGGTCCAGGGCATGTGGATGCTCATTCTTCATACGGCTAATCTAGCATCAAGAAGGCAAGCTTGGTTTATTGTGAATGGTGTTCCGATCCGATATTCTATCAGAGAACACGGACTCTTCTCTGGTTTATACTGTCATAATTATCCACATCAATGGCAAAGATTGGGCAGTACAGACTTTGTGCGAGAGCAATTTGGTTCTGGGACAACCTTAACCTATGCATATGTGAAGAAGATGTTCTTGGAGATGAAGGGTGTGGAGGGTATTACTTCTGGAAAAAGGTTGCGTATGGCTGTCTTGTACTTCTTATGTAGTGTAATTTCTGGAAAGACAAGGAGAGGAGAAGGAGCACCTTCTGTTGATCCTTTCTTCCTTAGAGCTTGTAGTGATCTCGAGTTGTGCAAGACTTTTCCATGGGGACGGTTTTCGTATAATGACAATCTAAGTCAATTGAGCAATTTGTTTAATAATTTCGGAAGTGTCATTGAGAAAGATGGCTGGTGTTTTCCAGCTTTCAATATTCCTTTGCAGGTAAATTGATTTATGCATTATTGAAACTTTTTTTTAGACATTATTAGGTTCTAAAATAATGATGTTTTTATGTCCTTATATGTAGCTTCTAGCATTTGAGGCAATTTCAGGGTTGAAAAGCATATATAGAGAACAAATTAGAGGAGTAGCTTCTGACTGCCCAAGGATGTGCAAGTCAAAGTTTGCAAAGTGTTCTATGACCGGTTTTCCACTGTCTGAGTTATACAAAACACTAGGGACTACTAAGGTTAGTAATACCAGTTTTTTTTTTGTTGATGTTGTTATTGTTCCTGTTATTATATTGTAATCTTATTTTGTTTTTGTATTTGTTTCTTTTCCTTACAGAATATACAAAGTGTTATGCATACCGAATATCATGAAAGACCTCTTTTTCACCGTATATTTGATAGTCGAGAGGATGACGTAGACGTCCATGACCCTATTCTTAACAGTTGGATCAAACCTTTATTGAGATAGCGTAGGCCGATTTGTTTTGAAAGGTTATACAACCTTGATGTGATTCCTCTAAGAGAGGTTGAAGCTGCGAATGTGGGTGCGGGTGCGAACAAGGCTGCGAATGAGGTTGAGGATGCGAATGTGGGTGCGAATGAGGTTGCTGATGAGGTTGCTAAGGTGTCTGCTGAAGTGGAATCACAAGGGAAAAAGTTGTTGGAAATAAAAGAAAACATGGTAAGCTTGACTAAAACTGTTGAATCGGATCTTAAGAAAATCTTTGAATTGCTTGGAGGCCAGGATACAAGGCTCAAGGCTGTAGAATCATTGGCTGGATCACAGAATTATGGGAGTGGTTTTGGTTATGATGAAGAGTGTCATAGATCATGGTATGGTGGTGGTACATCTGGTGGTGCACCTGTTGGTGTTACCGTTGGTAGAAAGGGTTTAGAAAAGGATAAGGAGAAGGAGAGTAGAGCAGGTGATGAAGAGGGTTTAGAAAAGGAAAATAAGAATAGAAGAGGTGATGGAAAGGGTCAGAATAAGGAGAAGGAGAATGACAAGGAGAAGGAGAAAGAGAAGGAGAAGGCGAAGGCGAAGGAGACGGAGAAGGAGAAGGAGAAGGAGAAGGTAAAGGGGAATCAGCAGAAGGGAAAGGGGAAGGAGATAGTGACAGATGGTGAGGATAAATTCAAATCATGTGATGAGGATGAATCCAATGAGGATGGGGAAGATATTGATATGGAGGATGTTGAGGCTGAGGTTGAGGCTGAGGCTGAGGTTAAGGCTGCTGAAGATGGTGTCGTGGGGGGGTGAGAAGAGGATTAAAAAACCATATGATGTCTCCAAGTCTTCTTTCACCTTACTTAAGACCAAAAAGAGGCAACAAAAGGAGGAGAAGAAGGCAAAAAAGAAGGAGGAGAAGAAGGCAAAAAGAAGGCGTCGGAGAAGAATGATTGAAAAATCTCCTAATCTATCTACCTATGTATTTTTAAACTTTGTTTAGCTGGTGTATTTTTGTTGTGTTTCAAACTTTGCTTGTTTGTGTTTTGTTTTTGGTGTTTTTAAAACTTGAAAATTTTGCTTATTTGTGTTTTGTAAGGATAATATTCTGATCCGAACTACTAGTCATTTTAGGTACTACTAAGACTGAACTACTAGTTTTTTTAGTTACAACTAAAAATGAACTACTGGTACAATTAGGTACTACTAAGACAGAATATGGTAAGATAGTTTGATAGTTTGAGATAAAACAACAATACAATAAAAGAAACAACATAAGTTCAAAGTTGAGACATAACAACAAAAGAAACAACATAGTTTGATAGTTTTAGACATAACCACAATACATCATAAGCTAGTAGGTCCGAAAATAGGATAAATGAAAAGAAATACAAGTAGACTCAAACAACATTACACCATGGGACTGGTTTCCTCTGAAGGCGAATAACCGTGGCCTGAAGCTCAACCACCATCTCCTTCAGTTGAGTAATTTCCCTAGCCGATGCTTCGAGCTTTGCCTTATGGTCTTTTAGGATTTCCTCTTGGTCTTTCAGTTTGGTCTTGGCAGCGGCAATCTCCTCTACCATAGCTTCGTGGCACCTTTTATAAATGTGACATTCTCCATCCTACACAATCACAAAGCATCAACCAACAATCACAAAACAAGTAGTAAATTAGTAAAGTAGTACAGTTATGCTAACATCGATATCTCCTCCGCAACTGTAGAATTTCTGCCCCTCGTCGGCATGACCCGGTAAGTGAACATTCAGTCGGAATACCTTTCTCTTCCGGCCACATCATCGGTATCGGACTTGGGTTGAGGTATGCATCCAAGTCGTCTCCCCAAAATGGCATGTTTTCCTCGGACGACGTGTAGCTATTGTTGGAGCCTGTGTCGAACTCGCCAAAAATATCCACGTTTCTAAACTTTACCATTTCTGGAAAGAAAACATACACTTCCTCTTATCAACCTAAATATATAGTCGATAAACTTCATAAATTGAATTCACCATTCCATTTCTCCAATCACTTTAATTCAAAACCCGGAATTGATGAATGGGTTAGATTTAACCCAAAACCCCCAAATCAATTTCATAATTCAATATAACCCAAAACCCAAAATCAAGTTGCCAATTGAACTTACTTTCGGTGTTTGTGGGTGCAAATCAGCCGGAATTAATGGATGTGAGCTGAACCTTTAAACGAAACCCGGAATCTTAGATGGGAGCACAAATCCGAACCTCCGAACTTTCACTCTCTCTCGTCGTTGATGCCGTTGTTTTATAAAAATAAAACGGACAAAATTTTGAAAAAAAACAAAAGGAAAAACACATGTTATAAAAGGTAAAAAAAAAAAAAAAACATGTTCCACACACGTGCGCCGTCTTTTTCCCATAGTAGTCCCTAGTTCCTGAGTATTACGATGTTGTTCATAGTTGTCGGTTTAGGGTTTTTGCTATTTTTGTAGCTGTACATGGTTTTAGTAGACCACAATTTAGTTGTCCAGTTCATTTTTGGGATTTGTGCCACATTTCCAAGGTTTCTATGAAATAATATGTCCAATAACACATTTTCTATGAAGATTTGCATTTTTTGGTAGCTAACACTATGAAACTCAACTTATGTATGGTGGTTTATGGAAGATAAACAAGTTTTGTGTTATAATTGATAAAACTTGTTTTCTATTTTTTTAATTTAATTTAGGGTAAGATAAACATCAATTACAATGGTAACTCTTTTTATTTATAAATTTTGATTACTTAATATTTTTTAAAAAAAATATTAAGATTAATTATTAAAAATGCAATTAAAATACGATTAATTCTAAAAAAATTATTTTAGTTATTTAAAATGCATATAAATATATTACCAAACTTCAAACACAATTCAAGATGAATAGTTTAAATGAAAACCAAATTATAAAACACACATATAACATAGTACTTAGTAGTACAAATACAAGAAGCAGTAGTTCTTAGTTGTCCAGCAGAATGTAAGAAACAAAATACATAACATTTATGGCAGAACACTTGGGCCACCATGTTCCACACTACTAGAGCTCATATTCCTTCTAGGGGTCAATTTTAAAGTCCTTGTAGAATTCCTTCAGAAGTCCCTTGAGGAGTCCCTTGAGGTGTCCCTTGAAGAGTCCCGTGAAGAGTTCCTTTAGGACCTCCTTTAGGAGTCCCTTTACGTGTCCTTTTAGGTCTTCCTTTTGGGGTATTCAGTTGGGTACCTTCTTGGCTCTCAAGGTCAGACATCTTATCTTTCTTCTTCGGTGTTTTTGGATGGGGTTCTCCTTGTGATGGAAATCTTTGCACTTGTCTTCTTCCCCTTTTGTTTTTGTATTCCGGAGGTAAAACGCACATTTCTTCTATGTGTGGTGGAACTAGCCAATCAGAATGATAAATGGTCTTCCCATAAGCCGATTTCCAATATTCAACCTTGTACTTGTCATCACACAAATCATGTATCTCAAAGCTCTCCGTCCTCGATCATGAGTGCGTTACGTGCGGACAATGCATGGACACAAGGATATTTGTCAATATCAAAGGTCTTACAAGTACAACTTTTGCTTCGCAAGTTGACCGTATACAATTTCCCATCTTTTCCAACAACACTATATTCAAGCCTCAATGAGTTTAGCTCAGTCGCAACCAAAAAATACGCCACCGCACATCTCTTGTGCAATTCGTCATCCACGGTGGGCACTAACATCTTATTATAACCAACGGTCTCCTTTCTATGTTTGTTGAACCATTCAGAAATCTTCCCCACAATCGCATCTATCATGGGTAGCAAATTGTAATGTCTTGCTTGCTCAAGCACAACGTTAAGAGATTCAACTGAATTCGTTGTATCAATGTTGTACCTTGCTCCGGAAAAGTAGCACTTCGCCCATTTTTCAACCGCTATACTATCATCTAGATACACTCCTGTTTTAGGATATCTTGTCCTAAAATCATGGTACCTTCTCTCGAACTCAGGAACTAAATAAATCTGAGCAACTTTCTGAAACATCTCTGCAACTATATCTCTGTTTGTGGCAACTTGCATTTTCACATTTTGGGACAAATGATAGATACAAAACCCATGCAAAGCATCTATGTACACCACTTCTATAGCCTTTATAATTTATGTCATTCACAAAAACAAGATCAGGACTGTCCGGTATAACTGTCTTCAGTGTTTCAAAAAACCATTGCCAGCTTAAATTATTTTCACTATCCACTACAGCAAATGCAACCGGATAAGTGTGTTGATTCGGATCTTGAGTTGTAGCAATCAATAGCACACCACCATATCCTGACTTAAGAAAAGTTGCATTGACAATGAGAACTTTTCTCATTGAGGAATTAAACCCTTCTATGCAAGCTCCTAATGCGATAAATAGAAAATGGAACCTTCCTTGGTCATCTAACACCACTTCTGTTTTTGTGCCACAGTTCACCTTCTCTAACATATGCAAATAAGAGTACAACCTCTTGTATCCTTCAACTGGATCACCACGCACAGCGTTAATAGCTTCATTCTTTCCCCTCCAACAAGTAGAATATGATGGTGGCACGCCATAATTTCTTTGTACCAAACCCATCAAAGCTTTAGGTGTTGGCGTTTGCAATAATCCTGAATAATCTTCTTTCAAAAAACTAGCAACTAATCCTTGTGTTGCTTTGTTTCTACACTCGTTGCTTTCACTTGCAGTAGCCCGAGAGCATGTGTGAATGTTGTTGTAAACCGCAACACGAAACCGAGTAGATCTATTAATCTTTGCAGCATGAAAGTACCATTGACACCCTTTCTTCCAAAGACGATATTTTAGCATATATCTCGTTTTATCGCTTTTCTTTGTGTAGAAGGCAAAAGATGCTTTATGTGCACTTTTCTCCATAAACAATTTCACTTCCTTCTTGTTGTTGAACTCTCTACCAACCTCCAAATCAATTTGATCTTCCCATCCTTTCTTCGACTGATTTATTTCTTCTTCAATTGGAGGCTCGTAAAACAGATTTTTTCTTCTTCAACAACATGATTCAACTGATTTTGTTCTTCTTCCTCTCCAATCCTATCTGAACCCTCATCCAAACCACTGCCTTCAGTCTTATTCCCCTCACCACTGTCCCCTTCATTCTCATTACTCTCCCAATCTTTATTAGGTCATAAAGAGTAAGAGCATTATAAGGAATATCCTCGGAAAAAATATCATCTTTCTCGTAATTCAACCCAACCGAACTACCTTGGTCTCCTCTTGAAACTACAACCTTAGCCTTGTCCAACTCTTTTCTTCTTGAGGATACACCTTTCCCCAACTGATTTTTTTCAACCTCCACATGCAATACACTTCTACGATTATTTGTATCCTTTGACATTAGATACACATAAACATCATCATCATCGCATATATATGCTTGTCTCAAAGGTGTTGTGTCCACTGCTATGAAACTCAGTTTAAGCTTTGTACTTACTGAATTAATCCCAACCTTCTTGCATACACCATCCAATAACATCGAATAACTAATTTCCTCCGCGGAAAATTTCTTGAACAATAGTGGATACATTTTCTCTTCGCATAAATCCATTCATACCCATCTCCGTTCTTCACATAATGTCCTCCATAATCAAAATAGAGAGTTGTGATCATTGTATCCTGAAGAAAAAAATCATAAAACGTCATTAAACCTACTGAAACTAAATCAATTATACCATCATGAAAACCAGTTGTTCCAAGTATTTTAGTGTTCATAGTAATAGTATTACCCAGTATTCCTAGTAATACCCAGTGTTCACCATAATACTTAATGTTCATAGTAATACCTAGTGTTCCCAGTCATACACAGTGTTCAATGTGCAACTTACAATTCGAGCCCCAGATTTTGTTTTCTACGATTGGCACTACGATTCAAATACTTTCTCATCACATTACTTACCAATGCAAATTTCTAATCGACCCAATTACAATAGAACAATGAGCATGCATAGAAATCAAAATCAAATTCAAGCACATCAATTTGGGTATTTTCATTTCTCATTTGACCTACCAAAAATTTGTTAAATAACTAACCAACTACTTCGATTAGAGCTACCATTAAGAGAACTCACTTCAATTAAGCTTCAACGAGTTGGAATGAAGGTAGAATCCGAGCTTGAGCTTCAATGGAGGGTGCGTTTCCGATGTATTTGGTCGGAGAAGAAGAATAAGATTCGGGCTCTCTGATTGGTTGATTTTTTGTGTTTTTGTTTTTAATTTTTTAATTCAGTTTTTTAGGTTTTTTGTTAATTTCACAACTCTCTTAATGGTACAAGATAAGAAGAAGAGGACATTGTGGCATTTCGGGTTTCATCATGGTTTTGTGATTTGGTTTTTGGAGATTATAGCATATAAGATTTTGATCCTTTGGGTTAACTATTTTATTTATATTTAGAGTATAGTTTTTGGGGGTAGGGTTTAGGGTTGGATTTTGAGAGAGGAAAAAAAAATTAATAATATATTTTTCTATAAAAGATGACATGTTTGCAATAAAATTTCAAGGATGACATATTTGAAAAAATATTTTCAAAGGTGGCATGTTTGTAATTCTCGCTATATAGATTGTAAAATATATATACGGTTGAGGGTTGTATTGCTGGTTGACTATCATTTCGTCGATTGACCTGTATTTTCTACACATCGAAGGTAAAATCGCAAATCGTATCCATTTGGCAGAATTTTTGCAAATAAACCCTAAATAAAACGAGGTCTTTAACTAACATAGTACTTTTTTTTGGGGTCACAACATGATGTAATTATAAGGGAAATTATGCCTAGTAACCAAAAAATAACTATAATTAACTCCAAACTATTTATTCTAAATCTAATGGACAAGATTAGGCTACGTAGGCTCATTTCAATTAGTTCACTAATTATTAAAAAAGTTGGTTAGTTGGCAAATTATCCTAATTAAAACGCTCATAGAACTTTATAAATGAATTACTAGGTCAAGATATAGCTTCTAATTAAGTACATACTATATATTTTAATCCCAAATATTTGAAATTAATTAGGTTAACCTAGCAATGTTGAAGTTGTTAAGATACTAGTTACTGATCATTCATCTGAGCTGGTATACATTAAAATTAAAGGAAACTACATATCTCATGTAATCTGATTGTGTGACATTTACATTGGTTTTTATTTCTATGAATGAGATGTGAAATGCTTTAGTAAAAACAAAAAAGCATCAACAAGTACCCTTTTTGTTGGACAATTATTGAGGTAACGATTTTTTGTTTTTTGGTAAGTGGTAGCCATTCGGTTTATAGACATTTATAGTGCGGTGACTTTTGTTTACCCAATTTCTTCAATATATTTTGGGGGTGTTATTTATTTATTTACGAAACCTTCTTGTCTAGTCATCTATCTAAATATCTTCAATATTATCCTTTTCAAGCCGGTTGAAAAAAACTGTCGATTTCTATGTTACAATAGTTTTGAGGTTGTTAATTATTATTTTATATATTTCCACCGTTGAAAAATATGTTCTGTGTTCTAATACTATGATCAAAATATGAATTTTTTTTTTTTTTTTGAAACTTAAATATGAATATTTCAACGATAAATTTGTAGTTTATGAAGGATTTCTAAATTTACGAGAATGTTATATGATTTGGGGTTTTGTCTTACGCATAAAATTGTAGTATCTTTGGATTTCTTTTTAAAAAACTGTGGTATACATTTTCAAAACAAAATTTTAAAAGTGTATTTTTGTAAATACTCCCCAGAATAAAGTTCCAATGCATTCATTGAATGTACGAATATGTAAACATCACTTACAAAAATGAAAAGTAAGAAAAAGAAATTAAGGCCTAAGATAAAAAGTGAAGAAGGTAATTAGTACTACAAATTGCTTTTCTTACCCATTCCATAAAGGGAAAATGGCCAAAAAAATCTCAATTCTTCGGCCTAAACAAAAAAAATAATGAATTACACACTAAACCATTTTAACCTCCACTTTTTTATTGACTTGTTATTTTTAATCTCATATTTTTGTTAACCAAGCCAAATTAGACATGTCATTAACTCGAGTAACGAAATGATTTAACGGCGTTAAATTATTTCGAAAAAAATGGTTAAAAAAAACCCTCAGCTCTACGTCTTAAACCAAATAAACCCTCAACTACATACTAACCCATTTTAATCTCCATCTTTTGTTGACATATTGTTTTTAATCCTATATTTTTGTTAACCAAGCCAAATTAGACATGTCATTAACTCGAATAACGAAATGATTTAAAAATGTTAAATTTTTAAAAAAATTAACATTTACTTAAAACGACGTCATTTGAATTTTTTTATAAAAACAAACGTTTTGTCAAATTGAAATTCGAACTCATGACCCCTAAGTCCAAACAGTGTCTAATATCATTGTGCTACGGTAACTTTTTTATATAACCATTTTTCTTTTCACGCTTCTTCTTTCCTCAACAATTCTTCATATTCTTTTTTCTATCGCCGCCGCCGAGACGAATCACAGTCACAATGTCTTCGGTAGGTCTGCATTCTTCTTCGCACCATAAAAATCCGAACGCTATATCTATGTAGCAGTAACAGTAGATCTAGCAGTGGAGGAGTAGGAATGTACTTTGGGAATCCGATGAGTAATCGTTCAACTCCGTTTGGACAACAAGGGAGAGTGCCCATGTTTTCAGGTTGTCGTTTCAAGATCCGAGAAGAATAATCGAAGGAGAAGAAAACCAAGAGACAACTAATGATAGTGGCTTTTAGCAAAAAAAAAAACTAATGATAGTGGTCATATACATATTGTTTTCTTAGTTGTGACTGTCATAGTAGCACTGTGGTAATTAGTTTATTCCTACCCTAGAGGTCATGATTTCGAATACTTATTTGCATAATCTATGTCTATTTATAAAAAAATTCAAACGACGAAATTTTTTTTAAAAGTTTAACACCGTTAAATTTTTTCGTTACTCGAATTAACGACATATCTAATTTGGCTTGGTCAGCAAAATTATAAAAATAATAAGTCGACGGGTGTAATTTAGCTCGGTCAACAAAATTATAGGATTAAAAATAATAAGTCATCAAAAAATGAAGATTAAAATGGTTTAGTATGTAGTTGAGGGTTTGTTTGGTTGAAGGCGGAGAGTTGAGGTTTTTTTTTTTACCAATTTCTTGAAATAATTTAACGACGTTAAATCATTCCGTTGTTCGAGTTAACGTCATGTCTAATTTGGCTTGGTCAACAAAAATATAAAATTAAAAATAATAAGTCTATAAAAGGTAGAGATTAAAATGGTTTAGTATGTAATTGAAAGTCTGTTTCGTTTAAGACGGAAAGTTGATGGTTTTTTGAACCATATTCCCATTCCATAAATATGAATGCATATAGTTTACATATTTGTTTGAACTAACATTGTTAATTGAGAAAGTTGATTTATTACACTTAAATGCCACGTGTCGATGTAACAGCTCATCTAATGGTTTTACATGGGATCCACATGCGCACAGTGCACGCACTCTTGCACGTGATATGTCCGTACGATGACGGTCCAGCTTACAAAATTCCTTTTCAATTAATTCGCTTTACGTTTTATTTTGTTTTTTTCCTTCATTTAAAAAAAAATATATGCGTAACGCTTACAAAATTCACGGATGTTAATAAAGTTAAGTTAAAATGGAGGAATAATCATGATTTTTTAATGCATTGAAAATTAATATTGAATCAAAGTTTTGTACATTATATATTAGCTATGTTTGAAGAAATGTTGAAGAAACAAAAAAAAACTATTGAAACATGTTCAAAAAGAAGAAAAAACAACTATAGTGTTTATGAGACATTACACATAACTAATTTCTCGTGATAAAAAAGGTTTTCTAAGCGATTGGAACATAATATATTATGATATAGAATCGTGATCGATGTAAAACAAATATTTTTTTTGTCGGAATCTACATTTAATACAAATAACTAAAACGATCGTATAAAGTTTTTTATGTATATTTTTATCAACAAATTTATATAAATGAGATACATATTTTACATTTCACGAGAAAAATGTGAATAACTAATCTTTCGTGATAAGAAATGTTTTTTCCGATGCAATTGGAACATACTATTATGATAAAGAATCGTGATCAATCTAAAACAATATTTTTTTTGTCGGGATCTAAAATTAATATAAATAACTGAAGCGATCGTATTGAGTTATCTATAAATGTATAAATGTTCGTTTTTATCAAAAAAAAAAAAAACCATCAACAAAATAATATATATAAGCTACATATTTCAAATTCCTAGTAAAACATGTAAATAATTAAAGCATCATTTAGAGTTTTCTATATTTATATGTTAGCTTTTGTCCAAAAAGAAAATCAGCAACAAAATAACATGTAAAAAGATATATATTTTAAATTTTACGTGAAACATTCAAAATAATTAAAGGCTCTGTAAATAACTATAAAGTTGATATTGTGTTGTTAGCTTATAAGGAGTTAAGTAACACGTAGAAATAGAATCTCAACTCAGTACTCAGTAGTCGATTCAAGTTGAGCAGTTACAAATGAATGACTCTTTTGCTTTTTTCCTACATTTGTGTGTATTCGAAAGCTTTGTAGGTAAGAACTAAGAAGAAACTAGAATTTCGAGACTGTTTGAATAGTTTTCTTGGCATCTTTTAAAATAGTTAATTTTTTTCTTGGTCAATAAAATAGTTATTAATGTTCCAATTTGATTGAATTATTGACATAAGAATATAAGAGAATTACACACCGAAAATAGCCATGCATTAATTACGAAATACCACCTCTACCCTCGTTAATAATTTGTCTTATACTCCAGGTGTCCGTTGCTGAACGGTTAATTCTGGTACTTTGGGCGGTGATTCTGATGTATTATAGAAAAACGAAAACCAAGAGACAAAATTCAATTTTTATTATTAATAATACAAAAATACCTGTCATATGAACCAAAAATACCTTAATTATTATTCTATATAGAAAGTAAAAAATAAAATCAGAGAATATATCTCTTCAAGATTTTTTTCCTTTTTTCTGCATATAAAATTTCTAAAAAATGGTTATTGTTGTTTTACAGTATCATTAATTTAAAATTAGTCCCATACACACACATAAAATATATAAAACAAAAAAAAAAAACTGCAAAAAACAGCTGGAATTTGACTGTTTCGGAAATTCCCGCTTCACATGCTTCTTCTCTCAACACCTTCCTAATTTCCTATTTTTCACTAAATACTCTCTTTAATTTCTATAAAACATTTTAATAATACTAATTAAGTTTTTTTTTTCTCCTCCCACTCTATAAAAGCCCTACCCAACTCCATAATTTACCTCCTCCCCTTTCGCTCTCGAACAAATCCATCACTCTCTTCTTCCTCTTCGTTTTTTCCTTTTCTTTCTCGATTTTCTCGAAAATTTAACAATTCTGTTGTGTTTTTTTTAATAAAAAAAATTAATGTTGCGAGAATCTGCTGGATCTTGATGTTCAAACATTCATGTCTCCGGTGATTAGTGAAATCCTTAGATCTGGCTTAACTATAGACTCATCTCTTAGACGCAGGACCCATCTTGTTCAATCTTTCTCCGTCGTCTTCCTTTACTGGTTTTATGTCTTCTCATAAACCATCTCTCCTACTTTAGCCCTATATATATTATATATAAAACCATATATATCATACAACCATCTCTAATAATAATCTAGGTCCTGCGTCTTCAATTTAAAATAGTATTTGTGTTTTTTTTTTTTTTTTTGAATTTGGGTTTTTTAAAATATGAATAAAGCTGAAATGGGAGGATCGTCTTGCTCGTCGATTTCAATAACCGGTTTACAAAACTCCGGTTCGGAATCGGATCTCCGGCAACGAGATCTAATCGACGAGAGGAAGCGAAAACGGAAACAGTCGAACAGAGAATCGGCGAGGAGGTCGAGGTTGAGGAAACAGAAGCATTTAGACGATCTCGCTTCTCAGGTGACTAATCTCCGGCGACAAAACAGCCAGCTCGTCGCCGGAATCGCCGTCAGGAATCAGCACTACGTCGCGATCGAATCGGAAAACTCCATTCTCAGAGCTCAGTTACTCGAGCTTAACCGCCGGTTAAATTCCTTAACCGAGATCGTCGATTTCGTCGAATCGTCTTCTGAATTTGGGATCGAGACTGTTCATGGAGGATTAATCGACGGTGGTGGTGGCGGCGGCGGAGGATTAGGGTATTTCGATGGAGTGATGAATCATATGAATTTAGGGTTTTATAATCAACCAATCATGGCTTCTGCTGCTACTACTGGTGATATTTTCAACTGTTAGAGAAAAATCGAAAATTTCCTCCAACCACCATCATATTGCATCGAGGGTAAAATTGTAATTTCCATCTTTTGAAGCTTCATTGTGATGCTTTTGTTGTTTTTTTTTTATTATGTAAGATAAAAAAAAACTAATTAACGCTTAATTAGTTTTTTCAAAATTTGGTTGTAAATTGTAATCATGACGATGGTTATAAATTAGGCCTTTTTATATTTTTAAGAAAAATGGAGAAGTATTATTTTGTCTTTTTCTTATTTTTTCTGTTTTCCTTATTTGGGAGCATTTGTTGCTCATATTGGATAGATGAAGTTTTGGCTATTAGTGAAAAAAATGAGAATAATGTGAAAGCTCGCGGACGGTTTTTATAGATGGTGGTCCATTAAATATATTCATGCTACATAGAAATGGAGTGTTATGATTATTGTGCTGGAGACTACATTGTCCAAAATGTGATAAATAATGATGCATTTTAGTACTTACAACAAAATGAATTATTATCATGGGTCACTCGATTTTTCTCTTTTTCAAAAATCTTACGTACGAGGCTCATGATCTCACTTTCTCAATAATTTCGTTTAAAACATACTACTCCCTCCGTTTCATTATATAAGATGTTTAAGTTATTTTTGTTTGTTTCATTTTATAAGATGTTTTACTAGTTTCTAAGCAAATATTAATGTTATTTGATAGTTTTGACATTTAGAATTCTGTAGTCTTGTAAATAATTGATTGAATAATATTTTAAACTAATTATTAAATATGTTTTGTTTATAATTAAATTTTTCTTAATTCTTGCGCATTCAACCATAACATTTTATAAAACGAAACGGAGGAAGTAATAAATATATATGTGTTAATGTCAATTCAATGATCTCAAATTTTAACAAATTAATGTTGGCTTGCATATTATCTACTTAAATTGACACTCTTATATACAAGATACAATCTCAATCTTTATATAAAATCCTTACATAGAGACTCAACTAAGCTTACAATATTATTTGTATAGTGTTTAACTACAATGATGACATTTGACAAACATATCACCCTCAATGATCGTCAGGCCCCAAAACAGTACTTTATATTTAACCTTTACAAATCTACCAAGCAAATAGGCGTTAGTGGTCAATTGATGAAATGATGATCGAACTAGAAACAAAAATATTTTAGAATATTTGAAAACTCATATATGTTCAATGAATCCGTATACCATTACCGATATTGTCCTTACATGCTTGTTGCAAATTATATATATATTGTATAGTTTGTGTAAAGGAATAAAAAAATGGAGGCAAGTAGATGTTCTTGCATGTCTCTGACTTAGCGTAAGAATACAACTATATACTTCAAGGTAATAATATGTGGAGTATATTTCTTTGTCCCACCACAATTTATATTATCTTGATTTTGACTCTCTTTTTTATAATCGATATTCGAATAATACACGTACGAAAGGTTGAATAGAATCGATTCTTTAGATAGTTGCACCATCCACTTCTTCATTATTTTGTTGGTGTAAGATTCATTTATTCACAATTATATTCCCGTTATCACTAGCTATTGAATCAAATAGAGGTTGGTAAGTTCGTCTACACATTTGAACAATGAAGCAAAACCAAAGTTATATGATAGTAAGAAAAGATGAAGTGAGTGCTAAATCTTTTCCTTTAAACTTTACATGTGAAAAAGTCATGGATTAATATATTATACATATGCATCATTTGAGTTTAAATCGGTGATAAACTCAATCCCACACATCTCGTTTATTTTAAGGATTCGCATTTAAAATTTTGAACGATTTTAAACGAATTTACTACTTCTAGGGAAATACGGACCGAAATGTAATTAGTAGGTAGATACTTATGTTATATTGTAGTTGGTAATCTACAATTATGTAATTTCGTTAAACTGATTATGTATATAAGGTTATGCCTTACATCTTAATAAATATAAAAATCGTTATAGCAAATAGGCTTTCTTAACATGGTATCATAACTCGAATATATATATGCCCATATTCAATGTAAATCTAGCTTAACTCGAAATACCATGTTAAGAAAGCTGGCTTTAACTGCAACATTCCATTATATTTTTTTGTCGTAGTATTGTAAACAACAAAATGTTATAAAGTCTAATGAAGAAAGTTACAAATTGGCGAGTGTTTTTTTTCTGTGTAAGATGATATTTCTTGTTGCCATCTACAACTTCTACGCAAAGGCAGATCCAAAAACAATCTTGAGTAGGAGCATTATGAAACTTGAACGTTGGAGTGTGGGTGCCAAGATAGTTATACCACTCAAACCTTAGTTAAAGGCAAGTGCCACCTCCTCCTTGGTTTCAAACACACTTACTTCTAATTTCGAATCCAAGTTACGTCACGATAGCACTAATATAGACCACTAGACAACAAACCATATAAACAAGATTGATATAAAAGTTCTTATTGTTTTTTGTCACAATTCACGTATCAAAAATATTTGACGACAAAAACACATTTTTCATTGATAAATCAAAAATATATGGTACATCCGTAATTAAGCAAATTTGGAACATAAAAGCTAATGAAACAAGCCAATAGATTTCTAACATTCTTCTTTTACTTTCATAGGTTAATACTTAATTCAAATTCAGAATATGAATCATAATGCTCCCAAACTATTCAAACTTTTGACCAAATCTGGCTAATTTTCTAGACAACAATGTCATTGACCAAAACTCCAGACACAAATATCATGTTGTGAGGAAATACATAAATGGCATGGCATCATGCCCCACCCCATAGTGCTGTCTTGTAATACCTTTTATACAGGATACACTAGTTGTCAAGTTTAGTATTTATAGAATGGGCTTTCTATGTGACTCCTATATTTATTACTAAGCATTGAGGGCCCGTTACAAACAAAGCATGGACCAGAACACTTTCATTACGACTCTTGAGTTAGGATTCTAGGTTGGTTTTTGTTACTTGTGTATTGTTATAGATCATATCTGTAATGAATTCGTGTTTCCGGGTTACATCTTTCATACCCTTACGTTTCTTTTGTTTAGGTTTGTTTGGTCTTGTCTGTCACTTTATGGTCAGGGTTCACTGATTTTTTTCAGTTAAAGCTAATTTATGATTTTAAGTTTTGTATGTTTCCAAGGCATGAAAAACCAGCTAGCTCTTAAAGTTCCACTATGTTTAGATGATAGAGGATAATCGTAAGTTCATGATAGTCCAATAGATATTGGAATCAATGTTCCTAAAACACAAATCCTATACTCACTTGCAGAGAATATCCGATTGATTCTCTAGTTACGAAGAAGACTAGAGAAAGAAGGATTTTCTTTTAAAGTTCTAAATTATTTTACAGAAAGTTATCTGAATAATAATTAACCTATGAAAAAACCCTAATAATAATGTAACAATTCCTATATCATTCAATGTGTCGGATAAATCTCTTATCATTCATCTCCATTTCACTCATTGAATAACCGTTACATCTTTTAGTTTTTTTTTTTTTTTTTGTCAAATACATATTTTAGGTTTAAACATGTTCTTACTATTATGAACTAGAATTTTTTTAAAAGCTTTTGTTCCTTATGGTGATGTCTTGAGCAGCGACCAACTGATCATTTTGTCTTCCAATACCAATACCAAAAGCTTTACTGAAACTACGATGATCACATTAACTAGGTCTTAATCTTTAGTCCACACATGGTTCCAGGCCATGATATTAGTCCATGTAATTTTGGTCTTTAACAATTATTCATATATGTAATGGAGATCATTGTACTTGTAAGACAACTTTGGTTTGCCTCCAAGCAACTCTCCTTTGTATTTATGATATAGCAGTCACAAATCACAATTTCTTTTGCAATGAACCTCAAAGCAATAAATTTCCCTTTTCAATTTTATCTTATTGAGCTCTTTCATTATCATTGTCTTTTATCTACCTTAGTAAGCTCTTAAGGAGCAATAAACACTTGCAAAGGATTTTCTAACAATGGGATCCATCCATTGCAATGTTGACTTTCAACTTCCTTGAAGCTTCTATTGACAATTACTGAAGCTTGCTAGTGATTAATGAAAAAATCAGAAATTAAACATAAGTAACTAAAAGCACGAAATGGGCCCTCTGCGATTTAGTCTCGAGTTATATAGGAAGCCCATTCTTTAGATACTATAGTTAACAATTAATTAAATCAAATAATGTTTTAATAATAGTTTACAAAACAGCACTAGATCTACTTCTCGACTTTCATGATTTCATTCGATATAAATGTTCTTTACATATAAAGTAAGAAATATTGATTCAAAAGGAAAGTAATTTTAAGAAATTAACGTAATCGTATTACAAATTTTATAATCGAATCACTAAATTAAAAGCATGGGGGTGTGTGTAAATTGGTCTAACCTACTTGCTGACAAGTGACAAGTTTTGGCATTTATACTTTTAAAAGTACTTACATTGATAATGTTATTAAATACTCTCTCATTAATTCTTAATTTATTGTCTTAACTGATGATAGTGGGTGAACAAATATATTACTCCCTTGAGAATGACGAGAGTTTAAGAAGTTGTAGAAATATAAGAAAACCTTTTTGTTTATTTGATTTTAAAGCGAGTATTTATATAAGTGTTGACAAAAAGTGATTATTTATTTAAAGTAGTATTAAATAATTTCTCTTGGGAAAATTGGGTTTAAAGAGAAATCTTTGGAGGCAGAAAAGTTTCTGGCTTTTGCGGCTAATGGAGAAACAGTAACACGTAGAGGGCACTCCTCGTGGTCCATAAGCCACACTAATCTTTCCTAATTTTAATTTTTAAACATAATTACTTTGAAAATTTGGATTTGCAGTATATATTCTCCTGCCTTTTTTGCCAACATTTGAAGTATATATATACTGTTTATGACTTTCCTAATGGTTTTTGTTCTCATCATTCAATTGTTAATTTTGGTTCCGAATATAGACAAAACTTTACCAAAAAGCAAAAGTTAAAATAAAATAAAATAAAAAGAAAAAGCAAGAAAATTATAAAAACAAATAAATAACAAAAAAGAAAAAGTGAGGAAGAACGTGGCACAATTCCCCGTGCGTGTTTCTTCCTCCCCAGACGCAAAACGCAGACGCACCCAAAAACTGCTTCTTCCTCTTCCCTTCGTTTCTCTCTCTCTCTCTCAGATCGATTTTGATCGTGCCGATCAACGGTAAATCTCCGTCGTTTATTCATCGCCGGAGAATCTCTCTCTCTCTCCGTCTGTTTTTCCTTTATCTCCGAAACGCATCTTTATATTCTCTTCGCGTTTTGATTTCGTCGAAACATTCGTTTTGTTTGGTGAATCTTATCCTTTTTTTCCTGAATAGATTCGATTTTCCTGTGATTATCTCGAATTGACTTAGAATTCGAGGTTGATGTGTATTGTTAGATCATTTTTTTGTGTGATGAATATGTCTTAGTTTATTCAGGACTATGTGAGATACTTGTTTCCGAGTACTGGGTTTGATTCATTGTTTCATGGGTATTGATCAATATTTTGTTTACATGAACATGATAACAAAAATTTAGGATTTTTTTGGGTATTTCAGTTTGTGAGTCTAATATTTTTTCCTGCTATGATCTAATTTGCAAGGCTACATTAGGAAGAGAAGTGTCTGTGCAAAGAGTTGTGTTAAGCAGAAAATAGTTTTTGTGTGAGAAGATTATGGGATCAGTTTGTTGTGTAGCTGTGAAAGACAGAAAAGTTCCTCCTAGTGGTGGTGGTGGACCTGCTATTCATCGGAATTCAGCGTGTTCGCCACAATGGAGTTTTCGACGTGACAATAGGAGACGAGTAGCTGATGAAATCGAGGGTTCCCCTTATTATAGTAGTCCGTATGTTGGGAGTAGGGGAATCAGTATGGATAAGATGTCATTAGGCTCTGAAAGAGGAACTCTCTCTGAAGGAGGAACCCCTCCTGATGGACATTTTGGGACTCCTGCCTCTCAGAAATCGGCAACTCCAGAAATGAGCACAAATTCAATGGTTCCACCGTCTTCAGGTAATTCGGTTTTAGTTCTTTCCTTGAGTCCTTTTCATTTCATCAGTATTATCAACATGATCAAAGATGGAATCTTTGTGAGGTTATTATGTTCATTCTACCGTATATGTCAAGCTTGCTAGTTTTCATTATATCTCTATCCTTTAACCGAGAAGCATTTTGCTTATTGTGTTCTTGCTGTGTCTTATGTTACTCTTTTCTGACTTGCAGGTTCATCCTTGGCAAGCCATGATCTCGTTGAGGTGAGATAATCGACTAGACTCTATTTGAGCTTAAGAATGTATTTTTGTTCTTTGTCATGTGTATTTCTCTTAAGGAAGCAGATATAAGAAAGTATTATTTTCTTTCCTTCAAGGTATCTATCTTACTGGCTCTTCAATGTTTCAGGTGAAGAATTTAGTTGACTCAGCGGGTATCGTTTCATCAGCTCAACCGAAGCCTTTATCATCCACACCAATCAGTGATCTTTCGTCGACTCACACACGTTTACTTCCTCCTAAATCCACACCATCAAGACGGGCTCGGCGTTCACCTGGGCATCAGTTGTTTAGGCAGGTTTCCGATAGTCAAATTTTAGGATTGAAATCCCCAACTAATAATAATTACTCAGTCTCTGAAGGAAGGTCATCCTTTGTGCTTTCGACGTGTAGCAATGACTTTGCCACTGGATCCAATTACGCTTCTTCTGAAGGTGGCTGGTCCTTGAACACGTTTTCTGAGCTCGTTGCGTATCCTCAAAGGGAGAGATGGTCTTTTGATAGCGAACACTCTGGTTCTGGTAGACGGAAGCTTAGTGGTGGTAGCAGCAGATTCTCCTTCTCGCCTTCCGTTGTAGATCAACAGACTTGTGGAGCTTGCTCAAAGTTGCTAACCGAACGATCTTCCATCGCCAATTTTGAGCTCCCAATCGCTGCTGTTCTTGCGTGTGGTCATGTTTACCACGCAGAATGCTTAGAGACCATGACAACCGAGATTGAGAAATACGAGCCCGCTTGTCCCATATGCACGATTGGGGAGAAACGAGTTGCGAAAATAACAAGGAAAGCTCTAAAGGCGGAGGCGGAAGCAAAGGCAAAGCATTACAAAAGATGTAAAAACCGTGTGGTGGATAGTCACGGCGAAAGTGAATGCGATGAGTTTATGTTTCAGAAGACGGGGAAACGAGAAGGTAAAGCTCTGAAGCTGGAGCCTAGTTGCAGTAGCAAAGGCCCGTCAAAGTCGTTCTTGAAATGGCACTTTGCTTCGATCAGCTCCAAGTGGAATAAACCTTCGTCTAAAGATTCCGCATTGAAGAAAGGGTTTTGGTCTAGGCATCGTAATAACCGTTCTTCTTCAAGCATCGAGGTAAAGATCGATAATACACTGTGAAATGTCAATTTTGAAACGGTGTGATAATAACCGATAATTCACATTTCAGGGACTTAACCAAACATCTTAGTTTTGATCTGGATCAGAGGAATGTGGGTTATTTAGGAAAGCTTTGTAAAGAAACAGATCTTCAACTTCAGCTTTAGCCTTTAGAGCTGTGTCTTTTAACTTTTTGTTTTTGTTTTTGGATAATTTGTGTTTTCAGTGTAACCTATGGGGATAATTTTTAGTTATGAAACAAACTTATCATTTTAGAGAGAGTAGAGAATTTGCCAACCATTTACTTCTCCTCAATAGAAGAACATGTGGAACACTTGAGAGTGACCCTTGATGATTGTACATGGCGAAGAAGAAGGCCAAATATGGTGGTGTTTACAAATATCTCACAACACACGGAGATGATCACTAGGAAACTGGACAATCCTGAGCTCCCACCAATGAACAAACCTCTTTGCCCAAACATGTTGGTAATCTCAAAAGATGATGTGGGAATCTCAAGTGGAATCTCAAAACACAGGAAAGAACAATTCTTGAATCACGGAGTCCTTATAGGTTTGAAATGTAGAGGTTACAATGTCTTCTTGGCAGTGCCTGGTACCGTCCTACCTAACGGGATGCTACATGAGTTTAAAAACTCAGTGTTGCCTTGGAAAACCCTTTCTGAAGTTACTGATTTTTCTTCTTGTTCTGATGACTAGATTATGCTCGACCCACAAGATCCGAACCACCCCTTGGTTTGACAATAATGTTTGATCATTTCTCTGTACCTCTATGAGAACATTGTGCTAAACTCTCTCTGTATCTTTGTTTTGGACTTCTGGTAAGCTCTCTTTGATCGGTTAATAACAAGGATGGCCATGCTATCTTGATTGGAGCTTACAAAACGTGGGTCACTCAGTTTTGACTCATAAAAAATACAAAAGGAACACTTCTGAGTTTGTGTCCAGTGGTCATCATTCAGAACACAGAAAAAAAACTTCACTCCACTAATTTGATGCCTTTATAGAAACCAATTCTAAACAGAGAGGGGAAAAAACAAAAAAATCAAGTTATGTAATTGATGAAAATCATATTTGACTAAGTTAAAATCCTTAACAAACGTACGGTTACATATTGTTTTTGTTTTCTTTCTAGAGAATACATAAACAATAAACTTAGCGTAATGATAATAAGTATAACTAACAAGCTTGAGAATGAGACCTAAACAAACAAAAAACCAAAGTAATAATAATAACTAACGAGGAGAAGTATAAAGTTCATAATTGCCTCCATCTGTCATCTTAGAGAAAAGTCATAAAGACAAAGGTTGAAGTTAGCAACCAACTGGAAATAAATAAAGAAATTGAGAAGACTATTAACCAGAATTGACGAATAATGTGGCTGCTGAACCTTTCAATAGAGATGTGATCCATACTAACTAAAGCCAGCTGCAAAACTATATTCACTTGTGCCAGAGATGGTCTTATCAGCCCTTCTCCGGCATCAAGATGTGAGCGCTTAGGTAAATACTAGTGTAAGTTTTGAATAGCTTAGTTTCCAATCCAAGTCAGAAAAATATGTCTCATAAGCAAAACAAACCATAATGATCACCACAGCTAGGTAGTTTATAAGCCCTTGAAGATAAGGAAGATTGACTCAGAAGTAGCAATGCTGAGCTGGCAGGAGTTAAGTGGATAAGAAGAGAGTTGAAATTGGAACATATTGTTATTATTATTATTCTCTCCTTGTGACTAAATAAACACTTGATTTCCTTAACACTCTTCTCCAATTCTTGGTTTGCGTTCATGTCGGCGGTAACTTACTTTACAAGAAAACCATGTTTTTTTTTGTTTTTTGGTTTTTAGCTTATAAAATATACTTTCAGGGGAAAGTAATGAGGCCGGACACGTTAATATGATGTTAGTGTACATTGTTGCACAGGCACTGACCCTTAATGATGCATTGAGAAGAACAACGTCAAATATGGTGGTGTTTACAAATATTTCACAACACACGACGATGATCACCAAGGTTCTTCTAACTTTTAGACATAGAGATGACAATGTTTATGTTGCAATGCCTTGTAACTCGGCACCAACTGGTTTTGGAGTTTCAGTATCTGAGGACAAGCATCGCACTGTTTCCCTAGCACTGCTGTCTCATCCTTCATCTAAAGTCCCCGTTATGTATTGTCCAAACCTATTTGATGAGATTAGGGTCTCTGAAAATCTAGGTAAAGATATATACCAATATTTATACGAAGAAGAAGAGGACGAGGACGAATATGAAGATGATGAGGATGAGGTTGAGAATGAGGATGAGGAAGAGGAAGATTATTGTGAGGATTATCACCTCCCTATTACTCCGATCTGAGCTAGATCGGAATCACGACTTCGATCTTTTGACCTAGATGTAATCACACACAAGAATTGTTTGTATCGCTTGAGGAGAAATGTACTTGAGTTCAAGGGCTCAGTTCTGGCACCCTATTAGAGCTGTCAAATGGTTCGGGCTAAGGGCTAGCCCAATCCAAAATAGTATTGAACGGTTTTTGTCAGGCCCATAAATGAAATGGTCTAAATGGGCTATGCCCAAATTCGCCAATGGTCTAATTGGTCTTATACCATGTGGACATGGCCAGCCCAAAATACTTTTAAAAACTAAGTTAAAATCAATTTGAGAAAAATTATTCTTTGCAAAATAACGTCTTTTGACGATAAATTTTTACGGAATTGTGTTTTTGATGGGAAAATTATAGAATAAGATTTTGAGGGGAAAACTACGAATTTACGTTTTTCACATAAAAAAAATTACGGAATTAAGATTTTGGCGGAAAATTATGGAATTACGTTTTTGGTGAGAAAATAATGGAATTACATTTTGGCGGGGAATCATAGTTTTGACAGAAAACATTTTGGCGCAAATTTAATGAAATTATTGTTTTGGCGGAAAAATAAAATCAAATGTAAGGTAAAACCTAATTGCTCGAATCATACTCTAGTTCGTTAAAAGAAATATACATAGTTGCAAGTTTAAAATCATGTAATGTGGACTGTCCATGGGTAAGCCCATATGGACATGGTCCTTATTGGTCTTGGTCTTGTTTTGGACCAATGTCCGTAACGGAGCGACCAGTCGCATCCCATAAAATCAAATGCCCATTTGGACAGGCCCAATTGGGCCGCGAACGGACCATTTAGCAGGTATACACCTTATGCTTGCTGGCGATAAACTTCGTCGCATTCCACTATCTTTTACGACGGTAACTCGCCGAAAAAGTAAATAGACTCAATCTCTCTCTCTTATCTCTCTCTAACAAACTTTCTCTCTTATCCACTCAACAAACTCGAGTAGACAACATAATACAAAGAGAGACTTATTACTTATAGGCTTTCCCCTTAACACGCCTCAAACACGCAAGCCCATTAACACCTAAGCCCAAACCCGAAAGAGAGACTCTGTATTTGATTAAAAAAGTATGTAACAATACCAAATTCTTTGTTTGTTCACACTTGAAAGTATTTGATTATACACAAACATTACAATATTGGCTTACCAAAGTGTACATAAGGTTCAAATTTCATATACAAATGTAAAAGACTAACAACACCTATCAGTTTTCACAAAATCTAACCTTTATATATGCCCACAACAAATATAACAGATATATATATATATATGTATCCCCCTATCTATAAAAATGCGAAAAGCGCTTTTTTTTCTTGCGCTTCAAGAATCATACTCCACAATCAACTGGCATTGCCAGTTCTTAAGCTTTGTTTTAAAAGCTCATAAACTCTTTTTTTTTTTTTCAAACAACAAAGTCGTGTAATTGATGTGGATTAGAGAATCTACCACCATCTTGTTGGTTTCCAAGGCCAATGTAGCGATTGTATTCATCGATACCAAAGTTCTGATAGTTCATCAAGCTATCGTAATCTCCATTAGCACGGTCTTGTTTCGGATCTGCATAGACAAGATTCTCTTCTGCATCAGATGTATATGCGATATTGTTGTTGTTTCCTTGATGTTGCGAAGAAGATGAGTCTTCGTGTTTGAGCAGTGTTGTTTCTTGCACTTTGTTTTCTTGATTAGAGTTAGAGATTAACTCTGATGAATCTCCAAACTCTTCTTTATACATTTCTTCGATCATCGGTTTCCATAGTCGAACTCTCGCGTTAATAAACCAATTCGCAACCTATAAAAATATTCAAGAACCATAAATAAAACCACTCAAATAAGACCAAGACCAAAGATTAAGCTAACACAAGGACTAAATGCCGACTTTAGACACATGAAGATTAGGGCATAGGCCTGAACTTCGAAGTTATAAAAAAAACACAAAAATGTGAGCTCTTTGCCTTCTCGGTTTACCTGGTTTTTCGATAGTCCGGTCTGCTTAGCAAGCATAATTTTCTCTGATTCCTTAGGATATCTACAAAAAAAAAGGTTATTTAACTAAGCAATGCTGAGCAAAAAAGAAAGTGTCATTTAATCGAAAAACAACTTACGGATGAAGGAAATGCTCGAAAAGCCAAGCGCGGAGAATAGAAACAGAGTTTTCGGGTAAGCCTCTTTGTGGTCTCCAAGCCGGTCTAACCATTCCAAGTTGTTGATGCAAAGCTCTTTGTTGTCTTAACCTTTGATCTAAATACCGAAGACGCGGTATCCTCTCTCCTTGTTCATCACAAGACTCTTTCTCCCCAAGCTTCCCTCTAATTACTTGAATCTGCTCTTTTATCGCATCACGCAAACATCGGAAATGACGAGATATTCTGTTTAACGCGACCGATGTATAAGGCTTCGCTGCTCCAAGTCCCGTTACCATCTCGAAAGACGACGCTAATGCTTCCATTTGATGATAGTATTGGTTATACTTTTTATCCACCTTCAAAAACAAAAAAAACTCAAAATTTGATTCAAAGTAAAGGCTTTTAATTAAACTAATTACCTCATCCACCATTGTTAAGAGCTTGTTCTTCTTGCTTTGAAGTTCTTGACGTTCTGAAGAAGATAACTCATCTTTTGTGTTGTTATCACTAAAGTCTTCAACTTTATCATTCTTCATCTTCTTGTTATTATTGTTATTAGTATTCGCCAATTTCAAATCTTTCCTTACAGAAACAACTTCATCAAGCAATTGTTGTGTTGGTTTAAGGTAACGAGATCTAAGAACACTACTCACAAAACCTGATGTTTCGTAACGGTAATTGCTGTAATAACCAACTCCATTGTAACCAGAGGAAGGTAATTGCTCTGCTTGATGATGATGATGAGTCAAGCTTTTCACATTCTCATCAGATAAAGAAGAAGGGTTTTGCTTACTGTAATCACTCAATTGGTTTGAGAGATTTTGGTAATGGTATTGAAATTGATTACCAAGGCTTAAAGAAAGACCACCACCGTGAAAGATAAGATCGTTGCTTGAAACGGTGACGTTTTCACTACTTGGTGGGATAAAAACCATTTCCGGTCGAACATCACCGGAGTTTGGGATTTCTAGACCGGAGAAAGACGCGGCGGAGGAAGAAGAAGCTTGTTGTTGTTGTTGTTGTTCTTCGTTGAGGAAGATGGAATCTTGGTAGAGAGATTGCATACCGACACTAGTTGGGTAATAAACCGCCATTGATTAAAGTGTTGTTGTTGTTATTACAGTAAGTATCATCCGAATTGTCTGAAAAAAGAGAGAGAGAGAGATGTGTAAGTTTGAAATCAGATTCTTGATAAATAAATAATATTTGAGAGAAAATTTTTCAGAAAAAGAAACAACAGTTAAAACATCGTATTCTCACGCCGCAATTACAGATGAGAAAAAATCGAAACCCAGAAGAAATCAGAGACAATTTAGGAAATAATCAAAACCCTAATCTTGAATTTGTACAGATGAAAGTTTCCACTTTGATTCAGTGACGATAAAAAGCAGAGGATGATGAAATCATGAAAGTTCTTTTTTTTGTTTTGTTATGATTTCGTACTTTCATAAGCCATAAGGAAAACTAAACAGAGAAGGTGATGATAAATTCCCAAAAGTAAAGATTTTTTTAAAAAAGAAGAAAGAATATACAGTACAGATCAATCATAGCTTTGAATCAAGAAAATCAAGAACAATCAATTATTAGAAAATAAAACAGAGAGAGAAAGTTAACAAAAACATACGAAAAAGAGAGAGATTTGTGTGGATGTGGCTGAATCAGGGAACACATAGAAAAGGAAAAAGAAGAAGAAGAAGAAGAGTTTCGAACAGTTGAAGACAAAAAGAGATTTCACCCAATCCCAAGAGACGATTAATGATAATTTGTAGTTATATTTAATATAAAAAAAATATTCTTCTTTATTTTTGTTTTTGTTTTTGTTTTTGTTTGTCACTCACAAAGAACAAGAACCAACCCATCTTATCATTGGAACCTAGACAACAAACACCAGATTTTAAAATTTATAATATCATAATTTATGGAGAAAATTTGACAATCTCTACCAGTAATTATTTATTCATGTTTTATTCCACCGAAGCCTATAAAAGAAAATATTATTGATTTATTTTGGTTTCTTTCTCTGTGCCAACCATAGAGAATAGCACGCGTGAGCAGAAAATTTTCGCTATATTATTTTAATTTTTTTACAGGATTATTTATAGATAATTTTAGAGAATATTATTTTTGCAAATACGACTTTCTATTACAAATTTGTAGATAAACAAAAAATTATTGATGAACCGAACGAATACTGTGTTGTCATTGACTTGACTTGGTTTTTTATATTCAAACAAATAGATTAAAAAAGTAAACACACTGTTTTTAATTGAAAAAAAGAGTTGAATATCGAATAGTATTTTGTTGTTTTTGGGTGAAGTTTAATTAGCTTGGACACAAATTCAAGCAACCGTTGAATTGTTTTATCGTCAAATTTCTCCACCAAAGCTTAATAAATTAATTAAGTAAAAACATCTCAAATTAGTTGTTGTTGTGCTGATAAAATCATAGGTTAGTGTGAACCAACTTATGTTTCTTTCATAGTTCATAATTTTCGAATCCCTGATTATAATCGAACACGAAACATGTGTTACGTGACATAACGACAAAACTCTCTATACGACATAACTAATCTTTTTTTCGTTACACCTCATAACTAATCTACGATATATAATTGTTAGATTAACATAACGACAAAACTCTCTATACATATTATAACTAAATTAACATCAACATTTTTCTTATTAATACATTAAATCTACTGGCATATACGTGTTTTATTGGCGTAATACAGCAGCCACACATTTCTTGTTAAGTGACGTGCAAAAGTGGAAACTAATTAACTCCATTTTTTCAGATTTTTTTAACCTAATTCATAAATAAATAAGTAGAAATGTCAACAAATTGATATATTAAATATGAATATGTTAAAATTACAAAACCATCCCTGAAACTAGAGAATTTGATTTGCCAGAAGTGGTCTTTGAGGAAGAAGTGTGTGTCTGCCCAATTGCTTAATTTAGGGATTATAGGGCCTTAACAACCAGTTGGTGACTACCCAATTTCCTTCCTTATAACGAAAAATTTCCATTATTTAACTAACAAAAAACATATTTTCATGAGGAAAGGGTACCTATTTGTATTTTTTGTGGCAAATACATTTCATTGAATATGTTACATGCAATTTCATATAACCAATACAGCACATGCAATTTCATATAACCAATACAGCACATGAATGTTCTTACAAATGAACAAATGAAAATAATATTCTCTTATACCATGAGTTACATGCATTCTCATAAAAATTCACTGCCATGATTCAAATGCGGCATAAAATTTCTCTCGAGTTTGATCCATAAAATTAAGAGAAAGGTTTGTGTCGGCTGTTCCAATCTACGACAAACACAGACTCATACAAATAAATACAGTAGTTTTAATAAATAAAAACAAAAAATATACAGAAGATAAATTTAAAATAACATTTATTAGTAATATGGACACAAAGCCGTTAGCCACAAGGCAATTTCCGTCCAAGTCTTTTTATTTTTGGCCACTTTCACCAACTTCGCGTCCGACACATCTACCTTATTTATTTATTTTTCATCATTTTATCACAATCCTACTTTTTATATATATATATATATATATTTTAAATTTCTGGTTGTATTAATACTTTAGAACCTGGTTACATAAGGCAAAGAAAAGAAAAAGAGACCTCCGGTCATTAACCATGGAGGCAAAGAGAATGAAAAGATTACATATAGATGTCAAGTACCTCTGAACCATATTCATAAGCAATCCGATAATCCCGGCGTGTCCTTTCGGGCAATGCAAGTATCACGAACAGCTCCATCAATCCGCTTGTATAGAACCTCCGCCGGAAGACTTTTCCCGGTAAAGATGCGCTCATTCCGCTGTTTCCACAGTGAGTAGATAATTGTATGAGCCATAATCAGTCTTAACTTGTTCTCCGCTTTATCTGGACTAGACCGCTTTAACCATCTCTGAAAAGCAATCCAGTTTGCAAACCCCAAATAGGGTGCCTTAATCCTCCTGAAACCAGAGATCCAAATATCCTGACTATACGGACAATAGAGAAATAAATGATCCCTAGTTTCATCATAAATCTCACACAACACACATGTCTTTTCCTCCATCACTCCCCAATTAGCCAGCCTAGATTTCGTTGATAGTTTATCTAGACAAGCCAGCCACAATATAAAAGCATGCTTAGGTATATTTCCAGAATACCATACCTCTTCATGCCAATCCACTTCAGTCGTAGCACTGGCCATTTGTTTCCTTGCTACCGAGAAACTGAAGATGTCTTTGAGAGGACCCACTTCATCCTTCCACTGATATTTATCTCTTGTTTCTTCTGATAATTGCATAGTAGTCAGATGGCATAGAAGAGTGGCCATGTTTTCACATCTAGCTCCTCTAAATTTCCATCCAGAATTTGTAGCCCCACAAGACACCTTGGAGTCTAATGTAATTCCATAGATTCTTGGTCCTGTTTGCCCGATGAAGGAGATAAGTTGTCCAAATGGAGTCCATTTGTCAAACCAAAATGAATACTCATTCCCCTTTCCCAAATTACAAGAGATGTAATATGTAGCAATGGTCCTCAACTTTTGTAGTTGTACCCATGTTGATGATCCACTACTTTTCTCACTGAGACTCCAAAAAGATTTTCCCTTGAGTTTGTGTTCCTTACACCAAGCCACCCAGAGTGAGCCGGATTTAGAGAACAACAGCCAAATGAGCTTTAGATCGAATATCTTGTTCCAACTGTGAAGATCTCTAAGGCCCAAACCACCAGAAGCTTTTGGAGAACAAACCTGAGACCATTTAACTTTTGTTTTACCCGTTGAAGAGTTAGGGTCACCTGTCCAAAGAAACTTTCTACAAAGCTTATTTATCTCTCTGATACATCTCTTTGGTAGTACAAAGGCAGCACACCAATAAGCCATGATGCTCTGAATTACAGAGGAGATTAGTTGTGTTCTTCCAGCGAATGACAGGAACCTAGATGTCCATGAGTGAAGCCTAGCTTTTATCTTATCAATAAGAGGAGTGTAATATGTCTTAGATAACCTTCTTGGGAGCAGCGGTAAACCGAGGTACCTTACAGGAAGAGTGCCCAAAGAGAACCCAAAGGTGTTAGACATAACCATTCTTTCTCCTTGAGAACAGCCAGCAAGAAATAATGCAGTCTTACTGGAGTTCATGGTTAAGCCCGAGACAGTGGAGAAGTAGTTTAACAGGTTTACAATGGCTTGTAAGGAAGGGAGTGAGCCATAAAAAAAAACCATCATATCGTCTGCAAAGACCAAGTGAAAGACTCTAAGACTAGCCGATTTGGGGTGAGGTCCTATAAGTCCAGCCGTGAATCTCAGATCAAGAAGTCTTGAAAAGATGTCCATGCCAATCACAAATAAAGGCGGGGATAAGGGATCGCCCTGCCTTATCCCCCTTGTACCTTTAAAATATCCACACAACTCCCCATTAACTGCTACAGAAAACCTGGTTGTAGATATACATGGTTGGATCCATCGAATGTACACCCTTGGGAAGTTTGTTGCATGCAGAATATCCAGAATGAAGGACCAATCTACTGAGTCAAAGGCCTTCTTAAGGTCAATCTTAAGCATTCCTCTTCTTGAAATGTATTGTTTGTTGTACCCTTGGATCAATTCAGTAGCCAATAGAACATTTTCCACGATTTGTCTACCACTCACAAAAGCAGTTTGGTTTTCTGAAATCATTTTCGGAAGTAGTCCTTGCAATCTTCTTGCTAAAAGCTTAGCAACTACTTTGTATATGGCATTTAAGCATGAAATCGGTCTAAAATTAGCTGCATTCTCCGCATTTGTTACCTTTGGAATCATGGCAATGATTGTGGAGTTCCATTGAGGTTCCATTTTTCCAGTGATAAAGAAATTTAGCACTGCCCCAGCCACCTCATTTCCAAGGATGTCCCAACAATTCTTGAAAAACTCACCAGTGTACCCATCCGGACCTGGAGCCTTGTCTGAGGGAAGTGCCAAAAATTCCTTTTTAACCTCTTCCACAGTGAATTGTCTCTCCAGCCCTTGTCTCTGAGCTTCATTACACCTGAAAGGGTGCACTGATCGGATAGCAGCCAATAGAGAAGGTTTTCTTGTAACTAGCGGGCCTAACAAAGCAGTGTAGTACTCCACACAAGTAGACTTAATTAATTCTACATCAGAGCTATGGGATCCATTTTGTAGTTTGATTCTTGAGAGCCTATTCCTAGCTCGTCTTGCTGCAGCACATCTATGAAAAAAACCAAAGTTTTGATCACCTAGCCTCAGCCATTTGATCCTTGACTTTTGACGTAGAAATGTTTCCTCTGCTCTAGCTAACCGTCTTCATCTTTTCAAGGCTATAAGTTCTTTGACAACAGCTTCTCTAGATGGAGATGACAGCATTGTATTCTGGGAGGTCTTGAGCTCAGTTAAAGCCTCTGCAGTTCTGCTTTGAATTCCAGAGTAAGCTGAGTGGTCTAGCTCCTTGAGAATACGCTTAAGGAGTTTTAATTTTCTGCTCACTTATTGCATCGGGTTACCAGTAACAAAGAAGCTGTTCCAAGCTTCAATGACCGTTGATTTAAACTCTGGATGTTATAAGAGATGCAGGTTGAACTTGAAAGGTCTCTTAGGCTTAGGAGTAGGGTCATGAAGCCTTATACAACACACTGCATGATCAGAGAAAAGAGGTTCCTCGAAAGAAATCTGAGCCTCCGGGAAGGATAGAATCCATTGGTCATTTCCCAAGATCCTATCAAGTTTTTCTAAAATGGGACCATCTGTCCTATGGTTCCACCATGTAAATTTAGGTCCACTATAGGGCAGATCAAATAATCCTGTCAAATTTAGGCAGTGTCGCATTTCTGTACTACCTCCACACACTCTTTCAAACTCATCTCTAAGGGAGTGCTCTGTAGGCAATAGGGATTGGTTGAAGTCGCCTGTTACTAACCAAGGAGAGTTTCTAAGATGAGAGTTTGAAGCCAAAGCAATGAGCTCCTGCCAAAGCTCTCTTCTTGTAGTCCTCAAATTTGATCCATAAACAAAAGTCACCGAAAAATTTACATGTGCTTCAGAAGAGAAGAAACCACAGGTTATTTGTTGAAGGGATTTATTATATATCATCAGCGATACCGCTGGATCCCATACTACCCAAAGCCTTCCTATATGAGAGAACTCATAATTAGATTCCATTCTCCATCCTGGCAGAATGTTTTCGATGATTCTCCTGGCATTCGGTTCTAGAATATGTGTCTCTGCAAGACACCCAAAAGTAGGCCGATGTTGATATATCCAACTCTTAAGCCTCTGCTGCTTATCCGGATCACAGATCCCTCTTAAATTCCAAAAGAAACTCAGCATCAAAAAGGGGTATTTAGGTGATTAGTTACAGAGGAGGGCATGCCCATCCTTATCTCCAAGAGCTTGATCAAGATTGCTCTTACGCTTTTTAGCTTTCTTCTTTTTCTTCTTAGAAACAACAAGTGTAAAGTCTCCCTCTAACTTATCAATCTCTGCTTCAGACATCTTTAATGTTCTTTTTGAAGTTTTTTCCTGGATCGAGGAGATAACTTTACTACTCTTACTCTCTGCACCTTCAGGCAACTCCTGCTTCTTATCTCTCTCAATAACCGATACAGAATCTGTGGAACCTGTAGGAGCTTTACCAACCTGCACAGGGATCATCTGTTCAAGAACCTCAATTGGATACGTCTCTGTAGAGACATGCTTAACTACTTCTTTAGCAGCCTCCTTTTGCTTATTTTTCATCTTGCAGATAGTTTCTTCATGATAAGCATTCCTACAAATCGGGCACATAGGAGGTGCTTTAGGGCATCGTTTGACCGTATGACCAGCTTCATGGCATAGTTTACAGATTGGGGGGAGATGAGGGCAAGACACTTCCACTCTTACTGTTTGACCAGACTCAAACCTTGCACAAACAATTTCAGGAACTTGTTTCTGAAGATCTATCTCTGTGAAGATCTTTGCTACCTCAAAATTTGTCATTGCCACAGTTTGCGGGTGGAGGTAAATGGGGTGGCTCACCATACTCGCAATACGGGTTAGAGCTGTAGGATTATAGAACTCGTAGGGAACCTTACGAAGCTCAATCCACACCGGAGCTGTCTTAAGAAAAGGTTTTTCCGGCGTAACTCCAGGGCACCATGGAGCTACAAACATTGTACTACCGTCGATGTTCCAAATACCTTCCTTGATAACTCGATCCCTAGTAGCATTATTTGGGATCTTGAAGAGGAAAGCGTTTTCCGATTCGAGCTTCGTAACAGAGATATCTCTGTGCCATTTACTCCACATCAAGTTCACAACCGCCTGAATCTTACCAAAGGAGGGAGATTTACGGTAGAACTGACCTATGACAAAGTCTTTCCAAAGAGGCTTGCTCTCTTCTATCACTGAGTTAGGAATAGTGACACATAGCTCTCCGCTTTCTAGTTCATACGGAGTTCCAGTCTTTTTTAGCGTACTAGATCCAGTTTTGAATCGCTAGCACCATGTGAGAGGGGCTATCTCCGGTTGGGATGAGTTCTCCTGAGTAACTTGAGGGCTTTTTAGCGCCATAGGTGTTGAATTAACAGACACTACGGCCGGAATCGATGGGTTAGAATCCAAAGAGACAGAATTAGGATTCCGATCTGGGGATTTTGATGGAATTGAAGAGAGGGGTTTTGGATTTTCAGGTTTTTGGGACGGTTTAATCTTTGTGGGAAGGATCAAGAGACCTGATTTCCCTTTTTTCTTGGCCATGATGGTTGAGAACCGCCGGCGGTGACCACTGCTGACTAGGGTTGCGATGAGGAATGAAGGGGCGATTTTAATCGCCGACAAGGAGAGAGGATTTTTTGTATAAGACAAAAGGAGTTCATCGTCTCTGAAAAGCAATCCAGTTTGCAAAACTTTTTATTAATATTTATTACACAACCTCCATATATCCTCTGGACAAAGAATCGACCCATCATAAAATCCATTTTTTTCTTTTTATAAATAGGTACTTCTTTACATGGTTTCACCAAGAATTGCATAATGATTTATATGGCGTTCGAATAGTTGTTAAGGTATAATGATTTATATTCACTCTTTATTACGAACTTATCTTAGCCTTTGTTTTATCGGAATAATAATGGCTTGTTTTGCGACATTGTTGTATATGTTTAGAATCTTTAAAAATCTAGTTCCCCCATTTTGAGTTGATTTATGAATAATGACCATATCTGATCCTAAATAGAAGGTAGAGAATCAATGTGTTACGAAATTTATTTATGTATTTATTATTCATTCTTACTTGTTTGTTTTTGTTTGGATAAATATATTGTTCATGTACAATTGGTAAACGGCGGGTGGAAATGGAATATGGTGGGAAAACAGAAAAATTGAAATGATCAAATATTTTAACTTTCTAAAATAAGCTTAGAAATGAATGTGATTTTCTAACGCAAATTATCATGAGTTTTATAATTTAATAATGCAAAAAATATGATGAAGATGGGGATGTATCGATGATGATAGTGCTAAATGAGGAAATGGCGAGTAATGAAACTAACAGCTTTTGTTTGGACAAAATCTCTTTCTCACATTTATTATAAAAAACAGATAAACATCTCTTAAATCACGTATCTTATGACAGCTAGTAATAATTAATTCTCTTAATACATAAGATACTCACAGTTCACCATAAAAGATTAATGGGGGTGATTGGTTGGGCTTTAATTGTTGTCTACAGTCTTAATTTTTTCTAAAGTATTATTTGTTTACCAATCATGTTGTAGCTTTAATTTTTCAAATCATAATCTACAACTTTTTTAACCAATCATGCTTTAGCTTTAGTTTTTTAAGTTACAGCCCAAGTTGTATTTAAAACACTTTTGTTGCCTATTACATATAAAATCCTACAGCCCTATATATTGAGCTGTAAGTGGTGTTGTACGTGTTTAAGAAATGAAATCACACAAATATTTAATAATTTTGAAAACAAAACGTTAGACTTTTTTATTATGGTTAACTTAGTAAGTTAACGCTCTTACTAATTATAATTTAACATAACATAGTAAATTACACGTTATTTTTTTATTTACTTAAGGTTTTTGTTGGATTTATCTTTTATATGTTAAAAGTAGCATTAAATTTCTAAATTATAACAATTTATATATGCATCAACTAATTTAATTAAAACTACATCACATATTGTATACTTACCAATCATATTTTATTTTATAATAGTTACAGCTAAAAACTTACAGCTACAGCTTCTAAATCTACAGCAAAAAAATCTGCAGCAAAAAAAAAGTATACAGCTACAGCCAAAACACTTACAGCAAAAATTCTACAACAATTATTTTACAGCTACAGCCGAACCAATCACCCCCAATATGCAGATGCCATCTATTTATGCTAATATGGACCATCTTTTTTGGAGGATAAAGGAGAGTGGTATCATAAAGGGTGACCGTAATATGTTTCCCTGGGTATTATGGTATATCTGGAAGTCAAGGAATAAAAAATTCTTTCATGGAGTGGAACCCGAACCAGATGACATAATTAACATGGTAGATAAGGAATATTGGGGCTGGACGGCTGCTCAGGCTACGGCTATAAGGGTAACAGATATGGAGGTCGACACCCCCTGTCAATATTTCATCTACTCAACTTAGATGTCGGGTGGATGGTTCCTGGAAGAATACGGATCCAACCTCTGGAGTCGGGTGGATATGTTTCCCAGGCGATAATTATGTGCTATTAGGGGCGCGAGGTTTGCTCCGGCGAAGATCACCGCTCCATTCAGAAAATGGAGGCGCTCCTTTGGGCGATATCTTGTTTGCATGAGCGAGGACTGGAGTGTCAGCTTTATGAGACAGACAGCTCGGACCTGGTCGACATTATCAGACAACCAGACGATTGGCCAGCTTTTTCGCTTCTTTCAGATAAGCTTCAGAGTTTGACAGCTCACCTATCCAACTTCACTGTCTCGAAGATTGCGCGTGCAAACAATCTCCAGGCGGATTTTCTTGCACGCTCTGCCCGCTCTCATGCTCTCGAATTTTCATTTGTAAACACTTCTCCTCCGAATTGGGCAACTGATCCAGGAGGCATTTTCTGATTTATATGTTTGGTTGACAAAAAAATAATAATAAGATACTCACAGTTGACATAAAAAAAAGTCACACCGTTAAACAAGATGTGTTTTAACTGTCAAGAAGCAATTTCGGTTGACATATTTCGATATAAATGTCACTAAAAGTAAGAGTTTCTAGTTATGGTTAATTAGATGTTCAATAACCAATTATCATATACAGTTTAGAGAGATTAATGCGAGTTTTGTTTTATAAGACACTCACGCAATAATTATACTTCCATTTATAAAACTAGATAAACATAATTAGGGTTGACCGCCTATTTCACCCTGTACTAATGCCACTAAACGTAAATCAACCCAGACTTTTTACCTCTCGATTTTGTAACCTAAACTTTATAAACTCTTTATAAACCAACCTGAACTACTAAACTCTTCGAAATTCCACTTTTAAAATTGGTTAAGACTTAACCATCCATTAACCACTAATTGGTTCATTAAACCACGAATTGGTCAATTAAACTTCTAATTACGTTTTTAAAATCACGATTTGGCCAACCCAGTTGACCCGAGTTTAGGGGAAAATCCAATTTGTTCAACCAATCTGGTAATTCGAATTCTTCAACTTCTCCAATCTTCTTTAATAGCTTTTTAAACGCTTCCCCTATGTGATTATGATCGGAAATTTGAGAAAAACCCAGAATATTATGAACCCAGAAACCCAGAAAATTATGAACCCAATTTTTGTGTTTTGATGTTGAAGAGAAACCAAATTTTCAATCCTTTGAAAGGAAAAATGGGTTCCTCTCTTCTCTTCTTCCTTAAGAATCCATTGAGAGGAAAGATATAAACAAAAGCAAATCTCTATCTCTATCTCTCTCTGAAGTCTCGTCGATGGCTTACAAGTGATTTTGGGAATTTGAAAAATTCAAGCTCTAATTGTTCGTATCTATTGAGAAGAAAGTTTTTTGAATTAGGTACAAAGTTATAAGTTTGAAATTCCGTTCTCTTTCGTTCTGGGTTATATGCGTAGTGGTTTGATTGAGCTTTTGATTCGAATTCGAAGCTCAAATCGATGGGTGTTTGATTGTGTGTGATTCGAAGTCGCCCCAAATTTTAGCATAAGTACCTGGAGTTGCTTAAGGAGATTTAATTTCAATTTGGACAAGTAATTTCTTAAAACCTTTTTCTGGGTTTCATACTATTGTTGACACTGATAATGAGCATTCTTTTTGCATTTTCTGGGTTTTGCATGTAGAATTTAGTTTAGTCATTTTCTTTTGGAGATGATGAAGTAGATGGTATCAATCAAAGGATCAAGCCTATGATTTGTTGTGAATGTTGGGTAAAACTCAACTTGGTTTTGATTTTGGGAACATTTCAGGTAAGGGAAGAGCTTAGCTAATGGCGTCTTCAAGATCAAAGAGATCGAAGTATAAGAAAACTTCCCGTGGTAAAGCTGTTTCTCAAAAATGAGATTTAAGAATCTTCTCGGTTTTTTTTTGGGCTGCGAAGAAGGCGACTGGTTCGGGTCAAACTCGGGTCAACGGATTGGCCAAAACGCAAATTTAAAAACGTAATTATTGGTTTAATGAACCAATTAGTGGTTAATGGATGGTTAAGTCTTAACCAATTTTAAAAGTGGAATTTCGAAGAGTTTAGTAGTTCAGGTTGGTTTATAAAGAGTTTAGTAGTTCAGGTTGATTTATAAAGAGTTTATAAAGTTTAGGTTACAAAATCGAGAGTTAAAAAATCTGGGTTGATTTACGTTTAGTGGCATTAGTACATGTTGAAATAGGCGGTCAACCCACATAATTAATATAAGATAACCCACTAAAGGTTTTAAAGCCCATAATTGAAACCTTCTTGGTTCAATAGCAGGTTTAAAGTGCCTTAACCTTCTTTCTGACCCAGAGGTACAAGAAAGTTACACGGTGATAAAAACGACACGATTTTCTTCGAGACCAATCGTTAAAACGCCAAAAAAACGGCGTGAATTGCGACGCTTTAAAGACCAAAATTCGTTCATCGAGGTTCTCATTTCTCAGTCTCACTGATCTTTGATCTGCTTCGACAGTGATCGCTTTACCTTGCTAATTCTCGTCTCGACTTTTCATTTCTCATCCAATCACGCAAGCTTTTCGGATATGATTCGCTAGTTCGACGAGGAATTTGCGAAGATTTTTGGATTTTGAAACCCTAAAATTTCCTTTTTGCGGAGGAAAATCAATGGTAAAGCAATCGACGAGTTTCTGGGTCACAATGCAAAGGAAGAGATTAGCTTTGATGATATTGCTGGGTTTCTCTGTATCAACCGTAGTGGTGATTCTCGTGAGATCTAGCTTTGATTCCTGCATCGTTAACCAATTCGCGGAGGAGAAATTTCAATCATCTCCGAATCCACTAGGGTTCATGAAATCGAAACTCGTTTTGTTAGTCTCACATGAACTTTCACTCTCAGGTTACTGATCTGAACCCCTAATTTTATCTGGGTTCTTTGCAAAATCGAATTTTTTGTTCTGAGGAGATGATGATTTTTGTGTGTGAATATAGGTGGTCCTTTGTTGTTAATGGAATTAGCGTTTTTGTTAAGAGAAGTTGGTACTGAAGTTGTTTGGATCACTAATCAAAAACCACTTGAATCTGATGAAGTTATCTATAGTCTTGAACACAAAATGTTGGATCGAGGAGTGCAGGTTCGAATCTTCTGTATCAAAATTGAGATAGGTTTTGAAAAAAAGGATCTTTTTTGGTCTTAGTGTGTGACTTTTTGTATTAAGGTTATCTCTGCAAAGAGTCAGGAAGCTATAGATACAGCTCTCAAGGCTGATTTGGTTGTTTTAAATACCGCTGTGGCCGGGAAATGGCTCGATGCGGTTCTAAGGGAAAATGTTGTAAAAGTTCTTCCGAAGATCCTCTGGTGGATTCATGAGATGAGAGGACATTATTTCAAACAAGATTTGGTCAAACATCTCCCGTTTGTTGCAGGGGCGATGATTGATTCACACGCAACGGCTGAATACTGGAAGAATAGAACTCAAGCTCGCCTAGGGTCCGTTTCCTCTTTCGTACAGCCTGCCATATGTGAAATTAATCGTATAGCTTGACATGGTTTTGTGATTGGTGGAATGTAGGATGAAAATGCCTAAAACTTACGTCGTGCATTTAGGAAATAGTAAGGAATTGATGGAAGTAGCTGAAGATAGTGTTGCCAAGAGAGTTCTTCGTGAGCACGTTCGGGAATCTCTTGGAGTGCGGAATGAAGACTTATTATTCGGCATTATTAATAGTAAGCGGTCATCATTTTGAGAAGATAGAGTTCACTCATTACCAAAGAATTTGACTTAGTTTGTTATTGTTTCAGGTGTATCACGCGGAAAAGGTCAAGATTTATTCCTCCGAGCCTTCCACGAAAGTCTTGAAATGATAACAGAGAAGAAACTTCAGGTACCAAAAATGCATGCAGTAGTAGTAGGAAGCGACATGAGCAAACAAACAAAGTTCGAGACAGAGCTTCGAGACTTTGTCCAAGAGAAGAAACTTCAGAACCATGTTCACTTTGTCAACAAAACCCTAACCGTAGCTCCGTATATAGCAGCCATAGACGTACTGGTCCAAAACTCTCAAGCAAGAGGAGAATGCTTTGGGAGAATAACAATCGAAGCCATGGCCTTTAAGCTACCTGTGCTTGGTACTGCAGCCGGAGGTACAATGGAGATTGTGGTGGACGGAACGAGTGGTCTGTTACATAGTGCAGGTAAAGAAGGTGTGATACCTCTTGCCAAGAACATAGTGAAATTGGCGACACAGGTCGAGTTACGGCTAAGAATGGGTAAAAATGGGTATGAGAGAGTAAAAGAGATGTTTTTAGAACATCATATGTCGCATCGAATTGCTTCTGTGCTCAGAGAAGTGTTGCAACACGCAAAGTCTCGTGCTTTACGATGAGATCAGATCGTTATTGTTTCATCAACACATCGGTATGTTTCTTCCACGGAATCAGGTCTTAAAGAAGCCTTTTCATCAACGCAAGTTTTCAACGAAATGTTTCTTGATCTTTCTTATTTATCTTGTTCATAGAAAAGTTTACAACTTTTACCACAAAGGAAAGACTGGTTTTTTACTGCTGAAATCTGGAAAATATATTGTATGTGCATCTCTGTGGGTTAAATTGATAAATGTAAAACATATGGGGTTAAATGTCGAATTTATATAAAATAGCGGGATTTAATAAAAAGAAAAGTTACGGATAATTCAGTTACGAAAATCAGCGGGAACGAACTATATAACAGATTCTTTACTTCTTCTTTGCAGAGAAAAATTCTCAGAATCGTAAAATCCTTTCTTCTTCCTCCTGATTTGTTACTTGAAAGCTTTACACTTTCGTTTCCATGGAGTTCAACGGAGAAGAAGACCCAGAGATGAGAAACATGGCCATTACACTCTACGAGCATACTCTCGCCGTTCGAAACCACTACCAAGAACTTATCAAAATACGTAATTTTCTCTTCCACTTTCTTTCGATTACGTAAATCTTTAGGGTTTTATGCAAAGTGACTCGTTGTTTTCTGATTTTAGGGAATGAGACTTTGGAAGCTTTTAAGAAACACTTGGAAGCACTAGAAGAACATCTCATAATGACAAAGATTATCGTAAACGCAAATCGTGCGGAATTACTCGGAGAAATTGTTCGGCCTCTAGATAACGATCGATGTATAAATCTTCTCTAAAACTCATTTGTTTTTGCTTTCTCTGTTTTCAAGATTATTCCGGTTTTTTTTTAACGCGTTTTATGTTTCAGTTCTTGTGAAAGAAAGCCTAGGAGAGCGTTACTTAGTGAATTGCAGTAGCGAAGTCGATAAATCGAAGCTAGTTTCTGGAACAAGAGTTACTCTTGAACGAAAAATGTTGACGATAACGAGAATTCTTCCTCCTAAGGTTAATTGATTTTTCTCTGTCTTTGTTTGATTGACTATGTTTTGCTTTTTCTGATCAAGATCTGTTTTTTTCTTTTTTTTTAAGGTGAATCCATCGGTTAATAATATGGTGTATCGAGCACGTGGAGATGTTAGTTACTCGGAACTTGGTGGTTTATCTGATCAAATCAGAGATTTACGTGACTGGATCGAACGTCCTCTCAGGAATCCTGAGATTTTTCAACGAGTTGGTGTAAAGCCTCCCAAGGTTATAGTGGTTTCTGTTTCGAGTTTTTATCCGCGAGAAAGATTTCGTTTTGTTGAAGTTTTGTGTTGCGTAATTTGAACAGGCGGTACTTCTCTATGGACCTCCTGGTACGGGAAAGACGTTGTTAGCAAAAGCAGTCGCTAGCAATACCATTTCGACTTTTTTAACGGTTAGAGACTTGAAAGAGTTTATACATAACTTGTCGGGTTTTTTTCCCGTTAGCTACTCTAAATTCAGGAGTAATATGTGTTTTCGTAGGTTGTTTCTAGCGCACTTGTAAGCAAATACGTGGGAGATAGTCAATTGTTAGTGCGAGAGATGTTTAAATATGCGCGTGATCATCAAGTAAGCGTCTTAATTCATGTTCTGATTTGTACTAGTTCCTGAATGCTAAGCTTGTTTATTTATCTTTTTGGTTTAAAAGCCTTGTATCATCTTTATGGATGAGATTGATGCTATTGGTAGAAGTCGATCCAACCAAGAAAATGGTGACTGAGATAGAATTCTCATCGAGCTTCTCTCTCAACTCGATGGATTTAACGAACTCGATAAGGTATTTATGTCTCTTGTTATTGAATCTTGTAGCTAGTTTTGATGTAGATGTGTTAATATATATTCATGACTTGTTTTTGGTTTAGGTGAAAGTAATATTTGCAACAAACAGACTTGATGTTCTTGACCCTGCGCTGCTTCAACCTGGTAGAATCGATAAGAAGATAGAGGTTCCATTGCCTAATCAAGATTCTAGATTGAGAATTCTTGAGATTCATGCTTTTGGTTTAACTAAACAAGAAGAGATTGATTACGAAAGGGTCGCAAAACTATCTGAGGTTCGTTCGTCACACATTGTCTTATGTGTTTGTTTAAGCAAAAAACAGAACAAAACATTTCATTTAAAATTACTCTTTTGTAGGGATTCAATGGAGCAGATATGCGTAACATATGTACCGAAGCAGGGATGTTAGCTATACGTGCAGATCGTGATTACGTTGTCTCTAACGATTTCATCAGGGTAAGTAATTAAGTTCTGCTGATTTTTTGATGTATTGATTTGTTGCAATCTTTTTTCAATATGACAAAAGACACATCTTTTTCAGGCTGTAAGAAAACTAGGCGAAGCGAAGAAACTTGAGTCCAGTGCACAGTACAACTAATGCTGATTTCCGGAAAGAGTAGCGATAAAGACCAAGGGATAGATCGAGTTAGATGGCGCAAACTTCTGGTTCCGTTTTTTACTTTACATTCAGTTTGAATCATCATTAGCATCTCTTTGCATTGATTCATCAGAGGAATCTCCAAACTCTTCTCTATACATTTCTTCAATCATCGGTTTCCAGAGTCGAAATCGAGCATTTATAAACCAATTTGATGATACCTTTGATCAGTAATAACGCACACAAAAAATTATCTCAATTAGAATCTTCATTATAACAATTTTTATTAGAAAATGTAGAATCAGTACTATAAAAACCACATTAAACCGTAATTAAATAACCCAATGTATGTATTCTAATAAAGTTATGCATCACTCTTTGGGATGTAAAATTGATACAACGAGTTTTAACCTTATAAAATCTACTGCAAGTGCACAGCAAACGAAGTAGTGATTTAGGGATCGAATCCTCAAGGACCAATGGCTTACACAACAGATTATAGATTATTAAACTAAGCTAAGCAGGAGCAAAGATGGGTGATTGTTTATTAAATTAAAAGACAAGAAAGCAATTTAAAGCGATGTAAATTCAGATGATTAAAAACGCTAGGCAATAGGGAATTCTCAGGAAATCACATTCATAAACCAGACAACTATTCAGATTCTAATATGCATGCATCTCAAACTCAAAGCACTAATATAAATTGCTCCACTTTCGTGATAACAATTACTTTCCCTAGAGATTCGAGTGCCTAAACTTTCGTTTGGTCACGGCTATCCTAGACAAGCATTAATAGTTCAGGTTTGATCAGTTTATAATACTCTACAACTAACCTTTCAGTTGTTATAACGCATTACTCATCAACAGTAGTTCTAGCTATACACAAGCTTTTGGAATGTGTATCAACCTAAGATCTAGTGATTAAATGGCCAATTCAATCCTAGCATTATGCCTAACAGTGATGAAGATGATAAAGAATAAGTAATCTATTTGGAGATCTACTCAGACATGATTAAGAACAAAGCAGAAATCATGGATGAACAGATCATAATTATAAATCAGAAAACAAGAATAGGGTTCAGAAATCTTCTCCAAAGGTGATGAGATCTTCTCCCTTGCTTACAAAACGTCTGAATAAAAGTGATAAAAGAGACTCTCTCTTATAAAAACGAAACCCTAGTGGTTTATATAGAAAATAAAACGGAAAAAGGGAATTTTCCTAAAAATCAGGGGGTGGACCGACCGGTCTGGAAGCAGGACCGATCGGTCCGGTTTCCAGAGAGCAAAATCTTCGAATCTTCAAGTTGCCTGGACCGGCCGGTCTGGGCAGTGGACCGACCGGTCCACTTTCCAGTGGCTTCTGGGTCTTCAAGTTTCGAGCTAGATCGATCGGTCTTCATGGTCTCGATCGGTCTTGGTTGACCGGTCGGTCCTAGATGTGGACCGGCCGGTCTGAGCTCCAGAGAGTCCCGATTTTCGCTCATTTGCTCGAATCCTCTTCCCGAATGCATGCGGTTCCAAATCTTCATGTTTGGATCTAAATATCTTATCAAAACAGCTCAAAAGACTCCGAAAACTCATTAAGAACATGGTTAGGAAACTCCAAATTCACGTTATATCAACTCACCCAGACTTAGATCTTTGCTTGTCCTCAAGTGAAGACAAACTAGAAACAAGTTCAAGGAAGCTATAAAAACCACACTAACCTTTGTGAGCTGAACGAAATCCTTTAGGACCCCACAGATGTAATGCTAACAACCCTGAAAACTCATAAACAGGTCAAAAACCAAGATGGTACTTCATGTACTTTGCCAAATACATAGCAATGTTACCATACTCAAGTTCCTATGTCTCAGCGACTTCTACACAAGGGTCCATAAATCTTACCAGAGGGAAAATGTCCGTCGCATAAGGGTTAAGGATTTGGGGCCATTTAATGGTGGTAATGAGTGTTTAGGCTAACCTCAGTCGCGGCCGAATGCAGTCATGGCACAAAAACCCAAGAGAACTAAGTCCAAGGATGATACACAGCTTCCCAAACTTAAGATCTCCTATTCTTTTTAAAAAAAAAATTAACTTTCTGCTTATCTAAAGAAATAATGAGGAGAACAAGAAATGGAAATGTGCTTAATAGATATTCTTTTAAAATCTAAGCTTTATTCTGATCCCTTTCAGCATTTTTATGATTATTATTATTTTTTTTTTTTTTTAAATGCTGGGGATCAGTTCTAGCCTTTTTTCTAAGCACAATGATAGACTAAAAAACGAAAAATAAACAAAGAAATGAAATTATTAACAAAATCCTAAGCAGAAAGTTTTTGAAATGGTACCAAAAGGTCTTTAGAATGATCAGCTGGCCGGACTATCTCTCCGGAGTTTTTGCGCTTGAGTGCATGTCAATGTCTTGGACAGAATGCATGAGGCTCGAAAGAAAGGTAAAGGTGAGGGTGTGGTACCAGACTAAAAATGAGTCTGGCCATTAGGAGTCCTGAAGAGAGGATAATGTTTGAAAAAGGATAGGACTCCTAACGTGGTTGCTACTTCTTATGCGATTTCGAATTCCCTGAGTTAAGAAAAACAGAATAGTATATTAGTATCAGCGTTAGCTTTCAAGGAGACGGGAGCCTTCTGGTAACACTGATCCGCCTAGGGCGTTTTTAATCTTCCCATAGCTTTGGTTAGTCACTGTTAATCTAAAAACAGAGTTAGCAAACATCATGTGGTCCTAGAATCGCATTCATACCACAAAGGTTTAAATAAAACTGAAAATAAGAAAATAAACATAATTAGTACGAATAGTACTTCCCCCCAGACTTACTTCACACCGACCCGGTGTGAAAATAAATCCAAAGGAAAGACTATAGAAAAAGGGAAAATAAAATGAAAAGAAAAGAAAAGAAAAACTAACCTACCGGTGGGTTACCTCCCACCAAGCGCTTTGTTTAACGTCGTTAGCTCGACGTGTGTGTCTTTCAAGGTGGATCAGGTGGATCTGCAGGAGGGATCACAGCACCTTCTGTGATGGTGGTGTTAGGGAGGGTCGGGTAGAGGTTGACAGGATCTGTGATGTCTGGCTCCTTAACCGAGAAAGGCGGGTCATTGGTTACATGCTTCTCCAGCAGCTTGTCCATTTTGAATGTCATCTCAGTGTCTCCCAATTGGAGATCAATGCGTCCATGCTTGAGATCAATCCTTGCACCAGCTGTGCAAAGGAACGGTCTTCCCAGGATGAGAGGATCTCCTGGTTCTTCAGCCATGTCAAGCACCGCGAAATCTACAGGGACAAAAACATCACCAATTAGCAATTGAACGTCCTCAAGAACTCCTATAGGAGGTTTAACAAATTGATCAGCAAATTTTAAAGAAAAGTTAGGGGCCCTGAAATCTTTAAAACCCAATCGTTCTGCAACAGAGTAAGGCATGGTGTTGACGCTGGAGCCTGAATTGCAGAGTGAGCGAGGAAAAACTATTGAGTTGATCTGGATAGAAAGTTCAAAGCGACCAGGATCCCCAAGCTTCTTCATTGTCCCGTTCTGTAACACAGCATTGTACTCCTGAAACCCCCTAGGACAAACAGGGTAAGGTGCCTTGGGAACATAAGCGTGAATCGGTGGGCTGTCTACCGGACCGACCGGTCTCCCTGCAGCCCGACCGATCCACTCTCCAGAGGCAAAGGACCGGTCTCGTGGTGGTTCAGGACCGACCGGTCCTTGAGTAGACCGACCGGTCGGTCCCATTTTGGCTAGAGAGTCACCTTTCCCTGTATCTGAAACAGTAGCAGAAACGACCCTTTCCTCTACTAACCTGGAGATTGGCTCAACTTCCATTGTAGAAATGGCATAACAATCTCTCTTCGGATTCTGCTCTCCTTTAGCCGGAAGAGTCCCTTATTGTCGCTTAACAGCTTTTGCTTGCTGTGCAACTTGAGTGTCCAGCATCTTCAGGTGAGTAGTCACAGCTTCTAGTCGCCCATTGATGTCTGAAATGGCGCTGGAACTCTGCTGCCGATTAGCCAACATAAGCTGCACCATAGCTTTGAGCTCATCATTGGGACTAGAGGCTGGAGGTGGAGGTGGAGGAGCTTGTTGGTTTTGCTAGAACTGATTCTGATTGTAATACCCTGAGCCTGAACCTTGTCCATACTGCTTCTGATAACCAGCATTGTAACCCATAAATCCCTGAGCAGGTGGAGCTATTCCTGATGAACTGGCAAACTGTTTATGAGCTGGAACTGCAGCTTGCTGAGGATAGACCTGATCCTGTGGATTAGCAACATTGGTGCTTCTGTAAGATAGATTTGGATGGCTGCGGTAGTTGCTGTTGAAGCCTCTGTTCTGACCAATTCCCTGACCATTCACATAGTTGACTTCCTGAGCATCCTCTGAAACCAAAGCAGCTGGCTCTGAATAGCATATCGTATCTGAAGCATTTCCAACCATACTAGTGCCCTGATGGCTTCCTTGCATAAAGCCCCTGATCTTAGCAGCTGTCAGCTCTGCTATCTCTGCTGCAGATGGCGTCTCAACACGCAGACCCTCTTCGATCGATCATATTCAGAACACTGATCGCTAGAGCTCTGCGCCATATTCTTAATCAATCTGTAAGCTCCTTCAATGCTCTAAGTCATGAAATTACCATTACTAGTTGAATTAAGACTTGTCCTGTAATCCCAGGTGACTCCATCGTAGAAAATCCTGAGCATCTGCTCATCAGTGAATCCATGGTGAGGGCACTCTCTGCGGTACTCCTTGAACCTATCCCAGGCCTCAGCAAATGACTCTCCGCCTTTCTGCGAAAAGTTGGTTATCCTGCTCCTAAGCTAAGCTGTCTTGGTCTTGGTGTAGAAATGATCCAAGAAGGCGGCTCTAGCTTCATCCCAACCGTTCAGAGAATGTGGAGGAAGTGACTTGAGCTACCTCAGAGCCTTGTCAGCGAGAGAGTGCTTGAAGAGCTTGCACTTGAGGTAATCAGAAGGAACCCCATTAGCCTTAGTCGTCTCGCAGACTTCTTCGAAATTCTCAATATGATCCATGGGATTTTGAGAAGCCAACCCATGGAACACATGTCTTTCTACCAGATTGATCAGCTGAGCTTTAATCTCGAAGTCATTCCTCTGAATCACAGGGACGCGAATGGCTGATCTGTTCTGGTAGTACTGGTGGACGTTGTCCCCTTCTCCAATCCCTCTCTGCGGCGGAGGATTCTGACCTGCTGGTGGCACCTGCTGTGCCATCATCCTAGCAAACTGCTCTTGCATCTGCTGCATTTACTGTTGCGCCAGTTGCGCGTTTGCAGTAGTCGCTGCACGGATCTGCTCTATCTGATCAAACAAAGCAGCCTGAAGAGCCCTGTTATCAGCTTGATCAACTTCTTCCATGACTGGCAAGAGGTTTCTTCTAGCTCTGTTAGCCCTTTCTACTCCGGCTAGTTCTTCGTTCGAGTGTGATATCAGAGGTTCAGTGCGATTACTTCTCCTCTGCATGCACCTGAAAGCAAAACCAAAAACAAAAACAAAAACAAAAACAAATTAGAAAATTGCTTAGACTAAATTCGCAAATCAAATCTGAAGGCAAACATAATTGGTCCCCGACAACGGCGCCAAAAACTTGATACAACGAGTTTTAACCCTATAAAATCTACTGCAAGTGCACAACAAACGAAGTAGTGATTTAGGGATCGAATCCTCAAAGACCAATGGCTTACACAACAGATTATAGATTATTAAACTAAGCTAAGCAGGAGCAAAGATGGGTGATTGTTTATTAAATTAAAAGACAAGAAAGCAATTTAAAGCGATGTAAATTCAGATGATTAAAAACGCTAGGCAATAGGGAATTCTCAGGAAATCACATTCATAAACCAGACAACTATTCAGATTCTAATATGCATGCATCTCAAACTCAAAGCACTAATATAAATTGCTCCACTTTCGTGATAACAATTACTTTCCCTAGAGATCCGAGTGCCTAAACTTTCGTTTGGTCACGGCTATCCTAGACAAGCATTAATAGTTCAGGTTTGATCAGTTTATAATACTCTACAACTAACCTTTCAGTTGTTATAACGCATTACTCATCAACAGTAGTTCTAGCTATACACAAGCTTTTGGAATGTGTATCAACCTAAGATCTAGTGATTAAATGGCCAATTCAATCCTAGCATTATGCCTAACAGCGATGAAGATGATAAAGAATAAGTAATCTATTTGTGTCTAGTTTAATCTGTGAAATCCATCGAAAAACCCTAAAACCTAACTGGAGATCTACTCAGACATGATTAAGAACAAAGCAGAAATCATGGATGAACAGATCATAATTATAAATCAGAAAACAAGAATAGGGTTCATAAATCTTCTCCAAAGGTGATGAGATCTTCTCCCTTGCTTACAAAACGTCTGAATAAAAGTGATAAAAGAGACTCTCTCTTATAAAAACGAAACCCTAGTGGTTTATATAGAAAATAAAACAGAAAAAGGGAATTTTCCTAAAAATCATGGGGTGGACCGACCGGTCTGGAAGCAGGACCGATCGGTCCGGTTTTCAGAGAGCAAAATCTTCGAATCTTCAAGTTGCCTGGACCGGCCGGTCTGGGCAGTGGACCGACCGGTCCACTTTCCAGTGGCTTCTGGGTCTTCAAGTTTCGAGCTAGATCGATCGGTCTTCATGGTCTCGGTCGGTCTTGGTGGACCGGTTGGTCCTAGATGTGGACCGGCCGGTCTGAGCTCCAGAGAGTCCCGATTTTCGCTCATTTGCTCGAATCCTCTTCCCGAATGCATGCGGTTCCAAATCTTCATGTTTGGATCTAAATATCTTATCAAAACAGCTCAAAAGACTCCGAAAACTCATTAAGAACATGGTTAGGAAACTCCAAATTCACGTTATATCAAAAATAAGCTTCCACATAAATTTGATATTGTGTAACCAATGCTAATTTGAGCAAGTATTCACCAAAATGTTTCTCTATTTTTTTGTTTTTTTTATACTCTTCATAGAAATTTACAATTTCACCGCAAAGGAAAGTTCTTATCTTTTTTTTGTAATGGTGTTTTTCGATTATGAAATACAAAGTTGATATGAGTTTTACTGCTGCAATCTGAAAGTAAAAATACTAACATGCCTTTGATCTTTAGGGGTTAAGTTGATAATTTTAAAATATACAGGGTTAAAAGTAGAAGTTGTGTAAAATATCAGGGTTTAATAAAAAGAAAAGTTGGATAATTCAGTTACAAAAATCAGCGGGAAGTATAACAGATTCTTTCCGGTGAATGATACAGAGAAAAAAAATTCTCAGAGAATCGTAAAAACCTTTCTTCTTCTTTCTCTTGATTGTTACATCAAAGCTTTGTAGTTTCGTTTCCATGGAAGTCAACGGAGAAAATGAGTCAGAGATGAGAAACAACGCCATTGACATACACAGGCTTAGTCTCGACATTCTAAATCACCTCCAAGAAGAACTCGAAAATGGTCTTGTAAACCCTAATCTTCCACTTCTTTCGATTACGTAAATTTCTTAAATCTTTAGGGTTTTATGATTTCAGGGAAAGAGTTGTTGGAAACTTTAAAGGAAATCTTGGAAGATACTGAACACGAACTCAGATTCATAAACCTTATCACGAGTAGCGTGGAATTATCGGAGAAATTGTGCGACCTCTTGAAAATGATCGATGTATAATCTCTTATATTCTTGATTCTGTTTTGCTTGTTCAAGATCATTCGGGTTTTTTTTTTTTACGAATTTTGTGTTTTAGTTGTTGTGAAAGGAAGCGAAGGAGATCGTTACGTAGTGAATTGCTGTAACGAAGTCGATAAATCAAAGCTAGTTTTTGGAACAAGAATTACTCTCGATCGAAAAATGTTTACGATAAAGAGAATTCTTCCTCCTAAGGTCGATTGATTTTTCTCTGTCTTTGTTTGATTGATTAGGTTTCGCTTTTTCTGATGAAAATCTGTTTTTTAATTTATTTTTAGGTTCATCCATCGGTTTATAATATGGTGTACCGGGCTCGTGGAGATGTTAGCTACTCGGACCTTGGTGGTTTATCTGATCAAATCAGAGATTTACGTGAGTGTATCGAACTTCCGCTAACAAATCCTGAAAATTTTCAACGAGTTGGTGTAAAGCCTCCTAAGGTTGGATTAATTATCTTGTTTTCTGTTTCGATAGTTTTTGTCGCGAAAAAAGATTTCATTGTGTTGTGTAATATTAACAGGCAGTACTTCTACATGGACCTCCTGGTACCGGAAAGACATTGTTAGCAAAAGCAATCGCTAGCAATACTGATTCGACTTTTTTTGACGGTTTGAGACTTTCCATAATTTGTCGGTTTTTTTTCCGTTGGTTACACTAAATTTAGGAGAATTTGGTGTTTGTTTTGTAGGTTGTTTCTAGTGCTCTTGTAAGCAAATACATGGGTGATAGTCAATTGTTAGTGAGGGAAAAGTTTAAATATGCGCGTGATCATCAAGTAAGCGTCTTAATCCATGTTCTGATTTGTACTAGTTCATATATGCTAAGCTTGTTTATTTATCTTTTTGGTTTAAAAGCCTTGTATCATCTTTATGGATGAGATTGATGCTATTGGTAGAAGTCGATCCAACCAAGAGAATGGTGATTGTGATAGAATTCTCATCGAGCTTCTCTCTCAACTTGATGGATTCAACAAACTCGATAAGGTATTTATGTCTCTTGTTATTCTTGTAGCTAGTTTTGATGAGCATGTGTTTACGAGTTCCATGATTTTTTTTATTTAGGTGAAAGTAATAATGGCAACAAACAGACTTGATGTTCTTGACCTTGTGCTTCTTCGACCTGGTAGAATCGATAAGAAGATAGAGGTTCCATTGCCTAATCAAGATTCTAGATTGAGAATTCTTAAGATTCATGCCTCTGGTTTAACTAAACAAGGAGAGATTGATTACGAAAGGGTCGCGAAACTATCTGAGGTTTGTTTACACATATACATCGTCTTGTGTGTTTTGTTTTAAGCAAAAAAAAAAAAAAACAGAACAAAATTTTTCTTTTGTAGGGATTCAATGGAGCAGATATGCGTAACATATGTACCGAAGCCGGGATGTTAGCTATACGTGAAAATCGTGATTACATTGTCACTAATGATTTCATCAAGGTAAGTAAGATTCTGCTTATTCATTATAATGTATTGATTTGTTGCAATCTTTCACATCTTACTGATCAAAACAAAAACAATCATTTTCAGGCTGTAAGAAAACTAGTAGAAGAGAAGAAACTTGAGTCCAGTGCACATTACAACTAATGCTGATTTTCGGAAAGAGTAGCGATAGAAACATAAAGACGAAAGGATAGATCACGCGAACTTCTGGTTCTGTTTTTTTTTGTTTTTTTCAGTCAGTTTGAATCATCATTAGCTTCTCTTTGCATTGATTCATCTGATGAATCTCCAAACTCTTCTCTATACATCTCTTCAATCATGGGTTTCCAGAGTCGAACTCGAGCATTTATAAACCAATTCGATACCTTTGACCAGCAACAAACACACAAAAAATGATTTCAATTAAAATCTTCGTTATAAAAAATAATTATAAGAAATGTAGAATCAGCTTACTTGGTTCTTGGAAAGCCCTGTTTGAGAAGCCAAGATCAACTTTTCCGCATCATTCGGATAACTGTTTCATTACAATCACAATGTTACTTCTCCAACATATCTAATTTTCAATTACGTAAGCAGCAAGAAAGAAAACTAACGGATGCAAGAAATGTTGAAAGAGCCAAGCTCGAAGAACCGCAACGGAAGTTTCAGGCAAGCCTCTGATTGGTTTCCAAGCATGTCTTTGTGGTCCTTGTACCAAACCAAGACGTTGAAGCGACGATGAAGTGTTCCCATCGAACAAGCTTAGTTGTGATAAACCAGAGCTGATGGTCTTGGGAACTTCTTGAGAGATGATGAATCTCCTACGAAGAGAGTTGAGCTGAGTGATTATTGCTTCTTGGAGACAACCGAAATGTCGAGTCATGGCTTGAAGAGCTAAACCGGTGTATACTTTGGATGATCCTTCTCCTGCTATTTGCTCAAATGATGAAATTACTTGCTCCAATTGATTGCTATACTTGTCAAATCTTTCCTCTACCTGTCAAAAACCGGAGAAAGTAAACCGGATTTAACCCGGTTAAAATGTTCAAATTCAAACCAAAGGAAAAGATTTTGGGATAATTACGTGAAAAAATGGACTAGTTCTTTCCAAACTAGAGAAAACATACCATTGTTGTGGTTACATTTTAGGGTTTTGGAGAATTTAAAAGTTTTAGGGAGAACTAATTCTTGAAAATTAAGAATATAGACATTTAAAAAAAAAATCTTTGAAAAAACTAGACTAATTCTTTCAAAAATCAGAATATAGACAATTTTGTTTACATTTCAGAGTTAAGAATTGAATTTTTAGGGATTAGAGTATGGGATTTTAGGTTTATTTAGGGTATTTTCTTAGCTTTAATATAAAATTTTGATTATTTTCATAAGTAGGACCAAGATTATAGTGACTAACCTGCTGCAACAAACTGAGAAGCTTGGTGATTTTGATTTGAATCTCATGTTTCTCAGGCAAAGACATGAAACCTGAATTACATAGTTCGGACTTGATCTCAGAGGATAAACCAAAACCGGATCTTCTCCTTCCTGGAAAGAGTTGTTGGATAAGAATGTCGTTGCAAAGCTCAACTTCTCTACCACCAATATCGATAACTTCTTCTACAAGGCAACGCACTGCCTTGACATATCTTGAATCCAAAGAAATTGATGAACACTCGTGTGAAACCCTAAACTCTTCCATCTTCTTCTCCTTGGAGTAAGAAAATAAGTTATGAAGAAAAATGAAAATATAAGCTTTTTAGGCACTCTTATCTTTTACTCTTTTCGACCCACAATGCATAAATTAGTAACGAAAAAGTATATATATATATATATATATATATATATATATATATTTTTTTTTTTTTTTTTTTTTTTTTGTCATATTCATATAGGTCGAGTTTAAAGAAAAAAAATGAAAAAATAGTTGGTTGACTTGTAGCGAAGCTAGCTTTTGAAACCTAATATATACTAGGCAGTAGTAGACTAGTAGTTACTAGTCTATCCAAAGAGTACCTAAATTTTTTTCATGAAAATTTACAAAGTTCTATGTATTACATTATACTATATTTTTTGTTGGTTAATATAACTTAATGGTGTAACGTTATATCTTCAGAAACACGTTAAGAAACAAAACTCGAGGTGATCAGTGGTCAAAGCTGATTTCTATTCTATTGTTGTATTAAGAAAAGCACACTGAAGATTTTGAAATCAAGAAGCATATCTAGAGAGTAAGGGCCAATGCTGCATACTGCAGCAAAAGCACTATGCATAGTTACCTATTCCTAAATCCTACTAATATAAATAGTTTTTTCCTAAAATTGACAAATAAGTAAAAGTAGTTGATGCTTACTACTACCACCAATCCAAGAAATATTATTTTTGTAAATCCTTGTCAAAAAGAAGAATAGGGATTTACAAATATGGTCCCTCTCTGAGCACGAAAGAACAGGCTTTTGCATAAATGCTTCTTCTTATCTTTGCATCAGTACCCACAATCCCTTTTTGAGCTTCTAAACTCTGTTGGGAAGTTCAAAAACAAAAAAGAGAAAAAGACATACACATGCAAACAACAAGTATTCATTTCGTTTTCTTTTGTTTTTAAAAATCTTAGTGTTAACATGGAAATTCTTCCATTTATAATCTTATGTTGTTCGCTTTTTTTGTTGCTCCTAACACTCTTTCAGACTAGGTATATCTCTAAAATAATCAAAGTGATAAATTACTTTTTGAAGTGTTGTCAAAAATTGAAAATTGTTAGTGGAAGCAGTGATGTTTCTCATTAGGGTTGGAGGGAATTAAATCTTCTTAATGATTATGATTACGTAATTCTACGACATTTTTAATCAATCCTATTACTATTATTGTTATGAAGAATTTGAAGGGTTAGAGCTCAAAATGATAAATACCATGTTGTAGAAATAATACCATTTTATTTCTTTTTGCTTTAAATAGAAAATCCTTTATCAAAAAAAAAAAAGAATTCGCAATTCTACAACATTACTATGAAGAGTGAAATACCATGATTTTTTCAAATTTGAAGTGTTAGAGCTCAAAATGTTAAATTTCTCATAAACAAAAACATATGGCTTCACATTATCAAGAGAATTCTTGCATCATTAAATGTCAAAGTACAAAATTTGGTAAAAAGGGGAAATGTTTTGGTTCAATCAGAGTATTTTTGTTGGTACTATTATATATTTATTAGAATTTCAGGGATTTTGTCTGCGTGTGAACCATAAAGGCAAAGGAACATAAAAACTTTAAGAGTAGTATGTGTATATATCCGTTGATAGTAGCTGCTAATTAGGACAACTCGTAGATGTTGAAAAGTCACTGCAAAAGATCTTGAGGACATTGCTTTGGTTTCTTATTCTTATTACATCAACTTGCAACAAATCCAATGAGGCTTCGAGTCTTCGACTTGTGACCTATCCTTAGCTTCTATTTAATGAATTCAGATCTTTAATTCTATAAGGTTATAAACACTGTTCATGATTTATTTACTTTGGTCAACCATTAGTATAAAATTAATTCTTTCTTTTTAGTATTTGCAATAGAGTTTCTTTCCACCAAACAAAATGGGTTAAATGGTTTTACTTCCGTCATTAATATATTACAAAATTATTTCATGTATTCTTAAGAATTAAATCCGGATGATGGCATAACCACTAGTAAGTAAGCCAAAAAATGGTAATGACAATGTTGTCAAAATTACTGTTATACCCTTTGGACCGTTTCACGCAGCAAAACTCCAACGAAACGGTCATAGATCCACAAGAGCACGATAGTACATTATACACGTGGCATCATCGTCACCGTTCCTAAAATACGCATTCTGATCTAATTTTTTTTTTTTTTTTATAAGGGAAAATTCCATAAAAATACTCCAACGAAATTCCGTTAAGCTTTTTAATACCCCAACTTTTTAAATACCCAATTAAATACCCCAACTATTTTTTGTGCCCAGTTTAAATCTCCAACTCTCGACCATCTGATCGAGTTACATCAGCTACGGAACAGACGTCACCGGAACAGTAAACGCCGTTCAGAATCCGTTAAAGATTTAACTATAGTTAGATTTAACCACACATGGTTAATACATAACCTATCCACAGCCGACAAAATAACCAAACGGTTAACCAAAAATAATTATCACTATGGTAAAAACCAAAAATCTACTTGTATAATTGGGCTTTTCTGGTTATGGCCCATTAACTTCAAAAAAAAAAGACCAAAAATACAAACCTATTTGTCGAACACATGTCCATCTCACCTCCTCTTCTTCGGCTCATCTCCATCTTCGCCTTCTCTCTCATTTTCTTCATCAATATTCACAGGTTAATCGATTTTTTTCAAAAAAATTGAATCACAACTCGTAAATTTTGGTTCAATTCGGCATAATTCTCACCATCTGAACTAACCGGAAAATCGATTAACCGAAACGGGAAAATCTGAAGTATCCGAACCCGCAAGCCTATTTGCGATGAACACTGATCGGGTTTGTGCAAGTGCGTAAATCAAGTGCAGTGTTAAATTGAGTGGTTATCAAACATAATTAAGCAACATGAGGTAAGTATCGATGAACCATTTTTCTTCTTCTTCATTTTTTCGTTTTCAGAACACCAAGCATAAGTTTTGAATTTTTGTGCAGTGGTGAAGATAGTAAACTGAAGATGCACATCACGTATGGAGGTGCGATATCTATGGAAGAGAACAAATTCTCGTATAAAGGGGGAGTAATTGCAGAAGATATGCTCATAGATCCCGATTTTTTAACATTCTCAATTTTTGAGGATTTCTCGAGTAATGGTGGTAAGAGCAATGTCTTGAAAGTTTGGTATAGGCTACCCAATGAGGATATTAGTGTTGCAAGATGCATATACCTCGATAAAGATAATGAGATTAGGAGGATGTGGTCAGAAGCAAAAAATTTGGAGAAGTTTACATATATATTGAGCATGATGTCTCCGAAGCAGGTGAGTTAGTTTGTGGTAGTGAAGAAGGGGATATAGCAGAGGAAGACAATGACAGTGAGAAAGATGGTCAAGGTGATGGAGACAGTGAAAGAGAGGAAGAAAGTGATCAAGAAGAAAGAGAGGAAGAAAGTGATCAAGAAGAACGAGAGAAAGAAAGTGATGATGATGATGTGAGAGTGGAAGAAGATGTTCAAGCTGATGTGCAGTCTGAGGATGAGGGTCAAATATTAGGTGAAGGAGCTGATGATCCTCGGTTTGAAAATTTATTTGTACAAGCTGAACAAGAGGCTTGTAGATATGACCATGCAACACAGGCTCATGATGACGAAGTTGGTTATGATAGTGAAGTTGAAACTGAGACACCTCTTCCGGCTGGTGAATATCCCGATTCTGCCGAAGATACTGATGAAGAATGGAATAATTGGCAAAAGGATTACAAGGGAACGCAATCAAAAGGAAAAAGTAAAGCTGACTACTCAATCTCAGCCAAGATCCAAGACTACTCAATCTCATCCTTCCATTCCAACACCTTCAACTAATCTATCACAATCTTCTGATGCACCACCTACAAGTACTGCACCTTCTGGTAAGCGTAGGGGTCGTCCTCCTGGAAGACAGAGCCGTAAAAAGGTGGTTGTGCCAAGAGGACAAGGGGTCTACATGTGTCCTTTTTCTAATCGTGTTTTTTAATGTTGGGGTTCTACAACAAGAGAGGTAGGAAGTGGTTCCTATGTGCAAAGGTCTTCTCAGGATCCAAACAACCAAAAGTAGTGTCTTTTAGTTATATTCTTTAGGAATCTAAGTCTTAACCATCACACGACTATCAACTTTTTTGGTTTTCGAAGACTTTTATGTTTGTTTCTAAACTTTCTCTAAATGGTGGTACATTTTTTGGTACATTTTGGTTGTTAAATACTTTGTGATGGTGTCTTTGATGCAATTGGATGATTTTTAACTTGCAAACAGTAGCACTAACCAACACAATCACATTGTTTTAACGACTACAACAATACCAAACTTATAAAACATATATTATATACCATTACAAATTTTACTTCATATCATTGACAATTACACCAATAACAACTACAAAGGCCATGTTCTTTCCGGAACCGCCGCGTCCAGCGTCTGCGACACAAAAATGCTTTGTATTTAGGTTGCTTGTAACACAAGTATGTGAAGAGTAATGAAGTTAGGGGTGACGCAGCGACTGTTAATGGACATATGTTTTGTCGCTGAAAACTCCAGCGATCGAATGCGAATGGTCATCTTCTCCTTTGTTGCTCTCACACTTGAAATCGCTTGCTTTCACTCAATTTCTCGATTAAGGGTTTGTGAATTTTGATTTGGGGATTTTGTAAATAATGAGGATTAGACCATGTGGGATATAATCTTAACTCTCTTAACCCATGGTTAGATAATAAACAGAAAGTTAGTCTACGTTTAACACCCTCTACAGTGACGTTTATCTCTGTTAACACGAGTTTGTGAATTGATCGTATGGTCGAGAGTTGGATATTTAAACTGGGTACAAAAAATAGTTAGGGTATTTAATTGGGTATTGAAAAAGTTGGGTATTAAAAAACTTAACGGGATTTAGTTAGGGTATTTTTATGAAATTTTCCCTTTTTATAATTGATCTGAATAATTTGATAGAAAGATCTCAGAGCAAATCTGAGCCCTCCAATTTTCGATTCTTCTTCTTCTCCTCCAAAGGAAATCGATCATCTCTTTCTGTAGAAATTAACTATGGCAACTTCTGGTACTCCTTCGAGCAAGGTCTCTCTCTCTCTCTCTCTCTCTCTCTCTCTCTCTCTCTCTCTCTCTCTCTCTCTCTCTCTCTCTCTCTCTCTCTCTCTCTCTCTCTGTTTTTTACTCTGTTCATAATTTACTTTGTTTTTTTGGAATTAGGGTTTTTGACTTTTTTTTTGTTGTGAATTTATGGGTTAGGCTCTGAGTAAGATCGCTTGTAATAGGCTTCAGAAAGAGCTAATTGAATGGCAGAGGAATCCACCTACTGGGTTTAAACACAAAGTCACTGATAATCTCCAAAGGTACTAACTTTACTTTTAATTGGATTGAAATTTTGGAACTTTGTATGTGAAAATTCAATGGGTTGGTTATATAGATGGATCATTGAAGTAATTGGAGCTCCAGGGACTCTTTATGCAAACGATACGTATCAGCTTCAAGTTGATTTTCCTGAGCATTATCCTATGGAATCTCCACAAGTTAGTCTTTTAAACTTTAATGGGATTCACAAAGATGAAAGTTTTGACCTTTTAAGCCATTTGGGATTGATCCTTGGAATCTATTGATATTTCTCTAGTGCCCTTGTGATGTTTTTGTTTTGTGTGTGTGTGTACTGTATCAGGTGATTTTTCTTCCTCCAGCTCCTATGCATCCTCACATTTACAGTAATGGACATATTTGCTTAGGTAATAAGTGATTGTCCTCTGTTTTCTGATACTCTCTTACTCTGTTTTTTAATTACAATCTATTACTTTAGATAACAAGATGTAAAGGGTATTTGATAATCCTAATGATAAACACATAGAAAATCTAATGTTTTCGATACGAAAGTGAAAATTGTTCGATAGAATTTGTGTTGAGTGCTACTTGAGGCCCGGTGAGACTGTTATTACATATCCAACAACGTTAAAAATGTATGAAACATGATATAGAATCCAATGTTATACCCACTTATCCATAAAATATCATATGATCGGCTGAAAACGTTTGGGTATGCGGTGTTTGCTGCATTTTTATTGTTCAATAGCATATTAGAAACAACGGTCATTCTAACGAAGAATCTGATGTTGTGTATCATTTGTAGATATTCTATATGATTCGTGGTCTCCAGCCATGACGGTGAGTTCTATATGCATCAGCATCCTCTCCATGCTCTCAAGCTCGACTGAAAAGGTACTTATAGCTCTTAAACTCATCATGCTCTCTTTATTCTTCCACTAAGCTAAACCCTTCCTCTTTATTGGTTTTTCAGCAACAACCAACCGATAATGACCGATATGTGAAGAATTGTAAGAACGAAAGATCTCCAAAGGAAACTCGATGGTGGTTCCACGACGATAAAGTATAAAACCATCCATCCATCAACGATAAAGTATAAACCATCCATCCATCAACGATAAATGTATAATAATCCGAAAACCGTCCTTCCGAGGTTTGTTGTCTATTTTTAAATTTAACCGGGTTTAAGCCGTTGTTCTAAAACCCATGATGTAAAATTAAACAAAACAAACAAAATTTTGATTAATTTTGATGAATCTTCCTAACTCCTAATTTTTTAAAGAACCCTACTTAACAAAAAGACCAAACCCTAATCTCTCTGATGCTTCTCTATTTAGGTCATATATATATATATATATATATATACATCAGGAAGATAACTGTCAATAACTACTTGTAACCCTTTTGTGTTTGTCCATGTCACCATGAAGCAGATAACGAAGAAGAAAACGATGGCGGAAACAAAGATGGATTTCGAAAAATTCTCTGACCAGTCGCGAGTATATGTCGCGGATCGAACTCAGCCTTCATGCTTCTAAACCGTTCCCACTTGCCCCCAAAATGAGTCTGCCATTCCTCTTGTGTTGCGTGATGAGGAAAATATTGCTTCACATTGATTTTGGCTTGTTTACAAAACTCCAAGATCTTACGATTTTGATCTTTCAAATACTCTAGCTTCTGCGTTTCCTCGCCGTCTGATAAAGCGGACCTCAATAGAGCCACCAGATAGAATATGTCCTCGTCCGGCGTCACGGCCGAGCTCCTCTCGTCCCATCTAGACAAACAAAAAACACGAAATCGTGCCACGTCAGCACGGCAAAGATCTATATGATTAATTAGTAAATGATGTGTGTTTAGGATGGTCGTTGAGATCGGTTTGGTTTAGAAGAATCCGATTGGGACCCAACCACCATGAGTTCTAGGAACTAAAAAACAAACAAATTCAATATGGACCATATGATTTGGTACAAGTTTGACGAACCGACGAGGCGTTATTGTCAATCTTAGCTGGTTCGGATTCGATCACACATGTGGACAACGTTTTTGGGGCATTCCCCATGTTCCATGTGTCTAACTTTAAGTTTTTTGGACCACTAATTAATCCACACAAGTGTAACTTTGCATGCATGCAAAATTCTTTTTTGTCTAACAAGTAAATGGTAGTTTGAGACTTACTTGTCTTTGTTCATTGGGTAGATCAAGATAGGGCCACTTGTTTTATTTCCCAAAATGCCCTTGAAAACGCCTTTGTCAAATTCAGATATTCGTGATTTTGGTACAAAGAGGTTGAGCCATGGGTGTGGAACTTCCCATAAATTCTTGGACCGGAGTTTCAATTCAGCCTTGTGAACCCGGTCTAGAAAATCAACATATTGCAAATCAGTCGTGAATACCGATGTCGGTATGAAATTCAATTTCTTCATCAAAATCTCTATTTCCTGAAAAGAAAAACCACAATTACTTTATTAAAAAGAAAAGCTGATTTGCAATTAAAGCCTACCAAAACCAAGGATAAGTTAAGATACCGATAGAGTTGGTTTAATTAAAATTTAAGTTAGAGAAAGAGGAATATTATTTGGTGAGTGGTCCTGTCCACTACTAAATTAGTAACCATGATTAATTCGCTAGTTATAAACTAAAGATAAGAAGAAGAGAAAGGAATATATATATATATATATATATATATATATATATGTGTATTATTAAGTTCAGGTGGAAAAGCTAGATCTCTGTAGATCATCTCTGTTTTCTTCTCCATGTCCTCTTTCGAAATTTATATTTATAATAAAATGAAACACAAAAAAAATACTATGGACACTCACACTTTCAATCATATAAACTAAAAAAAAACCAAAATTCTTAATCATATGAAACCAAAATTTTTAATCACATAGCGTTAAATCCTTCCAGATATTCATCAATATAAAAATGGAAAATATCTTCTAATTCGTTCATTAAATAATTAAGCTAACCTGATCGACGGTTTGGGAGTCGGAGTCGTGATAGTTCTTGGTGATCTCAAGGCAATATAAAACGGAGCCGTTAGAACTAACGGAGGAAATCTTAACGGGGTTACGAGGCGAGAAGAAAGAAGATCTCCAATTATTGACTAGACCTTCGTCAACAATGACAAATCCTTCCACGTAATCAAATTTTAATTGACCATGCATTGAGATTAAGTACTCTTGGTCTTCCGTAAACACCTTAAAACTCGAATATAACACTCTTATCCATCTCACCTGTCATAATAACAACATATCTTTTTAGGGATATAAATTTGATAAATCCAAAAAAATGCACCAATAGTAAAAAGAAAAGTTATACATATATAATATGGACCAGCCCGGCAAATTTTATTACGTGACGAAATAAAATCAAATCTTTTTACAAAGAAATAAAAATTTACCCTTTGCGGAGCAGGTTCGAGAGAGATTCTTGCTCGTGTAATGATCCCAAATTGACCTAACCCACCAAGAACTCCATGGAACAACCTTGTGTTCTCTTCTTCTGAGCATTTCATTACTTCTCCTTTCCCTAATTTGTCATAAAAATTCAATTAAATCAAACAAAAAAGACATTTTTGAATGTTTTAATAATCGTAAAGAAGCAAAACCATCGGTTTGGACAACTGAAACCGTGGTGAGGAAGTTTATTAAGTTGTTGACAACTAACCAGTAACAACGTCTAGCTCAAGGACATTACTAATCTGAGGACCATGGTGAAAAGCTTGACCACTAATTCCTGCATTAGAGAGGGTACCACCAACGGATAGATACAAGTAATCAGTCCATGACTTTGGTGCTAAGCCATATTCCAAAGTTTTCTTCAACACATCGACCCATAACTCTCCACCCCAAACATCCACATACATTTCCTCCGGTCGGACATGAGGCTCCGGTGTTCCAGATTCACGGTGGTTCATCTCAACCACCACACCGTTCCTCCCGACCGCGGCTTGTCCGTTAATGGAATGGCCGTGGCCTCGGGCTGAGACCGGAAACGCTGTGGCCGAACCGTAAGCTGTTCTTACAAGACGTGCCACGTCATCGGTCGAGGATGGTTTGAACACGGCTAATGGCTTTTCCGGCGACTTTAACATACCGAAGTCGGACGAGACAGAGGCTAGGTCGGTTGGGTGGAAGGTGAAGTGACCGTCTACATCTATGGCTCCGATACGGAGGAGCTCGCTTGGACCAACGGCTATGATCAGTTCACATAACGCAAACGTCATGAGTAGGAAGCTTGACGTCATCATCAAGAATCATGAACCAAGAATCAAGATTGTATCTAGAGAAGGACACTAAAGGGGAATATATAACAAGAAAGGAAGATATGGTAATGTTTTATATGATGAAAGATTTTATTGGGAAATGAAGAAAACATATATAAGAGATCCTAACGTAAGCTCAGATTACGCTTTGAAGATTTTCTGAGCAACATGCACAGATTCTCTCTTTTTTCGGTTTGGGTGAAAATATAATATATTATAATAAAATTTAACCTTTTTATATATATTTGTTTTTTCGTACAAGTTTTTAACGAGTTTATGCGTTTATATGTGTGTGTCGATAATATGAAGACAAGAGGGTTCTCTATTTATAGGACAAAGAGTTGTACCGGAGAAGATCACGTCATTTTCTTATTAACAAATTCATCTTTAAAATTTTTAAAAGGACCTTGTGATATCTACGCGTCAATATTTATTTTTAACTATTTTACTACATAGTATATACATATACGTATGCATTTGTTTTAGCAAGACATTGTAGACCGAACTACATTTCGATTTGACTACTTCAACATTGGCAGTATCAAATTGCAAAAGAATCCAGCATTTATAAAAAGAACGTGTTATGTGTTTAAAGATAGTATAACCATTGACTTGACTATTGAAAAATAGTTGTCTGCGAAATCAATAACAAAGGAGTGGAATAATCAACCATTGATTTTGGTGTAATTTAAAAAAAAAATCGGGTAGCCATGAAATTTGGTTAAATAATTCATGGTAAAATGAAATTTATACTATGATTCTGAATGGAGACAGGGTGCTGAACGGGATAGCTGGTGCAAGACAAATAATAATGATATATATATAAGTTTTGATAGATACACATATTTAAACAATTTTTTTTTATTGTTCAGTGTGGGATGGTATGAAATGTTGCCCTTCTGAGCCGGTAACTATAATTACCATTGGTTTAATGACAATAATATTAGTTGTTTCCACTATACATTACTCTAGAATTGAAGTTTTGATTATAACACAATTTGAAATTTAATGCTAATGAAGGAAAATAATAAGAGAATGGGATAGTCATGGGAAGAGCATGGGAGGTAGGGGAGAGATAGAATGAAATAATGCCACGTGGATATTCACGTGGGATAGGATGAGTTCACACGTGTGTGGTGAAAGAGTGGGGTCCGCATTTGGATACGGAGAATCATATTGGGCCCTAAGAGCATCCTTAACGAGAGTGTCACCATTAAAGATGCTCTAAGAGAATGTATAATGAAGACATTGTAATAAGTGTTTAAAAACTTTTTAGAATTAAATATATTAAATTTAGGATTTTTGAGTGTCTAAAATCGGAAAAAGATCCAATTTTAGATTTTTTTCCGGTTTTAGACACTCAAGAATCTTAAATTTAATATATTTAATTTAAAATTTTTTTTTAGACACTTAGACCATCTCGGATCTTGTGTCTTACAAAAATGAAAAATAAATAAAAGAAAAGAGAGAGAATGAAGAAAAGTTCTTAAATAAGAATTTTAAGATCTTGTGTCTTGTTAAATGGTGTGTTGTGATTGGTTGAATGTATTTTTAATGAATTAAAATTTTTTAAAAAACTAAATAATATTAAAATTACTAAGTTAGACTTTTTTGAAGATTTTTATGGATAGAAATGCTCTTATGACAGTGTCTCCAATATACAAGCCCTAATCTCTCCTGAGATTAAATCCACGTGGTTTACTTGCACGGTAAAAAAAAAACTAAAATGGATTATTAGATTTTGGAAACAAAATCAACAAAAGAAAAAAAGATTAGATTCTTCTTCTGTACAGTACTTTGCAGTCGGTAGATCCTCTCTGGATTCATCGATAAATGAATTTATACATTTTTTATTTCCAGTATCAAAATTAAAATTTTACTTTAGTTACTTTTTGATTAAAAAAATTTGTACCAAAAGTAAAAATGTTACTTTTAGTACTTACGAGACAATTCGATGAAAATAGTAGGTGATTATATAAAAAATAAGAAGATTTGTATTTATTATAAAAAAATGATGATGAAGAGATTTGATTCGTTTTTTTTTTGAGAAAAAAAGAGATTTGAGATTTGATTCGTTACGTGGTTACTTGCTTATTTAAATTCAAATTTTTGACCTATCATTAGTCGAGGAAGACCCGAATAGTTTATCAAGTATTATTTTTAAGTTTGTTATGTTTTTGTTCTTTGAATTAGTTTGGTGGGTCGATTTGGTAAAACTGGTACTGTATATTTTTGTATAAAACAACGAAGAGCAAGTTGGGATCTGTTTATGCCAAGCCAAACGTTAATACCTTTGCACAATATTAAAGACTGGTACGTTTTACCAAAATTTCATATTTCATCATTGCCAACTTGTTCTTATGTTTTGGTTGTTTTTTTTTATTTGTGTCTTATTGTACAATTAATATATAAATAATATTTATGTCTTATTATATGCATATAAATATGGTAAACTCCAAAAAACTTATGCCGGTTTGATCTACAACCATATTTTTGTGGATATTTTTGTTACATCATAAAAACTTCAACAACTAATTACAATTAACTACAACCCTAACCAATAATAGACTTAAAATCCTTATATAAGCGATACTGAAAATTGAAAATTATTTTGAATAGTTTAAACTTTAAAGTATGTCATAAAATACCGGATCTTGATTTACAAACAGTAAATAATTACTATTAATGAAAATCAGTTGTTTATAGTCAATCAAACCGTTTGTTTTTGTCGTCATCTACTGATTTATACTTGTGCATGGTGATAGTTGTATAATATATACATTTTTCCTCCATTTTTTTGTGTCTAAAAATAATATAACTCCATCACTTAAAAAATATATTTATTAGTTCGTTGATTTGAAAGGGCTATGGCCTATGGATTATGAACTTCACACTAAAAATGGTCCAATGAATTTGTTCTAAAAAAAACATTTTCATAATATATAGTAATTTCTATATATAAACGAAAATAACTCAGACCAATGACTTTGGAAAAAATTATAAAAGATTAATATCTTTGCTGTCGACAAAAAAAAGAAAAGATTAATATCTTTGCTATGTCGAAAAGAAAAAAAAATGAAGTGACTATGGTACAGTGTAACTTGTCTGCGTGAAGGAGAACAACAAACCATTCTAGAATTTATAATGTTTCCACTTCTCCACATAATCATATATACGGTTAATCCGGATATGCCGTGAAAAAAATGCTTCAACTTACTTTTAAAATTTATTTTATATATGTGGCCTAGAGAAAAAGAACAAATATTTGGTTGTGTGTCATCTAGCTTATAAGACCATGATTATTGCAGACCTCAAGGAATCTAAAAACACTATTCTTATAATATAAAATTATTAAAATACACACTCTCTCTTTCTTTTACTCAACTTTATACCTTCTTTTTCATCATTTTACTCAACTTTTATTAATTTTATATTTAAACACTCTCTCTTCCTTTTAAACACTCTCTCCAAAAGATCCAATTTTAGACACTCTCTCTTCCTTTTTAAACACTCTCTCTTTCAAAAGATCTAATTTTATTAATTTTATATTTCAACATACTCCATAACAACACTCTCTTTCTTCCTTTTACAACCATTTTAATAATTTTATATACACTTTAGACGCCATGGTGTCTACAATAATCATGCTCTAAGAGTGTTATCTAATTTTAAAGTGTTAGAAGCATTTTCAATCTCACTTTATTTTTTTCTAATCCTACTTTATTTTAATTCAAATAAAGGAATAAATATGACTTTGTTGTGAATCAAGAGAACGAATGGGGAAGATTGTGTTGATTCATTAATCATAAGATCCTTTATATAGGATTATTACAAGAGAGAAAAGGAAAATTCCTTTTCCTAATGGGAAAAGGAAAGTACATAAAAGGAAAATCCTAATTCAACTAGGATTCATTAAACCGGCCTAAAGACTAAGTGTTAATGGGCCGTAAACGGACCAGAACTAGTTATGACAATCCACTATGATTTATAACACTCCCTCTTGGATGTCATAACTCTAATGGGCTTGTAATACGCTTTGGATGTTGCCTCATTAAAACCTTACCAAGTAAAACCCATTTTGGGACAAAACCGTGGTGAAGGAAAAAGAGTACAACACGTATTACTCCCCCTGTTCTGAACCTCACTGCAAGTCTTTCAAACGACGCATTCCAATCTGATAAGTAAGTTTCTTGAACGTTGAGGTTGGAAGTGACTTGGTGAATAGGTCTGCTGAATTCTCACTTGATCGTACTTGCTGCACTTGAATTTCTCCATCTTTCTGTAGATCGGATGTGAAGAAGAATTTTGGCAGAATGTGCTTCGTCCTATCACCTTTGATGTATCCATCCTTAAGTTGAGCTATACACGCTGCATTGTCCTCGAACAAGACCGTCGATTCCTGCTTACCTTCGGCCATTCCACAATCCACTCTTATGTGCTGGGTCATCAGCCTTAACCAAACACACTCACGACTAGCCTCATGAATTGCCAATATCTCTGAATGATTAGAAGATGTAGCTGCAATGGCCTGCTTCATTGACCGCCAAGATATTGCAGTTCCTCCATGAGTAAACACATAACGTGTCTGGGACCGTGCATTATGAGGATCTGAAAGATAACCTGCATCAGCAAAACCAACTAAACCGTCCTTAGATTGGTTAGTATAAAATAGACCCAAGTCTTTCGTTCCTTGTAGGTAACGAAGAATATGTTTTATCCCGTCCCAATGCCTTTGGGTCGGACATGAGCTAAATCTTGATAATAAATTCACGGCAAAACATATATCTGGCCTAGTGTGGCTTGCCAGATACATTAAAGCTCCTATGGCACTGAGATATGGCACTTCGGGACCAAGGACTTCTTCAGAGTCTCTCTTAGGACCAAACGGATCCTTTTCTAGATCAAGAGATCTCACCACCATTGGGCTGGACAATGGGTGACATTGATCCATATTAAAACGCTTGAGTACCTTTTCAGTATATGCCATTTGATGCACAAGGATTCCATCATTTATGTACTCAAGTTGCAATCCCAAACAGAACTTAGTTTTGCCTAGGTCTTTCATCTCAAATTCTTTCTTGAGGCATTCAACTGTTTGGACGATTTCACCAGGGGTTCCAAGGATGTTCAAATCATCCACGTAAACTGCTATGATAACAAACCCTTTGTTTGCAAACTTTTTTTTAAAAAAAATACATGGACTGATGGGATCATTCTTATAGCCTTCTTTGACTAAGTACTCACTCAATCTATTGTACCACATACGCCCACTTTGCTTCAGTCCATAAAGGGATTTGTTCAGCCTTATGCAGTGTTGTTCTCGAGAACCTTTCTTATCTTTGAGCTCAATACCCTCTGGTAATCTCATATAAATCTCATTATCCAGTGGACCATATAAGTATGCAGTTACAACGTCCATTAACCGCATATCCAACTTTTCTCTTATAGCCAGACTTATCAAAAATCTAAAAGTTGTAGCATCCACCACAGGGGAGTATGTCTCCTCATAATCTATTCCTGGTCTCTGTGAGAATCCTTGTGCAACAAGCCGTGCTTTATATCTCACGATTTCACCATGTTCATTTCTTTTCCTCACAAAGACCCATTTATGTCCAACTGGTTTAATCTCATAGGGTGTCCGAATTATTGGACCAAAGACATCCCTTTTCCTTAAAGAATTCAACTCCACGTTTATAGCTTCTTTCCATTTAGTCCAATTTTCACTCTGAGTGCACTCATATATCGACGTGGGTTCTAGATCCTCCATAAGTTCAAGTGCTACCTTAAAAGCAAATATATCATCGATTTCCACACACTTTCTATTCCATTGTATTCCAGACATAACATAATTCATTGAGATCTCATTATTTTCAGGAACGTCAGAACCATGAAACTCGGCGTCCCGAGTCTCATTGCTTGGAACTATCGGTTCAGTTATGTCTGGGGTTCCATCAGATTCCTCAACCACGATTTCAGCACCTTTCTTTCTTTTCCGAGGATTCTTATCTTTGGAACCTATTGGCCGGCCACGTTTTGAGTGTGGTTTAGATTCTGTAGCAACTTGATTGTGTCCCTCTTGAACATCAATTCTAATCGGTGCATTAACAGCTGGTATATAAGACTTAGTTACTCTTTTCGGGTCAGCAAAGGAATCTGGCAATTGATTAGCTAGCTTTTGTAAATGTATAATCTTTTGGACTTCTAATTCACATTCTTGAGTCCGAGGATCTTGCCATTTTAAGGACGTTTGATTCCATATAATTTCCTTTACCAGTCTGTTATCTCCTCCTAATGTTGGATAGACAGATTCGTCAAAATGACAATCTGCGTACCTGGCCTTAAACAAATCACCCGTGGTTGGCTCAAGGTACTTAATGATAGTAGGAGAATCATATCCAACATATATCCCCATCCTCCTTTGAGGTCCCATCTTTGTTCTCTGTGGTGGTGCAATAGGCACATAAACGGAACATCTGAATGTTTTAAGATGGGATATGTCTGGCTCTTGACCCGTTATTAACTGTGATGGGGAATATTTATGTTCACTAGATGGCCTGATACGAATTAGCTCTGCTGCATGTAAAACTGCATGTCCCCAAGCTGAGACCGGGAGTTTTGATCTCATTAGCAACGGTCTAGCAATCAACTGTATGCGTTTAATAAACGATTCAGCCAAACCGTTTTGTGTATGTACATGTGCCACAGAATATTCAACACTTACCCCCATGGACATACAATAATCGTTAAACGCTTGGGACGTAAATTCACCAGCATTGTCAAGACGTATAGTCTTTAAAGGAAAATCTGGAAAGTGTGCTCTTAAACGTATGAGCTGGGCAAGCAATCTTGCAAATGCCACATTTCTAGTTGATAATAGGCAGACATGTGACCATCTCGTGGATGCATCAATAAGGACCATAAAATATCTAAACGTCCCACAAGGTGGGTGTATTGGTCCGCATATGTCTCCTTGAATTCTTTCCAGAAAATTTATCGTTTCCTTAGTTACTTTGATTGGTGATGGCCTAGTAATGAGTTTCCCTAGTGAACATGCTTCACACGTGAGATTCTTTGGGATAACTCTCCTTTCTTTCAAGGTGTGCCCATTAGTACTTGCTAATATCTTTCGCATCATGTTAGCACCGGGATGGCCAAGCCGGTTATGCCAAAAAGTGAAATTCTCAGTAAACTCTTTGTTTACCATAGCATTTGCTTCTATCATTCCGATCTTAGCACAATAAAGGCCCACAGAAATGGCAGGTATAGTCTCTAGGACTTTCTTATAGCCATGGACGGTTTCAAAGATTTGAAGGAATTCTTTGTTATTCTCGTCCTTAGTTTCAACATGAAGACCATTCATTCGAATGTCTTTAAAGCTCAATAGACTTCTCTTTGAACTAGGTGAATATAACGCATTAGAAATTTCTAGATGCGTGCCCTTAGGTAATAAAATATGGGCTTGACCGTGGCCTTCAATTAAATTTGCTATACCCGCAATTGTGGTTACATTTGCCTTTTTAAGTGTAAGATCAATGAAGTATCTCTTATCTCTTAATATCGAGTGGCTTGATCCACTATCCACAATGAACACATCCATATCGTTCATACTTCAAAAGAGATAACAATAGATACTTTTAAATAACACTCTTTCATTCCATAAAGTTTAATAGAAAGCAATAACACAAAACCAAAGTATAAAGTGTAAAACGTAAAACAAGCAAAACACAAAACACCAAAACAGAAAATCAAAATCAATCACTTAAGTATATCTGAGGTTTCAAAATTCATCAAGTCATCTTGCTCATGATCGAAATCTCCTTCATTATCATGCTGGATCATATGAGTTTCTGGATTCTTCCCTTTAAGGCTCTCTTGATAGAGTTCAACCAGATGCTTGGGAGTCCTACATGTCTTAGCCCAATGATTACTCATTTCACATCGATGGCAAACTGATTTTGGGTTTGATTCTCGTGGTTGAGAAGTAATACCACGGTTATTACGATCATAGTCAGTTCGGTATCCGCGTCCTCGTCCTCGCCCGCGGTTAGAATGATCGTTATGGAATCCGTGGCCTCGGCCCTGACCTCGGCCGTATGGATTAAAATGGCCACGGCCACGTCCTTGCCATCTACCCCCACGTCCACGACCACGATGTCTATAATCACTTTGGACGTGGTTAATTTCTTTCTTTTCATCTATGGCCACATTCGCTTCAGGAAGTGGGGCTGATCCAGGAGGTCTCATCTCACTGTTTCTCATTAGCAGTGTATTATTCTCCTCGGCTAGTAATAGACATGCTATAAGCTTTGAGTATGTCTCAAAACCTCTTTCACGGTATTGCTGTTGAAGCAACACGTTATTAGTGTGAAAGGTGGAGAAGGTCTTTTCCAACATGTCTTTCTCAGTTACCTTCTCACCACATAGTCTCAATTGAGAAACTATTCTGAACATAGCCGAGTTATATTCTTCCACGGACTTGAAGTCCTGGAACCTGAGATTCCTCCAATCATAATTGGCCTTTGGTAACAACACCGTTCTATGGTGGTCATATCTTATCTTTAATTCTTTCCAAAGGTCCAAAGGGTTCTCAATGGTTAGGTATTGATCCTTGAGACCCTCAACAAGATGATGACGAATGATCGATATCGTTCTGTATCGATTCCTTTCATTCTCATTATTATCCTCAATGATACATTCGCCAAGTCCTTTAGACTTTAGATTTATCTTAGTATCCAACGCCCACTGTAAGTAATTGTCTCCAGAGAGATTGAGGGCAGCATAATCCAAATTGTTGATTTTCGACATCTGAAAACATTCATCCTATTCTTTAAGAACTATAAGATTTTAAAGTTTATGCATATGATGCAAAATAGGTCATGGGTGCTTATATAAACGGGTACGGATGCATGATGCTTATGAAACCAGATTTTTATGTTTAACAACCTAACATAATGTTTTTATATGCTCATGATGCAAGCCTAGTATTCAAATTCTAAACCGTATGATGATATGACCGGATTTTAATCAAGCATGTTATGTCTATATGATGCAATCAGTTTCAGTTTCATGTTTATCAATCAACGAATCAATCCAAACAAGCAAACAAACAAACGAGTTCAAATAAATATGCAACCAAATTTGGACAGAGTGTTTACTGTCGATCGACATGTGATTTGTGTCGATCGACACAGTTTAATTCAAACAACAAATTCAGGCAGAAGTTTACGTGTCGATCGACATAAAACTAGTGTCGATCGACACGGGTATAGATCATGCAATCGGTTTGGATTTTAATTGAATTAGGTTAGGGTTTCAAGTTAGGGTTTCTAGTGATTACGAATCATGAATCAATAAACACAATCAAGCAAGCAATAACAATAACAAGCATGATTTAGATTAGGGTTTCTAAGATTATCATGAATCTAGGTTCTTTAGATTAGGGTTTCTTATTGTTTACCTTAACCTCCGTGAGTCTTCTAGTTCGCCGTAACCGTTGATAGGCTGTATGAACTTTCTTCTAGTTCGCCGTAACCTTAAAGGCTGTATGAACTATGATTTGAACAGTAACGCCGGATGAACAGTAATCGTCGATGAACAGTAATCGTCGATGAACAGTGCGCGATGAATAGTGCGCGATGAACAGTACGCGATGAACAGTACGATGAATAGTAACGATGAACAGTAATCGCGTTTTTTGTGTTTTTAGGGTTTAGGGAGCAACTCGTGCTGATAACGTGTTGTGAATCAAAAGAACGAATGGGGAAGATTGTGTTTATTCATTAATCATAAGATCCTTTATATAGGATTATTACAAGAGAGAAAAAGAAAATTCCTTTTCCTAATGGGAAAAGGAAAGTACATAAAAGGAAAATCCTAATTCAACTAGGATTCATTAAACCGGCCTAAAGACTAAGTGTTAATGGGCCGTAAACGGACCAGAACTAGTTATGACAATCCACTATGATTTATAACAGACTTCTCAATTTTAGATAAAAATAGTGTGAAATGGAACTAAAATTTAATTTTATTCTGAAGTGAAAAATGAAATAATAGGTTAAAAGATGGTTGCTACTTACGTTTTCTAATGCTTGTACGGTTCAATGCAAATTACATTATATCAAGAACATTTTTTACTTCTATTTTATCTACAGAATATTAATAATATGTATATTACAAATCTGCTGGCCAACGATGATACTTGTACAAAACTCTAAATCACTACACTAAACATTTCATTTAAACTATATATATATATATAGTACATATAAGATTGGATTTCACAACAATTTAAATAGTACATATACTTTATCATTATATATATATATATATATAGTGATCGTAGCACTTTGTGTATGATATAAAGAAAAAGATTCGAAAAACAATTTGTAAATCATTACCTCAAAAGAGGAGACCGCCACATTGTTCCGCATTTCCATTAATTTTTTTCTATTGGTTCTTTCATCAATTATATTCTCCGAATCGGACCAAACCCAACACTCTTTTGTACACAATATTTCCTCTTCAAGCTCGTATAATATATTCCCACTACACCTTCTTTATTTTTATTTTAAACATTACGGCCTTGTTTCCAATGTTGATTCGCTCTCCCTTGTTTTTATGTAATTTTTAACGCTTCAAAATAAATATCAAAAAAGTGTAGTAATTGTTATCGGCTATATATGTTTGATCAAGCTAGCCCTAATTATGACATTGAATTTTCTTATGAATATATATATCTTTTCGTTTGTTTGCATTAGTGATTGGGGTTATTACATGTTAGTAAACTTAATTTGTTTATGTTTTTTTTTGCGTTTACAACCAATATCTTATGTATTAAAATTTGGAAAACATAATCTTTAACTAGTAAACACATATATTTTCGTTAAAAACCCACAATGCATATTTGTATGCCTATATATATACCTTTTTTTTCAGGGGGACTGATTGTTTTACATCTATCAATACATATGTGTTTTTATACGCTTCTCGGCCTAAACGAACGTGAGAGTTAATTAAGAACAACGGACTCTACCAATTACCATTTTAAAAACTATAAGAAACCTGCAAATATCTAAATATTTATGTAAATAGACTTATATGATGGAGATATAAGAGAGAGATTTATAAGCGAGAAAATGAAGGAAAGGTCGTATCAAGCAAGAAAAATTAGGAGGAATGGTGGAGATAACCTAACAAAAGAGATCATATACGTAAAAAACAGTGGACATTGACCTAACAATCTTCTCGCTTGACATCCCCATCCTTTAATTCCTTCCTTTCATATTTATTCTTCTTCCATTATTTAAGAAATGCTTCGAAGTACAAAGGCTGTGAATGGTGTGCATGTGGTGGAGAAAATGAGAAGAAAAGAAAAGAGAAGTAGAAAAGTCATTTCATAGAAGAATTTTTTCTACCGAGTATTTGGAGTTGGAAAGAATTCTACTTTTTTAGTTACTTTTTGACATTTTGGAAAGAAACTATTTTCTTCTCATTTATTTGTGACTGGTATAAATACAGAAGATTTCTATTTCTTCTATTTTCTTTTCTTCTGTAAGTGACAACAGTCACACCCAAAATATATAGTAATCTTGTTCATTTATTTTATACTAAAGTTTTAGATTATTGGTCCTATGATCTTTTACACGTCTCTCCTTTTTATATATATCTGTCTTATTATTCAATTTATTGTTTAGATTTTAATATGCCAAACGTCCATTATTTACATATTCAACAAAAACTCTCCACTTGCATATGTAAAGTTTGAAACAAAGTTTAGTTTGACCTATAAAAAGTTTCATACAATCTTTTTTTGTTCATGATTATATAATTTATGTACGTTTAATTGAAACTTCTATAATATTCTTAAGGAAACTAGATGATAAAGATAAGAAAGTCAATTTTTACTCCCACCTCTTACGTGTTAGACCAAAGTACCTATAATAAGAATTTTAAACATGTTATGAAAATGAACGAAGAACACCATCATTTGCTTTAAACACTTCTGCTCTAAAGTCTAAACACTCGGCCTCGTCAATATTTTATTTATTCCTTTGGATAAAAACGAAAATGTGTAACTTTATCGTGGCATTGTTGTGGATTCCTTTTTTGAGTTCGGAATCATCTTTTTCGAATCAGTCTCTTAGCCATTTTAGTGGTTAGCAAATTTTTGTGCATATATTTATATTTATACGTTATACTAAATGAACGGACAGTATGTTATAATGTCGAGTTTAAATTATTTAGTGGACCTTACACACAACTGTCACGAATTTTTTTGGTCTTAAACCAAACATATCCACCTTTCCCATGCAAAAAGTGTCCCGTACATGATTTAGTTTAAATTGTTTATATATCTGATCATTTTGGTCAAGATATTATTTGCCATCAGTGAATATTTTTTTTGTTTGATTACATATTCAAGTTAGGTTCCTCTAAAGTTAATGACTTATTCGTGTCCGTAAGGAAAAAGAGCCTTAGGTATTTTAAGTATTTACGTGATCGCTCTCCAATAATCCATCGTATTGTCTTTGTCCAATATATATTGAAATGATTTCTAGAGCATGCTTCCTTCGAAATCTAATATTACTTTTTATCACCGTGTAGACGAATTAGCTTGTTTTCTTCTAAACATCAGAAAAAAGCTCCTATGTAAAAATTTAGAAAAGAAGACAAATTGTCCCACGAAAACATATTTCAGTCATGGTTAACAATAGAAATGAATATGATTTCTTTCCTTATACGTCTCGAGCGTTAGCTGCGTTACCCTAGCAAATCAATCAAGTTCCAACGAATCGAAAGTGTTTTAAAAGTTATAGATTTAGGTTCGTATCTCCTCTTAAGGTGGGGAGTAGAACATTTTATATGGTTTATTTCTAAGTGTCATTCGAACCAAAGACTTGTAGAATTTTCTTGAAACTGTTTTTAACACTTCAAATTTCTTGTTTACGACGCAAAAACCAGACTATGTATTCCACACATATATTAATATCATATTACATTAGTATCATACATGAAGACATCATGAAAAGATACGTATACATAATACGCATATAAACTACAAATTTCAAAAGGTATTAAATTATGAAAGTAATAAATGGGTGGATAATTAGTGACTTAGTGTCACGTGAAAGAGAGAAGTGGAGATGTTTGAGAAGTAAAAGAGATTCGTTAAGACTTTTTAAAAAGTGAGAGAGCGACAGAGCAACTTAGTGAGATGAGTTCCCAACACTTTTCTTTCTTTTTTGTTCATTTACAGCTCACTTTCCTTTTCTTAATTGTTTGTTTATTGTTCCAAAAAGACATTTTATGTAATTAATTAGATTCTGTATCATATATCTATAACATTAGCCGAATCTACTATAGTTAGTGATTAGAAATGCATACGTTTCCTTTTAAAAACGATGACTAGAAACCAAATAACCATATAATTTTAACATTGTACAAACTAAACGAGGAGATGAACTTAATGTTTAGGTCATGCATAGATTGAATGGACCATGTGGATCACTATATTAATATCACACTTTTCTTTCTCCAATACCACAAAATATTTAAGAAAACTTCCTAAATTCATAAGAAGTCACGGAAAAAAAAAATTGTGGTATTTATGCAAAATATGGTTTTAGTAGTCTTACTCTAGTTTTTCCTCGATAGTAAGAAAAGGCTATTTAAATTTTTTTATTTTAGTTAGGAACTAAACATTTTGAGAAAACAATTTGAGTTTTTTAATAAAAATTTCTTATAAATGCTGTTTTATTAGGAATACTAAAAATTACATAAAATATTATTATACTATTGACACATACTAACTAACCGCACATGAACCCTTCTCCAATTCGTTATCGGGCAATTTTCAAACTCCGAAAAAATAAAATCAAACTTACCTGTTCATTATTTTCGTTCATTTTTGTACGTTAAACATTACCTGTACGTAACTTTTACGTCGTAACTATAATATTATATTACTATGGTGGATGTGATCAAAAGAATTAATGTAATTAAGGGAAAGATGAAAGAAATAAATTTGATTGGGACATTGAAGATACGGAGCCAAAGAGATTTGATTCGAGATCTTCACTATGTCTGCCTAAAAATGGTTACCGTGCGTACCAACAGCTTTCACGATACTCCCCACAAATTTGGCAAACTATTTTTTTGACCCTTTGAAATAATCGAAGGGACGAGAAAGTACCAACAATTTTTTTTTATTTTTACGTTTAATTTGGTTATGGTGTTAATCATAAAACCACAAAGATAGCCAAGTGTGATGTTCTAGTGGTTGAAAGATGAGATTCACTTTAAATGGTTTGACACAGTTTGAGTTTTTCCACTGCGATTTCTATCATCGTTCTTGACAATATGTAGACCTCTTCGGTGGCAAGAAAATCTAGATTTCTGAGGGAACTCGGAAATTAATCTGAGTTTTTATATGAGATCCCTACAGTTAAAGAAAAGTCTTGTAGATTATTGTATCTCCTTCATAATATTCATTTGTGGTATTATGGATCTAAGCGCCTTCCATTTCATTTAAAACAATAGTATATTATAAAACATAACATGTTTGTTATTTCTGTTATTTTTTTTTTGGAGTCAAATGTTGGTTAATCTCCAACTAAGGCCAAGGCCCAACTCGACATGGGCATGTCGAGTCAGCATGTAGAGTCGGCTAGACTTGCTAAGTTCTAATAGGTTTAGGAGATATCTATTCCTAATTGTATTAGCTTTAGGTGAGCTATACTAAAGCTATATAAAGGACTCTTGGTGTGTTGTATCAAGGTATCTGAAATTTGAGTGTTTAGTTTTTTGGAGAGATTTTCTAAACATAATAAGAAGGGAAGTTCTTATATTTTCGGTGTGTTCTTTTGTTTCCATCTTCTGATCTCGAGTTTGTGTAATCTCGGAAACTATATTTGGTAGCAGTGCCTAAGGTTCTAAGATCCATGAGTACCTTAGAGGAGAAGAAGTCCGAGATAGAGGTAGCTCGAGGAGGTGATGGTCCGATGAAGAAAACGAAGGAGATGAGTCCTTCGGCAATTCAATGTCCAATGTTGTCACCGATCAACTACTCAGTTTGGTCAATGAGAATGAAAGTAATGATGAAAGTCTATAAGGTGTGGGAGACTATTGATCTTGGGACTGCAGACGAGGATCAAAATAACTTGGCTACCGCCTTGTTATTTCAAGCCATACCGGAGACTATGATATTACAAGTAGGTGACTGTGGGACTACGAAAGAGATTTGGGAGGCAATCAAATCCCGCCATCTAGGAGCAGAACGGGTGAAGGAGGCGCGCTTACAAACCCTTATGACCGATTTCGACAAGCTCCAGATGAAAGACAATTATACTATTGATAGTTTTGTAGGAAAATTATTGGAAATAGCATCAAATGCAACATTCTTGGGAGAGAGAATTGAGGAGCCGAAGATGGTAAAGAAATTCCTCAAAAGTTTACCAAGAGATAAATACATAAATATCACGACAGCAATCGAGCAATTCATTGATCTAAACAATACCAGTTTTGAAGAGATTGTTGGAAGACTTAAAGCACATGAAGATCGAATCAAGGCTGATGATTCACACGGCGAAAATCAGAGTAAATTGTTTTTTGCTAATGCTGAGTCTTATAACAATTCTGGTAGATCAAGGGGACGTGGTCGAGGTAGTAGAGGTCGTGGAGGAAGAGGCCGTGGAAGGGGGCGAGGTATGTCCACACCACAAGACCAAACAACTCAGGACCGCTCTAAAGATCAATCTAAAACGGTTTGCTTTCGATGTGATAAACCGGGTCATTATGCGAATAGATGTCCCGAGAGAACCAAGAAAAATCAAGAGGCATACATAGCTGAGACCGAAGATGCGGAAATAGCTTTGTACATGCATGAGATAGTTTTCTTGAATGAAGAAAAAGGAATCCCCACCAAGTTTGAATCCGGAGAAGCTGGAGATGGTGTCTGGTATCTCGATAACGGTGCAAGTAACCATATGACCGGTGAGAAGACTTACTTTTCCGAGCTGAATGAGAGAGTCAAAGGCAAGGTAAAGTTTGGAGACGGGTCATGTATCGAGATTAGGGGGAAAGGATCAATTATTTTCGAAGGTAAAACAGGTGAACAAAGACTACTCTCGGATATATATTTTACTTGCATCGTTACATCTTGAGTCTTGGACAAGCAACCGAGAATGGTTGTGAGGTGATGATGCGGGAAAAATATCTATACCTACGAGATCCAAGTGGGAGACTCCTGATCAAAGTAGAGAGGTCGGCTAATAGACTTTACAAAATAAGTCTAAAAATTGGAAAACCCATATGTTTGTACTCCAAGATTAAAGAGGATACATGGAGATGGCATGCCCGGTTAGGGCATATAGGTTTTCACGCATTGAAGCTAATGCCTACAAAGGAGATGGTTCACGGGTTACCTAAGATTGAGCTTGAAAAAGAAGTGTGCGAGTCTTGCTTGGTGGGCAAGCAAACCAGAAAGTCGTTTCCGCAAACAACCTCGTTTAGAGCGTGTAGACCGTTGGAACTCCTTCACGGAGATTTGTGTGGTCCGATCTCTCCCTCAACCCCAGCAAAGAATAGTATATCTTTGTAATCATAGATGATTACTCTAGGTATATGTAGACTATTCTCTTGAAAGAAAAGGGTGAAGCGTTTGAGAGATTCAAGAGTTACAAGTCTTTGATCGAGAAGGATCTAGGAGTTGCCATTAAGACCTTGCGAACTGATAGGGGGGGGGGGGAGAATTCCTGTCAAAAGAATTCCAAGAATACTGTGAAAAGAACGGTATCACTCGCCATCTTACAGCCCCTTACATGCCACAGCAAAACGGAGTTGTGGAACGAAGAAATCGCACATTAATGGAGATGACAAGGAGTATCCTTAAAGCTATGGATGTACCAAATTATTTATGGGGGGAAGCTGTTCGCCATGCGACATACATAATTAATCGAGTACCTACGAGGGCTTTGAAGGATAAAACTCCATACGAATTCTTAAGAATCAAGAAACCATCCATCGGCCACCTAAGGGTATTTGGGTGCCTTGTTTATGCAAAAATCGATGCAGCTGGTCTGAATAAACTTGACAACAGATCAGAGATATTGGTACACCTTGGAATCGAGCCAGGATCCAAGGCTTATAGACTTTACAACCCATCGACAAGGAGAGTTGTCGTAAGTAGGGATGCGGTCTTTGATGAGCAAGTTGGATGGAAGTGGAATAAATCAAACGAAGAGGAGAGATCTCCAGGAATATTTCAGTTGATACAAGGTGAAATCATTGATGCTGGAGAGAGTCCATTCGTGTTAACAAACCACACAGTTGATTCTGAGAATACCCAACTCGACATGCCTAGGACGAGTGCTATGTCGAGTCACGAGAAAAATCAGGCGGACAACACCCAACTCGACGAGGGGACGTCGAGTCACCCACCTGAAGCCCAACTCGACGAGGAGTCGTCGAGTCAGATGTCGAGTCCGCCTCTGGAGATTCAGCCTTGCCTAAGGAGATCGACTCGCCAGCCAACTCAGCCAAAATATCTTGATGATTACCTGCTTCTAGCAGACATTGAGAGCGAGATATTACTACTGAGCATTAATGGCGAACCAAGTTACTTTGAGGAAGTAAAGAAATTGGTTGAATGGAGAGTTACGTGCAAAGAGGAGATTGACTCGATAAACAAGAATAAAACTTGGACCTTAGTTGATGAGAAAAGAGGATCTAAGATCATTGGTCTAAAGTGGGTATTCAAGCTGAAGAAAAATGTTGATGGTTCAATCAACAAATACAAGGCTTGTCTAGTAGCTAAGGGTTATGTGCAAAGATAAGGGATTGATTATGATGAAGCTTTTGCACCTGTAGCTCGCATCGAGATAATCCGCTTGCTAGTAGCATTGGCAGCATCACACGGTTGGGAGATACATCACCTTGATGTTAAAACCGCATTCTTACACGGTGAATTACGAGAAGAGGTGTATGTGAGATAACCCGAAGGATTTGAGAAGAAAGGAGAGGAACACAAAGTCTATAAACTGTCAAAGGCACTGTACGGTTTAAGACAAGCTCCTAGGGCATGGAACACAAAGCTTGATCAGATATTGAAAGGGATGAGTTTCAATAAGTGTTTCAAGGAAAATTCCGTGTATCACAAGGCTGAAGGAGGTAACTTCCTCGTGGTTGTTGTGTATGTTGATGATCTCTTTATCACGGGAAATAAAATGAAGATAATTGATGATTTCAAGAAGGGAATGTCAATAAACTTCGAGATGTCCGATCTAGGTAAGTTGTCATACTATCTTGGTATGGAGGTATTACAAGGATCGGATGGTATTGAGATCAAGCAAAAAGCTTATGCACTTCGGATTTTAGAAGAAGCTAGGCTCGATACGTGTAACCCTACTCACGTCCCAATGGAACCAGGACTGAAACTATCAAAAGCAGAAGATGAAGCTGAGATTGATGCTACAACATATCGAAGACAAATTGGTTGTCTTAGATACCTTCTCCACACACGCCCAGACATGGCGTTTTCAGTTGGTGTGTCAAGTCGTTATATGCAAACTCCACGTGTATCTCACAGAGCCGCCATGAAGCATATCTTAAGATATCTTCGAGGAACGGTTAGATACGGTCTGAAGTTTGGACGAGCAGGTTCAAAACATATAATAGGATACAGTGACAACAGTCACAATGTGGATCAAGACGACGGGAGAAGTACAACCGGGCATGTGTTTTACTTCGGGAATTCAGCAATCACGTGGTGCTCACAGAAACAAGATACTGTTGCATTGTCTTCATGTGAGGTGGAGTTTATGGCAGCAACGGAAGCAGCTAAACAAGCTATATGGCTTCAAGATTTACTAAGTGAAGTAACCGGATGGGAACGCAAGAAAGTGGTGCTACGAGTGGATAACAAATCCGCAATAGCTCTTACTAAGAATTCGGTCTTCCACGGCAGAAGCAAGCATATACACAAGCGCTACCATTTCATTCGTGAGTGCGTGGAAAATGACCAAGTGGAGATGGAGCATGTACCCGGAGTCGAGCAAAGAGCTGATATCATAACCAAGCCTTTGGCCAAGTTCAAGTTTCGAGAGATGCGAGACATGATTGGAGTCAAGAATCTTACAAGGCCTCACTTAAAGATTAAGGGGGTGAATGTTGGTTAATCTCCAACTAAGGCCAAGGCCCAACTCGACATGGGCATGTCGAGTCAGCATGTAGAGTCGGCTAGACTTGCTAAGTTATGATTGGTTTAGGAGATATCTATTCCTAATTGTATTAGCTTTAGGTGAGCTATACTAAAGCTATATAAAGGAACCTTGGTGTGTTGTATCAAGGTATCTGAAATTTGAGTGTTTAGTTTTTTGGAGAGATTTTCTAAACATAATAAAAAGGGAAGTTCTTATATTTTCGGTGTGTTCTTTTGTTTCCATCTTCTGATCTCGAGTTTGTGTAATCTCGGAAACTATATCAAATTACTTCTGTTATCTATGAATGTGAAAATTATATAAGAATCAGCAGCTTTGATCTTGTTAGGGTCATCAATCATAGTGAAGGGGACCTTGTTTTTTTTTTTTTTCTTCTCTTTTATGGTTATGGTTTCTAAAAAAAAAAAACATAAATATGAATAGTGTTTTGTTCTTTTGGTTTTCCCTTTTCATTGTTGACGTGAATTGAGAGTTTTGTAATGTACCCATTTAATTATATTCAAAGTTTTGGACCAAAGCTAAAACCCAAAGCCTCCATCGACATCACATTTTGGCCAATCATTCTCAGAAAATCTCGAAAGTCTTTATAAATATTGAATGTATAATGTTTTGCATCAATGTGGACCTTTATAATGCTTTTGTGTTGGGATACACATCACATTTTTCTGTCCTTTATATATATTATTTTATATTCCGCTAACATACATGGTCAGATTGCTCACTCCGTTTAAATAGAGCGATTAAATAGAATTTTTTTTTGATAGAAAATATTATATATTATTTAAAATAGAAATAATAATTTAAAATTTTTAGTTTGATTTTTATATTAAAGTTAAATATACACCTATATATTTCAGAAATATAGTTTATTTTTAAAAAAATATAAACGTCCGTTTGATAATTAGGGCGGTTGCAAACGGACATACGTCCAAACGAAGTAACCATTCAAAGCAACAAATCCGTTTACATATTAGGTGTTTGTTGATGTGTATGCATATTGGTCTAAACTTATTGAAGTTTAATAAATTCTCGAAAAGTTTACAATCCGCCAACAAAGAATACCTCTACCAAAAAGGTGATATATTATATTAAAAAAACTAACACTAGCATATTACAATATATACGAAAAAGTATCTTCTATTTACAACTATAATTGGGAACGGTAAAAAATAAAGAACATACATGCTATATTTGACAAATAATATTGTCAGATAATGATTATCATTATTTAACAAAAGAGTCTTTAAAGAGGTTGAGTGTTTGCTCTTATTTAAGTTTCTATAGTCTCTATTTGGAATCTCTATTTGGAATGAATTATTTATGTGAAGGCATTGGATTATGCATGTTGCAGAGGCAACAAAGCAGAAAGGAGATAGGACTCTGTGGTATCACAAAGTTAGTCTCAAGAAGTCAACACACCTTAGAGTCAACGAATCTAATTGCTTTTGGAGTCACGAGTGTGCAAAAGAAGTTATTTGGCTCGAGGAAACAAGTTGCAAGCCTTTGAAAAGTTCTGACAAATTGCAAAAGGCAAAAGGTGCTTCGGGAGCTTCCTGATGTAACGTGTAGCAGATGGAGCAGTAAAAAGCAAGTGTCAGTTCTGAATACAGCGGACAGATCGCTGGACTTCAGGGGGAGTCTGCCTTTTTATCCGGAGAGAGTTTTAGGTGTATAAGATGATGGTGCATTTTGGTTCTTCAAGGTTGCTCTTTCACAAAAAAAACACAAGAAGAAAAAGTCAAGGTTTTGTAGAGTTTTTTTCAAGAAGGAGCTTATGTGCTGAGAGATTGAACAAAATTTATTATACCGAAGTATGAATGTTGGGTTTTTCTTGGGTTTCCTTTCAGACAAAGATTGTTGATTATCTTTGGTCTGTTCTGGGTAGATTAGGGTTGTGTTAAATCTTCTTTGATTGTGTGTTCTTGAGAGAATTCCAAGTTACAGCATTGCTGTGTGTGGCAGTGTTACGAATTGAATATATGTGTGTTTAAGAAAATAGAATATGTGTATTCTATTGTGTCTCATCGTCTCTTACAACTCAATCCTATATTCTGAAGGTTCTCACACTTTCATTTGGTATCAGAGACTCTCACCAAACATAAGAGAAGCTTTGCTCTTCAACAGGTGAAGATCTTGTGACATGGAGACAACCTCATAAATAGTAGGAGCAAACAAAGCCATACTCCTTGATACTAAGAGGTATGGTTACTGGAAGGTCAGAATGACATAAATCATACGTTCTCAAGGTGAGGATGCTTGGACAATTGTAGAAGATGACTGGGACGCCCCGACACAACTTACTTAACAAGGATTCAAGATTCCCAAGCCGAAGAGCACTTGGACATTAGAAGAGAAAAATTTATCCAAGTTCAATGCGAGGGCCTTGAATGTCATCTTCAGTGGTGTTGAGGAAGACCAATTCAAACTGATTCAAGGATGTAAGACAGCGAAACAAGCATGGGACATTCTATAGAAATCCCATGAAGGTACGTCTCTGGTTAAGAATACACAGCTTAATTCTATTGCCAATGAAGCTGAGGATGATCAACTTGCATCAAGATTTGAGAACCTCAGGATGGACTCAAATGAAACCATTGTCCAGTTCAAAGCTTAATTCTATTGCCAATGAAGCTGAGGTTCTTGGAAAGACCTACAAATGCAAGAAACTTATCCGTGTTTTACCACAAAAGTTTGTAGCTCACAAGGCTGTTATGAGAGTTACTGGAAACATAGAGTCTGTGAGTTTCGAAGAACTTGTTGGCATGCTAAAAGCTGAAGAAATGGAAGTTAATGAAAATAAGCTAGATGCACCTCGTGGAATCGCCTTCACTGCTGAAGAAGATACTACAGAAAAGTTTGAAGAATTGAAGGATGAGATGTCACTGCTGGCAAGGAACTTTGGGAAAGCTCTGCAAAGGGTGTTACATAATCAAAATTCCGGATCCTTAAGTCAGTTCCACAACAATGATAGAGGATACCAGAGAAACTATAGACCTACTGAAGATAGAGACAACTACAAAAAGGAGGTCTAGTGTTATGAGTGTAGAGGAAATAGACATATTCAACCAGAATGTGCAGGTACCAAGCGCAAGGAGCTTAGATGATTGGAATGCAAAGGGAATTGACACACCAAGGCTGACTGTCCTAATCTTCAAAAGAAGAAAGAGAAGTCTCTTCTCAGCTTTAGTGACTATGAGTCTGAAGACGAGGATACTTCAAAGAAATAAGATCTAATCAACTTTTTTGCCTTCAGTGCTACCACAAGCACTCTTGTGATGCAACTCAAATTCAGAAGAGGATCATGTTTCTATGATCCGAAGAAAGCTTATCAAAAGCTATATGAGAGTTGGATTCAATTTGGTAATGATAATGCTCAACTATCAGAAGAAATCTCAGAGATCAATGATGATCTTAACCATCGAAAGGAAACACGACTCCAAAAGGAAAAGGAAGAAAAAAATCTGGACTGATTTTAAAGAAGAACATCCAGATTGTGTAACTGATGATCCAGACGTCATGATTCAATATCTTGAAGCTCATATTTCTTTTGAACATGGCAAAAAGGCCCAAGTACTCAAAGACATTGTTGAAACCGATATGAAGTTGAGACTATTGAACAATGGGTCTCAACAACTCGATAACATTCTAGCTATGGGAAGGACGGAGTCTATTCACTGAGGTCAGGGATACATTGGATATACCAAGAAACCTGAAGGTATCAAAGAAAAAGACACAATATTTGTTAAGAGAAACACAGAACTCGATCATGTTTGCTGTACCACAAAAAAGGAAATCCCTCAGCCATCAATCAAAGGACAATAAGAGTATCAAAACACATTTTCATAAAAAACCTAGAAATCAAAGAAAGGTGGAGAAGGGTTAAGCTGTCAAAAGACGATCAAGGAAGAGTTGTTATCACTGTTGTAACACAGGTCACTTTTGGCACATATGCTTTGCTCGGAAGAGACAACTTCATTTCCTATGGAACCAGAACAAATGTTGGATGGAACCAAAACACCCTGGGTATATTTGGATGAAACAAGAAGATCTTTACAAAAAGGTACAAAAAGGTACGATTAAAATTCAGAAGCAATTATGAAAGTGAAGTATCTATCAGTGCTGATTCGAGTTGTAAAAATGGAGAAAGCTGTGTTGCTCACATGGCATCTATTGATAAAGAAGAGAACAAGGTTGTTCAGTGGCTGTTTGATAGTGGATGCTCCAATAATATGACAGGAGACGAAGGGGTTTTGTCTCACATCTCCTATTCTAGACAAGGGAATGTTATGTTTGAAGATTGTGAAACGGGGAGTATATATGGAAAATGAACCACATATGGACCACAATCACCAAAGCTATCGAATGTCTACCACGTTGACAACCTTAAGGTAAATCTAATCAGTGTCACAAAGCTGTGTGACTCTGGGTTTAAAGTCATCTTTGGAAATCTTGAGTGCCATGTTAGAGCAGGTGATGATTCTCTTATGATGAAAGGAGAAAAGACAGAAGATAATTGCTATGAGTGGGTACCTATGAAGAGAACTGATATTGTTCTTGTCTGTTCTGAACATCACAATCGGATGCACCACATGTCAAAGTTCAAAGTACAACCTTATCTCTTCATCTGGGTAAACAGAACTAAGGAAGATGAGTGCCTTCTAATTTGTATCACCAATTGGGGTAATATCTTTCTCACCTTAAAAGGAAATTCAAGTTTCTATAGTCTCTATTTGGAATCTCTATTTGGAATGAATTATTTATGTGAAGGCATTGGATTATGCATGTTGCAGAGGCAACAAAGCAGAAAGGAGATAGGACTCTGTGGTATCACAGAGTTAGTCTCAAGAAGTCAACACACCTTAGAGTCAACGAATCTAATTGCTTTTGGAGTCACGAGTGTGCAAAAGAAGTTATTTGGCTCGAGGAAACAAGTTGCAAGCCTTTGAAAAGTTCTGACAAATTGCAAAAGGCAAAAGGTGCTTCGGGAGCTTCCTGATGTAACGTGTAGCAGATGGAGCAGTAAAAAGCAAGTGTCAGTTCTGAATACAACAGACAGATCGCTGGACTTCAGGGGGAGTCTGCCTTTTTATCCGGAGAGAGTTTTAGGTGTATAAGATGATGGTGCATTTTGGTTCTTCAAGGTTGCTCTTTCACAAAAAAAAACACAAGAAGAAAAAGTCAAGGTTTTGTAGAGTTCTTTTCAAGAAGGAGCTTATGTGCTGAGAGATTGAACAAAATTTATTATACCGAAGTATGAATGTTGGGTTTTTCTTGGGTTTCCTTTCAGACAAAGATTGTTGATTATCTTTGGTCTGTTCTGGGTAGATTAGGGTTGTGTTAAATCTTCTTTGATTGTGTGTTCTTGAGAGAATTCCAAGTTACAGCATTGATGTGTGTGGCAGTGTTACGAATTGAATATATGTGTGTTTAAGAAAATAGAATATGTGTATTCTATTGTGTCTCATCGTCTCTTACAACTCAATCCTATATTCTGAAGGTTCTCACACTTTCAATTTATACGTATTATCGACGGTTAATTCTATATCGAAATATATTATTGGCCCGAGAGAGGTTATAAGCAAATGAATTATCAGTCCTTGATATTTTAATGTGAAAAGCAGTTAATAGAACGCATAAACCATCCATCATATCCCAAATGAGAAAGTCGAATACAAAAGTTACTCAATCTCTACCAAAAAGTCCGCACAAAGCAAATGAGTTAAAAAAAATCCATTCCAAAGAGTTGAATCGTCAAGTTAATGTTTTTTTTGTTGTTGTTGGTCACATAATCGTCAAGTTAACGTTAAAACAAAAAATATATCGTACGACAAAAACATTATGGCATATACTTTAACCAAAGCTGTAAGTTTGAATATTATTTTATCATTATTGGCAAAAGTTTTAGATGATCCTTGATGCGTTATTCGACGAAAGCGATAACTAGTTTTTTGTTTCTGTAAAATTAATATCGATCATATTTGCATAAGAATGTTTTGTCGCAACGTAGACACACGATTCCAAATCCCACGTGCCTTGAACTCGTCTTTATTCCTACTACTACACTTCTATTGGTCTCCTAATCTCCCATCGACTAGTGGTTCTCGTTCTTTTAGTTTCATTTTATAAAAAATATTTCTATATTTTTTTGTTCGTACCATTTCTTTTTTGTATTGAGCCTAGCTAATGAAACGAATTCTCGTTCAACGAAGTTACGTTTATTTATAAATAAATAACATATCAAAGAAATTTCACTTGGTTGCAACTTGCAAGTGTGAAGATTTTTGTAACTTTGTTTCGGCATACAAAGATTTAAAATATGCAAACATGACACACACCATATAAAAAGTGGTCATCTTATAGAATGGGCTTTTTGTTTATAATAGATATCTATCATTATGGGTATTGTAATATTTGAAAACCAAAATGAAGTGATTTGGGATTATAAGATGATACTATGAAGCTTCCAATAAGATTAGTTGGGCCACAATATGACAAAAAACCTAAATTACACAAGATGCTTTTTTCAGAACACTCAAATGAAATTTTACACAGCAAAGCACAAAGCTAAAGTAATGCATCTATAAGTGTATCCACAAGAATAGAACAACGGAGAAATTTGGGAGATGGATGATATACATTCGACTATTCCAACGTTCAATTGATATACCAATCAAACTTTCTGTTTGGGTCTCTCATTCCATGTTATTAACAATAAGAACTATATGCCTTTATGATTAATTAACCTTTAAATGGTGCCCGTACGTCGATTACATACGAGTATCTATCTTGGGACAATATGTAGATCTCCTCCTACTTAGAACAAGTTCACCTTTTGTTAGAAAACTGAGAAGTAGGTTTTGTTTTAGGTTTCTTGATTAGTCATTCATCTTTTAGATCAGCCAAGTTTTTAGTTTAATTGTCTTGTTACGTTTGACTTGAAAGTTCACTATATTCGATCTAGTTTTATCTAGTTTTTCTTTACAAAAATCCACATAGATGATGTAAAAGATGCACATACCTTTGTCTGATTTGAATACCTTTGTCTGATTTTAAAAGGTATTCCATTCCTTGAATACCTCAATTACTTGTAGAAGATGCACATACCTTTGTCTGATTTGATACAGTAAGTGAATTTTCGCATACTCGATCTGATTTTCTTTGTTGGATGGGAGTGCATTCATGTTCGCCTATTTCCGGTTCCACTTAGCAAACCCACATGATTGTACCAACGCAAATGCTTTTTTCACTATTGCTTTAACTTCCCATAAAATATTTTTCAGATGAGATGATCAGAGTAGAGGAAACAAAGAAGAAGAAGATGGACATATATGATTCGCACAAGAGCCTGCCAACACTAACCAACATAACAGGGGTGATTGGAGAGCACTTTTAAAATTGTGACTTCATTTAAAAAAAATTTAACCTTTTGTCAATCCATTTTAGCTTTCTTAAAATCACTTATAGTTCCGCAACTTTTTCACAGTCTAGATATTATTATTTTTGTTCTACGGTTCATGGTTTTTTTTAAAAGCTTACAATTGATAGCTTTTAAAAATAAAAGTCATAGTCACATAAAAACCCAAAAAAAATTACATCGATTCTTGTTTACAATTATTTTTTAAATAACATCAACAAATAAGTCACAACAAATCCCCCAAACATCTTAGACGATGACGAGAGATCCACTTGTATCATTTCCAATGAACCTTCTACCACCGTAGGTTTAGAATTTATGCTATAACAGCACAAATCGAGATTGTTGTTGCCAATAAACGCAAACATATTAGAATAGGATCCATCGCGAAGCATATCCTCCACCTTTGGAGATATGGAGGAGAAGATCCCTTTGCTTTCGATGGATAATTCAAAACCCGGTGAATGAGACTTACAATTGTCATTTTCGGTTAACGTCTTGTATCGAAATCTTCCAATATCCTGATATAGTAACGACCATGGGGGAGAAGGACGACTTGACAATTCTTCTTGCAGGAGGAGAGGTGAAAGTAATTGATGAGTTTCACTCCTAATTGACAGTTTCGAAAAGACTCAGATTCAACGGTGCAGTAAAAACGATAAGGCCTTGTGAGATTGACGACGACGCTGGAACCTGAATATGTGTGTATCCACAATGATTTAACAAGAAAGAAAATTGGGTGATGAATGGTATATGGTGAATCCGGATCGCGAATGCAACCTCGTGCTCAATCCAAACAAGTAAAGATTTAGGTTTTAAGACACAACAACTTGAAAAGCTCAAGAACAATGTATTAAGGTTTCTAGAGGTATTTTGTATTTGAATGAAAGTTACGGATCCTTCTAGGATCCATGTGTTACATATTTATACTCATTTGTCTCAGTCTAATAAACCCTAGATATATATGAAAAATATCCTAAATATTATGATTTTCTTAATATTCGAGTTTCTTTTCCTTATTCTCCAAATATTGCTGAATAGGTGAGCTGAGCTAATTCTGGGCCATAACCCTTGTAATGGGCCGAAATGAACAGGTTTGGACCCATCTATCTGATCTCCTCGGATCGGTTCAGCTTCGGGTTGGATCATGATTACATGTGCTAAATCCGGTACCACTAGTATATATTCGATTATTCTAATGGTCAATGGCTATACCAATCAAACTCTTTGTTTGGTTATCTCATTCGATGCTATTATTAACAATCAAAACTAGGGGTGTGATTGATTGAGCTTTAAAAATTCTCTACAACCTCTTTAAAGTATTTTTACAACATTTGTTTACTAATCAAATTTTAAGTATTTTAGTGGGTCCTATATAAAATTTACAGCCTTGTTTTTTTTGTTTGTTCATGTTTTACTTTTTTTCTAAAACAAATATTTTGTGGCTTTAGAACCTTTAACATTTTTTCTGTAGCAAAAAAATCTTCAGTTACAGCAGAAAAAATCTACAGACTAAATCCTGCAGCAATTATTCTATAACTACAGCCGAACCTATCACCTCCTAAATATGTTACTCCCTCCGTTTCAATTTATTTTCCTTCCTAATTTTTCCACACAAATTAAGAAAACAATTAAATTTTCTATTTTACCCCTAATTAATACATTGTTTTATTTGATATGATTAATTAATGAGGTTAAAGAGTATGGATAAAAATGTAAAAATTGACTTTAAATATGCATTGAAAATATAAAACGAAAAGTAATATGAAACAAAAATTTAACTTTAGAACGACAACTATTATGAAAAGGAGGGAGTAATTGCTAATTAAACTTCAAGTATCTTGGGACAATAAGTAAATCCGCTTCCTTTTTATTTATACTCTTAATTTACTCTTCGTTGGTAAATTGAAAACTAGGTTTTGTTTATGTTTTTTCGATTAGTCAGTTCATCCTGTAGATTAAACTAATTTCTTGTTACATTTTTTTTTAAAACTATTTCTTGTTACATTTGACTTGCAAATTCTTTTTTTTTTTGGTCAACGACTTGCAAATTCACTATCCTCAATGGGTTAATTTGTTGTATAACCATCAAAAATATTATAATTAAAAACCTAACAAAAAAACCCTAAAACTAGTGGTTTGTTATAAATCATAGTGGATTGTCATAACTAGTTCTGGTCCGTTTACGGCCCATTAACACTTAGTCTTTAGGCCGGTTTAATGAATCCTAGTTGAATTAGGATTTTCCTTTTCTCTCTTGTAATAATCCTATATAAAGGATCTTATGATTAATGAATAAACACAATCTTCCCCATTCGTTCTCTTGATTCACAACACGTTATCAGCACGAGTTGCTCCCTAAACCCTAAAAACACAAAAAACGCGATTACTGTTCATCGTTACTATTCATCGTACTGTTCATCGCGCACTGTTCATCGCGCACTATTCATCGCGCACTGTTCATCGACGATTACTGTTCATCCGGCGTTACTGTTCAAATCATAGTTCATACAGCCTTTAAGGTTACGGCGAACTAGAAGAAAGTTCATACAGCCTATCAACGGTTACGGCGAACTAGAAGACTCACGGAGGTTAAGAAACCCTAACTTGAAACCCTAACCTAATTCAATTAAAATCCAAACCGATTGCATGATCTGTACCCGTGTCGATCGACACTAGTTTTATGTCGATCGACACGTAAACTTCTGCCTGAATTTGTTGTTTGAATTAAACTGTGTCGATCGACACAAATCACCCGTCGATCGACAGTAAACACTCTGTCCAAATTTGGTTGCATATTTATTTGAACTCGTTTGTTTGTTTGCTTGTTTGGATTGATTCGTTGATTGATAAACATGAAACTGAAACTGATTGCATCATATAGACATAACATGCTTGATTAAAATCCGGTCATATCATCATACGGTTTAGAATTTGAATACTAGGCTTGCATCATGAGCATATAAAAACATTATGTTAGGTTGTTAAACATAAAAATCTGGTTTCATAAGCATCATGCATCCGTACCCGTTTATATAAGCACCCATGACCTATTTTGCATCATATGCATAAACTTTAAAATCTTATAGTTCTTAGAGAATAGGATGAATGTTTTCAGATGTCGAAAATCAACAATTTGGATTATGCTGCCCTCAATCTCTCTGGAGACAATTACTTACAGTGGGCGTTGGATACTAAGATAAATCTAAAGTCTAAAGGACTTGGCGAATGTATCATTGAGGATAATAATGAGAATGAAAGGAATCGATACAGAACAATATCGATCATTCGTCATCATCTTGTTGAGGGTCTCAAGGATCAATACCTAACCATTGAGAACCTTTTGGACCTTTGGAAAGAATTAAAGATAAGATATGACCACCATAGAACGGTGTTGTTACCAAAGGCCAATTATGATTGGAGGAATCTCAGGTTCCAGGACTTCAAGTCCGTGGAAGAATATAACTCGGCTATGTTCAGAATAGTTTCTCAATTGAGACTATGTGGTGAGAAGGTAACTGAGAAAGACATGTTGGAAAAGACCTTCTCCACCTTTCACACTAATAACGTGTTGCTTCAACAGCAATACCGTGAAAGAGGTTTTGAGACATACTCAAAGCTTATAGCATGTCTATTACTAGCCGAGGAGAATAATACACTGCTAATGAGAAACAGTGAGATGAGACCTCCTGGATCAGCCCCACTTCCTGAAGCGAATGTGGCCATAGATGAAAAGAAAGAAATTAACCACGTCCAAAGTGATTATAGACATCGTGGTCGTGGACGTGGGGGTAGATGGCAAGGACGTGGCCGTGGCCATTTTAATCCATACGGCCGAGGTCAGGGCCGAGGCCACGGATTCCATAACGATCATTCTAACCGCGGGCGAGGACGAGGACGCGGATACCGAACTGACTATGATCGTAATAACCGTGGTATTACTTATCAACCACGAGAATCAAACCCAAAATCAGTTTGCCATCGATGTGGAATGAGTAATCATTGGGCTAAGACATGTAGGACTCCCAAGCATCTGGTTGAACTCTATCAAGAGAGCCTTAAAGGGAAGAATCCAGAAACTCATATGATCCAGCATGATAATGAAGGAGATTTCGATCATGAGCAAGATGACTTGATGAATTTTGAAACCTCAGATATACTTAAGTGATTGATTTTGATTTTCTGTTTTGGTGTTTTGTGTTTTGCTTGTTTTACGTTTTACACTTTATACTTTGGTTTTGTGTTATTGCTTTCTATTAAACTTTATGGAATGAAAGAGTGTTATTTAAAAGTATCTATTGTTATCTCTTTTGAAGTATGAACGATATGGATGTGTTCATTGTGGATAGTGGATCAAGCCACTCGATATTAAGAGATAAGAGATACTTCATTGATCTTACACTTAAAAAGGCAAATGTAACCACAATTGCGGGTATAGCAAATTTAATTGAAGGCCACGGTCAAGCCCATATTTTATTACCTAAGGGCACGCATCTAGAAATTTCTAATTCGTTATATTCACCTAGTTCAAAGAGAAGTCTATTGAGCTTTAAAGACATTCGAATGAATGGTCTTCATGTTGAAACTAAGGACGAGAATAACAAAGAATTCCTTCAAATCTTTGAAACCGTCCATGGCTATAAGAAAGTCCTAGAGACTATACCTGCCATTTCTGTGGGCCTTTATTGTGCTAAGATCGGAATGATAGAAGCAAATGCTATGGTAAACAAAGAGTTTACTGAGAATTTCACTTTTTGGCATAACCGGCTTGGCCATCCCGGTGCTAACATGATGCGAAAGATATTAGCAAGTACTAATGGGCACACCTTGAAAGAAAGGAGAGTTATCCCAAAGAATCTCACGTGTGAAGCATGTTCACTAGGGAAACTCATTACTAGGCCATCACCAATCAAAGTAACTAAGGAAACGATAAATTTTCTGGAAAGAATTCAAGGAGACATATGCGGACCAATACACCCACCTTGTGGGACGTTTAGATATTTTATGGTCCTTATTGATGCATCCACGAGATGGTCACATGTCTGCCTATTATCAACTAGAAATGTGGCATTTGCAAGATTGCTTGCCCAGCTCATACGTTTAAGAGCACACTTTCCAGATTTTCCTTTAAAGACTATACGTCTTGACAATGCTGGTGAATTTACGTCCCAAGCGTTTAACGATTATTGTATGTCCATGGGGGTAAGTGTTGAATATTCTGTGGCACATGTACATACACAAAACGGTTTGGCTGAATCGTTTATTAAACGCATACAGTTGATTGCTAGACCGTTGCTAATGAGATCAAAACTCCCGGTCTCAGCTTGGGGACATGCAGTTTTACATGCAGCAGAGCTAATTCGTATCAGGCCATCTAGTGAACATAAATATTCCCCATCATAGTTAATAACGGGTCAAGAGCCAGACATATCCCATCTTAAAACATTCGGATGTTCCGTTTATGTGCCTATTGCACCACCACAGAGAACAAAGATGGGACCTCAAAGGAGGATGGGGATATATGTTGGATATGATTCTCCTACTATCATTAAGTACCTTGAGCCAACCACGGGTGATTTGTTTAAGGCCAGGTACGCAGATTGTCATTTTGACGAATCTGTCTATCCAACATTAGGAGGAGATAACAGACTGGTAAAGGAAATTATATGGAATCAAACGTCCTTAAAATGGCAAGATCCTCGGACTCAAGAATGTGAATTAGAAGTCCAAAAGATTATACATTTACAAAAGCTAGCTAATCAATTGCCAGATTCCTTTGCTGACCCGAAAAGAGTAACTAAGTCTTACATACCAGCTGTTAATGCACCGATTAGAATTGATGTTCAAGAGGGACACAATCAAGTTGCTACAGAATCTAAACCACACTCAAAACGTGGCCGGCCAATAGGTTCCAAAGATAAGAATCCTCGGAAAAGAAAGAAAGGTGCTGAAATCGTGGTTGAGGAATCTGATGGAACCCCAGACATAACTGAACCGATAGTTCCAAGCAATGAGACTCGGGACGCCGAGTTTCATGGTTCTGACGTTCCTGAAAATAATGAGATCTCAATGAATTATGTTATGTCTGGAATACAATGGAATAGAAAGTGTGTGGAAATCGATGGTATATTTGCTTTTAAGGTAGCACTTGAACTTATGGAGGATCTAGAACCCACGTCGATATATGAGTGCACTCAGAGTGAAAATTGGACTAAATGGAAAGAAGCTATAAACGTGGAGTTGAATTCTTTAAGGAAAAGGGATGTCTTTGGTCCAATAATTCGGACACCCTATGAGATTAAACCAGTTGGACATAAATGGGTCTTTGTGAGGAAAAGAAATGAACATGGTGAAATCGTGAGATATAAAGCACGGCTTGTTGCACAAGGATTCTCACAGAGACCAGGAATAGATTATGAGGAGACATACTCCCCTGTGGTGGATGCTACAACTTTTAGATTTTTGATAAGTCTGGCTATAAGAGAAAAGTTGGATATGCGGTTAATGGACGTTGTAACTGCATACTTATATGGTCCACTGGATAATGAGATTTATATGAGATTACCAGAGGGTATTGAGCTCAAAGATAAGAAAGGTTCTCGAGAACAACACTGCATAAGGCTGAACAAATCCCTTTATGGACTGAAGCAAAGTGGGCGTATGTGGTACAATAGATTGAGTGAGTACTTAGTCAAAGAAGGCTATAAGAATGATCCCATCAGTCCATGTATTTTTTTTTAAAAAAAGTTTGCAAACAAAGGGTTTGTTATCATAGCAGTTTACGTGGATGATTTGAACATCCTTGGAACCCCTGGTGAAATCGTCCAAACAGTTGAATGCCTCAAGAAAGAATTTGAGATGAAAGACCTAGGCAAAACTAAGTTCTGTTTGGGATTGCAACTTGAGTACATAAATGATGGAATCCTTGTGCATCAAATGGCATATACTGAAAAGGTACTCAAGCGTTTTAATATGGATCAATGTCACCCATTGTCCAGCCCAATGGTGGTGAGATCTTTTGATCTAGAAAAGGATCCGTTTGGTCCTAAGAGAGACTCTGAAGAAGTCCTTGGTCCCGAAGTGCCATATCTCAGTGCCATAGGAGCTTTAATGTATCTGGCAAGCCACACTAGGCCAGATATATGTTTTGCCGTGAATTTATTATCAAGATTTAGCTCATGTCCGACCCAAAGGCACTGGGACGGGATAAAACATATTCTTCGTTACCTACAAGGAACGAAAGACTTGGGTCTATTTTATACTAACCAATCTAAGGACGGTTTAGTTGGTTTTGCTGATGCAGGTTATCTTTCAGATCCTCATAATGCACGGTCCCAGACAGGTTATGTGTTTACTCATGGAGGAACTGCAATATCTTGGCGGTCAATGAAGCAGGCCATTGCAGCTACATCTTCTAATCATTCAGAGATATTGGCAATTCATGAGGCTAGTCGTGAGTGTGTTTGGTTAAGGCTGATGACCCAGCACATAAGAGTGGATTGTGGAATGGCCGAAGGTAAGCAAGAATCGACGGTCTTGTTCGAGGACAATGCAGCGTGTATAGCTCAACTTAAAGATGGATACATCAAAGGTGATAGGACGAAGCACATTCTGCCAAAATTCTTCTTCACATCCGATCTACAGAAAGATGGAGAAATTCAAGTGCAGCAAGTACGATCAAGTGAGAATTCAGCAGACCTATTCACCAAGTCACTTCCAACCTCAACGTTCAAGAAACTTACTTATCAGATTGGAATGCGTCGTTTGAAAGACTTGCAGTGAGGTTCAGAACAGGGGGAGTAATACGTGTTGTACTCTTTTTCCTTCACCACGGTTTTGTCCCAAAATGGGTTTTACTTGGTAAGGTTTTAATGAGGCAACATCCAAAGCGTATTACAAGCCCATTAGAGTTATGACATCCAAGGGGGAGTGTTATAAATCATAGTGGATTGTCATAACTAGTTCTGGTCCGTTTACGGCCCATTAACACTTAGTCTTTAGGCCGGTTTAATGAATCCTAGTTGAATTAGGATTTTCCTTTTCTCTCTTGTAATAATCCTATATAAAGGATCTTATGATTAATGAATAAACACAATCTTCCCCATTCGTTCTCTTGATTCACAACATGGTTGAGTTATTGACACATAGGGGAGTTTTTGCTATAATTTTAGTTATAATTTTTTTATGCTTATCCATCCAATTTTCCCATCCTCAATTCGAGTTTTTTTTTCTTTGAAAATCCACATGGATATGTGTAAATAGCACGTGGCATTTAATTAATTTGTAGATGGATAATGCAAAGTCTCTAATTCGTGACATTCAAAACCACATCTACAATTTCTTCCTCTCCTTTCGTTTATTATCCACCAAAAACCCAATCATTCGAATATCTCTAGTAACGACTACCGACATACCAAAATGATCATTATCTTTAAATTTAATTTCTTCAAACCCCTGAACTTTTGTTTTTTACATAAAATTCAAATAAGTTTCTTAACCTCGTCTCTTCCCCCCCTAAAATGGCGCTTCCACACGTACTTTCTTCTTCTTCAACTTCGTTATCTCCATCTCCTTCCTTCAATTCCTTCAACCACAGATCTCAATCTCCGACTATTTCATTCCGAAGCAATAACAATCGCCGGCGACTTTTCCGATGTTCGTCATCTTCATTCTCCGAGAAGCATCACAACACGAATCCACCAAAATCCGATGACGTCACCGAGCTTCCTCTCTTCCCTCTCCCACTCGTTCTCTTCCCCGGAGCAATCCTCCCTCTCCAGATCTTCGAATTCCGTTACCGAATCATGATGCACACTCTCCTCCAATCAGATCTCAAATTCGGCGTCGTTTACTCCGATTCAATCTCCGGATCCGCCGCCGAAATCGGTTGCGTCGGCGAAGTCGTCAAACACGAACGTCTCGTCGACGATCGATTCTTCTTAATCTGTAAAGGTCAGGAACGGTTCCGAGTCACGAATCTCGTCCGTACGAAACCTTACCTCGTCGCGGAGGTGACGTGGCTCGAAGATCGTCCTTCCGGTGAAGAGAATCTGGATTCGTTAGCGAACGAGGTTGAGGTTCTGATGATGGAAGTGATTCGATTGTCGAATCGATTGAATGGGAAAAGTGAGAAGAAAGAAGTTGAGGATCTGAGGAGGAATCAGTTTCCGACTCCGTTTTCGTTTTTCGTCGGAAGTACGTTCGAAGGAGCACCGAGAGAGCAACAGGCGTTGTTGGAGCTTGAAGATACGGCGGCTAGGTTGAAGAGAGAAAGAGAAACGTTGAGGAATACACTTAATTACTTGACGGCTGCTTCTGCTGTGAAAGATGTGTTTCCTTCTTCGTCTTAGTGATGAGGTACATAGTGATTTGCTATATGTTTATGTGTTCTGAGTAATTTGGATACACAATTTATGAAAAATCTGCAAAGTTGGTAATGTGTAAAAAATACTGTAAAGTATGGTAATTTGATGGATGGTTTGGGATTTTGATAGGATTATTGGTGAATTGATCACAAAAAGAGTGAACAAATGGCTTAAACTCATGTTAGAGAACAATTAGTGTTAGGATCAGTTTCTTTGGGTATGTGAAATTATGGTATTGGTTAAATATCAACCTCGTGTAGATGCTAGTGAGCGTCGTAGAATCTCTCATGTAGAATAAAGCGGAAAAGTTACCACTCGGTCGATTGGAGTCGGTTTCCTTGATGCTATGCGATAGAGTGGTTTCTGATCATAAGAATGGAACCTCGTTCGAGGTTTATGAGTTAGGGACCTTAGGGTTCAGGGTATAGTAGAGTGAGTTTGGTCGTGCTTGTTGAGTTTGGATCCACAATGGAAGCCTAAATTAGTCTGCATAGACTTAAGTTTTTTGAGTTGTACTAGGACATGATGATTTTAGTGAATAAAAAGATCTTAAAAAGGAGAGATGATCTTCTAAGCGGCTTAATTGGAAGATATGAGTGAAATTCATAGTTGTCACTTGTCATTGTCAAAAGAAGGAAGATAAAAAAGCTTGAAAAATTTGACGATATGCGTATAAACCAAAAATGTCAATCCCACACTATAAAATTATGGAACGTTGATACATGTAGATGAACCCATATACCAAACAAAACAAATTTATAAATTTTGAAGATGCAAGTCTTGTGCCAGTCGCTGTACCAGAGATGATACAGACGGAGCTGAAGCAAGGACAAAAGGACTTGGGCTTTGAGGAGCTGAGTCGTGGCCTAGGTTAAGTGAAACAGAGTGATGGCCAAGGATCTTTGCGAGTAGAAAAAGGAAACGTGAAGATTTGTGAGAGATTTAAGGAAGATTTGGTAAGATACAAGATCTTACCAAACTTGGGAATATTCCTATGAGTTTATATAGGACGTTAGCTGCGGTTTGTGCAGGCTAACACAATAGAAGATTACAAGTTTTAGCAAAGGGTTTAGGGTTAGAAAACAATATCTTAAATCTAAGGTTAAAGGGTAGTTAGATGTTCTAAGATCGTGTGTGATCTTTGAACTACAAGACTAGGATTGACGAGAACGATAGGAAACGTGTAAGTTCATCTTATCATATCAATCTAGTGAAGTTTTGGAAAAGAAAACCCTTGTGTATTGTGTTCCGGATCTGTAGCAGGGTCTGTACCAGTAGGTAGTACATCTTCATTTGGTATCAGAGAGGGCGTTTGTCTGCAACAGTACGGACGAGATCCTGAGGAAGAGATGGAAAGCTACCAAAGTCTACTCTACAGCACGAAGGTGGTTCTGGATGACAACAATTATGGTTTTTGGAAATCAAGGATGAGATTCATCATCGGAGGCATTGATGTACTTGCTTAGAGAGTTGTTCTAGTTCAGTGGGAAGCTCCAACTGTAGCTGATGCAGAAGGGGCCAAATCTCTCAAACCAGAGGAAGACTGGACTGAGACAGAGATGAAGAAGGCAAAGTACAACTCCAGGGCTCTCTCTGCGATTCACGACAGTGCTACAAAGAAAACCTTTGAACTGATTCAAGGCTGTGAGACAGCTAAGGAAGCATGGGATATGTTATAGACGCACTTTGAAGGATCTAAGAAGGTTCAGAATTCAATGAAGGACATGCTAGCTTATAGGTTTGAAAATTTGAAGATGGAGGAGCATGAGATCATTACCGAATTTGCTGCAAAGTTAAAATCTCTTGCACAAGAGGCCGCTACTCTTGGAAAGAAGCACAAAGAGAAGAAGCTAGTCAAGAAATTCCTTCGATGTCTTCCTCCAAAATTCATGGCCTATAAATTGGCAATCAATGTCTCCCAAAACACTGAAGAAATGAGCTTTGGTGATATAGTAGGCATGCTACTTCAACATGAGACAGAGCTTGATGGTATCGTCTCAGAAACCAAAAAGATGAAGAATCTTGCCTTGACCTCACGTGCAAAGCAAGAGACTGTATTAGAAGATGAAGCTGATATAGTAAGACTCCTGGTACGACGGTTCGATAAAGCTCTAAGACGTGTAGAGCAAGGTCAGGGTTCAAGGATGTTCAGTGGTTTTAAGAGATAACTGGAGGATGAGAAGACTGGACGAAAGAATGAAGTTCAGCGCTATGAATGCAAGGGTTTTGGTCATATCAAAACTGACCGTCCTACAGTGAAACGGCGTGAGCTTAAGTGTTCTGGGCGCAGAGGTACATGACATACTCAACAAGAGTGTATCATCGAGACACAGCGCAGGAGCGAGCGATCAATGATGGCTGATGGCGAGTTAGACGAGGCAAGCGATGATGAAGGTATGATGAACAACTTTGTCACATTTATTGGAATAGTTGAAGTTGATGAGACACTGTCCGAGTCAGAATCAGAAGAAGAACATGATAATGAGCTTATATCAAGCTACAGAGACATTCGAGATACTCTCATTCGTCTCAACCTTGAAAATGCTTGTCTTATCAAGGAAAAGTAGCGTCTTGAGGACCTGGTGAAAGTAGTTCAGGGTGAACTAGAGGCTGAGAAGAAGCTTGTACAAGGAAGTCTGACACTGATGAAAGAGAAACTAGTTTTAGCAACCAAAGCTGCAAGATTGGAAAAGGAGCTATACGATGAAAAGGAAGTATCAGCACAGCTTCAGGCTCAATTGGACCTTCAGTACAAGAAGATTCACATGTTCGCTGGTACAAAGCAACTTGATAAGATTTTGTCTTACGGTCGTACTGAGAAGACACACAGAGGCCTGGGTTACAATGGACAAACTGATTCAGAGACTGGAGGTGTCAAGTTTGTATCAGTAAGATACACTGGTACATCTGAGCCCAAAACTGTAAGTGGTACAATTTAGAAGAAAGGATGCTATTTTTGTGGAAGAATTGGTCATATTAAGAGGTATTGTTACAAGTTTTGGGAAAGGGTGAGGCGCCTGAGACAGCAAGGGAAGTACATGTGGAATCATCGTCGAAATCAAATCTGGGTCAAGAAATCGGATCTACAGTTCACTGGTACAAGGCGTGCATCAGACAGCTCAGACAGAACAGAACTCTGTTGTAACATGGCATTTGTCTCAGGAGTACAAGAAGATACATGCCCCTGGTACTTTGACAGCGGTAGTTCAAGACACATGACAGGTACTTTGGACAACCTTCAGAATATTCAAAAGGTGAAGGATGGAAATGTCACGTTTGGAGATGGAAGTCGTGGTGCAATTTGATATTCTCAAATTAACCCTAGAGCTACTCTCTCAAATTAAGAGATCAGATGCAGTATTTAGGGATCGAATCCACAGGAAATCAAAAACACAATAGATCTAAACGTTCAAATTATGCTAAGCAAGATGATTTGAATGCAAGTAAATAAGCAATTAAACAGTTGTGAAAATCAATAAAGAGAAAGCGCTAGGCACAGGGAAATCGCAGGTGAATCATATATGTAGATGATAAATAAAAGATAGGATTATGATGCACAGTTCTTAAACATGAACACGAATATAAAATCAATCAACTTTTGCTGCAGAGATTATTATGCTTAAATTCTAGAAAACCAAATTTCTTTGCAAATCCTATCAATCTAAACAAGCATTAAAGTTCAAGTTCAATTGTTCACAAAACCCTAAACCAAATTTCTTTGCGAAAAGGAATTTTGCTCATCAAAGTATAGATCAAGTAATCAATAAAACTGTCGTTTCTATTAATTATCCTAAGATCAGATTTCAGGTCATGAATCTAAAATTAGCATTAATCACAAAACAAGATGAAGAACATTCTAAATATATTAATCCTATGCAATTTAGATCAGATATAACAAATAATCAAACACTTTTGAATAACCCTAAACCTAACAAGAAAACTGCTCAGACATAGTAAAAGAAAAAACCATCTTTATTAAAAATAGATAATCTCTTAGACTAAGTAAAATAAACATAAGCCTAAACAATGGCTGCGAAAACGTATTTATAAGGTTCCTAAACTCTCAATAACATAAAAGTAAACATCTGGGACTTTTGGGCTTCGAACGGACTTCTTCGCAATCGTGCTTTTTCTTTGGTCGAACAGGATCGACACCCATAGATGGTGTCGATCGATACTAACTTGGATTTCCGATTCTTCGCTTCAATCTTTGCCACTTCGTTCATCAATGCTCCAAAACTCCCAGTAAACATCTTTTATGCTCCAAACGTCTAGTACTTGTAAAGACTCTAAAACATACTAGAAAACACCATAAAGACTCTAGATAATGGACTTATATCATGGCTTAAACAGGGTAAAAACCATGATATATCACAATTCAAGGGAAAGGAAACACTGGTAAGACAAGACTACCACAACTAACAAACGTGTACCTTGTACAAGGGTTGAAAGCCAACTTAATCAGTGTGAGTCAACTGTGTGACGAAGGCCTAACCGTTGTCTTTACGAGTGTTGATTGCAAGGCGATTGACAAAAATGCCTTCACAGTGTTAAATGGAGCTCGGTCTGGCAACAGTTGCTACATGTGGGAAGAAAAGATTAACTGGTACAGTTCACAAGACAATCAACCTTCCATGTCACAATCAAGCCATCACTCGGACAGTGATACAGAAGCTTATGGTGCAGAGACTGACAAGGGGATTAACACACAAGAGCAAACATCAGCATTGGATCAGACTGGTTCAGAGGAACAAATCGAATCAGGTAACCAGTTTGTGATAGATCATTGTGTGCTACATGATGTGAATCGGAATCATTCTGCATCTGATGTCGTTGGAGCTGCGAATGAGGGGCGAAAATGAAAGGAATCAGAAAGACCTATAATGAGATGGCTTGGCGTGTTTGCTTTGTATCAGTCTTAGAACCGAGGACACATGTTAAAGACATGGAACAGGAGCTGGAACAGCTTGAAAGAAACAAAGTCTGGGAGCTTGTACCAAGATTTGAAGCAGTGAATGTCGTGGATAGTAAGTGGATTTTCAAGAACAAAATCGATGAAAATGGTGTTGTGGTTAACAACAAAGCGAGATTGGTTACTCAAGGATACTCTCAAATCAAAGGAGTTGACTTTAAGGAGATGCTTGCACCTGTAGCAAGACTTGAATCCATTCGGTCGTGTCTAGGGGACTCTGGAACACTGTTGGTTCACTGCAACAATAAGAGTGCTATAAGCATTTCAAAGAACCCAGTACAACACTCAAGGACAAAGCACATCGACATTCAACACCACTTTATCCGCGAACTAGTGGAGGAGAAACAGGTAGTGGTTGAACACATTATCACTGATTTTCAACTAGCTCATTTATTCACAAAACCTCTGGAATTTAATTGTTTTGTCACCTTGTATTTGTGGAATTTGATGTGTGTTCCAAGTGTGCAGAACTTACACAGGTACTGACTCAGGATGCGTATACATTTTGATTTTTTTTGGAGTCAGAAAAACTTGTGAGAAAGAGCTACCCATCATGTCATCTCATCTTGTCGTCGGCACAGGCTTCACCGAGGAAAACAAAATTTTTTTCAAAAAAGGTACAGGTTATATTACTTTTGCTCAGGCAGCCTGTACCAGTCAATCAATTTTATAAACAAAGTGGTACAAGCTGTATTTCTTTTGCTCAGGCAGTCTTGTACAATAAGAATTTTTCTAAGCTTTCAATATGCAAGTGAGGGTTTTTATGACGGTTCAGACTGTATTACTTTTGCTCAAACAGTATGATACTTGAGGATCCAATGATCATTAGCTCTTTAAGTGAACAGAGGTTGAAAACTGACTCAAGGGGAGATAAAGACATGATGGTGTGAAAGCTACGCACTTGTGTCACTGATGGCCATATACAACAATCTGTACAAGCGGAAAAATGTGTATCTGGGTCTGGTACAATGTTGGTTTATACAGCACAACAATGGTGGAAAAGGTATGAGGTTAACTTTGTATTTTAAAAAAAGGGTTTTCAAAGGCCAGTTGTTAAATATTGATTTATGGGCACCATTATGCTGTTATTCCCTATTTGTTTTTCGATAAATATGGTTGTGGTTGAGCCTACGTTCTGGCTGTACTACTGATGGGTGTTTTAGAAAAATTGTGCAGTGGATCATGGTGTATAAGGACTAATATCTCAGTCAATGGCTCTGTACTATGAAAGTTCGGAGAAGAACATGAATTTTAAGTGTGTTAAATGGGCTTTGGATAAAAGAGATTAAAAGAGAAGCATTTCATGCGTCTGCCGAGTCATATGTACCTGTTGAGTCTCAAACATGTATCTACTTCTATCAAGTCTCATGTCTCTGTAGCAGTGCAACAAGTTTCAGCTATTCCAAATGATGGATCCGAAGATAATGGATATGAATCACAAGTTGAACTTGATGGGAAAGAATCTGAGTCATAAAGTGAATCAAACAAGCTAAACAATATGGAAATGTGTTCAACCATCGTACCACAAGACCAAATGAGCTGTACCTAAGAATATAAAGGTCATGTTTCTTTTCCCTACGTACTAACTATGTTTGTTTTTAACTTGTGTGCTCACAAGCTGGGGGAGAATAGTAGATGTCTTGATTTATGGGGGAGTATGACCGGATCATGGTTCTTTATGTGTTGATGATCTTGATTAGAGATTCGGTCATACCATTATGGGGGAGTTAGGAGATGAGGTTATAATGTTGAATGGTTAATCTTGAGAACTCTATAACTTTGTAATTCCATGTACTATATTGTCCTGTTTAGAGTCTTTCTTGTGGCTGGCTACTTGCGCTGTTTTGTGTATGTGTTTCAGGTGTTTGTGCTTGTAAGACACACAAAGCTAAAAAGGGGGAGATTGAAGATGCAAGTCTTGTGCCAGTCGCTGTACCAGAGGTGATACAGACGAAGCTGAAGCAAGGACAAAAGGACTTCGGCTTTGAGGAGCTGGGTCGTGGTCTAGGTTAAAGGTTATAGCTGTCATGAGGTGAAACGGAGTGACGGCCAAGGATCTTTGCGAGTAGAAAAAGGAAACGTGAAGATTTGTGAGAGATTTAAGATTTGGTAAGATACAAGATCTTACCAAACTTGAGAATATTCCTATGGGTTTATATAGGACGTTAGCTGCGGTTTGTTCATGCTAACACAATAAACGGTTTGTGCAGGCTAACACAATAGAAGATTACAAGCTTTAGCAAAGGGTTTAGGGTTAGAAAACAATATATTAAATCTAAGGTTAAAGGGTAGTTAGATGTTCTAAGATCATGTGTGATCTTTGAACTACAAGACTAGGATTGACGAGAACGATAGGAAACGTGTAAGTTCATCTTATCATATCAATCTAGTGAAGTTTTGGAAAAAAAAACCCTTGTGTATTGTGTTCCGGATCTGTAGCAGGGTCTGTACTAGTAGCTAGTACATCTTCAATTTTGAGAGACAGAAAAACAGAAAGTGTCACTAGACAATCTCTATAACTCAAAAGTCAAAACACCCTAAGCCTAAACCCATTACGAACGAATTGGGGGTTTCATTGTACTCACTACTCAGTGATGAAATGTGTTGTGAGTTTGTCCTAGGCATTGTACTACTAGGCTTTGTTTAAAGTTATGATGGGTCAAGCAGTAGCTTAGATTAGGCCCACGCTTAGTAGCAAGGATCCAACTTAGTAATGAGGCAGAAATTGGGTAAGTTAAGTGGGATTGTGACGTGGGTTAATTAGAGAAAGGATAAGAAGGTTAAGAGGGGGTTATTGGTTGATGGATTCTTATAGATTTTTAGAACTTGTAGAATCTATTGTTATTGATTTATGGACTATGATAATCTTAATGAAATCCCTTGTTATTGGTTTAATGATTTTTACATTCCATTTAAAATCCATTGTTATTCAAAAAGTTTAGTATTTATTGATTCTATAAATCTATTAGAATCTAGTGTTATTGGTTGATAGATTTTGTACAATTTTACTCATAAAACAAGATTTTGAAAATACCTCATAAAACCATTGGATTCTTAGAATTCCAAATAACCAAACTTTTCAAATACACAAAACTCTCTACAAATTTAACATATCTATGGATTTTAAAAATTCTAAAACTCTATAGGAATCTATCAACCAATAACCCCCCCTAAGTAGAAGAGGGAGAAGCGAGAGAACAATTAAGCTATAATCCTATCAGGTCTTTCGGTCGGGTTCGGTCGAAACGGATCGGGTCATATAGGTACCTATAATTTTTTTTGTTCCGGTTCGGATTGGTTTTCTTCGGTTCTAAATCGGTTTGGTTCAAAACAAAATATACATGTAAATATCCGAAATTTGTTGGTTTTCCTCTAAGCCAGTTCAGTTCAGTTCCATCATTTTTTAATTTACACTACGTCACTACCCAAAAATATCCAAAACCCAAAAATTTAAACTAAAAAATCTACAAAATACATGAAAATACATACAAATATCCGAAGTAACCGAATTAACAGCAAAATAACAAATGATAAATTATAAAATTTACTTCAATTACTCGAAAGTACCCAATCTAAAACCAAAATATCCATGAATTAAATTAGTTTAGAATATTTCGAATACAAATTCAGTTCTCGGGAATGAACTCGATACGAACTGATACTTATGAATATAAGATATTTCTAACCCAATAAAGGTAAAATAACTAGACCGAACCCGATCCAAACCGGATTTTTTAGATCGGCTCCAATTCGGGTTTTTGGATCCATGTTTTTTACCCTGGCCTAATCCATGCACTCAAATAGCAAACACCATAATTTGTTTTTAATTATATCTGTTAAAAGATGAAATCCTTAAAATCATACAACTTGGCGATTCTACGAAAATGAGACTTATTTATTTTATATTCCCCACATATATTTGGTTAATTTACTTAGGATCTTAAGCATTTAAGTTTGTGACCATGTCCCCGAAAGATATGAGTTCATGCCCAAATCGTCCATGTAAACCCACGAGCTGCGTTCCAAGATCACATGTCATTATGAAGTGGTGACAAAATATATAGTACTGCTGAATCCAGTCTTGGAAAGAACCATATCGAGCCGTAGATATTTAGAACTAATCCTGTGGGCCGTGGCAAGCTTTTTTTCTTTTTTTTTCTTTACGTTTTCGCTAAACTTTTGCTTATGTTTTATTTATATTTTGCTTATTTTTTGTTCTAGAAAATATTATAAGAGTCTAAAAGAATCCGTTTAATGATCGTAAAGTCCACTTTTCCGATTTAAAATAAATAGAAAAAACTAAATTTTATAACTAGACTAGAGTACTTGAGCCAATTTTGGTTCAAAGAGGAATATATGAGCCATTGATCCGTTTCGGTCTATCTATTTTATTGTCTATTTAAGAACACAAGAACATAAGAAAAAATGTTGTTGTTGGTTATTTTGCAAAATGAATAAAAATTAATTACAAGTAAAAAGAGACCCACTAGATGCTAGTGGAATGCCGAGCACCGCAAATAAACTCATACCATATACTCTCAACATACCATTAGTCCCCTGAAGACATTATGGTCATCTTGGGAGTTTAGAAAGGGAGATAACATATATATAAATCTGGTTCATTCAAAGGTTGGGGTTGGCGAAGATTGCTCCGATGGAGATGAGCTCATGGCCGAAGATTCCGTGCAAACCCACGAGGTGAGTCCCATTATCTCCCGTCATTTAGAACGGCTCCTCATTCATATCAAGTGTCCGTTCCCCAAATACCTCCGATTTCTCGCCAGATGTTGTTTTGAAGTAGAGGGTACTGTGAACTAACCAAAAACAGAGCACAAAAACAGAGCTTAAGAACAAAGTTTTCGATTAAACTCACCACCCCCCCTCTTTCTTACACAAAGGTTCCATTTTATACAACTATGAAGATAAGAGAAAGATAAGAGAAAATCATAGTTTCTTTTCCATGTTTTGCTCAATTTGTCTGTCGTTGTAAGGGAAGATGAAAGTCATCTCTACTCTTCCGTAATCCTCTCTGTAAAGTCATCTCTACTTTTCCGTAATCCTCTCTGTCTTTGTCTGTTGTTGCAGAGGAAGAAGAAGGGAGCTTGATGGGCTTGATTTCTGTTGGACCTTCGTTTTGGCCCAATGTGTTGTTGTCACTTACATCCCCCCGCAAACTGATGGTGGGAGGATTCCCGACATTCAGTTTAGATCTCAAGGACTGAAAGGATTGACGAGGAAGAGATTTGGTGAAGATATCGGCAAGTTGTAGAGCAGCGGGAATGTGTTGTATCTCCAGAACACCAAGAGCCACTCTCTCTCGAACATAATGATAATCAACTTCGAAATGTTTAGATCGGTTGTGCAGAATTGGATTGGCCGTTAAATGAACTGCAGACAAATTATCACATTGAATGAGAGCAGGTTTAGGTTGAGGAACCTGCAAATCACGAAGTACAGCTGAAATCCATGTTAGTTCACATGCAGTGGTTGAAAGCGCTCTATATTCAGCTTCCGTAGAAGACCGAGAGACCGTTGGTTGACGTTTTGCAGACCATGAAACTATGTTTGAGCCAAGAAGAGCACAAAAACCTGTTGTTGATCGTCTTGTGTCTTGACAACCTGCCCAATCACTATCACAATAAGAAACCAAGTTGAGCACACTGTTCTTGGAGAGATGAAGACCCATATGCGATGTTCCTCGAAGATAGCGGAGAGTGCGCTTTAATAGACCAAAATCTGATTCCGTAGGAGAGTGCATCCGTTGACAAATGAAATTGACAGCAAATTGGATATCGGGTCGTGTAATCGTCAGATATTGTAAATTTCCCGCAAGACTTCGAAAATAGCTTGGTTCGGAGAATAAGTGTGTATCACGAAATACCTGATCAAGCCGTAACGGTAAAGGAGTAGGCATAGGATTGCAATCGGACATGTTAGCTTGATGAAGAATTTCTTCAACATACTTCGTTTGACTGAGGAACAAACCATGAGGGGAAGATTGAACCTGGATTCCGAGGAAATAGTGAAGATGTCCCAAGTCTTTCATAGCAAATCGACCACTGAGTTCTCGAATTAGTGATTTAAAGAGACTCGGATTGGAACCAGTCAACAGAATATCATCGACATAGAGCAACAGAATCATTGAATCTCCATTTTGATGATACACAAAGAGGGAAGGATCAGCTTTACTGCAAACAAAGCCATACTCAAGCAAAAAATGGCTGAACTTATCAAACCACGCTCGTGGAGCCTGTTTAAGGCCATAGAGAGCTTTCTTCAATGAATATATATGATTAGGCAGAGCGTGATCTTCAAATCTCGGTGGTTGGAGCATATAAACTGGTTCTTGTAGATCACCATGTAAAAACGCGTTCTTGACATCGAGCTGAGTAATGTCCCATGCCTTGGCAGTTGCTACAGCAAGAACAATCCGAATGGTTGACGTTCGTACTACAGGACTAAAAGTTTCAATAAAATCAATACCTTCTTCTTGAGAAAATCCCTTGGCCACCAATCGCGCTTTAAGTTTGTTAAGAGAGCCCTCAGCATTTAGTTTGACAGTGAATATCCAACGACATCCTAAAATATTCATCTCTTCGGTTGCAGGAATTAATGACCATGTATCCGTCTCGTAGATAGTCTCCAATTCTTCAATCATGGCTTGACGCCACCCCGGATGAGCTAATGCTTCTTCAACAGAGGTAGGTAAAGAGGGAATAGTCTTGCTTGCAACAAGAGCATACCGAGGATTTGGTTTTCGAATACCAGCCTTTGATCTCGTAATCATGGGATGCATCTGTGTATTTACCACTTGTTTTTGTGATTCTAAACTTGTAGTCTCTGTAGTTACCACTGGTTCTTCTGCTTCGGAAACACAACTCTCAATATCAGTCATATGTTCTTCTGATTCTCTCGCAATCGGTTCAGAGGAAGAAGAAGGGAGACCCGTACTTGATGGCACCATTGGTAGATCTTGAGGATAATGAGCAACATGAAGTGGAAGAGTCGGTAAATGTTGCGGAATCGGAGTATGATTTTCTGCGGATTGCCAGGACTGAAGTAGACCCGTTTGATGTTGATGAGCTAAATGCTTGTATTTGTTGGTGAAAGGAAAGCAAAGCTCATCAAATATCACATGACGACACACATATACGCGACCCGTTGGAGGATATAAGCAGCGGTATCCTTTATATTGAGCATGATACCCCAAGAAGACACATTGCAAAGAGCGAGGATCAAACTTATGTTGACCAAAAGGACGAAGACATGGATAGCATGCTGAGCCAAAAACCCGAAGAAAGGTGTAGACTGGTGGTTTCTTGAACAGCATCTCATGTGGACTCTTTTGTTTCAAAGAGGCTGAAGGCAGCAAATTAGAGATGAAATTTGCTGAGTAAAAAGCTTCTACCCAATATTTGAGAGGCGTTTTGCTCTGGAATAACATTGAGAGTCCTAACTCAGTGAGATGGCGATGCTTCCGTTCGGCAATTCCATTTTGTTGAGGTGTTGATGGACAAGACATAAGATGAACAACACCATGATCTGTAAGATGTTTTCGAAAACGTGTACTCATGAACTCTCCGCCACCATCACTTTGGAACACTTTGATTTTTCGATTAAACTGATTCTCAACTTGTTTTTGGAATGCAGTTAACACATCATAGAAATCCGACTTAAGCTTAAGAGGAAACATCCATGAATAATGAGAGAATTGATCCACAAAAACGACATAATACTTGAACCCTTGAACAGAGACAATAGGAAAAGGACCCCAAAGATCACAATTTATTCGAGCAAGTGGTTCCATTACACTAGATTCAGAATAAGAAAAAGGCAGTTGAGAACTCTTTCCCATTTGGCAAGGTTCACAAACGAGAGAAGTGTTGATCTTATTATTGATAGAGATAGCCTTGCTGGATTTGAGAAGTTGCAAAATCTGAAAATTGGCGTGTACGAGCCGTTGATGCCAAATGATATCACTAGCAGCACACTGTCGGTTTGAGTAGAAAGCCATGAGTTCTGGATTTTGCAACACATATAAACCCTCACGACGTGGTCCCTTTGTCACCACTTTCTGAGTTTCGAGATCAATAACATAAACAGCATTAACATCATAGAATACTCCAAAAGGATAATCATCACACAATTTGGACACTGACATTAGCGATTTCTGCATTGATGGACAAACAAGAACATCGCAAAGAGGAAGACTACCTGTATTAGTGGTGAGGGTAGTGGAACCAACATGAGTGATGGGGAGAAAATTACCATCTGCAACCATTACACTTTCTGAGCCATTGTAAGGCATCACATTTTGTAACGAAGTTGTCGTGGATGTGATGTGAGAAGAGGCACCAGAATCTGGAAGCCATTCACGACCAGTATCATCAGACACCCGAAGAGCTGCAAGAGCTTGAGGTGCATCATAACTCTGATAGGCCCGATCAAAACGGTCCTAACACTTCAAGGCAGTGTGACCAACACGACCACAAATCTGACAAATCGGCCTTATGTTTGTAGAACCATTAGCGTTTTGAATCTGCCCTGAAGTGTTAACTTGTTGTGAGAAGCCTCTCCCACGGGTTGAGAAGTTTCCACGACCTCTACCACGACTTGAGTAACCGCCACGACCTCTCTGCCCTTGATTGAAATAGCTAGATTGTTGAGCTTGAAAGGCTGTGAACGGAGTGACATCACCCGGAGTTTCATAAGATTGAAGACGAGTATGAAAACCGGAGATTTCAGAGACAATGTCATTAAATTTTGGTGTGGGAAAACGGGATATAGAACTTTGAACCACCGTAGATATCGGATCGTATTCACGACCCAAACCATTGAGAAAAGTGAAGATTTTCATAGATTCTTCGACCGGCTTTCCAATAGAGCTTAGTTGATCACATATAGCTCGGAACTCACGACAATAAACTGGAAAGTCTGTGCTCCGGGTTGACAGTAACTGGAGACGACGACGAAGATCAAACTCTCGGGCAACATAACTCTTGTTGAAGTTATCAGCAAGAGAGAACCAAACATCTTGAGATGTGGCTAACCCATGAACATAACCAAGCACTTCTTCTGTGAGAGTGCCAAAAATCCATGACTTGATGAGTTGATCAGTACAGGTCCAGGCTTCTAAGGCTGGATTTGGAGACGTAACGACAACCTCATTGACCGTGGCTGTGAGAGTAGCCGTCGGTGGAGTTATGTCACCTGTAACGAAACCGAGTAACTTTTGACTTCGGAGAAGAGACTCGAATTGAGTTTTCCATAGAAGATAATTGCTATCATTGAGCTTTAGTGTGACAGAACTAGATACATGGAGATTAGAAGGAAAAGGATAAGGATCGAGAGCCTCTGCCATGACAACACCTGTTAAGGTTTTAGAAGAGCTCTGATACCATGTGAATTAACCAAAAACAGAGCACAAAAACAGAGCTTAAGAACAAAGTTTTCGATTAAACTCACCACCCCCCCTCTTTCTTACACAAAGGTTCCATTTTATACAACTATGAAGATAAGAGAAAGATAAGAGAAAATCATAGTTTCTTTTCCATGTTTTGCTCAATTTGTCTGTCGTTGTAAGGGAAGATGAAAGTCATCTCTACTCTTCCGTAATCCTCTCTGTAAAGTCATCTCTACTTTTCCGTAATCCTCTCTGTCTTTGTCTGTTGTTGCAGAGGAAGAAGAAGGGAGCTTGATGGGCTTGATTTCTGTTGGGCCTTCGTTTTGGCCCAATGTGTTGTTGTCACTTACAGGTACTAATAAATCCCGTAGTCAATAGAAGAATATCATACACCCTAGTATTTATTCCTCCGTGAGCCATGGCAGATTGGCACGTCCCTCCAACGGTCTTGATGAAGCCGTGCTGGACGTCTAAGGGGCCATACTGGAGAAATAGCATAACCAATATTAGAAACAAACATCGAATGGTGTTTATATTTAATTCCCAAACTCCCAAAGTTTTTTTGTTTTTTGTTTTTACAATCTCATATATTTATTGCTTTTCCTTCCCTTTTCTAAAGAGACATCATTTGGAGTATTACAACATCAGATCAGCAAAGTTCGAGAGTTTTAAAGGCTATTACAAGAGAGATTATAAACTAAAGATTAAAGGTTAAAGGTAAACGTAAACGATCGCGTGAAGAGCTATAGTGAATCTTTAACGAGTAGCCAACTATCGGATGGAAGCCGAAGTTACTACATGTTTTCTATGTTTTTATCATTATTTTATCTTGATTAAGAAGTGCCACTTTGCAAAAATGTCACTATCACTATTAAAATTATTTATATTTGGGTTAACTATGTTATATATAAATTTATAGATTTGATAATATATATGGCTTTTGGTATAGCTTTTGATCGACGACGATGACTACATCGAAGGCGTTGAGGGAACCTACTCGAATAGCCACATTACCTTCCTCACCTTATGGTTGAACAAGACAAAAATGACGCATCAATATGGACTCCATAAGAATACACCCTTTGTACTCTGAGGAAGAGGCTCGAAGATAATCGGATTTTACAGAAGAAACTGATCACCACCTCACCGCTCTCGGTGTCCACCTCAATTAAAAACGCGACAATTAAAAAACGGTAATAAGAAGTATTAATATTCTATATCTTTTACAGAAAAGTTATTATTTAATATTTAGCTAAAACTCATCCAACCAATAAAAAATATTGCAAAAATTTAATATAAATGGTCATGCAATGATATAAAGGGAGTTATAGTCATGTATACTCTGATCGAGCCTTCATTGAGTAAACAAAGTAATGGACCTTAAATACAACCGAACAAACAACTAAACCAAGCTTAATATATAAACCAGCATGAACCAACATTAGACCGGATCTAGAAACGTGCTTTCCGTCATTTTCCGCCAAAACATTACTTTCCGCATTTTGCTATCAATAACGCGTTTTTTTAATGAATGTAAAATCATTATTCAAGCAAAAAATCGTTTTTATAATGACTGTTTTTTGGATTGAACAAAGGAATCAAAGAGAGTAGACAAAAAAATCAGAAAAAGATTCAGACTCGAGTCGTGTTATTTCCTTACGGTTGAGATGCAAACTGGTGGTACCGGATTTGACACCCTCTACCTAGACCCGACTTAAGATTGAACCGATCCGAATATCCATCTGGAGGTAGGAAGATAGGCTTAAATCGACCAAAGAAGTCCATCTTGAAGATTGAAGGCCGAATCCACGATCCATCACCGATTTGGGAATACTTGGAAAATAAGTCGAGAATTTATGGGAATATTGTGTAAATCTTCCTAGTTAGGATATTTAATTCATTCCACCTAAAATGACATCCACATCTCTATGGAATAATACACATTCTTGGAAACACTCTTAATTCTTCTTAGTTTTTCTTATAATTTGTCTCTCAAATCTAAAACCCTACTTATTTGAGGAGATCGAGTTCGTTCGCACGAACCCGGTACCTTCACAAACCATAAGATCATTGCATAAGAACAAGGAAAACGCGTTCTACACCAAAGATATTCACGACGCTATAACCGAGAAACCCATCAAGTGGCTTACCATCATCATATGCATCACAACACTAACCCAAGCCTCTCGACTCAACCTCTCCTAGACGTCATCGGATTCCCTATCCTTCTTCCCCCATTCTTCCTCCTCTCTTACAAGAAACATAAACAATTTCAAATTACTTCAAATCGATCTTCCCTGCCGTACTTTACATTTTTGTACATGCATAATCATGGTTGTTCAGGTAAAATTGTACATAAAAGGTAAAAAATCGAGTTACCTTATACGAAATTCCTTCTCATAGACGGGACAAAACTCTACTTAACAATGATCTTCTCAAGCATCATCAAGAAATTCAAATTTAATCAATGGATTGTCATTACTCTCATCTACACCATCTCCATCTCCATTCTCTCCTAAAAAATCAAGGGCGAATGGTTGCCTTTATAAGCCGCGGTAACTATCTCATTCCTCCTCTGCAACAAACAGAACATTTTCATCTCTCGCCCAACAAGAAAGCCAGAGACGTTCTTGTCGCGGCGGTTTTTGTCTTCGGCAAGAATCACGATCCGAAGAGAGAGATGGATTGTTTATTGAAGGGGAAGATTGTGTACGTTATGACTACGTTATTGGGTTGGAATTATAGGGCTTGTGTTGTTCACTGATTCGGTAGCAATCTCGAACTTGATCTGCGTCTGTGCGTGGCCGATGACGACCGTTCTGAAAAAATTGTTTTGCAATTACGAAGAAGATGAGTTTGATGGTTTCTTAGGAGCCGCTTTAGCGCTTTCCGCCATTGTCGTCGCTTCTTCTTATTACAAGAGTACAAGAGGTTTTGGAAAGTGTAACAGCAAGACGCCTAGCGTTTTGAGTTTTTTTTGTTTTATTTTTTTTTATTTATGTTTATATTTTTGAGTTCTTACATCTCTCTCTCAATGGATTTCGAATTGTTTTAAAGTTTTGTTGTTAGTTTTTTTTTGTAAACATATATAAAGGAAGAAAACTTGTGTAAAATTAGTAGTCATCTCATTGTTCTATGTCATCAAATAAAGGGTTGCCGTGTGATACAAGTTTACGTAGAAACAATTCCACTAAACCTATTTTTTTAATCGTCTTGATTTTTATTTATTACTAATTATGAGAATTACTACAAAGACGATTCCTTTAGTCGTGGATCTAATAGCATCAGAGTGTGCGTGGTAAAATTGTATTTCTAACAATTCCACTAAACATTTAAAGTCTTAAACATGTATCTCGATTATATTTGATATTTTCCTCCCAAGTTTATCTCCTCAATTCCAAACGTACATTTTGAAGTTTTCTTCTACATGAAGAATTTTATGAAGTGTTTGCAATAAAGATTTATATGTTCGTGAGTTATTATTATGTTACTAGCCTTCCTGAAATTCTGAAAAGTAGGAAGTTGAATACTTATATCTATCCACCGAAATTGGAACTAGAAAAAGCATTATGCTACCTGCTACCTTTTTCACTGAAAAAAGTCAATATTGAATGACAAAGTCATCTCACGAATACTTGGTCTCTTTTACTTCTCCGAATACGCCAAACTGATGTTAAATTAATATACTCAATTTGTCTGCAAATAGTAATTTAAAACCCATTTACTCAGACAAAAGTCCACCTCCAAACACCTTCCGTGGTGATAAATACAAACACCAGTTTCCTGTATTTCCCAAAAACATAATCCAAGAACACATATTGGATCATTCGCTTCAAAGCTCTCTCACATCTCTGGATATTTAGTCATGGGGTATAATCAACGAACACAGTTCAATCCAAAAGGTAAGCAGACTCTTCTTTCTGATTCCTTAATCACATTGTTTTCGCGAATCATAATATTGTTTCTCATTTGCAGAACAATTTGTCCAAATACCATTAGATATCAAGCACAGCTCGATCAACCAAACCAGCGACTTGAATCAAAGACGCAACAAGTGGATTACTATAATCATATGCATCATCTTGGCCGTAACAGGTCAATGCATGGCAAGACTCTTCGAGGACTATTACTTCCTTCACAGAGACCAGAGCCGCCGCTACTGCATATGGACTCAATCTCTCCTACAAGTCGTCGGATTCCCTCTCTTAATTCTCCCTTTTATCATCTTCCTCCTCTCTTCCAAAAAAAAGAAACTACTTATCATTACCACTAATAGAATCTCCGGCATACTCCTAGCCTTAAAATACTTTATTATCATCTGCTTTATGTTTTCTCAAGCAAAATTATCAAACAGTAAACACCGTATACCCTTTAGGGTCTTCTATCTCATCTACACGACCCAACTCTTATTCACACCGCTTATCTCAGTCTTTGTCAACAAAATCAAATTCAACATATGGATGATTTTTTCTCTCACCTTCGCCATCATGACCGGAGCTTTCACTCTCTACACTTTCTCCGCCGGGTCACCAATCTACAACGGGAAGAAACACGACTACGGAGATATGTTTTGGGCTTTATTCGCAGCCATCTCTTTCTCCTTACTCGTCTGCTACATCAGATTCATATTCGAAGACCTTATCTCCATTTGCAACGAACCCACCAACAGGAAACAACCAAGTTTTGTCGTCGTATTCGAGTTGCTCATCGTCATGTCTTTCTTCGCAACCATTTTATTACTCGTAGCTGTTTTCATCTCCGGCGAGAATCATGACGTAAAGAGACATATGGATGGGTTCTTGAAGGGAGAGATGGCTTACGTGAGGACTATGGTAGGTCAAGCTGTTGCGTGGCAGATCTACTGGGTCGGGATTGTGGGGCTTGTGTTCACTGTATCTCCCATGTTCTCGACCGTGATTAGCGTCTGTACGTGGCCAGTCGTGTCACTTCTTGTTGCTTTTGTTTATAAAACGTACGAAGAGTACCATGTCTTAAGTGGAACGGCCTTAGCCACGGCCGCACTTAGCGTCGCTTCTTATTTTCATTTGATTCACAAAGAGAATAAGAGTGACAGTCGCGAAGCCACGAGCTAACTCAAATCTTGGAATTTGGAGTTTCGGAAAAAGTTTGTTTGCTTCTATTGTTTCTTATTGGATGATCTATAAGATCGACCATATCAAAACTACCAAATTATATTAGGATAATGATGTTGAATTATTCCTTGTTTATCTCTACTTAGATTTGTCTTAATCTCTTAATACTTACGGCTTTACGTATAAATACCTTGCTATGTACATTAATACAATCAAGCTTCTATAAACTATTTTATTTCTGGTAACAAAATGACATTCATATGTAACAACTAATTATATTCTTTTTTGTATCACTTAAAATTTCATTTTCTGTAATGCCAAATTTAATATTATTGACCTAAAAGAAAAACAGCACTTACTACCATAGTGAATTACGGAGAGATCCGAATCTGCTTGGTTTTCCCACCCCTTTTGGCACGGAGCTCCTCTTCGCTTCGGGCGAAGTCAGCTGCACGGTGAAGAGCGTCTTGAATCGTCGTTGGAGGGTTGATAGTAAGCTCTTGCCAAAACAGAGATGGACATTTAACCGCTCCTCTTAAGGCCTCCAATGCTGATGTGTTGCTTATTCCGTCTACCTTTGATAAGGTGTGTTTGAACCTGGTCATGAAAGACCGCAAACTCTCGTTCTCTCCTTGCTTGTTGGTCCACAGCTCTGCGTCGTAGATCTTTCGCACTCTCGTTCTCTCCTTGCTTGTTGGTCCACAGCTCTGCGTCGTAGATCTTTCGCTCGGCGAAGATGTTGTAGTGCTGCACAAACATCTCAGAGAGCTGGTAGAAATTATGAATGGAGTTTTTCTCCAACTTGTAGAACCACTAGAGTGCAGGTGCCTTGAGACTCTCCACGAATAGCTTGCAGTAGCCGATGTCTCTCTCGGCTTCTTTGAAGTTTGCTCATCCTAGTGCTACTTCGAATTCTATTAGATGATCGGCAGGGTCGGAGGTCCCTTCGTAGCTTGGGAGTTTGATTCGTCCCGGATCGGAGATTCTAGCCCCTGAGATGTTTTCAGCAAAAGGGGTGTTACGTGCCTTCTCCAACACGTAGGCAACCCCAAGAGCCCTTCCCGTACTGCGATACATCTGAATCTTGGTGGTCCGCAGATCGGAGACGACTTGATCCAGCTGGGCTTTCAATGCTGCGGCTCTTTTGTCTCGGGAGCCCTGGGGAGCCCTACACTCTCGCTCCCTCCTGTGAAGCTCTGCTATGATGGCATCTCCTTCTGCGGCAGCCGCAGCGTGGTCAACCTCTGGGTTGACTCGGGCACGCCTTCGAGATGGCTGATCCTCGTCTGACTCCTCCACCACACGCTCAGGGGTTGCATCAGACTCATGAAGAGGCGGTGGCAGAGGCAGATTCTCTGGAGCTGTGCGATTGGTCCGAGGTGACAGCTCCCCGTTTCGGTTCCTTCGACTAGTTCGAGGGGTAGCAAAGCTGAGATGTGTTGGTCGGACGCGGGACCTCTTGCGCTTCCTTCTCTGTAGTGCTTGCAGCTCGTTAGTCGTGGCTTCCATGTTCCTTTCCTGATCCTCAGCTTTCTTCATGAGAGTATCGAGCATCTGCTTGATCTCCGTGAGATCCGTGGGGTTGTTAGCGGCATGAGGCGCGGTGCTCTCCACAGAGTTCTTTTTTTCCTTGTTGTTTCTGTGAGACGAGGATCCTTCGCTGTTTCTGCTGTTGCTTCCTGACATCTTCACGGTCTTGTGAAACCCTAGCTCTCGTGTGTTAGAAATTCTCTTGCATCCCCTTAGTCGGCGCCAAATTGTGGGGGTCGAAACCAACACAACTAAATTTGTAAGAGTTCGTGAGGGGAATTTAGAGATTTCTATGTTAACTAGGGATCACAAGGGATTGAGAAAAAGCTATTGTTATTGCTATCAAAGAGTTGAGTACAAAGCTTGTGTATGTCCAAAAAAGATTCTCGTTAGGGTTTTTACAAGGACGTATATATACTATCCTAGGTCGGCTTGACGTTCCTAAGTCTTCATGGAATTGCCTTGCTTGAGTCGGCTGCATCAACGTGGGCTTCGTGTTATTGGGCTGAAGACTGCGTTGGACCGAGGACGTGACCAACAACTGAAGAGAGGATGTGTTCGGCCCTTGGGCCGAGGCTGCGATCGCCTCTTGGACCGAAGCTGTGGTCGCTGGATCCACTGGCGAAGCCGTGGTCGCTGGACCTACTGGCGAAGCTGTGGTCGCTGGACCCTCTGGCGAAGCCATGGTCGGCAGCCCTCTTGGCGAAGCTATGGTCTGTCTTGCCCCGGTCCTTTCCTGCCTCGCCCAGATTTGCTTTTGCTGCCACATGCTTCGCTTCGCAGGAAAACTTAGGTGTCGTTATGCCTTCTTTGTCAAGAATCCGGAGGCCCATTTCCTCGTATGCTTGACTTTGAATGGTAATGTTGAGCGGGTGAATACCAACCCCAACAGTTAGCCCCCCAGCTCGGTAGTGTTAGAGCTAACAGTGCCGAGTTAAAAGATGTGTTGAATATCAGCGTTAACGTTTGAAGTCAAGGCGCCTGCCTATCCTCTTTCACAGTAGTAGAGAGTGACTTTTACGCAAGAGGTTTTAAGACTCTGTTAACGTTATGAAGATTTTAAGACTTCGTGCTTCCTTTGTCGAAGCTGCTGCGTTTTCTATAGAAAAGACTTTTTCTTTTTCTCTCGAAGATTTTAAGACTCCGTATTTCCTATGGAGATTTTAAGACTCCGTGTCGCGATTGATAATGTCAATGACGTTTCCGAGTAATAGCAAGGCGATTCCTGTAGGGAAAAGTGTTACGTTTTTTCTTGAATGGAGCCGGGACCCGTTTGGTGAGAAAAAGAGAAGATAAGGTGTTGACTTGGTCCACTCTTTCTCATTCCTTTCTCTTTCTTCTTCCTTTTCCCTAGACCTAAAAAATTTTCTTCTTCTCCTCCTTGCCGCCGACCACGAGCCCATTGCCACCGCCGACCGGGAGCTCGCTTATTGCCGACCGTGAGCTCGCCACTTCTCTTCTTCCTTGGTGAGTTCCTTCATTGATTCCCTTTGCACAAGTCTTTCTAAATCCCATAGCTTCTTTGAAAATCCAAGCTTATAAATCTAAGTTTCTTTCATGGAAAATCAAACTTTGTTATGTTGGATTGTTGATTGCTTAGGAGAATCCTTGAATCTTTGGTCGCTATTGATTTCCAAGCTTTGATTGTTGATGGAACTAGCCTTGGATTTGCATAGTCTTTTGGAGATTTCCCATTGAAGCTTGTTTTTGGATAGAACTTGCGTTTGAGGTGTGTTCTTGATAAAGGATAAAAATGCTGACCTTTGATTTATCTTGTTGACTCGTTGTAGGTCAAATTGTTGTTATGGAGAAACAAGACCTTGACCCGGTTGATCGCGGCGAAGCAATGCTTAGAACCGAGCCCGTGGTCATGTCGACCGATCGGGTCGATCACGCGGTCGCGTCAACACGCGACACCTCATCGAACCGAGAGCGTGGTCGCGTCCGTACACGAAACCAAACCCGCGCTCGAGCTCTCATGCGAAACCGAGGGCGTGGTCGCATCCATACGCGAGACCAATCCCGCGACCAAGCTCTCACGTGGAACCGAGGGCGTGGTCGCACCTCTTCGTCGGTACAATAATGTGGTCGTGTCTCCTCATCGAGTTGACCCCATGGTCGTAACGTCGTGTGGTGCCGAGCCCGTGGTCGCACCATCAACCCAAACCGATCCCACGGCCGAAGCATCTAGCCGGGCCGACCCCGGAATCGCATCATCAAGCCGAACCGACCCTGTGGTCGCATGTCCTGATAATGTGAGCACCGGGATTCGTCTCCGCAGTAAGCTCACCGTTCTGCGAGTTAGTCTCGGCGGGTTTGATGAGAGCGATGATGGTGTTTTCGATGACTTAGCGGATATTGAGGATGCGAGGAAACCTAGCGGTGATGATGATTCGATGGCCCATGATAGGGGAGTTGGACTCGGTGATTTTTGGTTGTAGCATTGGACAGTTTGTATCCTTGCTATTATTTTGGATCCCTGCATTGTGGAGAATGCGGGATGACTTTGTAGCGTTTGTTCATGATGAACCTTGATGGTTTCAGTTTCAGGCACTTGCTTTAGATGTTGTTGATGTTGTTCCTATACTTAGGAATTCTTTGAGCTGTTTATGTGTTTCTGTCATGTGTTTGCCAATATAGATGTAGGGCTTCCCGAATGGGGCTTTGTTTGCTCATGATTAAAGCTTTGTTTGCTCATGCATGAAGCTTTGTTAAGTAGAGAGAATGCGAATGCGTTCACGCTCTCTATCTGCCAACATTGCTGTTGGGCTTTGTGGAATAGTGCCGTTCCCGAGACACGTCTGTCCGAGAACAAGTTCACCTTAGATTTGACCAGAGTGTATCCTGGGTTTCTGAATGACACATTCAGGGTATAATTCAAACGGAGGTCATTAGCAGCTGTATTTTACCAACGACGTTTGTTGGGTTTTTGAGTGATCAGTTGGCATGACCCAATACTGAACACTGGTGATCAGTTGGCATGACCCAATACTGAACACTGGTACTTATATAGCGCGCTGTATCCGTTGTGGATGTCATTATGTTCGTATTTGCGCATTATTGATGTGGCCAGCAGTAATAAATACGAAACGACTCTACTCGATTAAAGCTTTGATCAGTCCGTAAAGGACAAGCTGTTCTCATGATGAGTGCTGTGGCGAGTGTTTGTGATTGACGATGACGTTGTCAATGATTTTATCAAGGAGTGGCGTTCGGGTACCCCACTCCCCCCCCCCCTTTTAGACGTAGGAAGGAACTGAAGTCGTCTAGAGACTGTGAAAAGCACTCACTCCCCCCCCCCCCCCCCCTCTATAGAAAAGACTTTTTCTTTTTCTCTCGAAGATTTTAAGACTTCGTATTTCCTATGGAGATTTTAAGACTCCGTGTCACGATTGATAATGTCAATGACGTTTCCGAGTATTAGCAAGGCGATTCCTGTAGGGAAAAGTGTTACGTTTTTTCTTGAATGGAGCCGGAACCCGTTTGGTGAGAAAAAGAGAAGATAAGGTGTTGACTTGGTCCACTCTTTCTCCTTCCTTTCTCTTTCTTCTTCCTTTTCCCTAGACCTAAAAAATTTTCTTCTTCTCCTCCTTGCCGCCGACCACGAGCCCATTGCCACCGCCGACCGTGAGCTCGCCACTTCTCTTCTTCCTTGGTGAGTTCCTTCATTGATTCCCTTTGCACAAGTCTTTCTAAATCCCATAGCTATTTGGTAATTATGAGCTCCACCTGCTCCTCCTTCGTATTGGATGAAGGCAGGATAGCCTTTCTTTGCTGCAGCTGGGGTAGGAACCAGAGAGGGTTCGCTCACCTGCTTGGTTTTCCCACCCCTTTTGGCACGGAGCTCCTCTTCGCTTCGGGCGAAGTCAGCTGCACGGTGAAGAGCGTCTTGAATCGTCGTTGGAGGGTTGATAGTAAGCTCTTGCCAAAACAGAGATGGACATTTAACCGCTCCTCTTAAGGCCTCCAATGCTGATGTATTGCTTATTCCGTCTACCTTTGATAAGGTGTGTTTGAACCTGGTCATGAAAGACCGCAAACTCTCGTTCTCTCCTTGCTTGTTGGTCCACAGCTCTGCGTCGTAGATCTTTCGCTCGGCGAAGATGTTGTAGTGCTGCACAAACATCTCAGAGAGCTGGTAGAAATTATGAATGGAGTTTTTCTCCAACTTGTAGAACCACTAGAGTGCAGGTCCCTTGAGACTCTCCACGAATAGCTTGCAGTAGCCGATGTCTCTCTCGGCTTCTCTGAAGTTTGCTCTTCCTAGTGCTACTTCGAATTCCATTAGATGATCGGCAGGGTCGGAGGTCCCTTCGTAGCTTGGGAGTTTGATTCGTCCCGGATCGGAGATTCTAGCCCCTGAGATGTTTTCAGCGAAAGGGGTGTTACGTGCCTTCTCCAACACGTAGGCAACCCCAAGAGCCCTTCCCGTACTGCGATACATCTGAATCTTGGTGGTCCGTAGATCGGAGATGACTTGATCCAGCTGGGCTTTCAATGCTGCGGCTCTTTTGTCTCGGGAGCCCTGGGGAGCCCTACACTCTCGCTCCCTCCTGTGAAGCTCTGCTATGATCGCATCTCCTTCTGCGGCTGCCGCAGCGTGGTCAACCTCTGGGTTGACTCGGGCACGCCTTCGAGATGGCTGATCCTCGTCTGACTCCTCCACCACACGCTCAGGGGTTACATCAGACTCATGAAGAGGCGGTGGCGGAGGCAAATTCTCTGGAGCTGTGCGATTGGTCCGAGGTGACAACTCCCCGTTTCGGTTCCTTCGACTGGTTCGAGGGGTAGCAAAGCTGAGATGTGTTGGTCGGACGCGGGACCTCTTGCGCTTCCTTCTCTGTAGTGCTTGCAGCTCGTTAGTCCTGGCTTCCATGTTCCTTTCCTGATCCTCAGCTTTCTTCATGAGAGTATCGAGCATCTGCTTGATCTCCGTGAGATCCGTGGGGTTGTTAGCGGCATGAGGCGCGGTGCTCTCCACAGAGTTCTCTTTTTCCTTGTTGTTTCTGTGAGACGAGGATCCTTCGCTGTTTCTGCTGTTGCTTCCTGACATCTTCACGGTCTTGTGAAACCCTAGCTCTCGTGTGTTAGAAATTCTCTTGCATCCCCTTAGTCGGCGCCAAATTGTGGGGGTCGAAACCAACACAACTAAATTTGTAAGAGTTCGTGAGGGGAATTTAGAGATTTCTATGTTAACTAGGGATCACAAGGGATTGAGAAAAAGCTATTGTTATTGCTATCAAAGAGTTGAGTACAAAGCTTGTGTATGTCCAAAAAAGATTCTCGTTAGGGTTTTTACAAGGACGTATATATACTATCCTAGGTCGGCTTGACGTTCCTAAGTCTTCGTGGAATTGCCTTGCTTGAGTCGGCTGTATCAACGTGGGCTTCGTGTTATTGGGCTGAAGACTGCGTTGGACCGAGGACGTGACCAACAGCTGAAGAGAGGATGTGTTCGGCCCTTGGGCCGAGGCTGCGATTGCCTCTTGGACCGAAGCTGTGGTCGCTGGTCCACTGGCGAAGCCGTGGTCGCTGGACCTACTGGCGAAGCCGTGGTCGCTGGACCCTCTGGCGAAGCCATGGTCGGCAGCCCTCTTGGCGAAGCTATGGTCGGCTCTGTCTTGCCCCGGTCCTTTCCTGCCTCGCCCAGATTTGCTTTTGCTGCCACATGCTTCGCTTCACAGGAAAACTTAGCTGTCGTTATGCCTTCTTTGTCAAGAATCCGGAGGCCCATTTCCTCGTATGCTTGACTTTGAATGGTAATGTTGAGCGGGTGAATAACGACCCTAACAACATTGCAACAAATATAAAGAGAAAATCATAACAAAATGACTAGATAATAAATCGAATCTTCCTATGGACAACAAATATAAAGCCAATCGAGTCTTTGCACGAGGTTAGGTCTCTACTTTCTGTTATCTTCAGTTCTCTCTGCCATCATATCACATCTAACAATATGCTTACTTCTTATCGTTTGTCAAGCCGTGTCGTGGCAGCAGTGGCGAATTTATTTTTGGCCCCTTTATACGTAGAAAGAAGTAAACAACATTATTAAACAGAGAAGGAGACAAAACAAATAAAGAAATAATGGAGTCTCTAGCCAAAATTTCTATAATTCAATGGATGATTAAACAAATTAATAGTGCTAATCAGAAGCAAAACCTCATAGAAGTACATCGAGAACTCGAAAAGAAAACATTAGGAAACAAAGAAGAAACGTAACAAAAAAAATCATCGTTGTGAAAAACAGAGTGACATAGACAAAATGAGGACGAAACAAAAGGAAACCGAAGAAGATGATTGTCGTTGCTCGTCAGTTACACACAGAAATCGGTAAAAGACGAAGTCGGTGACGAGATGATACACATCGACGAGAGAAACAAAAACAATTAGGTTTTTTAATTGTCAAATTAGTACTATTTCCATTTTTTACGACGACGGTTCTGAAAATATTGTTTTGCAATTACAATAAAGATGAGTTTGATGGTTTTTTAGAGCATCACCATCGGTGAGCCTGTTTCAAAGGCTCAATTTTTTTTTTTTATAAATTTAATACTAATGAATTATTGGAGAGAGAGGAAGAATTGTTGAATAATGAATTTTTTATTTTTTTTCTGTGTTTTGCCCCAATAATGAGTTGACACGTTCCCTTGTGCCCCCTATGAGACTGTCTCATAATCTCCTCCCACAGAGACTCTTCCCCGTTCTCTTTCTTTCTTCAGTTTGTGTTTATTATTTTTTTTTAATCTATGAGACTGCTTAAAAGCTTACCGATGGAAGTGCTCTTAGGAGCCGCTTTGGCACTCTCCGCCGTTGTTGTCGCTTCTTGTTATTTGTTTTAAATATTTTGTTTTGAAAATTTTCTTGTTATTACAAGAGTATAAATAATTTTTCAACTTTCATTTTAGGTTTTTCTATATAAATATATCCAAACTTAAATTTTGTTTTATAAATGAGGTATATTCTATATATATCCAAACTTTACTTTTTTTTTTTGTTGTATTTTTGGAAAACCACTAAAACCTTTTCCAAAAATACCACAAAAACAAAAATTAAAGTTTAAATTTAAGGTTTAGTTAGAGTGTTCTGAGGATTTAGGGTTTAATTAAAAAATTTAAAAGTTTAATTTAGTTTTGTGGTATTTTTGGAAAATTAAAACTTTTAGTGGTATGTTTGGAAACAAAATTTCAAAATGTGGCATTTTGAGAATTGCCATTTTGGAAAGTGTAACAAGATGCCTATAGTTTTGAGGTTTTTTGTTTTGTTTGTTTTGATTTATGTTTACATCTCTGAGTTCTTAAAATATGATCCTTCCATCTCTCCCCCAACGGATTTCGATTTATAATTTTGAAGTTTTGTTGTTAGTTTTTTTTTTTTAAACATATATAAATGAAAGAAAGCCTTGTGTAAAATTAGTAGTCATTTCATTGTTCTTTCATTCTTTGTGATCAAATAAAGGTTTGTCGTGTGATACAAGTATACTAGGTAACAATTCGAGTAAACTTTTTTTTAATCGTCTAAATTTTATTATAGATTATAAATTATGAGAACGAAACGAAGACGATTTCAATCAATTAGTCGTTGATTTAATAGGATCGAAGTGAATTATCTGTTGTAGAATCGTCTATATAAAAAAATTTAAGAAGTGTTTAAAAACGTACATTTTGAAGTTTTGAAGTTTTGCAACTCCAAACGTACATTTTGAAGTTTTCCTGTATATGAAGAATTTTAAGAAGTGTTTACAACAAAGATTATGTTTGCGAGTTGTTATGTTACTTAACCATATTAATGCTTGCCTTCCTGGAATTCTGAAAAGTAGGAAGCTGAATACTTCTATCCACCGAAATTAAAAGTAGCAAAAGCATTATGCTACCTATTTCATAGACAAAAAGTCAATATTGAATGACAAAGTTATTTTATCTACACTTGGTCTAATTTACTTCTCCGAATAAGTCGTACTGGTGTTAAGTTAATAATATACTCAATTTGTCAGCAAATAATAACTTAAGACCCATTTGCTCAAGTAGGCAATAGACCATTACCTCGTCAAAAGTCCACCACCTAACACATTGCTTGATAATAAATACAAACATTAGTTTTATGGATTTCTCAAAAATATAATCAAAGAACACATCTTAGATCATTCGCTTCAAAGCTATCTCACAATTCAGATATCAATCATGGGGCACAATCAGCCAATGCAGTCCAATTCACAAGGTATGCAAACTCCTCTGTTTTATTCACTGATCAAACCTCTTGTGCAAATCATAATATTAATTCTCCTTTGCAGGACAATTTTTCCATATACCACTCGATATCGAGCACAACTCGATCAACCAAACCAGCAACTCAAATCGGAAACGCTACAAGTGGCTTACCATCATCATATGCATCATCTTGGCCGTAACAGGTCAATGCATTGCAAGACTCCTCGAAAACTATTACTTCCTCCACAGAAGCCAGAGCCTCGGCTACGGAATATGCACTCAATCCCTCCTCCAATTCGTCGGATTCCCTTTCTTAATCCTCCCTTTCATCATCTTCCTCCTCTCTTCAAAGAAAAAGAACAAACTTCTCATTTCCACCATTGGAATTTCCCGAAAACTACTAGCCATAAAATACTTTGTTATCTTCTGCTACATGTTTTCTCAAGCAATTTTCTCAAACAGTAAATACCGTATGCCCTTTAGGGTCTTCACTCTCATCTACACGACACAACTCTTATTCACACCCTTTTTCTCAGTCTTTGTCAACAAAATCAAATTCAACATATGGATGATTTTCTCTCTCAACTTCGCCATCATGACCGGTGCTTTCACTCTCTACACTTTCTCCGCCGGGTCACCAATCTACAACGGCAAGAAACCCAAGTACGGAGATATGTTTAGGGCTTTGTTCGCCGCCATCTTTTTCTCCATACTCCTATGTTATATGAGAAGCATATTCGTGGATCTTATCTCTATTTGCAACGAACCAACCAACAGGAAAAAACCAAGTTTCATCGTGGTATTCGAGTTGCTCATCATCACGTCTTTCTTTGCAACGATCTTTTTACTCGTAGCTTTTTTCATCTCTGGCGAGAATCATGATATAAAGAGACATATGGATGGGTTCTTGAAGGGAGAGATGGCTTATGTGAGGACTATGGTAGGTCAATTTGTTGCGTGGCAGGTCTACTGGGTTGGGATCGTGGGGCTTGTGTTCGCTGTATCTCCAGTGTTCTCGAACGTGATTAGTGTATGTACATGGCCGGTCGTGTCGCTTCTGGTGGCATTTGTCTATAAGAAGTACGAAGATCAGTACCATGTCTTGAGTGGAATTGCCTTAGCCACAGCAGCTCTTAGCGTCGCTTCTTATTTCTATTTGATTCACAAAGAAAAGAGTGAAGGTGATGAGGCTACGAGCTAGATCATGGGTGGTTGGAGCTTTTAGAAAGGAAAAATGTTTGTTCGTATCTTATCATATAATTTCATTTTGAAATAAAACTTTACATTAATGTTTGAAATAAAGCAATAATTTTATTTTTTATCAATCGAGAGATTATGAATCAATAGCAAGGCTAAAGTATTTGAGTGAGGCTAGATCGGAGATTATGATACAAGGGTAAAATATGGCTAAGTATTTGAGTGACGTTCGATTGGAGGTTATGGGGAGTTAGTTCGGTTTCTTGGAAGAGAGTAAACCACTTGTTGCCTCTCCGGTTCGAGTTGCTAGTTCGGTTATTTGGTGTGGTTGATTTGTTGTCAATATCAAGAGGTACTTTCTTGTGCATCCATTAAATCATTCATAGCCAAAAAGAGGAAACACTAGTATGACCATAAAATTTGTGCCGATTGGACTACATTGGTTTATTTCTAAGTTCCGAGAAAGTTTAGAAGCGAATGATTTAAGAAGTGTTCCCTGAGTATTATTATGTTTTTGGGAAATTCAAGAAATTGGTGTTCAATATTTATTACCAAGCAATGTGCTTGAAGGTGGACACAATTTAAAATTTAAAATAATAATGATAAAAAAAATTAAAATTCTGTAAATATAATAACTAAACCCCATTTGATCAAGTAGGCAAAAAAAAAACCATTACTCCCTAAAAAGTCAACCTTCAAACACTGCTTGATAATAAATACAATTTCCTATCCTAATTCTTCCTTTCCTCATCTTCCTCCTTCTATCTTCCAAGAAAAAAAACCAACTTCTCATTGTCACCAAAGGAACCTCCCTCTTGGAACTAGCCATATTTTATCCCCTTATTGCATTATTCATGTTTTTTTAAGCATATTATTCAAATAGTAAACACAATATACCCTTTAGAGTTTCCACTCTCATCTACACAACACAACTCTTATTCACATCATTTTTTTCTATCATCAACAAAATTAAATTCAATCGATGGATGATTATCTCTCTCATCTTTGCCATCCTCACTGGAGCTTTCTCTCTCAACACTTTCTCCGCAGGGTCACCCATAGTGTCAGAGTGTCCGTGGAAGAGTCGTATTTTTAACAATTCCACTAAACATTTAAAGTCTTAAACATGTATCTCTCGATTATATTTGATATTTTCTACCCAAGCTTATCTCCTCAACTCCAAACGTACAATTTAAGGTTTTCTTCTACATGAAGAATTTCAAGAAGTGTTTGCAATAAAGATTTATATGTTCGTGAGTTGTTATGTTACTTAGCAAATTCTGAAATTCTGAAAAGTAGGAAGTTGAATACTTCTATCCGAAATTGGAACTAGCAAAAGCATTATGCTACCTTTTTCACTGAAAAAGTCAATATTAAATGAAAAAGTCATTTCACCTATACTTCGTCTCTTTTACTTCTCCGGATATGTCAAACTGATGTTAAATTAATATACTCAATTTGTCTGCAAATAGTAATTTAAAACCAATTTGCTCAAGTAGGCAAAAAGACCATTACTCAGTTAAATGTCCACCTCCAAACACCTTCCGTGGTGATAAATACAGACACCAGTTTCCTGGATTTCCCAAAAACATAATCCAAGAACACATCTTGGAGCATTCGCTTCAAAGCTCTCTCACAACTCGGATATTTAATCATGGAGTATAATCAACGAACACAGTTCAATCCACAAGGTAAGCAAGCTCTTCTTTCTGATTCCTTAATTACATTGTTTTCGCAAATCATAATATTGTTTCTTATTTGCAGAACAATTTGTCCAAATACCATTAAATATCGAGCACAGCTCGAACAACCAAACCAGCGACTTGAATCAAAGACGCAACAAGTGGATTACTATAATCATATGCATGAGACCCGGCTCAAATTAAATATGGGCCTTGTGTAAAAAACAAAAATTTAGGGTCTTTTCCGTAAGTTTTATAAAATTTAGGGCATTTTTTACAAGTAATTAAAAAATTTAGGGCCCTTTTTACAAAAAAAATCAGCTGAAAATTTGGGTACCACGGTGGGGCCCTGCCGTTGTACAGCCGGCACATGGTCAGAACCAGGCATGTATGCATCATCTTGGCCGTAACAGGTCAATGCATGGCAAGACTCTTCGAGACTATTACTTCCTTCACAGAGACCGGAGCCGCCGCTACTGCATATGGACTCAATCTCTCCTACAAGTCATCGGATTCCCTCTCTTAATCCTCCCTTTCATCATCTTCCTCCTCTCTTCCAAAAAAAAGAAACTACTTATCATTACCGCTAATAGATTTTCCGGCAAATTCCTAGCCTTAAAATACTTTTTTTATCATCGACTACATGTTTTCTCAAGCAAAATTATCAAACAGTAAACACCATATACCCTTTAGGGTCTTCACCCTCATCTACACGGCCCAACTCTTATTCACACCGCTTTTTCAGTCATTGTCAACAAAACCAAATTCAACATATGGATGATTTTCTCTCTCATCTTCGCCATCATGACCGGAGCTTTCACTCTCTACACTTTCTCCGCCGGGTCACCAATCTACAACGGGAAGAAACACGACTACGGAGATATGTTTTGGGCTTTATTCGCAGCCATCTCTTTCTCCTTACTCGTCTGCTACATCAGATTCATATTCGACGACCTTATCTCCGTTTGCAACGAACCCACCAACAGGAAACAACCAAGTTTTGTCGTCGTATTCGAGTTGCTCATCGTCATGTCTTTCTTCGCAACCATTTTATTACTCGTAGCTGTTTTCATCTCCGGCGAGAATCATGACGTAAAGAGACATATTGATGGGTTCTTGAAGGGAGAGATGGCTTACGTGAGGACTATGGTAGGTCAAGCTGTTGCGTGGCAGATCTACTGGGTCGGGATCGTGGGGGCTTGTGTTCACTGTATCTCCCATGTTCTCGACCGTGATTAGCGTCTGTACGTGGCCAGTCGTGTCACTTCTTGTTGCTTTTGTTTATAAAACGTACTACCATGTCTTAAGTGGAACGGCCTTAGCCACGGCCGCACTTAGCGTCGCTTCTTATTTTCATTTGATTCACAAAGAGAATAAGAGTGACAGTGACGAGGCCACGAGCTAACTTAAATCTTGGAATTTGGAGTTTCGGAAAAAGTTTGTTTGCTTCTATTGTTTCTGATAACAAAATGGCATTCGTATGTGTTAGGAGATCTCGAGGAAATATACAAGATCGAATTAAATAGAAAGTTAATATTTGTGTATATTTTAAATAGGTAGATTTTCTATTATCAAATATGTAAAGAACTTGGTGATCAAGTTAATTGTCTTGTATAAATAAGTTTATTGGCTAATGAATAAAATTGAGAAAAACTATTCCACTACTATGTTTCTTCCAGAATCTATTATGGTATCAGAGACTTCGATCCTAACTTATATTGGTTATGGTTCTTTTATTTCCGCATCTAAAAAGAAAGAAAAAAAAATTTCTTTTTGACTTTCTTCTACAATTTTTTTCTTTGATCTATTCACTATTTGGTTTTCTTTTTCAGAATTTCGGGCAGATAACACCACATTTTTCAATATTTAGCTAACTAACATTACAACTAGGGGTGGGCAAACGGGATTCGGAACGGGAATTTTCGGGAACGGGACGGATATTTGGGAATCAAAATACATGTCCCATTCATGTCCCATATTAGCTTTGGAACGGGTCAGGGTAGGAACGGAACGGGAATTCCCGAAAAAAATATGACAAGAAAATTATAAAATCTAAATCACGCCCATCACATTTATAAGAAAAAAGCCAGATACAACAGCAAAATGAAATATCATAAACTAGAATCATAGAAAAATCCAACAAATTAAAATAACTTTCAAGCTTTAGTTTCATAGTGCTGGATGATGCGGCGGCTAACGTAGGTGTCAAAGTCAAAAAGGTTTAATAATCGTGTGATTCGTGTTTACTAACATAATAACTTATATGAAAAATTAAGAAACTCATATCTACTTAAATATATTTTTATACTAGTAAATATTTATTTCGGGACAAATGGGACTTCGAAAATTCCCGTTCCCGTCCCGTCCTGTCCCATTCCCAAACGGGAATTATTAAGTTGTACCATTCGGGAATACAATCTAATATGGAACGGGAATATAGGATCGGGAATGGGACGGAACGGGACAGTTCGGTACGGAACGGGAATTATGCCCACCCCTAATTACAACTGTTTGTTTTCTCGTAAACCCAATTTTAACCCTATTGGTATGAACCGTAGGTTATGTGTTGCTAGGATAACGTGTGTCAGAGGAAAGATTTTGCCTAGATTTTCTGATATAATTTTGAAAATATTTTAAAATTCAAATGTTTTTAAATTAAAAGCGATGTTGCGAGAATCAATAATAGGACAGAGAAACCGGAAGAAAACGATTTCGTTTTCACTTTTAGTTTAGTTCCTTGAAATTGACAAGGAGAGGGTGAGTTGCAGTGAAAAGGGATTTTTGTTTAGATTTTCTTTCATCGTATTGTCTTCTATTGTTGAGCTATTGTTTAGATTTAGAAAATCTTTGAGCTATTGTTGATTTTGTTTGAGGGTTTTGTTGAAATGGAAAGACAATTAGGCTTACTGCGTATGGGCCATCAAGTGGAATCAAAGCCGTCATGAATTCACTATCGGAAGAGGAGAGGGACACAATTCGTAGATCTTCTTTTGGGAAGTTTGTATCGATTGCCGAGCGTCTTGCTTATTCCGGTAGGTTTGGGAGATTTTCAATTTCCCGTCAACTTAAGGTGAAGAAGAAGCACGAGATTTGGGTTTTGTATTTAGGGAGACCAGTTAGATTCTCTTTGAGAGAGTTTGCCATTGTCACTGGATTACCTTGTGGACATTTCCCAAAGAAATCCAAGTCTTGTTTGATCAATAATATAAATTCAACTCCTTACTGGCCGTCGTTATTCGGGAGATTGGAGTCGGTTTTTGTGTCTTCTATGATTAAGATGATGAGGAGAAAAACTATCACTAATACTGAAACGAGGATTAAGTATGCTTGCTTGGCGTTGCTTGCATCTGTCTTGATGCCCACTACTCACCACCCGAAAATAGTAAAAGAACATGCAGGAGATATTTTAGATCTAGCAGCTTTTTTCAATATCCTTGGGGGAGACTAGCCTTTGACTTGCTGATGAGCAGCATTAAGGAGAAGAAATGAGATAATTTTGTCTTAGAATATTGTTGCTGTAAAAGGATTTGTTCATGCTTTGCAACTGGTTATGGTTGAGGTTGTTTCTGCCTTGTTGGATATAGTTCAAGTTAATTCAACGTCCTCCTCAGAGTCGGAAGGTGAACACGAGAAAGAAGAGTCGGTCGAGAAGAAGATTTGTCTTAGCCCTTCTCATGCTAGGGATTTGCATGAAGCGGAGAAGGTAATTGTTAAGTTATTTGAATGTTTGTTATGTTATTATATATTTGGTATAGTTTTGGTTAGTTGTTAAATTTTTTTAGTAACTGGTTATTTATATTGCGGAATCTTGTGTAGGGTTTATATGGTAAAAAATGCATGATTGGCCAACTATAACTTGGATAGTAACTGGTAACCCATGGTTTATTTGTTAGAGTAAATTAGTTGTTTTTAGGGATATGGTTATCTAGTGAAACTATTCTAGTTTTAGTAACATTTTTGGTAATTATTATTTATTTTTTACATGGCATGTGGTGATATACATACGGCTAAGTTTTGATATAACGTGAATTTGGACGTTCCTAACCACAAACTTAACGAGTTTTCAGAGTCTTTTGAGTTGTTTTGAGCTGATATTTAGATCCATACTCGAGGATTTGGAACCACATGCGTACGGGAAGGAGATTCAAGCATTCGAGCAAAAACCGGAGTTTTCTGGAGTCCGGACCGACCGGTCCACCTCCTAGACCGACCGGTCCACTTGAAGACTCGAAGACCCGGTGCACCTGGAGACGGGACCGACCGTTCCGCATTGAAGACTCGAAGACATGCTCTCTGGAAACAGGACTGACCGGTCCACACCAAGGACCAGTCGGTCCACACTCACACCGTGAAGATTTTTGGCTCTGGAAACCGGACCGACCGGTCCGGGTTCTAGACCGACCGGTCCTGTCCCAGATTTTTAGGAAAATTCCCAGATTTCGTTTTATCTTATAAATACCTGTAGGGTTTCGTTTTTATTGAGGATCATCTCTTTTACCGACGTTTTAGACAAACTTTTTAGAGCTTTTGAGAGTTGTAATTGGGAGAAGATCTCATCACCTTTTGGAGAAGATTTCTGAACCCTTTTGATTTCTTATTTATATGATTATGCAATATTCATCCATGATTTCTGCTTGTTCATTCATCATGTTTGAGTAGTTTTCTAGTTAGGTTTTAGGATTTTGATGGATTTCACTGATTGAATCAGACACAAATAGGTTGCTTATCAATTACTATCTTCATCACTGTTAGGCATAATGCTAGGATTGAATTGACCATTTAATCACTGGATCTTAGGTTGATGCACATTCCAAAAGCTTGGGCATCACTGGAACTACTGTTGATGAGCAATTATTCTTTAGTCTCGAAAGTGAATTAGAGTTAATTGTGAACTGATCAAACCTGAACTGTAATGCTTGCCTAGAATAGTCGTGACCAAACGAAAGTTTAGGCACTCGGATCTTTAGGGATAGTAATTGTTATCACGAAAGTGGAGCAATTTATAACAGTGTTTGAGTTTAAGATGCATGCATACTTAGAATCTGAATAGTTGTCTGGTTCATGAATGTGATTTTCTGAGAATTCCCTATTGTCTAACGTTTTTAATCATCTGAATTTCAATTGTTTTAATTTGCTTTCTTGTCTTTAATTTTGATTACAATCACTCATTTTTGTTTCCTGCTTAGCTTAGTTTAATAATCTATAGTTTGTTGTGTAACACTTGGTCCTTGTGGATTCGATCCCTTAATCACTACTTCGTTTGCTGTGTACTTGCAGTAGATTTTATAGGGTTAAAACTCTGTGTATCAAGTTTTTGGCGCCGTTGCCGGGGACCAATTGTGTTTACCATCAGACTTGATTTGCGAATTTCGTCTAAGCAATTTTCTAATTTATTTTTATTTTTGCTTTTTTCTTTGGTTGTGTTTTCAGGTGTATGCAGAGGAGAAGTAATCGCACTGAACCTCTGATATCACTCTCTAACGAAGAACTAGCCAGAACAGAAAGGTCTAACAGAGCTCAAAGGAACCTCATGCCCGCTATGGAAGTAGTGGATCAGCCTGATAATGAGGGTCTTCAGGCTGCTTTGTTTGATCAGATAGAGCAGATCCGTGTGGCAACTGCTGCAAGCGCACAACAGGCGCAACTACAGATGCAGCAAATGCAACAGCAGTTTGCTAGGATGATGGCACAGCAGGTGCCACCAGCAGGTTAGAATCCTCCGCCGCAGAGAGGGATTGGAGAAGGGGACAATGTCCATGCTTATTACCAGAATAGATCAGCCATTCGTGTCCCAGAGATTCAGAGGAATGACTTCGAGATTAAGGCTCAGCTGATCAATCTGGTAGAGAGACACGTGTTCCATGGGTTGGCTTCTGAGAATCCCATGGACCATATTGAGAATTTTGAAGAGGTCTGCGAGACGACCAAGGCTAATGGGGTACCATCTGACTACCTTAAGTGCAAGCTGTTCAAGCACTCTCTCGCTGACAAAGCTCTGAGGTGGCTCAAATCACTGCCTCCACATTCTCTGAACGGCTGGGATGAAGCCAGAGCCGCCTTCCTGGACTACTTCTACACCAAGTCCAAGACAGCTCAGCTCAGAGGCAGGATCACTAACTTTGCGCAGAAAAATTGGGGAATCGTTTGCTGAGGCCTGGGACAGATTTAAGGAATACCGCAGAGAGTGCCCCCACCATGGATTTACTGAGGAGCAAATGCTCAGAACCTTCTACGATGGAGTTACCTGGGATTACAGGACCAATCTTAATGCCTCCAGCAATGGTGACTTCATGACCCAGAGCATAGAAGGAGCCTACAGGTTGATTGACAACATGGCGCAGAGCCCCAGCAATCAGTGTGTTGAGTATGATCGATCAAAGAAGATCTACAGCATTGACACGCCATCTGCAGCAGAGATAGCAGAGCTGACAGCTGCTAAGCTCCGGAACTTCATGCTAGGCAGCCATCAGGGCATCAATATGGTTGAGAACGCTTCAGATACGATATGCTATTCAGAGGATGCAGCATTGGTTTCAGGGGATGCTCAGGAAGTCAACTATGTGAATGGTCAAGGAATTGGGCAGAACAGAGGCTTCAACAACAACTACCGCAGCCATCCAATATTGTCTTACAGAAGCACCAATGTTGCTAATCCACAAGATCAGGTCTATCCTCAGCAAGCTGCAGTTCCAGCTCAGAAACCATTTGCCAATTCATCAGGAGCAGCTCCGCCAGCTCAGGGATTTACAGGGTACAATGCTGGTTATCAGAAGCAGTATGGACAAGGTTCAGGCTCAGGGTATTACAATCAGAATTAGCTCCAGCAGAACCAACAAACTCCTCCACCTCCAGCCTCCAATCCCAACGATGAGCTCAAGGCTATGATGCAGCTTATGCTAGCTAATCAACAGCAAAGTTACAGCGCCATTTCATACATCAATGGGCGACTAGAAGCTGTGACAACCCATCTGAAGATGCTGGACACTCAAGTGGCACAGCAAGCAGAAGCTGTTAAGCGACAGCAAGGAGCTTTTCCGGCTAGAGGAGAGCATAATCCAAGGAAGGAGTGTCATGCCATTTCTGTAATGGGAAACGATGCTCCAGCAGAGGTGGGACCGACCGGTCCCACTATCAGACCGGTCGGTCCGGTGAACAGTTTACCGATTCGCGTTTATGTTCCCAAGGCACCCTACCTTGTTTGTCCTAGGAAGCCTCAGACGGATTTGGAAGAAGCAGAATGCGGTGAAATGGTTGGCAATCCGACAGTCAAGATCCCTCTGGTAACTGAGGAGTGCAGTGCTGTGTTCCAGAACAAGACAGTGCAAAAGCTTGGAGATCCTGGTCGCTTTGAACTTTCAGTCCAGATCGATTCTACAGTTTTTCCTCGCTCACTCTGCGACTCAGGCTCTAGTATCAACACCTTGCCTTACTCCGTAGCAAAAAGATTGGGCTTTAAGGATTTCAATCCTTCTAAGTTTTCTTTAATATTTGCTGATCAATTTGTTAAACGTCCTATAGGTGTTCTTGAGGACGTACAGCTGCTAATAGGTGATGTTTTTGCCCCTGCAGATTTTGTGGTGCTTGACGTAGCTGAAGAACCAGGAGATCCTTTCATCCTGGGAAGACCGTTCCTATGCACAACTGGTGCAGAGATCGATCTAAAGCATGGACGCATTGATCTCCAACTGGGGGACACTGTACTGAAATATGAGATGGGTAAGCAGCTGAAGCCGCCTGAGACCGATGGAGGAACTTTCTCGATTAAGGAGCCAGGCATCGCTGATCAAGTCAAAGAGGAACGTGCCAGAGCATATCTCCCTAACACCACCATCACTGAAGGTGTTGTGATCCCTCCTGCAGATCCACCTAATCCACCTTGAAAGGCACACACGTCGAGCTAACGACGTTAAACAAAGCGCTTGGTGGGAGGCAACCCACCGGTAAGTGTATATACTTTCTTTCTTCTTTCATTTTGTTTTCAATTTTACCTTGGTTTTTGTTTTTCTCTTTGGTTTTCCTTAGGAACTTTCGTCAGAAAACTTTGGACAGAGCCCCAGACATTCGGATCGGTCGGTCCAGAAGTGGACCGGTCGTCCAATTGGTTACAAGGAACGGCCAAGTACTCTCGATTCACGACCGGTCGGTCCCCAGCCCCAGTCATCATCCCATGCGACGCCCACCCGCCCATTCCCTCTGGACCGGTCTTATGTTGCGCCAATCACTCCTGGCCCTTCCACTGACATGAGATCCAATGATGAAGACGTAGATCCTGCGGAGTCTCCAGAGTTCTGATGATAAGTTAGTTTTTCTTTTCTTTTCTTTTCTTTTCTTTTCATTTTATTTTTCTTTCTCTTTAATAGTTCTTTTTTTTGGATTTATTTTCACACCGGGTCGGTGTAAAGTAAGTCTGGGGGGAAGTACTATTAGTACTAATTATGTTTTGAGTTTTCTTATTTTCAGTTTGTACTAAACCTTTGTGATATGCATGCAAATTCTAGGACCACATGATGTTTGCTAACCTTTTTAAGATTAACAGTGACTAACCAAAGCAATGGGAAGATTAAAAACGCCCTAGGCGGATTAGTGTTACCAGAAGACTCCCGTCTCCTTGAAAGCTAACGCTGACACTCTTTGCTTTTGTCTGTTTTCTTAACTCAGGGAATTCGAAATCGCATAAGAAGTAGCAACTACGTTAGGAGTCCTATCCTTTTTCAAACACTATCCTCTCTTCAGGACTCCTAATGGCCAGGCTCACCTTTAGTCTGGTACCACACCCTACCTTAACCTTTCTTTCAAACCTCATGCATTTTGTCCAAGACATTGACATGCACTCAAGCGCAAAAACTCCGGAGACGTAGTTCGGCCAGCCGATCATTCTAAAGACCTTTTGGTACCATTTCAAAACTTTCTGCTTAGGATTTTTTATTTTTCATTTCTATATCTATTTTTCGTTTTTCGTCACTTGTGCTTAGGAAAAGACTAGAACTAATCCCCAACTAAAAAAAAAAAAAAAAAAAAATGGAAAAAAAAAATTATTATTAAAAACAAAAAAAAAGAAGTTGAAAGGGATTAGAATAAAACCTTAGACGTTACATGTTTTATTTATGAGCACATTTCTGTTTCTTATTTTCCGCATTAGTTCTTTAGATAAGCAGAAAGTTTTCATATTAAAAAAAAAAAAAAAAAAAAAAGAAAGAAGAATAGAAAGTCTTAAGTTTGAAAGGCTGTGCATCATCTTTGGATTTAGTTCTCTTGGGTTTTTGTGCCATGACTTGCATTCGGCCGCGACTGAGGTTAGCCTAAACACTTTTACGCCACCACTAAATAGCCCATATCCTTAACCCTTATGCGACGGACATTTTCCCTCTGGTAAGATTTCTGGACCCTGGTATAGAGTCGCTGAGACATAGGAACTTGAGTATGGTAGCATTGCTATGTATTTGGCAAAGTACATGAAGTACCGTCTTTGTTTTTGATCTGTTTATGAGTTTCAGGGCTGTTAGCATTACATCGGTGGGGTCCTAAAGGATTGCATTCAGCTCACAAAGGTTAGTTTGGTTTTTATAGCTTCCTTGAATTTATTTCTAGTTTGTCTTCACTTGAGGACAAGCAAAGATCTAAGTCTGGGGGAGTTGATATAACGTGAATTTGGACGTTCCTAACCACGAACTTGACGAGTTTTCAGAGTCTTTTGAGTTGTTTTGAGCTGATATTTAGATCCATACTCGAGGATTTGGAACCACATGCGTACGGAAAGGAGATTCAAGCATTCGAGGAAAAACCGGAGTTTTCTGGAGTCCGGACCGACCGGTCCACCTCTTAGACCGACCGGTCCACTTGAAGACTCGAAGACCCGGTGCTTCTGGAGACGGGACCGACTGGTCCCGATGGAGGACCGACCGTTCCGCATTGAAGACTCGAAGACATGCTCTCTGGAAACGGGACCGACCGGTCCACACCAAGGACCGGTCGGTCCACACTCACACCGTGAAGATTTTTGGCTCTGGAAACCGGACCGACCGGTCCGGATTCCAGACCGACCGGTCCTGTCCCAGATTTTTAGGAAAATTCTCAGATTTCGTTTTATCTTATAAACACCTGTAGGGTTTCGTTTTTATTGAGGATCATCTCTTTTACCGACGTTTTAGACAGACTTTTTAGAGCTTTTGAGAGTTGTAATTGGGAGAAGATCTCATCACCTTTTGGAGAAGATTTCTGAACCCTTTTGATTTCTTATTTATATGATTATGCAATATTCATCCATGATTTCTGCTTGTTCGTTCATCATGTCTGAGTAGTTTTCTAGTTAGGTTTTAGGGTTTTGATGGATTTCACTGATTGAATCAGACACAAATAAGTTGCTTATCAATTACCATCTTCATCACTGTTAGGCATAATGCTAGGATTGAACTGGCCATTTAATCACTGGATCTTAGGTTGATGCACATTCCAAAAGCTTGGGCATCACTGGAACTACTGTTGATGAGTAATTATTCTTTAGTCTCGAAAGTGAATTAGAGTTAATTGTGAATTGATCAAACCTGAACTGTAATGCTTGCCTAGGATAGCCGTGACCTAACGAAAGTTTAGGCACTCAGATCTTTAGGGATAGTAATTGTTATCACGAAAGTGGAGCAATTTATAACAGTGTTTGAGTTTAAGATGCATGCATACTTAGAATCAAAATAGCTGTCTGGTTCATGAATATGATTTTCTGAGAATTCCCTATTGCCTAACGTTTTTAATAATCTGAATTTAAACCGTTTTAATTTGCTTTCTTGTCTTTAATTTTGATTACAATCACCCATCTTTGTTTCCTGCTTAGCTTAGTTTAATAATCTATAGTTTGTTGTGTAACACTTGGTCCTTGTGGATTCAATCCCTAAATCACTACTTCGTTTGCTGTGTACTTGCAGTAGATTTTATAGGGTTAAAACTCTGTGTATCAAGTTTATGTAAATTTATTTCAGACGGTTGTTGACTACATAATACCTGATGATGGGGAGGTAGAGATAGATGAGAAGGAGCTTGGGTGGTCTGATGAAGAAGAAAATGACAAGGTTGATAACCTGTTGCAACTTATCAGTGAAGAGTACTGTTTTAGTAGTTCTATGTTTCATGGAGGCTTTACAAAGGGAGATGTGTTGCGTATGATAAAAGAGGCGAAAGATAAAAATTTAAAAAAGAAAAGAAATTTGTTCGGAATATTGATTTAGGGGATCCAACTACTGGTGGATGTGCTGTTGTGTCTATATCCTCCTCTGATTTACAACATGTTGCTGATCTTGTTGCGGAGAAACTAACTGTTGATATGAGTAGACTTGATGGGAGAGTTAATGACACATGTTTTAAACTTAAGGAGTAATAATTTTTTGTTTTGTTTTTTAGGGGTGTGGAGGGGGATTAGATGGAATGCTTAATGTTGGTAATTCATCTGAGGTTGGAGATAATGTTTTTGTTTTGGCTGCAGCTGGTAATGTAAGTAATTATTTTCTAATTCTCTTGTATGTTTTTGTTGCTGTGTTTTCTTATTGATATTGTTTTTGCTGTGTGCCTACCAGATGGATCATGTGGTGGCACCTCCTTTGTTCTCACATTGATTGTCACATGAAGCTAATGTCCAACCTTCTACGGTTTTTGAGGCTGTAGTTGCTGAAGGAGGTTTTGTAGGGGAAGATGGTGATGGATTGAACAACTGTCGTAAGAGCAAGCGTATTAAAATCTTACCTCCTAATCTTCTGGAGGATTTCCAATGTGACAAACGTATGTTGTTAAGAATAAGGGAATCACATTTGGGTGGTCTAGTTGATTCCGATGGAGAAGATTACGGATGAAATTATGGGAAGTTGGTTGAGAAGCTTAATAGAACTCTGTAAGTTTATTAGTTGTTTATGATTTTTGGTGTCTAATTTCCTGTGTAACTGTCTAACAATTCAGAGGGTTGTAATTGGTGTATTGTAAAGCTAATTATTTATATATTTGCAGAAATTGAATTGTAAACGATAAATTAGCCTAGGTTCTGGTAATTCCTTACTTAGAGATATGTTTTTAAGTATTAATTTTCATTTAATGGCAAGATGGTGGAGCTAACTAAAGGAATGTAAGCTAATTTTAATTATAAATGTTAATTAGATGGTAGATTGTGGTAAGAGTTTGATTTTTGGAATGTTCTGACCATGTATTATTTTGTTGTACGAACTTGATTATTGGAGGAATTATTGTGGCTACGAAAGATTTTTTGGACATTGCTGGAAGGGCAAGGTTAATGCAACCTAAGGTAATGTTCCAATGTTCTATTTGTGTGTGATAAAAGAGTAAAAATTCTTAGTAGTTTTATTTCTATGATTAATTTTAGGTTTTCTTGTAGATGGTTGATGTTTTAATTCAGCATACAATGTCTCTTTTTAACAAACCTGGATTTCAGTTGCCGAAGAAGATTGTGTTTTTGACACAAAATTTGTGTCAAACTTTGTGAAAAGTTATACAAAGTTTAGCAAGATGGAAAACAAAGAGTTGCACCAGTTTACTAAGCATGTTCTTCACTGGTGATAATGTGAAGAATGTTGATGCTGATCGCTTCTATTTTCCCTTTAACTTTGACAAAACTCATTGGGTTGGTATTTGTGTTCACTGCACGTATGCTACAATCTATATTATGGACTGTGATGTATCAATTAGGTCTGATGTTGTTATCGAGAAGGAGTTGAGCCCAATTGCACAATTGGTCCTGTATTTGCTTAAGGCAGTTGGTCGTACCATAGGTTCTCGTGATCTTAGGCAGTTTGGTATGGACAGACCTAAGAGCGTGCCGCAAAACTGGAACCATCTTGATTTTGTGGTCACTTGTGTTCTTCTGAGGCAGGCTCTCGCCATTGGTGGAATAGAAATTTGTCGATGCGTTAGCGCTGAAGGGTTGGTTTCTGAAGGTGAGAGACTTTCTATGATGATGTATGAGGATATCTACGACCGTTTGTAACTGCACCATATTTTGGGTTTTTGTTGAATAATTGGGTTGAAGCTTGTATGAGTTTGTATTTCAAACTTGTGTTATTTCATGGTTAAGTTGTAACTCTTTGGCGATTCTATCTTTGTACTTTTTTCGTATGTGTGAATGTTTGTGGTGTGAACCTGGAAAATTCTTAACAATATCGGATGTTGGTATTTAGTTATTATTATAGTTAAATGAGTATATGACACAACTGTCTATCTAGCTGTTAAAAATATAGAACAAACGTATCTAACCATGAAAATTAATGGGTAACGTTGACCATGGATGCTATAAAAGTAATTATCCGGCAGATGTTAACTATGTACGGTGGTATTGGTGTTTACGTATTTTATTATTTTTAAAAATAATATTTTTGTGCTTTCAAGTTTTGTTAAAACGACGTCTGATCTGTGTCAAACCAAAATTCTCAAATTGGTTTATGCTTCTTCTTCCTTTTGTTCTTCCTACTGGACTCTGAAACCGAAAGATAGACAAGTTAGGAATTTGAGTTTTAGGGTTTTGGGGCTGTGATAAATGGCGAGACAATTCTCTCAATCGAATAAAAGATCGTCTTCTTGAGGTATTTTTGTTAGTATCAATATTTTTTTTTTAATTAGGGACAACAAAATTTAGGGTTTCAAAATTTCAAGCAAGCAAGGCGACACGTCGTGGTAGAGAGAGGGGAATCCCCAATATTTGTAGATGTGGGGAAGATTCTGTGTTGAGAACATCTAAAACTAGCCAAAATCTTGGAAGACTTTTTCATTATTGCCCAAATGGATCTGAAGGGGTAAAGGTTTCAATTTCACACTTTTTGTTTATATTGGTATTGTAAGACCTTGAATTTGAGTTTTGGATATCTTTTTCAAGGATAAATATCATTTGTTTAAATGGATTAATGAATATATGGTGGAAGAGATGGAAGACTATGACCACATAATTATTGAGCTTAAAGAAGAGATAAAAAAAACCTGGAATTGGAGACAAGAACCTGTGAAGCTGTGGTCAGTTGCTTTGAGAAGGAGATAAAAGATTCAAAAGCCATTGTGCTTGGATGTGTGGAAGAGATTGAAGAAATAAAGAAAGGTATTGATAGTTGTGAGAAAGATGTAGCAGGAATGGTAAGGAAAATAGATTGCTTGAAGAACATTTTGTTTGTGGATTATTCCTTGTTGTCGTTTTTTATTATTATCTGCTATAAGTATGCAGACCTTATAATATGTAGTTTATGAGATGGAATTATTAGATCATTGTAAAAGTACTTGTTGCGAATGGATTGTTGTTGTTTTGTAAGAACATGGTTGAGCAACGACTAATTATATACTTAGACGTTTAAGTTTATCCATATAGGATGTTGGGGTCTTAGTTAGTTATATTGATTAAACTTCAAACGTAGTCGTTCAAGGATAGCAAAAGAGCAGATAATCATAGACTTAGTTGTTTATTTTTGGCCATAAACGATCAAACATAGTTCATCACATGTAAAAAGAACCATTTGTTTTGCTAGATTGGGTGATTTAATCTTTAAAGGGGCATTTCAATTGAGCAGTAATAATTTGGTGGAGTGATTGGCGGAGTATATGTTTAGATCAATATTCTAATGGTGGACTGAATAAATAGGAAATAATTTTACAAGTTGAAGTATTATTTTGATAAGGAAGCAACATTATTTTGATACAAACTTGGCAATGTCTCATGTGGGATGTTTAATACTATCTTACAATATATCACATGAAAATTATGTTGGCCCAGGTACAGCAATGATAGGTACAACATATCATCAACTTCTGCTTGCTCCTTATCAATCCGACTTATTTATGCTATTGGCATTTTACAAGTTGCCTTGTTGTGGCCCAACCGTGCGCAACGGCTGCACACAGTTCGACGCCTCAATCTTTTCATCTGGTTTTAAAAACAAAACTTGTTAGACAATATTAAAAAAAATGGAAAAACTATGGTTACTTGTTGTAAGCTTACTAGTGTTTCTCCTCGGGAAAAATTGCTTCTTGCGAGGCCTACCAGGGGGTCGCCTTGTAGATGGTGGGTAAAAGTGAAGGTCTGACATTACGTTATTTAGTTCTGTAATTCCGTCAACTTTTGTTGCTGGGTTGATCGAGTCTTCGTATGCTTTCCTCCAGCAACATGTTTTGTACGCAACGGCGACAAGAGTACCTACACGGACATTTGAGCAGATTTCCGCCGCAACAGCATGAGGGCACAAGATCTTTAGGGACTAGAATTCGTTGCACCTACACATCTTAGTAGTGAGGTTGACTTGGAATTGTACCCCTTCTTTTTCTCGAATCTCATACTCTGGATCTTTTATCACGCTCACTGCAAAACCTGATGAAAGTTTAAAGTTTTGAGCTAGTATTGTACAAACCTTTGGTGTTATTGTCTCTGGGTATTGGGTTGATTTTGCCCTTCGGATTGCAAACCAATTCACCAAGTTGACCGTATATATTCAACTAAAGTCATAACCGGGCACTCTCTTGCTTTTTTAGTGCCGCATTCCATGATTCTGCTACATTTGATGTCATTAGACCATAATGTTCTCCTTCGAAATGAGAACGAGCCCAATGGTTGAAACCGATTTTGCGTAAGTACTCTGAGCAGCCTCTGTCCATGTTTTTCATTTCATCAAATCGTTTATAGAAATTCCCAAGTGTGTATGCCCTTGCTGCTCTACCAACTAGTTTTCCCAGATGTTTGTTTATGAAATTTGACTTGATGTTTCATTTTAGGTGGACTATGCAGGCACAATGTGATGTATCCAGAAATACCTACAAGAAACCAGCTAAATCAGTATGTACCAATTTAGATAATGATTATCGAGATATGTGTTTTGTTAGCTATGGTAGTATGTTTAATGTTACGATGATTCATACCTTGTTTAGGCTTGCGTATATTGACGCATGTCGGTCTGATATGAAGATAACATCTTTGGCATTTGGAATGAACATTGACAGTTTGTAAAAGAACCACTTCCAAGATTTTTCCTTTTTGCTGCCTACTATGGCGTATGAGAGTGGGAAGATTTGATAGTTGGCATCTTGTGCCGATGTTGTTAGTGTAACGCCTCGACCGCCCTTCCCATGGGCCCCCGTCTACTCTCAGGCCTGTGGCCCACTATGTCTGACGGTCAGTGCGTTAGTCCGGGAGGCTCTAAAGTCACGTTTACTTACCCTGTAAATCACCACGCAATCTTTCTTCGTGTTTTGACCTCACTCTCACGATACTGGAACTGACTTCCCAGTAAGTCACCCATCCTTAAACTACTCTAGCTCAAGCACGCTTAACTCTGGAGTTCTCTCAAGTCCTGTGACCGAAAATATAAGTGCATTTTGGTGATATAGGGCCAAATCAATTCTTTTAAGCATCTCCGCATATACCGCATATACCATATATGCTTTGAAACCGGGGTGTCATAGTTAGAAGATATCCTGCATACTTTCCCTTTAAATGTGTACCATCAATGATGATTATCTTTTTCATATAAGCATAGCCATTGATGAAAGCTCCTATGACACATAAAAGGTATTTGAACCTTTCTCCTACTTTGGCATCATATGTCGTTTCTAAACAGATAAGTGTTCCTGGATTTGCTGCAACTAGCCTATGAAGGTAAGGAGGTAGTGAGTTGTATGAATTTTTAGATGAACCTTTTGTTGAATCCATTGCTATCTCTCGAGATTGCCATGCTTTCCAGTACGATATTCTTACGTTATGCTCTCCTCGCATCATCTCCCTGATATCCCTTGGGCTTGATCCTGAACTTGGCCTTCCAAATCTTGATCTCAACAATTCTCCTATGAGACTTGTTGTCGCCTATCTTTGAAACCATCTGCGTTCATCGACAGTACAACTATGTTTCAAATTTGCGCTTCTTATTTATATCACATCTAAATTGTCCAAGCGAATTGCGTAAACTCTCCAAGGGCAAGTACGTCTATTGTACTTCAAGATCATTCCGTCGGGGCCTGACCTGTTGTTGTGGTATTGGAATTTGTGGTGTAAATCGTACATGGTCAAATGCTGCTTGAAAGTATCTCGATTTGTAAATGTTATTCCAAGTGTTAAGGTGAATGGGTTGTTACATTGACTCCCTACAGGTGCAAAAAGCTATGTCATTTTGATTAGTTTTCCATGGCGAAGGTGTAACATCCCCAAACCAAAAAAGTGCATTTCGGTAAGGGTGTCGATCGACACCATGGATAGTGTCGATCGTCACCATGTTATTAGGTTGGTTCGGTTTTGATTTTTTGATTACGGTTTGGACTCGGTTTTGAGTATTTATACGCTTAGGGTTGCGTGATAAGTCCCAACCGTCGTGACAGAAAATTTGAGCAGAAAAAGTGGGATTTTGGAGAGGATCATCGAGGGAATCGGTGATCGATCGTTCTCATTCATGTTCTCGAGAGTTTTTCGTCCGTTTGTTCTCGGTGTTTGTTTGTGGTATGTTTTCGTGAGAGTTCCAGTGCGTTTCAGTGACGTTCCAGCCTAGTAGAGACTGTGTTCTTCGTGTTCTTAGTCGTTTTGATCTTAAATCGCGAAGGTGAGTGCGTGATCGCTTGGGATATACTAGAAATCGATTGTAGGTTGATTGATGGATTGTTTGATTGTTGATTTGGCGTGATATTGATCGTTTTGTCTCTGTGTTTAGGTGTGAATCGTGTTGAGTGCTTTTTGTATCGGTTAGTGATGATTCTGTGACGAGCCGCGTGAGGACAGGCTCGAGCTCTGGTTTCAGGACCAGAGTGTCGATCAACGCCTAGAGGTTGTGTCGATCGACACCCTGCAAAGAAGGCGATACTCGTTATTGTCGAGTGTCGAGCGACACCAGGGTGGCGTGTCAATCGACACCCGTTAATTATTTGCAGAATTTTGTGAAAATTATTGTGAACCGGAAAAATTGGTTTAATTGATTAATCTGAATTTGAATTAAAAGGTTAAACTTTGTTGTTTATTGATATTTGTTCTATGTATAACATGTTGGCGGGATGACCGCTCCACTGAGTATTTATCATAATACTCATGCAACTCCCGGTTTCTCTTTTAGTTGCATGTAAAGGAAAAATATGATCGCGGAATCGAGGCGTGGGAAGGGGATGATATGATGCATGTGTTGTTGTTTTAGTCTAGTGAACCTGTGGTCATAGGTTCCAAGATTTATTTAATTATTTATTCATTCCTGAATTTGGTATTTGATTTATTCTAGAATATTGATTATTTATGGAATTATTGAGTTATTTTATTAGTTAAATGTTTTATTGTTTTCCGCAGTAGAAATTATTAGGTTTTTAAAAAAAAAACCTAGTTGTTTCAATAGGATTGGAGAAGATTAGTAATTAACCGATATTATACATTTAATAGTGGTTTACAAAGTCTTAGCCGTTACAAATAACAAAAGCATATTAAACAAATAGTTTATTGATCAAGAACTGATCCTTAAAAGACCAAAAGAGGTTTGGTAATCTAGCTTTCACTTAACCAACAATATTAGGCTTACAAGATGCATAAAACCATAATAAACAGAAGATCGTTAGCCCGAACTAACACCCACTAACGGTTTGGTTGTCATCAAAAGAACTCATACAATCATCACTTTTTTGAACTGGGAGAGGGTTTCGTGATGTACTTAAACTAGCACCAGTGCTAAGTATCAAGCCCAACATTGGCCAGATACTCCCACTTGCTGGTTGGTCAGTCCTTTCTAGAGCATTATACAATGGAAAAGTCAGTTATAAACGTAACAATAAAAAAACCAATTTATACCGGTAACTTTAATGTTTGTACGGTAAATCATAGATTTGTTATATATACCCATCTAGTACCTGCTTGGGTGGGGACTACAGTTCCAAATGGTGCAACTGGAAGTTCCGGTAGTAGAGTTGCGAAGTTAAGTTCGGCTTCTAATTCAGATAACAATCTAGAGGGGTTGTTAGCTGCTGCATGTGACTCCGGCTGGATAATGTTGGTAGCTTGACCTGCTACGGTAACCATTCAAATATCTAGTTTAGTGTAAAATAGCCAACTTTCTTTCGCATTTAATTACTTAAATACCAAACATTAATATTAATTGATGTACCAATAAATGCTAGCTGGTTATTTTTAAAATTGGATGGATAAGTTAAGCAATAGCAAATGATGTGAAACCGATAGCTACCTGCTGCGGATGGTTCTTGGGTGGTAAAGTTTAAGGTCACTGGAGCAGTACTTGTAGGGCTTGGTGGTGGTAGCATAGCAAAGTCATGTGCTGCTTCGAAGTCCCCTAACATACATATGTCATCTGATGATCTTATTGAAGAGGTCTCACCGGGTTGTTCGTACATGGCATTTATTTCTCCTTAGAGCCTTTGAGTTTCAACATTGTTCTCATTTTGATTTGTTGTTTGGTGAACTACCCGCTCCCCCCCCGCCCCCCCAAGAAGAATTGTGAATCGTCTATGCCGCCGCATGTTAGATATCCAGTAGATTTCATGTATAGGTCCACGAGGCTCAGATGACTGTCACCAAGGTTCTGCATCAGCATGCACATGTATATCTTCTACACCCGCATCTATTACCAAACATTATTAATAACTTTAGGTAATAAAGTAAGAGAATGTGTCAGTGTTAAATTATTTTTTAGCAATGAAATAGTCATCTTAACCACCTATATGTTTCACATTCATAACTACATACTTGAATACTAATTTTTACCATTTTGAGTCATCGGCGTGTTGTTGTTGGCCATGTTGGGTCCTCCATTGGCGACTACTACACCCGCATCTAAATAGTCATCTTCAACAACCTATATGTTTGGGATCTCTAATTACATAACTAATTAATAATTTTTACCATTTTGAGTCGTGGGTGTGTTGTTGTTGGCCATGTCAATTCCTCTATTGGCGACCACTATGTCCATATCGTCGTCATCGTCTAGGATGACAATATGATTATCTGGTGCATTGTTGGCCAACTGACGTATCCCGTTGTTTTGGTTTACCGGATTTGAATAAAGGATTTCCAGGTGAACACGGTGTAGTATCACCATTTCATCCTCTGTGAAGATTTTCTCAAACACACTTCGAGCCCCATCTACCTGACGGTATGTTATCAGTTATGGGTGTTGTTAAAGGAGACAAAGGTCAGTTATGGTATGAAAAAAAGAGGTGCTAAATTTAATTTTGTCAGATGTACATGTCTATTTTACCGTGATATCGGCGCATGTCCTCCTCTGTTGGGTTTTCCGATAGGTATGAGCTGCGACCGACCATGAAAGGGCTCTGGCACTGGAAATCGTATATCGCTACATGCTTAGCTTTGATGGTGACGCATAGTGTTATCTATGGATAACACATTCGGAGGGCTATGAAAAGTGTAACGCGGTGTCTGAAACGATATTTGACGGCGGTCCATGATTGTCCTCCACCCCAGCCGGTAGATCAGGCGTCCTGTAAGTTAGTCGGAATGGCGTCGTTGTTGGGATTAGGTATCTCCTCCTAATGTGTCCCCGTAGGGACTCGAAGTTTTCATCTTCCCTTAGTTAAGCGCCGTAACCTAGATCAGTTGAGCTTCCATGGAATTCCCACCTTGCGTACGGGCCAATGGTCCAATTACCTAGGAGAAACCGCACCAAACGCGACATGTTCCCTACGTTTTAAAATCCAGTGACATTGTTAATCAATAAAGAGTTAAATGTGTAGAAAATGAAAACAATGGTATTTAAATACTCTTTGGTGTAAGCAAAGTCAACCGATATCAACATTTTAACGTGTCTAGCTTGGTTAACTTTTGTTCGTTTCCTATTGTGTTATAATGTTGTCTCTTTTTAGTAGATTTTACTATTTCTGCTTTCTAAGTTTCTCTGTAACCGCTGTCGCAATTCAAAAATGGTATAAAATTTAGCATTTTACCAAAAAAAAAAAAAATCATATCACACCTAACAATATGAGTTGGAGGTATTTACCAAAAAAAAAAATATGAGTTGGAGGTGGCACGAGCGCAAGTAACCAGAATCATGATGTGAAGAGAGAGATGGATGGTCTCTTGAAAGGGAAGATTATAGATTGTCAAGCGGTCTCCTGGCAGGTTTGTTGGATGTGAATTGTGGGCTTATTGTGTTCACTGATTCGGTTCTAATCTCGAACTTGATCAGCCATTGTGTGTGGCCGATTACAACGGTTCTGAAAACATTGTTTTGCAATTACGATAAAGATGATTTTGATGGTTTCTTAGGAGCCGCTTTGGCGCTCTCCGCCGTTGTCCTCGCTTCTTGTTATTTTTTTTATTTTTTGAAAATTTTCTTGTTATTACAAGAGTATAAATAAATTTTCAACTTTCATTTTAGCGTTTTCTATATATATAAATTCAAACTTGAATTTTTTTATAAATGAGGTACATTATATATATATATCCAAACTTTAATTTTTGTTTTTGTGGTATTTTTGGAAAATCACTAAAAATTTTCCAAAAAATACCACCAAAAACAAAAATTTAAATTTAAATTTAGGGTTTAGTTAGAGTATTTTTTAGGAGTTAGGGTTTAATTTAGAAAGTTTAAAGGTTAATTTAAAGTTGTGGTATTTTTGGAAAATTAAAACTTTTAGTGATATGTTTGGAAACCAAACTTCAAAATGTGGTATTTTGGGAATTGTCATTTTAGAAAGTGTATCAAGATGCCTAAAGTTTTGAGGTTTTTCTAGCAAAAAAAAATAAAAAAATTTGAGGTTTTTTGTTTTGTCTGTTTTGATTTATGTTTACATCTCTGAGACCATGCTTACTGCATAGATTATGGGTCTTATTAGATCTAAAAATAAATAAATAATGGGTTTAAAATTGGAAATGGGCCTGAGCCAGTCTCTATGGTCAGAGCTTGTTGAGCCTGTCTCAGGGAACATGTGGAGAATGGTGATTGGGTGTTGATTTTGGCAGATGGAAAAAAAAAAAATCATTTGATGAAAATTTTTTTCTTCTCTCTTCTCAGAAAAAAAATTCATCGACAATTGAAAGAAGATTTAGTTGAGCATATTTGGCAAAAATATGACCATAGTCAAGATTAGAGCCGACTTAATTGTTTTTTCATGATGTTTTTATATGTTTTCTTGCATTTTACGTTTTTACGCCTTGTAATATTACCTTTTTTTTTAATAATCTTATGTTTTTATAAATATATTACTTTGATTATTATTCATTTTGCAAACATTTTAAAACTTTTTTTTTAAAATGAAACCGACACCGGTCTCACCATTGGAGACAGTTTTATTAACTGTTTCTTATTGAGTCTCAACCAATAAACAAATATTAATAATAATATTAAACTATGTTTTATGAGACTCCATTAGTCTCACTGGTAAACATGCTCTAAGTTCTGATCTTTCCAATTTTTTAGTCCTACAAAAAGCCATCGCAAAAAGATTTTTTCTCTCGGGCACGGAGCCCAAGAGCGAAAATGGAGATCCACCGTCAAAGCTCCACCGCCGGCTCCGCTCCGCTCCTCCGACGCCTCAGAGCATCGTCTCTCCACCGAACCAGCTCCTCCGCGACATCTCCTCCCCCAGACCCAGATCCGCCGCCGCATGTCATTCCCCAAGCCTTTTATCGGTGTATCCGAAAAAGGATCTCAGTTACCCACCCTTAAATCCACCTCTGGTAGTGAACCCTTCCATTTCCCACACCACTCATCTCTCCAACCGTCTCGCTCTTTTGGTCGACGAATCTTTCTCTGGTGGCTGCGGCGGCGAAAGAAGTTTGCACGACAAAACCCTAATCCACGAAGGCTTTGGTGTTGGTCCTGGCCCACTAAGAAGCAAAATGCTCTAACTCTCAAGACATGGAATTGGGCTAAAGAAGGCCCATACTTCAAAATCCAGCAAAGGATATTAGCTGGTGATCGGAAAGCAGTGTTGGGCCTTATGTGGGTTTTCCGTCTGCCGTCAAATCTTCCACCGCCGGTGTATCTTCCGCGGATCCTCTCAATAACGGGTTTAAATCCGCCTTACTCAGCTCCTTGGCGGTGGCTTGGAAGCTTGTCGCTCACACCGACGAGCGAGTTTCCTCCCCGACTTGTAAGTTTTCGTCCCTCTGATATTGTGATAAACATAGATGATGAACGGATAGAGGGAGATGCCCAGAACTTAGTTTGCCCGTTAGTAGTATTGGCATTCATCCCTAGTTCAGGAAGGGTTACTACGGTTGCTACAATAGCCTCAATAGCAGCGATTAGGGCGGAATAATGGTACCAGAGCATTGAGTGTAAAGCCAAGAACCTTGTTTCCATGATGACTCGACCAAAAGCCTGAGTGGCCTGGTCATTTGGTCCAGAAGAAAATATAAGGACATTTTCGGTAAAATCTGAATCCTTACAAATGGATGGAGCTCTGTCTTTCGACTCAAAAGTTCTCAAACTACATGGTGTTCACCATGACTTTTCTTTTCTCTTCAAAAGAATTGAATCTATGTGTTGTAATTTCAATTTGGCACTATGTGCGTTTGTAACCGGATAGTAAGTTTAATGAAGGTTCTTGGTTGTCCAAAAAAAAAAAAAAATTCTGATCTTTCCATCTCTCCCCCCAACGGATTTCGAATTGTTTTGAAGTTTTGTTGTTACTTTTTAAAAAACATATACAAAGGAAAAAAAGCCTTCTGTAAAATTAGTAGTCATTTCATTGTTCTTCAAATAAAGGTTTGTCGTGTGATACAAGTATATTTGGTAACAATTTCAGTAAACTTTTTTTTTAAAATGTCCAAATTTATTATTGATTATAAATTATGAGAACGGATACGAAGACGATTTCAATCAATTAGTCATTGACTTAATAGGATCGAAGTGAATTATCGTCTAGAAGAATTTTAAGAAGTGTTTAAAAACGTACATTTTGAAGTTTTGAAGTTTTGCAACTCCAAACGTACCTTTTGAAGTTTTCCTCTATATGAAGAATTTAAAGAAGTGTTTGCAACAAAGATTATGTTTGCGAATTGTTATGTTACTCAACCATATTAATGCTCGCCTTCCTGGAATTCTGAAAAGTAGGAAGCTGAATACTTCTATCCACCGAAATTAAAACTAGCAAAAGCATTATGCTACCTATTTCATAGAAAGAAAAAAGAATATTGAATGACAAAGTCATTTTATCTACACTTGTTCTAATTTATTTCTCCGAATAAGTTAAGAACAGCTCCATCGGTATAAGATTTTTAAAAAGGTACCTAACAAATTTAATATTAGTATTTTCAATATAAATAAATAATAAAATTAAACAATAAAATAGAACCAATCAATGCATCACACATGTAAAGAGAGTTTTTGAATCTATATCTAAATTAAAATCTCATAAACCAGAATCTCCTCTTAATCTCTCCCCTCATTTTCCATATTTTTTAATCTTAAGAGATTCTGAAGGAGCTGACCTAATATACTCAATTTAATATACTGATGAGCAGGTTTATTGGTAGGCGCTTTACAATAGTTTCTTATAATAAAAAAATAAAACTAATGCTAAAAGAAGTGAGAGAGAGCAATCGTTTCTAAATTTAGCTACTTTAAAAACAGTACAAGAAACTTTCATAAGATGTGTTTCATTTTAATTGATCATGATTTTACTTTGAGTTATTTAATTTTTCTTTAAAATACTAATAAAATAATACTAACTCTTTTTTAAGGTACTCACGATAATCAATCAAGATTTGTCTACAAATAACTTAATAACCCATTTGTTCAGGTAGGCAGAAAACCATTACCTTGTCAAAAGTCCACCTCCTAACACATTAATTGCTCGGTAATAAATGCAAACACCAGTTTCCTGGATATCCAAAAACACATAAAACACATCTTAGATAATTCGCTTCAAAGCTCTCACAACTCATATAGTCATAGGATATAATCAGCCAATGCAGTCCAATCCACAAGGTAGGTGCATTCTTATGTCTTATTCCTAATCCAATATGTTATGTATTGGGAGATGATCATATCAAAATCTTTCTTGATACGAATGATCTCATTGATCTCCCATATCATAACGTTGTTTCTCCTTTAATTGCAGGGCAGTTTTTCCAAATACCACTCGATATCGAACACAACCCAACCCCGGTCAACCAAACCAACAACTCGAACTGTAGAGGCAACAAATGGCTTACCATCATCATATGCATCATCTTGGCCGTAACAGGTCAATGTGTCGCAAGACTCCTCGAAAACTATTACTTCCTCCACATAAGCCAGAGCCTCCACTACGGAATATGCACTCAATCCCTCCTCCAAGTCGTCGGATTCCCTCTCTTAATCTTCCCTTTCATCATCTTCCTCCTCTCTTCAAAGAAAAAGAACAAAATCCTCATTTCCACCATTGGAATCTCCCGCAAACAACTAGCCATAAAATACTGGGTTATCATCTGCTACATGTTTTCTCAAGCAACTTTTGCAAACAAACACCGTATACCCTTTAGGACCTTCACTCTCATCTACTCGACACAACTATTATTCACACCGGTTTTCTCAATCTTCATCAACAAAATCAAATTCAACAAATGGATGATTATCTCTCTTATCTTTGCAACCATCACCGGAGCTTTCACTCTTTACACTTTCTCTGCCGGGTCACCAATCTACAACGGGAAGAAACAGGACTACGGAGATATGTTTAGAGTTTTGTTCGCCGCCATCTTTTTCTCCATACTCCTATGTTATATGAGAAGCATATTCGTGGATCTTATCTCTATTTGCAACGAACCAACCAACAGGAAACAACCAAGTTTCGTCGTGGTATTCGAGTTGCTCATCATAACGTCTTTTTCGTGGCAATGATCTTTTTACCCATAGTTTTCATCACTGGCGAGCATCGTGATTGGAAGAGACATATGGATGGGTTCTTGAAGGGAGAGATGGCTTATGTGAGGACTATGGTAGGTCAAGTTGTTGCGTGGCAGGTCTACTGGGTTGGGATCGTGGGGCTCGTGTTCGTTGATCTCCAGTGTTCTCGGCCGTGATAAGTTTTTGTACATGGCCGGTTGTGTCGCTTCTTGTGGCATTTGTCTATAAGAAGTACGAAGATCAGTACCATGTCTTGAGTGGAATTGCTTTAGTCACGGCCGTTCTTAGTGTTGCTTCTTATTTCTACTTGATTCACAAAGAGAAGAGTGAAGGTGGAGGTTGGAGCTTTTAGAAAGGAAAAGTTTGTTGCTTTTATTGTTTCTGATACCAATGTGTTCGTATAATTAGTCTGATTTTATGCTTAATAAAATTTGACTTTTATTTCTTTTTCAGATCGAAAGATTATAAATCAACCGTAAATATTTGAACTACAGATTTAGCTAATTCAAAACAAAAACAGCTAATTCAAAAAAAAAAAGTCTTTTAAAATAGACATACGTATCTACACAAACTATTATGGAACCACCACATGCACCAACCATAACAAAAAGAGAAACAAGATTAAAATCATTTGCACAATTATGTCATCAGGGAAAAAAAAAATCGACAGATCCATACATCAAAAACTCGAATGAATTTAATATGGAACTGTTATAAGAAACACACAAAAAACAAAAGGAACAAACTTTCTTCAAGAAATTCGAGATTCCAAGATTTTAAGTCGTGCCCTCCACGTCTCTCTCGGGGACTGGCGGAGGCAGCATGCAAATAAGGGGGTCAATTGACCCATATGAATTTTGAAATTATATAATATATATCTCTAAGAGTAGTTATATTGACCCCATTATAAAATCATTTTTGACCCCATGCCAAATTAATTTAGCTATATATGTAACAAAAAAATGTAAATACTTCAAATTTGAGCTCGCGTTACATTTGTTTTAGCCCATAACTTGACTTTATTTGGAAAAAAATGGTTGATCTAATATCAATAATGTTTTTACCAAACATATGAATAGAAGATAACGAACATATGATTTTACCAAACTAAATTATGACCCCTGTGAAAAGAATTTCTACCTCCGCCACTGTCGGGGTCACGCTTCTCTTTGGGAATCAAATAAAAATAAAAGGCGATGCTGAGAGGGGCCGTGAATATGGCGGTTAATACCAAGGCATCGAGGTACATTTCTTCATGTATTGAGTACTTGAAAAGGAAAATAACCATGAGAAGCGACAAGAACGGCCATGTACAAACGTTGATCACATTGGGGAACACTGTCAAGACCGAATACACGAGCCCCACGATCACGTTACAGTTGCCATGAGAACCGATTCATCTCTCTTTTCAGAAATTGATGCTCACCGGAGATGAAAACGACTGCGACGTCGAAGACGGTGGCAAAGAGAGACGAGAAGATGAGCAGCTCGAGAACGTTGGCCAAACTTGGTTCCCTGTTGGTGGATTCGTTGCGTTTTGAGATGATACCGTCAAATATGCTCTTGATATGGCAAAGGAGTAAAGAGAAAAGTATGGCGGCGAATAAAGCAGTCCACATATACCCAAACCGTTTTTCAGCCCTTCATAGGAGGGTGACCCGTGGTAGAAAGCGTGGAGAGTGAATGAACCAGTGATGAATGTAGATGTACTACCTACTGGTACAGATACTGCTACAGATCACAAACACAATACACAAGGGTTTTCTTTTCCAAAACTTCACTAGATTGATATGATAAGATGAACTTACACGTTTCCTATCGTTCTCGTCAATCCTAGTTTTGTAGTTCAAAGATCACACACGGTCTTAGAACACCTAACTACCCTTTAACCCTTAGATTTAAGATATTGTTTTCTAACCCTAAACCCTTTGCTAAAGCTTGTAATCTTCTATTGTGTTGACCTGCACAAACCGCAACCAACTCCCTATATATACCTATAGGAATATTCCCAATTTGGTTAAGATCTTTTATCTTTCCAAATCTTCCTTAAATCTCTCTTGGATCTTCACGTTTCTTTTTTCTTCACATAAAGATCCTTGGCCGTCACTCAGCTCCACTTCATGACGGCTACACACCTAAACCTAGGCACGGCCCAACTCCAAAAAGCCCAAGTCCTTTTAACTTGCTTCGGCTCCAGTTGTACTACCCATGATACCCGACTGGTACAGGACTTCTATCTTCACACTTTCTTCAAGTAAAAGATCATCTGCCTCCATTCATCTTTATTACGTCGGCAAGTAATCTTTAACTTGGTCAACGCTCAAACTCATTAGGCCCAACTCCTATGTACTCCTCGAGCTCCTGTTGTACATCAACTGGTACACGGACTCCTTCTGGTACAGTACTTCTTCTGGACTTGCATCTTCAATGAATGCGAAGAAGAGAGAGATGATCATCCATCGACTGAATTTGATTTTGTTGAACAAGAAAGAGAAAACCGGCGTGAATATAAGTTGTGTTGTGTAGATAAGAGTGAAAACTCTAAAGGGTATTTGAAGTTTACTCTTGGTGGAGAGAGATGTTTGAGCAACCATGATAATGCCGATGCAAGGGTAAAATATGGCTAAGTATTTGAGCAAGGTTCGATCAGAGGTAATAGGGAGTTAGTTTTATTTCTTGGAAGAGAGAAAGAAGAGTAAGAAGAAAGGGAGGATTAGGAGAGGGAATCCAATGACCGGGAGGAGTGATTGAGTCCATATGCCATTGTAATGCTCATGGAATGCGTAGTATTCCTTGAGGTAGTGGAAGGTCTCAAGAATTCTTGCGATGGTTTGACCTATTCTGGCTAAAATGATGCAGATGATGATGGTAAGCCACTTGTTGCATCTCCGGTTCGAGTTGCTAGTTCGGTCGATTGGTGTTCTTGGGTTGTTCTCGATATCAAGCGGTATTTGAACAAATTGTTCTAAATCATAGACAAAAAGGGGTAACGTTAGTATTATGATTTGTACACACAATGTGATCAAGGAATATGTGGCATAAGAATTTGTGCGTACCTTGTGGATTGGATTGCATCGGTTGATTTCTAAGTTCCGAGAAAGTTTGGAAGCTAATGATTAAGAAGTGTTCGTTGATTATGCTTTCGGAATATTCAAGAAATTGGTATTGGTAATTATTACCAAGCATTTTGCTTAAAGGTGGACTTTGACGAAGCAAGGATTTGTCTATTTGAACAAATGGGTTTTAGTTGTAATTGAGTGTTTCAATTTCTTATCATTCATATGTAAGACTATTCGTTAACAACAACCCAAATAAAATATTAATGATAAAAAAGTTGAAACATTTAATTATTTACAAATATACTAATTAAAACCCATTTGCTCAATTAGACAAACAAAAAAAAACCATTACTAATTTACTACGTCAAAAGTCCACCTCCAACATTGCTTGATAATATATACAAACTCCAATTCCTTGGATTTCTCAAAAATCATAATCAAAGAACTCATCTTAGATAATTCGCTTCCAACCGTTCTCACAACTCAAGATATCAATCATGGGGTATAATCAACCAATGCAGTCCAATCAACAAGGTAAGTTGACTTTCTTTCTTATTCCCTAACAAATATTTTTTGCGAGTCATAATATTTTTTCTCCTTTGCAGAGCAATTTGTCCAAACGCTAGATATCGAACACAACCGGACCCAGGTCAACCAAACCAACGACTCGAATCAGAGACGCAAAAAGTGGTTTACCATCATCATATGCATCATCTTGGCCGTAACAGGTCAATGCATCGCCATACTCCTCGAGAACTATTACTTCCTCCACAGAAACAAAAACCGCCCCTACGGCAAATGGACTCAATCCCTCCTCCAATTCGTCGGATTCTCTATCCTAATTCTTCCTTTCCTCATCTTCCTCCTCTCTTCCAAGAAAAAGAACCAACTTCTCATTGCCACCGAAGGAACCTCCCTCTTAGAACTAGCCATGATTTATCCCGTTATTGCCATATTCATGTTGTTTCAAGCATATTATTCAAAGAGTAAACACGATATACCCTTTAGAGGTTTCACTCTCATCTACACAACACAACTCTTATTCACAGTATTTTTTCTCAATTATCTTCAACAAAATCAAATTCAATCGATGGATGATTATCTCTCTCATCTTCGCCATCCTCACGGGAGCTTTCACTCTCAACACTTTCTCTACAGGGTCATCTATCGCCAACCCCAAGAAACAAAACTACCGAGGTATGGCTCCAGTCCCTGGGGCTTTATTATCCGCCTTCTTTTTCTCCTTACTCATATGCATGATTAGAGTCACATTCAAGGACCTTATCTCCATTTGCAACGAACCGACCAACATGAAACAACCTAGGTTCATCGTCGTGCTCGAGTTGCTCATCGTCACGTCTTTTTTTGCCACCGTCTTCTTACTCGCAGCTCTTTTCATCTCTGGCGAGAATCATGATTTGAAGGGACACATGAATGGGTTCTTGAAGGGAGAGATGGCTTACGTGAGGGCTATGGTAGGTCAAGCCATCGCGTGGCAGGTCTACTGGGTCGGGATCGTTGGGCTCGTGCTCTTTGTAACTCCAGTGTTCTCGACCGTGATCAATGTATGTACATGGCCGGTCATGTCACTTCTAGTAACTTTTGTCTATAACAAGTACGAAGAATACCATGTCTTGAGTGGAACCGCTTTAGCCACGGCCGCTTTTAGCGTCGCTTCTTATTTCTATTTGATTCACAAAGAAAATAAGAATGTTGTCGTCGAGTAACACATTAAGATCATTTCAAATATTGGAATATGGAGTTTTATAAAAAATTTGCTTATTTTTATTGATTTTTATTGTTTTTAATAATAACAAAACTACATTCGTAACTTAAAAAAAAAAAAAATTACATTCGTATGTTATGCAATTTCATTTTTCTTTAGGGAAATTTTCTAAAATTACCATAATCACAAGTCAACCTTTCGTCAATTACCATATTTCAAGTCAACCTTTCCTCAACTACATTTAGTCCAATTTCATACCGTTTTGACCCTGAAATGATGTACGGGTAGGTGGGAGTTTGAAAGAGAGTGAACATTTAATGTTCGATGTGGTGGTTGGACAAGAATATTGGAGGAAGATACTAATTAAAAAATTATTACCTTGAAAGTTGAAGCACAATTTTATTCATGTTTACCTCCAACACTTGAAGAAACAAGATTGAAGAAAAATTATCCATGGATTCTGGGTTGTGAAAGTTAACGTGGACGAAGTGGTGGTTGGTGACAAAGGTAGGACTGTGGACAGTCACGAAGATGGAATTGGGGACAAAAACGAAACAGTGACAAAAACAATGGATGAGATAGTGGTAGCGGTGGACAAGAAACAAAAATGTCCATTGTGACGATGGTCGGCGGTGACGAAGACGGTGGTGGGTGCGGTTGTGCACACGGGACAAGTTGTGGTGGGGACAAAAACAAAATCAATATCTTTTGTATTGAGAGGACATGACAATAATTTTGTTTAACGCCAAAAGATAAAATATGGCAGATTTTGAAACCTATTCGGGAACAAATGGCATAGAGTTTTACAAGTTTCATAAGATAGAAACTGATTTTAAATATGCAAATTGATTTTAAATAAAAATAGGATCATAAACACACAGTGGACAAGTACATGGGAAACAAAACAGCGTTAGTGGGCAACAAAGCACAAGTTATAAAAATTGTCCACTATAGAAAATAAAACAAATTACATATGGTGGTGGTGAAGTAGAAATGAGAAACGGTGAGTGAGGATTAGATGTAGATGATGAACACAACCAGCCACTTTTTGTCCATCGGTCACGGTTTCCATTTTGTCCACCGTTCGCAGTTCTATCATCTTTGATTATGTCTGTCAATGAATATGGTTGTTTCCACCACCGTTAACCACGATTCGTGTTTTTGTCTACTGTTACGATCTCTGTATGCGTATGTTGTCCACTGTTTCTGTCGTTGTTTCCGGTTTAGTCCTCTGTTCCGATCAAATTTTACAGTTTTCCACCTTTGAAAAATACGTTTTGTGTTCTAAAACTACAATCTTGAGAGGACAAGACTAAAATGAGAATTATGGACATATTAATTGAAAGCTAGTGGTAATGGACAAAGTTATCTTCTCTTCATTGTTTCCCACCTATAAATTCTCAATCTCCAAACCATTAACTCGTGTTAATTGGAAGTCAGTGGTAGTGGACAAATTTACTTTGTCTTCGTTGTTATCTTCATGTACAAATTTCAGAGAGAGAGAAAGAGAGAGAGAGAAGGAAGAAAGAAGATGAAGATGAAGATTTGAAGAAGAAAGGTATTGTCCCGTCTCCGACTTTGATCCACCGTCTCGTCTCCGACTCTATCTCCGGCAACTACCATCTCCGGTTGAGAGAGAGAGTGAAAGAGAGAGATAGAAAGAGAGATAGAGAGAGAGAATGGAAGAAGAAGAAGATGAAGAAAATGTTAATTTCGTCTATTCATGTGGTTTGTGGTATAAAATTGGAAAGGTTTTGAGGATTGTGGTATAATTGAAAAGGAGTATGAAAATTGATAAATATCTCTTTTCTTTAATGCCATTTTTAACATATTGACAAATGACAAGCACTTACCATAAATCACGATAATGAATTACGGACAGATCGAATGTGTGACCACGTGGAGTTTTATGATTAGTGAAGTCATATTAAATGCATTCACGAGGGTATAATGGTCAAAACTTTCTCTTTTACATGAATGGATAATCAGAGACAGAAAAGAGAAGCAGCTCAATTTTCCTTTATCCCCAAATTGGATTAAACCCTAATTTCTCTATCTCTCTCGAAAGTTCTTCTCTTTGATTTTAGGTTTCAGTTTCGAATCTCTTATCTTCTGTGATTCGACGAATTCAGACGTAGATTGGATATGGCGGCTGATAACACAGGCGCGAAATCGAGCTCAGCTGCAGATTCTTACGTAGGGAGCTTGATTAGCTTAACATCCAAAAGCGAGATCAGATACGAAGGAATTCTCTACAACATCAATACTGATGAATCCAGTATCGGATTACAAAACGGTAAACACGATTCGCTTTCTGGGTTTTTTCGTTTCTTTTGAAAAATCGAAGCTTTGAATGAGAATTTTCTGGATCTTGAGCTTGGAATTGAAGCTTTATTAGAGATTTTATGTTTTTCGTATGTGTAGTTCGATCATTTGGAACTGAAGGAAGGAAAAAAGATGGTCCACAAATTCCTTCAAGTGATAAAGTTTATGAGTATATATTGTTCCGTGGAACTGACATTAAGGTATAAAATCAGCTTTTGTGTAGCTAAAAATGTTATCTTTGTGAACAATTTTGAAAACACTGATTGTTCTTCTTGATTGTTTTGCAGGATCTTCAAGTCAAGGCTTCTCCACCTGCTCAACCTACACCTACACCTACACCGACGATAAACAACGATCCTGCTATAATTCAGGTCCTGCTATAATTCGTAGTACGATTTTCGACTCATCTAATTGTGTTTTTGTTTTACAGTCTCACTATCCGAATCCGAATCCGAGTACCTTGCCTCCTCCTTCTACTGTGAGTGGAACGCTGCCAATGCCAGACATTGGTTCTCATAACGGACAGCAACACGCGATGGGGTTTCAACATAGTATGCCTTTGTATCAACCTGGTGGAAATCTTGGTTCTTGGGGACCGTCACCACAACCACCGCCAATGTATTGGCAAGGATTTTACCCGCCACCTCCTAACGGTCTTCCTCAGTTGCATCAACAGTCGATGATTAGACCACCTCAGGGCATGTCTATGCCTAATTCTCTGCAGCAGCCTTTGCAATATCCTAACTTTAATGCCTCTTTATCCACTGGTTCGTCGAATTTGCAGGGTGGTTCGAGTATGCCTGAACCATCTGCTCCGTTGTTTCCTTATAGTACGAGTTCTCAGTTTCTAGCTCCGAGCTCGTTGCCTCCGTCTAGTCTGCCTTTAGCACCGTCTGCTTCACAGGCTTCAGAGATGTCACCTCCTTTGTTATCTGACAAAGCTCCTATTGCTGCGCCTCTTACACTATCTCAGGATACTAGAACCGTTGAAACAAGTGCTGGTCTTCCACTGTTGAATAAGCCTAGTGTAGTTCCTGGCTCAAGTTCTCTGATGCAGACAGCACCGTTGGCGTCTGCTCCATTTGTTGGAGATTTTGGTTCTATTAGTCAAGATAAGCCAAAACCTTCATTGGTTACTCCTGGCCAACTTCTGCAGGCTGGATCTGCTTCAGTTCCTTTGTCTACTACGCCTTCTCAAAGTACGGATAAAGATGCTGAGGTTGTTCAAGTATCATCATCAGCTGGGTTGGGACAATCTGTTCCTAATACATCAGAAGCACAACCTCCAATACTGCCATTGCCTGCCTCTGCAAGGCCAACTCAGCAGGTTTTCTTTGTTTTCCATATTCTTTTGATTTACGCGTCATGCCTTTAAGAAATATAGCCTGCTTCGCTTATCGATAGTATTGAAAAGCCTTGCTTTTTCCTTACTTTAGGAGTTTTCAATGAGTTAGCGTATGTTGATGTCTGAGTAAGCTGAAATAACCTGTAACAATTATATTTTGCACCTAGAGTCCATTTTGTCTCTGTTTTACCGTTTGACGATTATGCATGAAAAGCTTTCGGGGTTTCTTCCTTAGGGTTTGATGAGTAATAGAACTTGTTTTGCTGTTTTCCTCTCGCAGCCAAACGGGCATTCTTTCCCAAGTCAAAATAGTTACAGGGGACGTGGAAGAGGAGGAAGAGGAGCAGGGGTAACATTCCTCTGACTCATTTTTAGAATGTTACAATGCATTTTAATGTAGAACTAAAACCGTCCTTGTTTGCAGAGATCACAGCAGGTAATGAAGTTCACAGAAGATTTTGATTTCACGGCGATGAATGAAAAGTTTAACAAGGATGAAGTGTGGGGTCATCTTGGGAAGAATACCAAAGATGGTGATGGAGAAGATGATTACCCGATCGAAGAGGAAGCTGAGTTACCTAAGAAGGATGCTACAGTAAGTGCACTAGACTTATTAATCAAGTTAAAGCTTTATACACCCTCTCTGATTTTATACCTATTGCTTGTAGCCTGTTTACAATAAAGACGACTTCTTCGATAGCCTCTCATCAAATTCTGCAAACCGAGACTCCCAAAATGCTAGACCTAGATTCTCAGAGCAACGGAAACTAGACACTGAGGTATATTCTATATATATATATATACAAACTTAAGAAAATGATTCTAGTCTTAACTTGGTATAACATATGGTTCTAGACATTTGGTGAGTTCTCAAGATTCAGAGGAGGCCGTGGTTATGGACGAAATGGTTATTCACGTGGCCGTGGCTATGGCGGTCGTGGTAATGGAGGCGGAGGCGGCTACGGATATGGTGGACGTGGCTATGTGAGAGGAGGCGTATCAAATCGTACTTTCTAAATGTTATTTGCAAAAAGCATTTCAAAAATCTTTTGGAGTAAGAAGTTAAGAGAATTTGGCAATAGTGCTTTTGTTTGTTTTTTTTGTGTTTTCGTTATTTATGTTGGAACTGATGTTAGTGAAATGCTTATGTTTATAGCACCCATATTGTCAAGTTTGGAACTCTTTCCACTGTCTTCAACTTTTTTTTCTATATGTTTTACTTTTTACTAATACTATAGACTTTAATTGGTGTCCATTAACACTAGAAATAAGGATTGTAATGTGTCATCAATCTTTGACCAAAAAAAAAAATGTGTCATCAATCATAAGAGTTTTACAGAATAAGAACACTATAAACTACACTTATTTTTTATCATTTTGTACCATATGTATTTGTACGGTTACGTTACGTACTATCTTTCGTACACCACAAAATTTTGTATTACATCACTATTTTCTATGTTACAAATTGGAACCAGCATATAATTTGATTTTGCGAACTAATAAGCTCGCAGAATCGTAAAGCCATAAAACTGAGAAATTTTTTAAAAAATTTGCATTAAAAATATATAAGGGCACCTAAGTAGAAAAGAATTTCTTCGTACAAAAGTATCAAACGTAACTTAACCGTGATTTTCACAAATGTTTTTTGAATACGTGTTGCGAAATTTCCATCACAAATTAATCGATTTATGAGTAAGTTATTTTTGCATTTTCCACCATAGTCTATGGATGGATATCTAATATTGAAGGGTTGAAAATGTTTAGATAAATTGAAATGGGAGCTTTGTAATTATCGGTGAAAAGGCCGCCTTTTCATGTGTGTAATCAACCACAAAAGGGTTAATTACTGAAAAAGAGAAGTAAAGATTCAGTGAACTTTCAACTTTGTATTATAGTATTCTCTCGAGTAAATAAACTTCGGGCCCCTCGCGTTTAGTATGCGTGTACATATAACCGCCGCACATTCATACATACTTGTATACTGTTGTATTATTCCACGTGACTGTTAAAAACAACAAAAATAACCTCGAACGAACAGATAACATCGAGAAGAAATTGATGACTCTATGTGGGAAGATTAGAACAAAACTTATGTATTTTTTGCAAATAAGATAATGTGGCTGATTTCAAAGAAAACAACAACAAAACTAAGTAATTTTTGTCGTTGGCTTTTTAAATTTTATTTTGCTATTTCCGTTACAAAACCATATAATGTAAACGCATATTTGTTTCCATTATTTTAATCCTTTGAATTACGTTACATCCATAATGCATACGTTTTCCTTCATCAAACTCATGTTTTAGTGATTAGATTAGATATATATTGTTTGTACAAAATCAATAAAAACAGAATCCAGAAGTACGTGCCACTAAACCATAAATTGATGATATAGGAGTGTGAATGCATTCAAACTAAGGTTCATAAATTCATAGTAATATTTCTTTTTAGGTTTTATATTTCGCCAATCGTCGACGACCTTATCTATATCTCTCAAACTTTTCTCTCTCACTGCTGGTTTTACGATCTTTGTTGCCAAAAAGAGAAGGGTCTCTCGAGACAAGTGTTAACATCAAAAAAAAAAAAAAAAAAAGTGTTAATATCACAAATCCAACACGAGCTTCCTCCTCTCGACACGACCCTCCGCCATGTCTGCGCCAGCTATGTCTTCCCTACGCCACGTTGCATCACTCTCTTCCTCTATATATTCACACTTATCCATTTCCTCTAGTCTTTGCCTTATCAACAACCAAAACTCGTCACACAACAACAACATTTTCGAAGCTGACCACATCTTTATATGTCATCCATAGAGCCAAAGTTCATGATGGTTGGTGCAAAGAAACAACGAACGTCGGTCCAAGCTAGTTCAAGGAAAGGCTGTATGAGAGGAAAAGGTGGTCCCGAGAACGCTTCTTGCACTTACAAAGGTGTTAGACAACGCACTTGGGGTAAATGGGTCGCTGAGATCCGTGAACCTAACCGAGGAGCTCGTCTTTGGCTCGGTACATTCGACACCGCTCGTGAGGCTGCCTTGGCTTATGACTCCGCAGCTCGTAAGCTCTACGGGCCCGAAGCTCACCTCAACCTCCCTGAGTCCTTAAGAAGTTACCCTGAAATGGCATCTAATGGGACAATGTCCCAGACGACGCCAAGCAACACAAGTAGAAAAAGCAGCGATTCGGGTAACGAGGGGTCGCAGTGTTCGTCCAATGAGATGATGTCATCGTGTGGAACAAAAGAGGAGATATCATGGGAACATGTGAGCGTGGATTTACCGGTAATGGATGATTCTTCTATATGGGAAGAAGCTACAATGTCGTTAGATTTTCCATGGGTTAGTGAAGGAGATAAAGATATTTCTCGGTTTAATACTTGTATTTCCGGTGGCTATTCTAATTGGGATTCCTTTCATTCCCCACTTTGAGGTTTCACTAAACCCTTTCTTAATTATTATGAACTTATCATATACAAAATACATATACAAAAGCTATAGTCACCGTCATATAGAAATATTAATATATGTGTGTGTAGATATACATCAGCTCCATTGTAAAATATATATGAAACCCATGTTATTTATGTACGTAAACATGTGGTTTGTTCTGTAGTGTTAAAGCAGATTCTTACCACATCGTAAACCTATAAAAACGACAGTTGTTTCATGTTTGTCTTGTAGATAAAAATGTGTCATGGGGAAGATCTTAAAGTGCAATGTATCTTGTGTAATGAAAAGGGGAAAATACGTTGTGACTTATGTGTAACGGTCAATCTTAAGACTATACATTACATATGTCTGTATATTTCTGTGCCGAATCAGAACTATTTGCATTTTTAAGTTTATTGGGTTGTATATTTGTCTTTTCTGTTCTCTTTTTCTATCTTTCCTTGGCCTTTGTGCTAATGTGTAACCCTCGCGTGGCTTTGATAGACTACAAGGTTGATTTGTCACATTACATAACCTGGCCACTTTGTGCTCGGCCCAAAACTATATCTTGAAACAACATAGTCCACTATGAAAAATTGGTTTCTAATGCCATACTGCCATATATCCATTTTCCAAACAAAATACATAACACTTTTACGACTAACTCGCTTATGCACTTTCTGTCTCTGCCTCTCTGGTTATTCAAATATATTAAGAATATTTTTAGGCGTGTCAAAATGGGTAACCCAAACTCTACCCAAAATCGTATGGGTTCAAGATTTTCATGGACGGGTTTAACCCAACCCATTTATTATATTGGTAGAATTTTCATACTTAAACTCATTTATATGAAACCCGTTGGCTTAATAGGTTAAATAGGTACCCATATATATATATATCGAATCACATAATAAAATTATAAAAACTCAACACATAATTCATAAATTATTATAAATCCAACCAAAGTTTTAAGTTAAACAAGAAAGAAACTAATTATGTGTAACTTAAAATAAAATAGTAAAACCATAAAACCAATGTATCTTAAAATAAACTAGTAAAATCATAAAACCAATAAAACAGAAAACCATAAAACCAATAAAACTATGTTTAAAAAGCACTTCAATCTTTCTTCGGCTCTTCTCCTTCCTTAGATCCATCTGGTTCATTGTTCTCATCATCACTTTCAATGTCTACAAATAATAAAAAAGTATATTTAGCAACTAGTATTAATATAGTAAATATAAATGATAAATTTACCTTTTTCATCACTTGGAAAACCAAATAACCATGATCTCGTATAAAGTAGAGTCTGGACATGTTTCAGAAGAAGTTGACTTGATAATCGTTTAGAACACGAGAACCAATACTGAAAGATGATTCTGAAGCTACAATAGTTATAGGAATGTTTAGCACATCATATGCCATATAGGGTAAAGCACCAAAACGATGTATGTTATCTTTCCAGTACTGCAAAATAGACTTATCATTTTTTTTTACCTAAGAAAACCGGAAAACCCTAGTCATTTTTTTTTGTTAAACATAAATCTATTAAAAGGATATATATATTTTATATTTTGTGCTTAACACGTGGGTAACCCATAATCCTAATGGGTTTACCCATTAAACCCATGAACCCAATAGGGTAACCCAGCGAAATCCATTTATTTATATGGGTAAAAAAAAAAAACCCTTACCTACTAAAATTGTAGGTGAGTTCGGGTAACCCATGGGTAATAACCTATTTTCACATCCCTAAATATTTTTGTGGTGTATCTAATGATGATAAGATACTATGATTTGTAAGAAATAGACCGCATTCAAATTTAAAGGTGTATATTTTGATTTTGATTTTTTTTGGATATAGATAAACTGATACAAATTTTGAACCTACACTACAAATCAGTTTGGGTTTGGATTTGATTTTGACTCGACGTCAATTTTGCTACCATCATAAATAAATTTGATATTTTTTAATTCAGTTTTTGTCCAGTTGTTAAGTTTCAGTTACTTTCAAGATTTTGGATATTTGAATTATAAATTGTAGCACACTTTTTTTTACCTTCAATTCAGTTGAAATCGGTTCGATTTATCCAACTTGAAAATCTCTCTTTTTTTCAAAGATATCCTTAAATAGAGACTCTTTTTTTTTGACGTCATCCTGAAATAGAGACTATAAATGCACACTATGACATTCTTTTATGATCGAAAACGAAAAAAAACCCCACAAGAAATGTAAAAAAATGGCACTAATATATCAGCCAAATATATAATTATATAGAGTAGTCCCAATCCAAGCTCCCACATACTCTTCATCGTCACTATCATCTTCACCACCATGCTCATGAACAATGATGTCTCATCCACTTTTTCTTTTCTTTTCTCAAAAACCTTACTTAGGTAATTAATATAAATAAAAATCATAAACTAAAAAGCAAACACACAAAAAAAGTCATAATAAAACACAAACGACACACCATTTGTTTTCCCTTTTAATTGGGTTAATGGCATTTTGTAATTATTAAGCTTGAAAAAGAAACTTGAGTGGTCAAACATTGTCCGTTGACTGATGGAGTAGTGGAGTTGTAATGGAGGGCTTGATTGAGCTACGAGAAGCAGGTGCGCGCTCGCTACCATGCTCCGGGGAGGACTGGATTGCTGCCTTCTCAAGAGCTAAAAATTTCCTCTCTTCGCTTTTACCGTATAACACAAAGTAAAGTCCTGTTATGATTAACACAGCTCCAATAATCCTGCCAATAGAGAAAATCCACGTCGCGAAAATCTATGTTTAGGTCCTCGAATCAAAATTAAATTTGCTGTAAAGCACCCGTATATTTGGTCTATAGTTTTTACATACCCTCCCAAGTAAAACTGTTCGCCTAACGCAATCGAAGCCATAATCGCAACAACTAAAGTCTGAACAGGTTGGTAAACCGCAACGAAGACTGGACCTCCTCTGTCAATACACCAAATTTGAACTGCAAACGCGATTCCAGACGCGACTATTCCCTGTAAAATATAACACATTGTAAGGACTAAATTACCCAGTTTTAAACAATAAGTAAAAAAATCGAAAGATTTAGTATTTGTTTTTATTTTTGAATTGAATGTAAAATTGTATTCAAACCAAATCGTTTTGACAATAAAAAATTTACCGCGTATAGGATGGTGAAAAGCTCCCAACCAGAGTGAAAAATCCAAGCTTGAGGTTCTCTTTCACAAAAAGCAGCAATGATCAAGAACTGAATGATTCCGAAGAAACAAGTGTAAGAAGTAACCGAGAGTCTAGCCGGGTAAGATTTAAGAACCGGAGCTTGAAATACTAGCCAACCGGACCACGAGAGACAGTGACCAATCAAGTAGATACAACCAAGTGTCCAATTTTTCGGCGCGGCGTCCCCTAACGGGGCTAACACCGCGGAGGCGGGGGAGCTAGTGGTGAGGAGGTGAGTATGGAGGTGGCTAGCCGGAGTATAGATTGTGGGACCCTTGTATAGAGTTATGACCGAAGCTCCGGCGACACAAAGAGCGGTTCCTAAGACTTTGGAAATACCATCTCTTCGGTTTATTCTAACTTTCTCAATCCTGATTCACATGCATAACATAAACATGTGTGGTACTTAAGTTACTAGTATATATGATCATACTATTTTTGTAAATTATTTGACATGGGTATTTAATGTTGTCTACGTATACTATTATCCACTTATACGTTGAAAAGTCAAATGAAAATTATTAAAGTGGTTAGTTATAGCTGTCCATGAATTATTATTTTCGAAATTAAGACAGGAGAAAATAGAAGAAAATTATGGATTGTTGTTACCTGAGAAGAGCAGCCATGAGAAATGTAATGGCAGGAACAGAGTTTTGCATGGAAGAAGCAAATGTTGGTGAAGTGTTGTCTAGTCCCAACAAGTAAAACCCTTGGTTCGCTGTTATTCTGTCGTGTAATAAAATCCAATTAATAATCCAATAATTTTGTTACTAGAAAAGTTCTCAAAGTGAGGAATTTATTATTATATATTTAGTATATACCCGATGAGTGCTAAAAAGAAGAATTGGATTAGAAAGTTGAGAGTAATCGCTGGTCTCTCCTTCCTATATAACACAAATTATGGTAATTAAATTACTAAATCACATAGAAAAAAAAATAGGGTTTTTAAATTTAGAAGTGAAAGAATTTGGTTACTTTTCGAGGAAGTAAGCGAAGGGAAGGAGAAGAAGCAAAGCGATGATGTTACGATAAACAGGGAAAACAAGTTTGCTTATTCCCATGTTCAGAGCAGCTCTTGAGACCACATGGAATCCGGCATAACCGAATTGTAACGTAAGCATAGCTATGTGAAGCTGAAGTTTCTCCGGTACTCCCCATAACGTTCTCCGGTCATTTCCAGTAGTATCCGCCATTGGAACTTGATCCTTTGAAGAATCGGACAATGGAGAAAGGAATGTGTATGTGTGTATGTGTTGATTGATTGTGGAAAATGGAGTGAAGTTGTGGAGATATAAATATAGGTAGATAGCTATCTCCTTCCACACTTGGGTTGTGTGGGAACCACCATCACTTGAGAAGTTTTAATATGGTATCTATTAAATGTTATAAACTTGTAATGTGAAAAAATTGGAAAACATGGAATTACACTACAAAAAAACACCCCCATTTGCAAGGGAGATTTTCATCGCAAATTCGTAGCAAACGGATATTTGCGACGATTTTGCAAACCAAAAATCGTCGCAAATATATAAATAGTCGCAAAACCGTCGCTATATTAGCGACGAATTTGCGACTTTACTTTTTGTGACGGATTTGCGACAAATACTGTTCACCGCAGATTTGCGACGCAATTGCATCGGTTTTACGGGGTAAACATTTGCGTCAATTTAGCGGCGGTTTTGCGTCGAATTTTGCGACGGAATTGCGACTTTTTTTTGCGTCGTTTTTGCGTCGAATAGTTTTGCGACGAAATTGCGGCTTCTTTTTGCGACGGACTTGCGTCAAAACTTTTTGCGACGTAATTGCGGCTTTTATTTGCGACGGTTTTGCGAGGGTTTTCATGTGATTTATTAAAAAAAAAATAATAATAATAATTTATAATTTAAAAATAAAATCAAAAATATTTTAAATTTAATATAAAACATAAAATAAAGTTTGACATAAAACATTAAAATACATAAATCTAAAACCGAAAACAAATCTAATCGAATCTGAAATTATCGAGCGGATCCCTGGTCGATGTGCCTCCTTCGTCGTCTTGTCTCCTTCTCATAATCCCGGCAATGCGGGGTTCGTCTTCGCTAACTCTGCGAACATATCATCATAGACGGTCACAGTCCTCTCTAACTTTTTCTCCGTTTCGCCGAGCCGTTGTTTTGTTTCCTGGAGCTCCTTGGCTATTTGCGGATCAGAAGCAAATCTCGAAACGGGACAAAATGGCACTCCATGATCATCCGTCCGGATAGATCCTGTAAATGCCATCTTTCCCTTACGGGTTCGAGGAGCCATCTACAAAATAAAATTAAAAGTTTACAATTTTACATAAATAATAATAATATAATTTTATTTTTAAAAATGTTAATAGTATAATAAATATTTAAAATTGTGAATAAAATTAAAAAGGAAATTAAGTTTTTACCTGTGATGCGACACGGTTGATCGCCATCGGTGTCATCTGAGTAGGTTGACCATCGGGAGTAAGCTGGGTTGAGAGTTCTTCGACTCGGTCAATGACATCGTCGTAGAGCTTGTGGACACGTTCATCAACTCATGTCCCGTCCCGCCTGCGGTGGGTCTTCTCCCAAACCTGTGGCATCGTTGCGGGAACTCCTTTTTCCACGGCCTGAAAATGAAAACATATTAGAAGTTGAGATTTTTGTGACCGTAAAAATTGAAAGTAAAAAAATTAATAACTTACAATGTCAACAGCATACTGAGCATAAGAAATCTGTCCCGAACAGTGTTTTGAAGGTTGGTCACTACCGCCAACCTTCGTCAATCGAGCAAACGAGCATTGGGCAGACTTCTCCTGAGATGTCTCCAACTGCCAGAAGGCGACAAGGCCAACCCAAATATTGGGATCGAAGAAAGATGGCATACATACCTTCGGATCCGGATTCTTTTGCCACTACTTCTTCCACCGTCCTATTTGGTCGTTGAGACGGTTCTTCGCTTTCTCCTCAAATTCCTCACGAACAAAACCATTAATCGCGGGGTCCCAATAATATTTTTGCTGCAAATTGTCATAAATTAGAACATAAGTTAGAAAATTACAAAATTGAATAAATAAATAAAAGTTAAAAAAATATAAAAAAAAATTACCGCGAATTGTTTGTACCACCAATCCTTGATCTCCTGGGTAACATACTTCCAACTCGTGTGGCACATCTTGAAATCCCGCTCTATGATCTTTCTAACATCCTTTCCGACTGAATTTTTGCAAAACCTAAAAAAATATATAAAAAGCATATTATGTGTAAATATATTAATAATTATTAAACAAAATTAAATTAAAACTATGTAAAAAAAATTACTTACCACACAGCGTTGCCGGTAGGGTCAGGTTCTAAATGGGGAAGAACCTGCCTCCGGGACTAACGAGAAGCTGCCCCAAGGTCATGTCATCCCATGAAGGAACTGGTCCAGGGTTTGCCTCGGGAGGTGGCGTCGGCTGTGACTCAAGAATCCTGGATACAGAGGCGGAAGGAGAGGCGTGCGCGGAATGTGTACGCTGTCCTGGTCGTGAATGACCTCTACCACGACCAACACCGGGCTGTAAGTACTCGGTATACTCGTTCTTCTCCATCTAAATAAATTTTATAATTTTTGAAATTAGTAATTGCATATTAAAAAAATATGTAATCTGATATTGATTTTAACAATTTTAATGATAACATTAAATTAACCTAATCAAAATTAACAATTTTAACTATTATAATATCAATATTAGTTAATCCTCAATTATCAAGTACAATTCCATTCCTAATTAATTATTCCTAACCATTCTCCTATAAACCACAATTAACTAATAAATTATATACGAAAGAAAAATTTAAAATTCGTAAAAGAAAAGAAAAATTTAGAGAATTACCTTATAAGGTCGGGAATGATTTGGAAGGTCGAGGGATCGGGAATGATTTGGAAGGTCGAGGGAACTTTTTGTTAGAGGGAGAAACGGTTTTTGTAGAGAGAGAAGAGAGATGTGAGGAATGAGCGAGGGATTGGAATTGCATATATAGGGAAAACTTTCCCTCGCAATTCCGTCGCAATTCGGTCGCAAAGTGGGTCGAATATTTCACCCAATGCATGTTTGCCGCCACAACTTTTCATTTCCCGCCCAGGAAACATCGCAAATGCCTCGTAAATATTAAAAAAAACTGTCGCAAATGTCTTGCAAACTGTAAATCCCAAGGTGAATGTACGATCAATTAATAGAGTTGACCGTAATTATGGTCGCAAAAGTGTAGCAAATTTTGCAACGTATTTGCGACGAAATCGTCGCAAATACCTCGCAAATAAACAATTGCTACGCATTTGCGACGTGTTCGTCGCAAATCCCACGCAAACGAGGTTTAGGGTATACTTAGGGGTTTGGATGTTTTAGATCAAAATTACGATTCATAAAAGGTAAATACACACTTTTTTAGGTCCTTAGTCCGTGTATGAAGCAAAGTTAGTCTACTAATTGAAGTTTTTTGTAAAATCGGCAAAAATGATAGATTGATCATATTCTTAGTATAAGTGCATGTATGTGATACTTCCAGCAATGATTGATCTCTCTACTCTTGCGAGATTTGTCGCCTTCATCTTCAAATGTTTGAAGAACCTTTCGAAGGGGTACATCCATCGAAATTGGACTGGACCACCCAAATCTAACTCATGTGGTAAGTGTACAACCAAATGTTCCATCACATCAAAAAAGGAAGGTGGAAATATCTTCTCTAAGTTGCAAATAGTGAATGGAATGTCTGAATTCAACTTCGAGATTTTGTCCTTCATTAAGGTTCTGGCACATATGTCTCTGAAAAATGCTCCAATACCTAAAACACCAATCCGGTCTGGAGTAAGTTAATTAATACAGTTACAAAATACATGTATGTATATATTAATAACCATAGATAAACGTAACACCTGCAATTGCCTCGTGTACATCATGCGGTAAAAGCTCTTGAAAGACAAAAGGGAGTAGTCGCTGCATGAACACATGACAATCGTGGCTCTTCATCCCAGAAAATTTCCCCCCTTGCTCAACACACCTTGAAAAAGTTGACACGTAGCCATCTGGGAACTTCACCCACTCCTTAACCCAGTTAATCAAAGCATTCTTCGCAGAAGGTGATAGTCGGAAACTGGGAATAGGTGCCCTACCATCTCCTGTTAGATGCAACTCAGGCCTTATGCATAAAACCGCGAGATCCAGACGAGATTTCTGATTGTCTTTTGTTTTCTCTGCAACATTCAACAATGTGTGTATAATATTCTCAAAGAAATTTTTCTCCACATACATGATATCCAAGTTGTGCCTCAGCAGATGCTCCTTCCAGTAAGGCAATTCCCAAAATATACTTTTCTTATGCCAGTTATGGTATACCCCATACCCAACAGGCATATTTGTTGGATTACTTTGCCAATTACCTCCAACTTTTACAGTTTCTTCCGCACCATATCCATCCATTTGTTCTTCCAACTCCTCACCTGAGAGGTAAACCAAGGGGGAGGTTTTAACAACTCGATTTCGAAATAAAGTCCTACTCTTTCTATAAGGATGATCCCTTGGAAGAAAACAACGATGGCAGTCAAACCAGCAAGCTTTCCCTCCTGCTGACAATTGAAATGATTTGGTCTTATCTAAACAATAAGGACATGATAACTTTCCGTGCGTTGTCCATCCAGATAGCATACCATACGCCGGAAAGTCGCTTATCGTCCACATGAGGAAATCCTTCATGTTAAAGTTCTTACAGCTCGACGAATCAAATGTATGTACACCAACATGCCACAACTCCTTTAGTTCTTGGATAAGAGGCTGTAGGAAGACATCAAGTGATCTTTTAGGATGCTTTGGCCCTGTAACCAAAATGCTGAGAAATAAAAATTCTCGATGCATACACATTTCCGGTGGGAGATTATATGGCTTCACTATGACTGGCCACAATGAATATTGCCTACAAGACATCCCAAAAGGACTAAACCCATCAGTGCAAAGACCCAAATACACATTTCTATGTTCTACAGCAAAGTCTGGATGTACCGTGTGAAAGTGTTTCCACGCCTTTGCATCTGATGGATGGGCGACCACCCCTTCCTCACAATCGTGTTCTACGTGCCATCTGATTGCCTCTGCTTTCTGCTCTGATTGATATAATCACTTTAGCTTATCTTTTATTGGAAGGTACCATATACGCTTGAACAGGACTTTGGTGCGACCACTAGTCTTCTTATATCTTGGATGAGAGCAAAAACGACATTCCTGCAGCTGAGCATCATCTTTCCAAAAAATCATACAATTATCAATGCAGACATCAATCATCTCAGACGGTAATCCAAGACTTGCTACCAATCATCTGCAGAGTTATTACCCTCTGGCAAATACTCTTTAAACAATTCACCCCATTTATCCATGTAATTTTCACTAAGGTTATCTTCGCTTTTAATTGTCATCATCCTAGATGCTAACGACAATTTTGAAAGCCCTTCTCTACATCCTTCGTAGATAGGTTCGTTAGCAGCATCTAACATATCATAAAAAAATTTAGCACTCGGGTTTGGTTCTTCAAAAGTATTATCACTAAACGAAGCAGTAGTTTCTTGAAATGCATCATTGACCATATCATTAAACCTATTCCCATCTGTATTTCCATATGCAGATTCATTAAAATTATCATGACCATACTGATAATTATTATCCTCATAATTACTACCACCTTCTACATTCCCACGATAACTCGTACTTGATCTACCCGGAACATTGACAACAAAATCCTCCCCATGCGAAAACCAAACATAGTAGTTAGGTAAAAACTCCCTCGTAAATAAATGTTTCCAAACAGTTCGTGTATCATGTGGAGCAAAGTTTTTGCATTTCACACAAGGACAGAAAATTTTCACGTTACCGTCGTTGGTATATCCTGCGACAGCCCCTTGGTTGTTTATCGCCTGGGTCAAGAACTGGTCAAGCCCTTCTCTAAACTCTCTAGAAACTTCGCCAGTTTTTGGATCTTTGCGGTTGTACATCCATGCTCGAACCACGTAGACCTCATGATGCGAAGACATCTTCGATTATCAAATTTTAATATCTTTCTTTGGAAAAAATAGTGTGTTTCTCAGAGTTTGATGTTTTAGAGAATGCTTTGAATGTTTATTAATTCTGTTCTTCACATTCACGGAATTTATAGAACTTTGGATTTTTTTGCTACTCATTTGCGACGTTTTTGCTAAAGTTTTGTGACTCATTTGCGACAAAAAATATTGTACCTATAAACCAGTAAGACTCATTAAACACGTTTTGTAATAATTTTCGTCGCAACTGCGTAGCAACTATTACTTCGTCGCAAAACAGACGCAAAATTATCGAAAATATTTTAAAATATCTTGCCACGCAAACCCGCCGCAATTTTTGCAGCGGAATTGCGTCGAGACTTAATAATCGACGCAAAACCGTCGCAAATGTTATAGTGTTTGCGACGGTCTTGCGTCGATAAGTTGCCACGCAAATTTGCGACGATTTAGCGTCGACCCGCGGATTTTCGTCGGCAATTCGTCGCAAGTGTCTCGCAAATTTGTGAGGCTTTTTTCCGTCGCAAATTTTCGTCGCAAATGGGCATGCTTTCTTGTAGTGTTAGGTCTAGTAATGTTTTTTGTTTGTTCTGATCATATGAGGAAACACAAAGATTGTTACTTTGGTACATAATGGAATTTTGTTTGAAGGCGTTTACTCTTTGATTATGATACAAAAATTGGGAAATAATTTTTTAGTGTTTTTTTTTCAACCAAATATTAATTAGATAAAACTCTCCCTATTGGTTATCCAAAGATGAGGTAAGTTGTCTACATAAGAAGAAAAAAAAGCCCTCAACCGAGCGAGCTTGACATTTGATGTGCGTGTTGATAACAAGAAATGCGGGAATTGAGCACGTAGTTCTTCAAATCTGCTTGCAAGGATGCTGAACGCTGGCCAGTCCTCCGTCGATTGGGAGAACTTTATCAGATAAACACAATCCATCTCGAAACTCTGGCATGACATATTATTTTCCAACATACTGCTTATGGCCCAGAGAAACGCTTCTGTTTGTAGATAATTTTTTTGAGTTTAATACCTTATTTTTGCTGTTCAATTATATATATATATATATATGATCAAATAGGTTATTTCGATTATATATTTGTTTCTCTTCCTTTACTACATTACATTATAACATTTTTATTTCTAGATAGATTAATTACTTTAGACAATGGAATCCTATTGTATGAAATCAGGACTTCATTTTTATAATTAAAAATATATATTCTTAAAATTGAGGCTTCAAGATTATTAACAGTTAACTAAAATAAGAAAGTTAAACCTAAGTGGCTATCGCGGACTGAATAACTTGATAAATTCCAAGTTATGATTTTTCATCTTTAGCTACTCAAATTTTAATCCTAAAGTATCATGTTCTATTTCATGAACCAGTAATCAGAAATTATGAACTACCATTATATTAGATATACTAGATGACTCCCCGCGTAATACGCGGATAAAATATTCTTTGTTTTTATAAGCATCAAACTAATAAAAAAAACGTCGTTTCATCATTACTAATGGTGTTTTATTAGAATTTTGATTTGATTAAATTTTATTAGTTTTACGATTTCAGTATATAAATAATATTCTCAAAGGTAATACATAATCGAATAGAGATGATTTTGTATGGTTTAGGTTTTGGTTTGTATTCTAATTTGAAACAAATAAATTCTTTACGAAAATAAAAAGTTTAAATCATCTTTTTGTTATGTTCATTACCAAATGTGGATTTCTGGATAAACACAAATTTATTTTTTTGTCAACTAAATATAAATATTTTAACACTAAATAAATTATACATGATTAGTTAGTCACTTCAAAATGAAGTTGTATTCATAACGGTTTTAAAATATAATCGAACTTGATGATAGATAAAAATTCTTAAAGGGAATCGAAATTAACGCCAATCCGATTAAGAAATGGGAGCACTAAAAGTTTTTTTTATGGTGCCAGACGACCTCCTGTTCATGTTCTATTCATATTTTATTCAGCGTCAATGAACATAACAACATTTCCGCTTATTATTTTACCCTAAAATCAGTTTTTCTATGTGAAATTGTATTCTTTAAATCGAAGAAAATCGTGTAAAACAACCAAAATATGAACAAATAAAAATAAACATGATTAAAATCTATGAAAAGAATATGAAGTTAACAATAAATTTACACACACATAAAATGATATAGTTTAGAAATTTTAGGTCGAGATATTTGTAATTTACTATCTGAATAACAATTTTCATATGCGTTGCCAAAATTTTAGTCCTTTTAGTCTTAGATCTTCATCTTTAACCTCTTAATTTACTAAATAAGCTTTCTTCATGTGTCATTTTTTACTTCTTCTATCTTATTCTTCTGACAAAAACAAAACAAAGATAACTAAAAATGAGCATGATTTGGTGTATATTTAAAATTAGGATGAAAAAATTAATAAAACATGTATAATATTATTTCTAATGTTTCACTACAATTAGAAGATGGTATTTGCAGTTTTAAAATGAAAAATTAAGATCTATATGTAAAGGGAAGAAATGAAGGATATATAGGTTATAGGTAATTAGGTTTAAATGTTTCCTAATCATTTTTAAAAAAAATATGTGATGAATTTTTCGTGACCAAATGTTTTTATTATTATTTAAGTTAAATTGTTTTAGAAGATTCTATAAAAAAAGATTTGGAAAGATTTTTTGTGATAATCAAACTTTTAAAAGAAAAAAATAGTTATTATCTTGTCATGTCATAATTATCACATTGCCATGTCATGATTCTTATGGTGAGAATGATTGTGAAGATGACATGTAAGTTTCTTCTCACAAATCACTTCTCTAATAATATATAGGGGATTTAATAGTCAACCATATTCTAATCACAAATTTTCTATAGAATACTGGAAAATACAATTTTCTTTTTCTTTTTACTGCTTTAATATTTCGAAATTTCTACTATCACTACAACATGAAGCATCAAAGTTTATAGCCCATTGATATCGTTATATATGTGCTCTATTGTTCATAACTTTTTCTTGAGTGGAAAAATGTTGGTGGTATTCAAATTTCCGGTAATACGTTTATATACAGTACTGAAATTCAGTGATAATTCACTTTATTAAAAATGTTATTTGAAAATTCACAAAAATTCAAAAGTTTGTTTATAAATCTTATTAAAATAGCCACTTGCAGTTTGTTTATCTAAAACGAACGATACAAAGATTTACGAAGGTAATTTTTTGTGTTGAATTTACAAAGTTATTTTGTCAATGGATAATCAAAAAATGATATTTCAACACACACACATGCAAATGTTTTCGTTGTACATCAAATCAAGTTACCCATTGGAAATCCTGATTAGAGAATATCACAAACTGAGCAAAAACCAGTCCATTAACTGTTGGAACAAAACATTCTTGATTTATTCTAATTAGAAGAAAACGACTATGAAGATGATAAAATCTAAATTGATTAAACAAAGAATCCCCAATTTTAACTTTGTACTATTTGTATTTATATAAAATAAAGCATAGAGCAAAAATGTGTAAAGGGCAAAGGCTGTCTCCCACATTCTTTTATTTCTGACTGTTTTAGCTGACATGACAACCCTCACGCCACTACTCATGAACGCAACCATCATTATTCTTCTTAATTTTTAATCTTACAAAAATCAATTTTAATCTGAAAAATCAAAAAGGGAAAAAAATAAATAGAAAAAAACACAAATGTTTACTACTGTATTCTCTCAATTTGCACTCACTGTCTTTAGACATTATAATGGTTTTTGTTTGTCCTTTCCTTTGATATTTATTTGGCAGCATGGCATTGCTACTAATTATTACTTCCACAGTAGTCGCCAGGAGAATGTTTTAGTACTACTAAATTTAGTATTAACGTTTTTTGTTTAGAGTAATTATATAGTAAATGATTTCTTTCTCAAGAAAAAACTATTATAATGATTTTTTATACTCAACATCTGTAAAGTCTTGGTCTATTCATTTGGAAGGGTACATTTGATTCGTCATAAGAAAGTTCGTATTTCGGTGTCTAACCTTAGTCATTGCAAATCTAGTTTGTTCTATATTTTAGAATGGTTAGCCTTGTTTTTGTCTTATTTTAGTCTGTTTATTATATTTTGACATGTCAATAAAAAACATCTACAAAATTATTTGATTGTAGTAAATAATGATAGTAAAAATCATTTGATTTACACTTTTGTAAACATTAGGTTAGATTGGTGAAAATCTTTATAATCTTTATTCCACTGTTTAATTGTACCGATTTAGATTATACCAATCACAAAAACTTTATCAAAAATTTTACCAATACTATTACACTAATCTTTATTTATACAGCTTTATCTCAAATCTTTATCTATACAGCTTTGCATTATGCTATAAAGCTTACCGCTCCAGTTTACCGCTCCAGATTTAAAAAAAGTTAGGTTACCAATCGGACCCAATATTATTTCTTAATATTAGTTAGTTTCTTTTGTGTAAGTTAAATAATTAATTTTGTAGGGACGAGCCCCACGCGCACTAGCGAATGAGACCCACAGTACCTCCTATTTTGTAGGCACACCCACACGATCAGTATTTATGTACACACTTACACCAATATCATTATCTGTATGTGTCCTCAATTATTTTTGCTGTGTGGGTAATTGTATCACTTTATTTTTAATACGGATTCTTAAATATATTTGTATCCATGTAGAATTATGCTTGCTTGTAGCCTTTCATTTTTTTCTCTTTCTTTTTGGTTTATTTTTTTTGGAAAGATGGACAATATACAGAGACATTTTATAAATGATGGTCGAAACATGTGCATAAATTTTGTATTATTATTATTATTATTATTATCATTATTTGTTTTTGGTACAAATATTATTATTATTATTTTGGCCATGTATGTGTAATATAATTACGACAAAAAGTTGTACAATTTCTTGTCACAAAACTGTTTTTGATTATCAGTATGAAATCTTCATTATAAAATATATTGAAAGTCTAATAAATCTAACAAACATATTTATATTTTCACGTAATATTGCGTTATTTATGTAACGCCCCGACCGCCCCTCCCATGAGCCCTCGTCTATTCTCAAGCCTGTGGGCCCACTTTGTCTGACGGTCGGTGCGTTAGTTTGGGAGGCTCGGAAGTTATGTTTACTAACTCTGCAACTCACCACGCGATCTTTTCCCGTGTTTTGATCTCACTCACACGGTACTGGAAACGACTTCCTAGTAGGTCACCCATCTTGAAACTACTACAGCTCAAGCACACTTAACTCTGAAGTTCTTTCAAGACATGTGACCGAAAAGATAAGTGCACTTTAGTTATATAGGTAGCTAAATCAATTCTTTTAAATCTCTCCGCATATACCGCATATACCACATATTCCTTGAAACTGGGGTGTCACAATTTATCTTCTATAAATCTAACCTTATCCCCAGGAACAAAAGCTAAAGTTTTAATTTGTCGTTACCTGACCTAAGACTCTACGCTAGAGGAATGTCTCAAAATATAATATTCTGAAAATTTTATAAAATTTGAAAAACAACCCATATTATGAAAGTTTTGAAAAGTAACTTTTTAATTAGATAAAAAAAACACCAATATCCTCATTTGAGATTTTATAATTAAGAAAAGCAGGTATTTATTTTGTTTTCTTTATTAATCTTGAAATGAAAAGCTTATTTTCTAGAGTATAAAAAAATTAAGATAATTTTTGATATAAATACGTCTTTTCTATTATTAGATTAGATTTAGATTAAATATACTTAATAGATAATATATACATGTTGCTAATTAGTCATCCTAGGAAGTTTTTCATTCGAAAATAATATAATCCATTACCATCCATGTATTCTTGAAAGCTAAAAAAAAAATGTAATTGACATATAAGATAGTTATGGTGATTTCATCTCTCTTTACACTGAATAAATGATATGAAAATTTAAAAAAAAAAAAAAAATGAATGATATGAAAACAAAGATAAAGAGTTGCTAGGAAATCTATGAGAAGATTCGTCAATTGAAAAGTTCAAGAAAAACGAATATACAATTAAGTAAGAAATGAGAAAGTTAAGACCATAAATCCAAAAAAAGAATAACAAAACTACGTTTTAATTTAAACTAAAATATTAACCCATAAATTAAAAGAGTAAACAAATGAAAATTCATATGCTTCAAAAAGACCAAAACTTACGTTAAACTGAGAAAAATCATGTGTGTTTTTATTATTACATCCATTAAATTAAAATTATGTGAATATTCTTTTCATTATTAAAATTAATTGGTCTAATTTCTTTACGATATATTGGCGATTTCCAATGTAAAAAGGTTAGTTTATAAAAACATTAAAACATGGGTTACTTTTCAAAATACATAAATTTATTATATATTTTTACAAATTTCTTCAATATAAAAATGTTGTTTCTAAAATGATTCTGAGTTTTATACGAAATTTCTAAAATTTTAGTTTTTCGTTAAAAGTAATTACTACTAAATGTCGTTCCATCATATATTCATTTCCATAGATAGACTTCTCCTAATACAAATATGATATTAACTATTCATAGCTGCAAAAAAATATCGATTGTGTTTTAAAAAAATCAGTGCATATAAAATACAAGCTTAAAAGAAGAAATCAATTTTATATGGGCACTCTAAAAATACCATGTTTTTATTAAAAAAAAATACCAATAAATAATTGAAAAGAATTCTAAATTTTAAAAACATTTTTGAAAAATACCAATAAAAATTGAAAAGAATCCTAATTTTTTTTAAAAATTCATATTATTTTTAAGAAAGTTTCTTACAGCTAAATATTTGTGACATTTATTTTAACACAATTTGTGTGTGTATGTGTGTGTGTGTAAGCTTAGGTTATTTTCTTTTTTTCCGGCAGGTTATTCTATTTTAATCTATGAAATGAAGGCGTATATATGTGATGCACACGTATGCTCAACCGTATCTTTTTTTTGTCACAAAACACACTTCTTTATTAGCTTACGAAAATACATTATCTGTATCAGTAAACCAATAGGGGGTAGAAGTGCTCAACCGTATCTATAATACCATTTGTCGAGAAGATCCACTCATTAACTATTCCAAATCTAAACACATTTTTTCATCTAAAAATATATGAATCATTAATTATAACATGCATACTTCTGCGATTGCCGATTTGAATATTTATTTCAACATCGGAAAATTTTAATTCAGCTTTGAAGCATTACCAACTGAATCAAACATCCCGTCGTATTATTGTATATCTCTGTATGTTTGAGTCTGAAAACTATATTTGATTATCAGTATATTGTTGTTATCAGTAAAAATTAAATAAACTACTATTTGTTGTGAATAACATAAATATACAGTAAAACCTCTATAAATTAATAATGTTGAGACTTTGAAAATTTATTAATTTAGAGAGATATTAATTAATCGATAAATTATTAATTATTAATTTATAGAAATACTTTTTCAATTTCTAATCTTAACAAAATTATTTTATTTTAAAATGGAATTTTCTCTAAAGTTAATATTCTAGTAAATAATATTTTACTTAAATTTTCAAAATGTTTTGTTGTTTACATATATTATATCAATTTTTCTTCTACTAAATGATATTTTCTCTTGTATTTACGAAATTTTAGTTGTTTCAATATTCTTCTTAGGTTTTTGATTAAGCATTCTTCATGTTTAATATTTTATCATTGTTTCAACACCATAATTTGCAATGGCTTCCCAACTAAGATTTATTACGAAATCAATAATGACAGATTAGATGCCCAAAGAGTTATGTGAGTACAAAAGAGACCATATGTCATGCATCCGAAAAGATTTGCAAACTTAGTTTGAAAAAAATTTTAATCTAAAAATTAGTCAAGATGTACAATCTCAAACACACTTGAGAAGACAACACAATAAATTGCTGATGCAATAAGGTTGATGCAATAAAAAAAAAATTAGAGTTAAGCTTCAACGTAATTCCAACTTTAAGATAAAAACTAACAATATTGGAGTCATGTATTACTAAGTCATCTTAGTTATATATATTATACCTATGATTTATAATTATTAATTTATAATGTTGTTGGGACCATATTTTACATATGATTTTCAAAATTAATTATTATCTAATTATCTTATCGAATTTTGCTAATTTTACATTGGCCCGACTCGGGACCGGAAAAATTTATTAATTTATAGTGATTATTAATTTATCGAGTATTAATTTATAGAGGTTTTACTGTAACATAAGATATGTGTCTTGTACATATCATCTTTGTGTGTTTGTGTGTATAATGTTTGTACGAATAAGGGAGGTAGAGACGAGAGAGTAGAGATCAAGAGAAGAAGAAGACTTTGTATTAGTATCATTTGTGTTTTCTACATATCCACACATTTGTGTGAGCTTCTTTACATCACAAAGAGACTATTTATAGGTGAAGCAAACTTGGAGACTAAGAAACTTAAGAGAGAAGGAACTTAAGGATAATGCTTGCTAAACTTATCCATATAGACTAAAGGATAAGATCACTTAAGCTTATCCATATAAACTAAAGGATAATATCACTTAAGCTTATCCATATAATACTTACTCATCAAGCAAGTTTCTTACCATACAAGTAATAGTTAATCATCATCTTTCATAACACTCTTCCTTGATTAACCATTACTATGTATACCGTCTCGTGTATCTTAGCATCTTAACACTCCCCCTTGAGTATTCATCATTTTTCATGTATCCAGTTTTAGACTGTCTCGTTAAAAACCTTCCATGGAAAACCCAGAGGGAAAAAACCATGACAAGGAAAAGAGTGCAATCTCTCCCTTGAAAAAGATTGAGATGATTATCTCTTCATAATTTCCACAGATGCAATCTTCCCCTTAAATAAGTCTTGTCACTTCATAGACTCCATAAAGCGATTCATTTTGATCATTCTCTTCGCTCGTCTTGGTTTCATCAACGTATGACATAACGTTTAGAGAAATGATAGACTTTTCTCATTGTAACATGTCTATCTTTGGCGTGTTCTTAGTTGTCTCGTTAAAAACCTCATCATGGAAAATCCAATGGGACTAAAACTATGATAAGTAAAAAAGAGTACAACCACGCTCATCATCATATTTCTCCCCCTGGAAACATCATCCTTACGAGATGCATTCCAATAATATATTCCATTCTTTTGGGAGTTTTTGCGTGTTCTATGCTGCCTCGTTAAAAACCTTTTCATAGAAAAACTCAATGGGACAAAAAACCATGATAGGATAAAAAGAGTACAGCCACGCATATCATTATCATTTCTACCCCATAATTTTTCACTATGGACGTAGCTGATGGATATCTAAATTCTTAACGTCTTCTCAACATTTCTCTGTTTCGGGTTCATCTAGACCCTTTTCACTTATGTCTTCTAGACATTTCTTATTATATGTTTAATTTTGGAATACCTGAGGAAATTGTTTTCCTTCCAAGGTTTCAATTCCAAATTATTTTCATCATACTAATTGCGATAACTCTTTAGGAGTTTCAATCGCGTAGAGCTCCCGGGAACATAATAATGATATCATTATCCTTCTAGGATTATAAATATTGAGCGCAATCCAAGTCATTTTGTCCATTCATCTTCATGAACAAATCTTCTTGATGTTCGGACTGTTGGTCCAAACATCTCTCATTTTTCAAACGAATATCAAAGACTTGATTGCCTCTTCTAACGTATTGGCCAATACTTTTCTGTCTACGCTCATCCTCAGAGCGGAGTCATGATCCTCATTATTTATTTTGCGCGCTTTATTATTTATTTTGTCAAAATATATTTTTCTCTTTGGTTCCCTCTTTTTACATGGTTAATCAAGATCTTTAAATCATCATCAATAATTTCTTTCAGGTACATGATTTCATCATTAACCATGTCTCTTTACTCTCTTTAAGAGTTTAATCCTCTTTTTTATTTGCTCCAGTTTCTTTTCGAAGATTTTATTTATTTTTCGAACCAAAGTAGTCTATCACGTCTTTTACGTGCTATAGACTTAATAGATTCTCCTTCCGAGACATCTATTCTTCTTGGAGCATTTTAGCTGGAATATGAGATTTTCTCTTTTCTATATGAATTATCCTTTAAACTCACGTTTATATTAATGAGGATCTATGATAATTCTTTTCTTGAAATCTCATCCATCAACTTTTGATTTGCAATATAATAGCGATCCTTTGAACTTTTGAACTTCAGGTTCACATTAACTTGTTCAAGGATACCAACTACTTCACATTTTCCCCACGGAAAATTTTCATCAAAATGATTGCAAATCATATGATAAGCACATCCCCTTTTGATGGCTTATATACTACATGTATTACTGCATGTTCTATGCCAAATCATAGAGATTAATTTCACCATTACTGGTCATCCATTTTTCTCATTTCGGATATGAACATAACCTCATTTATGTTCTACTCTATCTCGACATATAGTAAGTGATAAACTTTAGGATGTTAATTTACCAAGATTATCATACTTGGGATGTAAACTCACCAAAATTACCAACTTACTTGTCGATGTGGGATTCTTTAACTCTCCTCCTCAAGATGATGACATTTTTTGTCCATCCATCTCGCATTAAATCCCATTTTAGGATCGGCATATTCATCTTGGATCATGATTTTTATTCTAGATCCTTTTAACATATATTTCAAGATTTATAATACACACTCTCAAGATAATGGATCTTCTAGCCCATTTATCTAAATCGAAACCACTTTTAGACTCGTTATACTCAAGGTGTAATTTTGGAGATTAAAGAACTCAACCACTATTTCAAATGAGTTTTATTTACCAAAAACGGTGACTCGTCCATTTATCTCTAATGATGGCCTTATTTTTTCTTAACACATGCTATTTGAAAAACTTCTTGTTTTCACATAAATTTTCAATGATCCTTAATATCATTGTTTGACCGGATGGCATTATGGTCATAAATTTTGGTTTACTACCAAACATAATTTAACCAAGTTAGTAAACATCATGTTGATTAACTTTGCCATCTATATTCTCTGTATGTATGATTACATACATGCATGTCTTAGCTATATGCTCTTCTTAAACATTTGTACTGTTCAATATTATATTGACACGTGCTTAATAAATTCTCAGAAGAATTTATTTTCTTTTGAATTCTAAATTCAAATAAACATGATAACAATATAAATGAAAAAAAATTTAGGAGGTGAAGCCTTCCATATAATATTAAACATTAAAAGCAATACCAAAATTCTTATTATAGTTATCATGCCACATCGATCATGATCTTTTTATTTCATTTTGATTCTACTAGATCAAAAAGGATTACGACATCGAGATGAGACATATCACTTAGACCATTAAAGAAAAGTTCATATTCATCCGAGATGAACTAAATTCAACATTTTTTTCTTTTATGTGGTTCTTGATTCTATGGGCTGAAATTTTGGCGTACGACATCTACGTACTCATTTTCTTTCCATGCCACAAGTGATCTCGTTTTTCTTTTTCACAACGTAACCAACTTTATTGGTTTCTTTTCGTTGGAATTAAACTGAGATCCTCTTTCCACGTCTTCGTCCATCACCTTATTTATAACCATAACTACGGTCTTTACCGTGTCTGGATCTTTGTCCAATTATTATTATTAGATGCTACCACATTCACTTCTGGGAATGGAGCTAATCTATATGGACGGATTAATGGTTACACATCTCTTAACCCATTTTATAGGTGATGACGGAAATATAGCATGATATTAGCCTTTAATTCATTCGATGTCGTTTTTGACCGATCGATGGTTTTAAATTTTTATATGATCATCATATATCATAAATTCAAAATATTAATTTCACTAATTTAATTGATCATCAATTGTAATTTACTTTTCAAATAAATATGTAAGCATAATATTAACATAATTAAATATGATAAATTAGATGCATGCATATATATATATATATATATATATATAAGGAGGCAAAGCCTACCATTAGATAAAAGAGGAGGCATAACCTACAACTCTATATATATTATAGTTATGATTTTAAATATATTTAATATATATTAAAATCTAAATCAAAGACAAGTTTAGATGTTACCTCCTTTACATATGATCGCAATGGTTTAAGAACGACTCGGATTAAGAGACGATCGTGTGTACGATATTCCGACGGCTCAACGGATAGAAACGATCGTGCTGATAACGTGTTCTGAATAACATAAATATAACATAAGATATGTGTCTTGTACATATCATCTTTGTGTGTTTGTGTGTATAATGTTTGTACGAATAAGGGAGGTAGAGACGAGAGATTAGAGATCAAGAGAAGAAGAAGACTTTGTATTAGTATCATTTGTGTTCTCTACATATCCACATATTTGTGTGAGCTTCTTTACATCACAAAGAGATTATTTATAGGTGAAGCAAACTTGGAGACTAAGAAACTTAAGAGAGAAGGAACTTAAGGATAATGCTTGCTAAACTTATCCATATAGACTAAATGATAAGATCACTTAAGCTTATCCATATAAACTAAAGGATAAGATCACTTAAGCTTATCAATATAATACTTATTTATCAAGCAAGTTTCTTACCACACAAGTAATAGTTAATCATCATCTTTCATAACACTATTATTGTTATCGGTAAATTATATAATCCAATATGAATGGTATGGAAACATACCAAAACCAACACCAAACTTACTTCAGTAGTTATATACATATGGCTAGCTTCATGATTTATGGAGTATATTTTTTATGGGAAGGATATTTCAATATTCCATATTTTCATTTTCATATTATGTAATTGCATTTTCTCTTCTGTTTTCCATTGTTAGAAATTATGATACACACTAATGTACCTATATATATATATCTGTCAAGAGCCATGAATAAAATCAACTTCCGCAAACTCTGTCATTGTATCATAGACATAAGATTTTCTTTCTTAAACGATTCTTTTGCTCAAAACTATAACAACTTCTCTTTCTCTTTGGAGTACCGACGAAGTTTCTGTTTTTTTTTCCACATCTCGGCGTGAGTTGTGAAGCTTATTGTTTCCTTTTCTCAAATCATGACGGGAAACGATGATTCTGTTGATTTGTCTTCAAAGAAGACGACGGCTCGGTCTGATACAGTTAAAGAGAGCACGATTCTCTCTGATTTTTAACTTTATCCTTCTGCAGATCCAGGACAAATCATATGCTCTGTTCTTTTGAACGAAAACATTATGAACGGTGGTCCAAACTGATGAGAAACGCACTTAAACAAGCTTGGCTTTATAGATTTATAGATGGCGTGATTAAGAAAACTCGTGGTGGAGGTGATGAATTGAGGTTGTGGGGTATGATCAATTCGATGTTGGTTGCGTGGATATTAAAATCGATTGACGAAAAGATAAGAAGAACAATCTCTTGCACCGAAACGGCGTATCAGCTTTGGGAAAGTTTGCGTGAACAGTTTTCTGTGGGAAATGAACCACGGATCTATGAACTTCACGCTAGTTTTGTTTCACTAAAACAAGAAAATCAATATGTACAAGACTATTTTGGCAAGATGAAGCTTATGTGGGATGATTTGATGGAGTATGAACAAATTACTGAATGTTGCTGCGAAAATTCGGAATGCAAAGTGAACAAGGATCAAGTCGCTAAAAGAGAGCGAATTCAGCGTTAAGAATTTTTTTTTGTTCTCGATACAGCTCGTTTTGGGATGATACGTTCAAACATCCTTTGAATAAGGAACAATGGAATAATCTTGTTCACCTCTTGAATGCTCCGAAAGCAGGTCCCTCTGATCGTTTATCTGGTATGGTAATTGATAGTGATGCTTCTCATCATCTTACTGGTTTATTGGATCTCTTATTTGATGTGTCTCACATCTCACCATGTCCCATTGAATTGCCAAATAGAGACATTATCCTTGCTACAAAACAAGGAAAAATCATCCTTGGAGGATCTATTGTCTTGTCATCTGTTTTCTACGTTCCAAATTTAATGAACACTCTGTTATTCGTTGTTAAATTATTGAAACAAAAACCATGCATAGCAGTCTTCACTGATAAGTTTTGTTATTTTCACGACCGTATAACGAGGATAATGATTGGAGCGAGTGAAGTGTGTGATGGGATTTACTACTTTCGGGAAGATTTTGAGGTTCATGCTAATGTTGTTGGTCCAGTTCGGGGTCGTGAGCTATGGCACAAGCGTCTTGGTCATCCCGTTGATTCTATAGTTTCTGATTTATCAAGTTTTGTTGATTTAGGCAATGTTAGTTCTCAATCTAGTGCTCCATGCGACATTTGTATAAGAGCTAAACAACCTCGTTTTACTTTTTCGGATAGTGATAATAAAGCAGAAAGGATTTTTTCACTTATCCATTGTGATGTTTGGGGCCCCTACAACACTCCAACACTATGCGGTTCCGTTTATTTTTTCACTATAGTTGACAATTTTTCACGCGCAGTATGGGTGTTTCTAATGAAATATAAGAGTGAAGTTGCAAATCATTTACAAATTTTTTGCGCTATGACGGAGCGACGATTTAGTCAACGTGTCAAGGTTATTCGTAGCGTCAACGGAACTGAGTTTATGTGTTTAAAACAATTCTTCACATCTCAAGGTATTGTGCATCAGACATCTTGTGTTGGTACGCTTCAGCAGAATGGTCGAGTGGAACAGAAACATCGACACATTCTCAATATAACTCGATCACTACATTTTCAAGCTTCTTTGCCACTTGAATTTTGGGGAGATTGTGTTTTAATGGCATGTTACTTAATAAATAGAACACCTTCACGTGTTATTGAAGGTAAAACACCGTTTAAAATTGCTCTTCAAGAAGTTGCCGACCTATGATCATCTTCGCATATTTGGTTTTCTTTGCTACGCTCATAAAGGTACAAGACGTCGTGATGAATTCGATGAAAGAGCAACACGTTGTGTGTTTCTTGGATATCCATACAATTAAAAGGGATGGCGCGTATACGATCTTGAACGAAAAGAATATTTTGTAACACGTGATGTGGTTTTTAATGAAGATTTGTTTCCTTTCGAGAATTTATCTCCATCAGTGCCTCCTAAGGAGACATTCGTTGTCCCATTTTGTAAAGATAAACTTACATCTAACGAACCAGTTTTGCCATTAAGGGGGAGCAATGATTCTCATGTTTATACTCCGGAAACTGAAAACGTAGTCGCTACACCAGTGTTGTTGTCAAGGGGGGGGGGGGGGGGGGGGGGGGGGGGAGGGGGGAGGGGAACAAGTGATTCCTCTTCTTCACCTATGAATAAAAATTCTTCTCTTTTAGTTGATGTAGTTTCTCCTGAAAACTCAACTCCGGATTCGTCGTCTCTAATATCAATTGTTCCACCGAAACCTCAATTGGGAAGAGGTCATCGTGAAAAAAAAAGTTCGTTCTTCTTGAAACATATCACACGTATTCAGCAAAACAAGTTGAAGATCCCACACACTCTCCCACACACAATCAAACGCTCCAATCTCCTCACGATCCTCAAGGTAATTTCTATCCCATTACAAATTATGTCTTATGTGCTCGATTCTCTGAACCGTACAAATGCTTTCTAGCGAATATTATGAATGAAAGTGAGCCCTTGACTTTTGCCAAAGCCATAAAAATCAAAAAGTGGTGTGATGCCATGGGAATCAAAATCACGAACTTAGAAGAACTTGATTTTTGGGATATTGTTGATCTTCCTCCGAGCAAGAAAGCTATTGGCAGTAAGTGGATTTACCAAATTAAATTCCAAGATGATGGGTCCATTGAACGGTATAAAGCGAGACTTGTAGCACTTGGTAATTGTCAGAAGGAGGATATTGATTTCACAGAAAATTTTGCACCGGTTTCAAAAATGATGACCACCCGTTGTTTCTTTAAGATTGCTGCAGTACGAAAGTGGGATTTGCATCAGATGGACATTCATAATGCATTTCTCCACGGCACGTTAGATGAAGAAGTCTATATGCGTCTTCCTCCAGGATTTAACTCGGACTCACCTAATAAGGTATGTAAGCTGAAGAAGTCTATTTATGGTTTGCATCAATCTCCACGATGTTGGTTCTCAACTTTCCAGATGACTATTCTTGAATATGGTTTCACTCAGTCTTATAGTGACTATTCATTGTTCTCAATGATCAAGAATGGTATTGATCTCTACGTTATTGTCTATGACGATGATTTAATTATTGGTGGTAATGATGCTCCTACTATTGATGCTTTCAAAGACTAGTTGCATAAGTGTTTTCGAATGAAAGATTTAGGAGCGCCAAGATATTTTTGGGTATTGAAATTGCTCGTCATGATGATGGCACCTTCTTGTGTCAACAAAAATACTCTCTTGACATCGTTTCTGAATGTGGTCTCCTTGGTGCTCGTCCACCACCTACCCCATTAAATTGAATCATAATCTTGGTCTTGCTACTCATGAATTTTATTCGGATCGAGCACAATATCGTCGTATTGTTGGCAAGCTGATTTATTTGTCCATTACTCGTCCTGAACTCGCATACACGGTTCATATTTTATCACAATTTATGCAACAACCCCGTATTTCTCATTGGGATGCTGCAATGTGTGTCGTGCGTTATCTTAAAGGAACTCTGGGACAAGGTATTCTTCTTTATGCGGGCACCGATTTATACGTAGATGGTTATTGTGATTCCGATTGGTTGGCTTGTCCGATGACGCGTCAATCTTTGTCAGGATATACGTTTCTCTTAGGTGGCTCACCAATTTGCTGGAAAACAGAGAAACAAAACATTGTTTCACTCTCATCAACTGAGGCCGAATACCGTAGCATTGTTGATGCTACAAGAGAACTCAAATGGTTACGAGAGCTTCTCTATTTCTTTGGCGCGCCTCTTCATGATCCAGTACGTATTTTTTGTGATAGTCAATCAGCGATTCATCTGGCATCAAATCATGTTCAACATCAACGAACTAAGCACATTGAGCGTGATTGCCATTTCGTCCGTGATGTTGTCGTTGATGGTCAACTTCTTCTCGTCCATATTTCAACACGTCAACAACCAGCCGATGTTCTTACGAAACCGATTACTCGTGCTCAGTTCGAAACTCTTCTTGGCAAGTTGGGCATTTGTAATCTGCATGCTCCAACTTGAAGGGGAGTATGGGAAGGATATTTTGACATTTCATATTTACATTGTTCATATTATTTAAATTGTCTTTTCTGTTGTGTTTTCCATTCTTAGAAATTAGGTTACACACTAATGTACCTATATATATATATATATATATATATATATATATATATATATATATATATATATATCGGTCAAGAGCCTTGAATAAAATCAACCTCCGCAAACTCTGTTATTTTTATATTGTTTTATATAATTCTCAAATGATTTCGTTGCTACCTATGCGAAACTAGCATTTAACTTCTAACTTAAAATTCCCCCTATAAATATCAAATTCAAATAAAAACCGCACAACGTTGAAATTTATAAATTAAATATGGAGGGTGCGTGGGATCAACTATTTTAGTTTGTTTTTAGCAAAACTGAAAGATCACTTGTGAAATAAAATTTGTCTGAAAGATCACAAAACGTCACTAATTGTAAAAGAAGGGCGTATTATTGACGATAAAGACTAAAGTTTCCATATTAATTAGCCCAATTTCCGGAACTAGTGCTTACAAAAGTGATACTTAAAATACAAACCCCTATTAATGACAGAAGATAAGCCCTTGTTTAGTTATAAAAAAAAGAAGAAAACAAACCCCCTTTTTAGGCTGAAAAAGAAGACAATAAACACTTTTATATAACTTTATACTTTTACTAGGTAAAGGATCCATATATATGCGGGTTTATAAGAAAATATTGTATAACCCATATAAATTTAACCAAAATAAAGTTGAAAACATTGATATTAAATAAATTTAACAATTACATTTCTATCTTGATTTTGTTCTTATTTTATTTTCAGTTAAATACAATCACGTCTTTTTAAAATAATTAGTTTTTTCTATTCAAGTCTGAAATAATTTACTTTTAAATAAAATTTTGTTGAATTCTTCCGCATATTTTTGTTTGAATTTTTCAATATTAGATCATGTTAAAAACCTAAATCACAAAAAGCACAAAAGCACAAAACCACTAATAGAGAAACCTCACTATTATTAAGTTGTTTAGGACAATTTCAAAATTGCCACCGTTAAAATTTTTTTTCAATCATACCACCTTCACCGATTGCGAACGTGCCGCCTTTTTAAAAAAGAACAAAGGTTATAAGGTTTTTTAAAAGACTTATAAGGTTTTTTTAAATAGTATAAACCTTATAATTCTGTTTAAAAAAATTTATAATCTGTTTTAAAACCTTATAATATTAGATTTTTTTGGGGGTTGAGTAGTCATTAATGTGTGATATATGTTGTAAACAATGACTAAAAAAGAGTTAAAATTTTCTAATTAATCTCACAAAGTAAAGTAGATCGTCGTTTTCTATCTCACCTATCGAGTAATTGAGTAATCGATGTTATTTTTCTAATAAAAAAAACTAAACTAAAACTTGTGAGAGATATTTAAAATTGTTTGGTGAGAAGATTGATAGAGAGCACATAAACTTATAACATAAGGGTAAAAATATTATAATTCATGAAAATTTTGGTATGTAAACCTAAGTCTACTTGAACTCAATTTTTTTTCTACATGTATATTAATTAAATTCTTATGAGAAAATCTTGAAATAATTTATACATCAAGGAAAAGAAAAAAAATGAATGATTACACGCACACAAAATAAAACAAAGACATATAACAAAAAATTAAAATTTAAAATAAATCATGTTTATCAACTAATTATTTAATGAATTATTAATAAGAGATTAATTGGAGATCTTAATACAAGTTGATCTTTATATCTTAATAAAAAAAAATATAATATTAAAAGGAAACTAAGATTTGTATGATATAGGTGTCAAAATCTAATTAAAGAATTTTTTTTAACACGTGTCAAAATCTAAACCGACCGATTGAAACGTGTCGCGATCCTGTTAATTATTATGTTTAACGCATCAAACTTTATATAATAAGATAAGATACAAGTCTCTTTCTCTTAACGGGTAAAGGGTTCAGAAACGGGTCGGGTTAGGACCCAGCAAGACAGTAACGGGTCGGGTAAGGACCCATCAAGACAGTAACTGTAACGAGCAGACTAAAGAAGAAGAGGGCGACCAATCTTAGTTGGGATATTTAATTGCTTTGTCTCCTTTTTTCCTCACTTTATTTCATTTCTTTTATCATATTTGCTTGCCCACGAGCGAATCTTCTTGTCTCCGATCTCTTTTTCTCACTCCTCTTTTTAATTTTAATACACAAAGATTAGCTTTTAACCTAATTTTATAGATAAAAGTATGTAATTTCTTTTAGGAATATCTGAGATGATCAATATAGTTTGATATTTTTAGTATGACCAAGTTATTCTCTCACTAATTATCCAATAGGCTATAGAGCGTTACTAATTTACGACAATATACTTGTGATAAGTCACATATAATACATGTTTAGTTAGAATTAGAAAAACAAAACGTTCCGAAGCAGATACATATTGTCTGAAGAACGTAGACATAGTTCTGCAAATCTGGGTCACATTTAATGAATGTATATACCTTAGTAACCAGGCCCGGTCCTGAGATTTATAAGATCCGACACGAACTAAATAATTAGGTCCTATTATTAAAAAATGTAAAACATAATGTTCGATAAAAAACCACAAATTTTATATAAAAAAAAAATTCATGTTATTCTGAAAAAGAAAATTCAAAAATCCTAAAAACCATTAAAATATATTTATTAAGTTAATATATAACTTTTACTTATTTGGTTACATATTAATAATATAGGTCCAAATACAATTAATTTTCTTTCCTATTATGTTATTTTTTACGATAAAACTAGAAAACATATATAAAGTGAATGAAAAAAAAAATTTACCTTAAAAATCTGAAATTTTTTGAGGCCTAACACGTAGGTATTTTTAGTGTTAATACAGGACCGGGCCTGTCAGTAACTGAATTGCACCAACTCAATGGTGTGTGTGTGTATCTATATATATGTGAATTAGTGAATATATGCATGTGTATAATAATGATTAAATAGGAACTTAGGTGTGGTGATCTAGTGTTCAAAGTTTAAGTGGTTGAAAGATATGTGATTTAGGCTAGAGAGTGCAAGACCTCTTATTTGGCTTTGTGCATGTTTTAAATATATTTAAAAATCTGTTTGTTACAAATTTTGGGGTTCGGTTATAAGTTCTCTTGTTATATATATACTAGGATAAGGCCCGCGTTAATACGCGGATTAACACATTAAATTATTTAATAAAATTTAAATTTTATTTAAAAACCCGCTAAATTTGATAGAACATAAACTATAAATCCGTAGAGTTCATTTATATCTGAATTCTTATGTCATAATTGATATAATGTGAATACGCGTTTAAAAGTATTTAAAACTATTGAGTTAAATATTTAAATTCTAATTTGCAACTCTCTGAATTACCAAAATGATTTTGAAATAGTAGTATTTATGCATGGAGTTTAAACCTTGAAGATCAATTTGTATCTTAATTCTCATGTCTTAATACATATCATGTGGATTCAAAAATATATATAACCGGAATTTTCAAATAATATTCTTAATAAAAAAGAAAGGAATTATATTCTTACCCATTTTAAATATATTAGATATGTAATAAAATTATAGAAAAGATTCAAATAATATAGAGTTAAATAAAAGAAAAATCCATTAAATTCACTAAAGATCTATAGATAAATAACCTCATTAAAGACCCATAGAAAAATATTTTATCAATAATTTGTTAACATCACATATAAATCCATGATTGATAAATCTTATCGGGTCTTTTAATTCTCATAGAGATTCATAATCACACATTATGAACATGCTTTAATCTTCTTAATATCGTCATGGGTTGAAATTTTTTATTTTATTTTATATCATCATTTGTTTTTTTTTATTTTTCTTAAATGAAATTTATATTCTCTCGATTTTTTTACGGTTTATGTTTTCTCTATTTTCTATATTATATTTTTATAATTAGTTTGGACTATTAAATTTTTATTTTTTTTAGTTAATTGTTAACTATTAGGAATTTTCCTTTTTTCTATTAGTTTGGACTATTAGAAGTTTTCTATTTTTACTTTTAAAAGTTTTTAAATTAAATTTAAGTTTTAACACATGTCATCATCCGATCAATCTTAGACACATGTCATGATCTCTTGAGTTACAATTTCGTTTATGTGTCGAGTTCTCATCGACCGGCTTCTCTTTTATATAATAAGATATCTTATTATATAAAAGAGAGTGCGCAAATTGTAACTCACAAGATCGCGACACGTGTTAAGTAGTCGATTAGATTCTAACATGTGTCAATTATTTAAATACGTAAGTTTTTCAATATCAAAATTGTTATATCAAATAATAACTAAAAAATAATAAATTAGGAAGTTTAACATAATTAGAAAAGGAAAAAAAATAGCAAATATATAAATAAAAACGAAAACAATCAACGTTTCTATCGTTATTTATAGGTGGAATTTAACATATGTTATATTCATGGGAAATACAAATAATTGACCATAGATAAAAGTAGAACTAGATCAAGAAGAAAAAACGAAGATAAAGAAAATTTGGTTAGTGATATGTTTTTACATATATATAGTTTACAAAATAGTATCAAAGAAGGATCGTCAAAACATGTAAGAATGATTTAATTGTTATATCAAGCATGTAAACTTTATTAATTTCCAAATTTTTCAAATTATATGAGATATGAAATTATATTTTTTTAAATTACATTTACACCTATAATTGTAATTACTACATTATCTTAGAGTTTGATTTAAGAATATAATATGCTTTTCCCTAAAAAAAATTTTAACCACCATTATTTTCTATAAATCAAATAATCTTGGCATTGCGAGGGTTTAAATCTAGTATAAAATAAACGGGACATCTATCAAATTTATATACACTTAAGCGACCTCTAAGTTTTTTTTTTATTTTTCTGTAAAATGTTAAATTCAACAACCTCTAAATTTGTGAGTATGTATAAAATAAGTATTCGTCAGATCATATATATATATATATATATATATATATATAAGTATAACGTAATATTCATCTAACTATGACGTGTTGTCTAGTTGTTTGTGTTACTGTCGTCATTGTGTCACCATTCATATCTAATTTCATATATTGCCTGTAATCAAAAAGAAAAAAATAGGTATTTCGTCATTCTATGTTTGAATAAAAAATATTCATCAGATGCGTTGATTGATATTCGATCGAGTGTTCGTTAGATTCGTTTATGAGTTGTGAATTGTGATGATAAATGAATGTCACTAAGGAGACACCTTGACGTGCGACAACACTATAAGGACGAGACAAGTATGACCCTTGAACATATAATTTTAAGACTTATGCCACTTTACCCACTAACGTAATTTCAATACATTTATTTACTATTGAAAACATTTCGTTTTCAGTTCGACGAACTATAATATGGCTAACTAACTAGCGGAACATAACTCTCACGATCAGCGTTTACTCACTGGAATCTAAATTGATTTCTAAAGTTGTTTTTGCAAAAATAGTTCCCATGGATTCTCTGGAACTTGTGGAAAGCAAGGAACCAGTTTGTGTTTGAAGATCGGAGAACCACAGGTTTTGATTTGGTGACAAAAGCAATTCGAGAAGCTAGGACTTGGCAGGAGGCACAAGAGGAGATGGTCAAACCAAAAGAGTCTTCTATACCTTCCCGAGTTCAAGTTGTGACACAACAAGGGATACACTGTTTTGTTGATGCTGCTTGGGTGGAGAGAACATCGGATTGTGGTATGGGATGGTGTTTTAAAGACTCAAACTCGGAAATCATAACACAAGAGTTGACATGACGTAAGAGAGTGGCCTCGACTTTGATTGAGGAGGCACTCGCTATGAAAACGATTTTAATTGCAGCTAAAGACAAGGGTTATAGAGTGCTTAATTGTTACTCGGATTTCCTCTCGTTAGTCACACTCCTCAACACAAACGGAGTAACCAACGAGTTGAAACCTATTCTACACGACATTAGATGTCTCAAGAATGACTTCTCTTCTATCCTTTTTAATTTTATTCCGCGCTCGGGCAATGTTTTAGCCGATGCGCTAGCTAAGATTGGTCACGCAACATTGTATCCATCCTCCTAGTTTGAAGTTTAGTTTCCAATCTAAAATCGGTTTGCTCGAAAATTAAAGAATTCGTATTAATGTAAATTTTAAAATAACAAACAAAAGTTAAGAAAGAAAAAAGGCAAAATGAATGATTTAATGTCAAGTGTCAACTAAGACCATGAGAGTGAAAAGTAGATGGTCACCGGTTTGGAGAAGTGTGGCCATAAGCTTAAGAGAAGTGGCGATCCCTGGTCATAGATGGGTCCCGGGTGGTGGAACTCATATTCGTTTTTGGGCGGATCCATGGTTACTGTGTGACTTGGTAGTTGTTGATCTGCCGATGAATTTTGCAAATGTGATGCTCGAAGATTTATGGCAGAGGAATGGAGGATGGAATATGTAACGCCCCGACCGCCCCTCCCATGGGCCCCCATCCACTCACAGGCTCGTGGGTCCACCATGTCTGACGGTCGGTGAGTTAGTCCGGGAGGCTCTAAAGTCTGACCCTGAAATCATCACGCGATCTTTTCCCATGTTTTGACCTCACTCACACGGTACTGGAAATGACTTCCCAGTAGGTCACCCATCTTGAAACTACTCCAGCTCAAGCACGTTTAACTATAGAGTTCTCTCAAGACCTGTAACCGAAAAGATAAGTGCAATTTGGTGATATAGGTAGCCAAATCAATTCTTTTAAGTTTCTCCGCATATACAATATATGCCTTGAAACCGGGGTATCACAATCACCCCCACTAACAGATCCCAACGTCCTCGTTGCGCATACCAAGATCGTTACCCCGACAATCTGACTCTTCACAGATGTCAGGCTTTGCTCTGATACCACTTGTAACGCCCCGATCACCCCTTCCATGGGCCCCTATCCACTCACAGGCTCGTGGGCCCACCATGTCTGGCGGTCGGTACATTAGTCCGGGAGGCTTTAAAGTCATGTTTACTGACCCTGCAAATCACCACGCAATCTTTTCCCAGGTTTTGACCTCACTCACACGGTACTGGAAATGACTTCCTAGTAGGTCACCCATTTTGAAACTACTCCAGCTCAAGCACGCTTAACTCTGGAGTTCTCTCAAGACCTGTGACCGAAAAGATAAGTGCACTTTGGTGATATAGGTAGTCAAATCAATTCTTTTAAGTCTCTCTACATATACCGCATATACCATATATGCCCTGAAACCGGGGTGTCACATAATATGGCACTTATAGCTCTGTATATATCAGATGATGTGAGACTGGAGCTCTTATCGGTGGTATTGGATAACGTGACTGGAGCGAAAGACCGAGTAGCATGGAGATTTAGTATGAATGGGGAGTTATCTGTAAAGTCGTTTTACAGTTTGTTAACACTTGTAGAAGTGTCGGGACAAAACATGGAAGTTTTTTATCTACCTCGATTGCTTTTGTTTGTCGTCATATATGGAAGCTCCAAGTTCCCGAAAGAGTTCGTATCTTTTTATGGCTTGTGAGTAACCAAGTATTAATGACAAATGCGGAACGGAAGAGACAACACTTGAGTGACTCGGATGTGTGCTCAGTATGTAAAGGAGACGTTGAGACAGTTATGCATATTCTTAGGGATTTCCCGGCCATGAGAGGTATTTGGGAAAGAATTGTACCACCTCAGAGGCAGAATGTGTTCTTCGATAAATCTTTGTTTGAATGGTTGTTTGATAATGTCTGAAATGAGAGTTTGGTCCACAATGTTTCATGGGCTACGATGTTTGGAATGGCAGTTTGGTGGGGATGGAAATGGCGGTGCGGGAATGTTTTTGGAGAGACTAGGCGCTATCAGGATAGCGTACGGTTTATTAAGGAGTTGGCTCATGAAGTTTCGGTGGCATTTCGAGTTGTGGAGGGGCAGAATGGTTCCCTTCAGCGTATAGAAAGGTTGATAAGTTGGGTGCCACCGAAGATGGATTGGTTGAAACTTAACACAGATGGTGCCTCACGTGGGAACCCCGGACTAGCAAAGGCAGGTGGAGTGTTACGGGATGCGGAAGGGAAGTGGCGCGGTGGGTTTGCGTTGAATATCGGAAGGCATTGGCGGAATTATGGGGAGTGTATTATGGGCTATATATAGCCTGGGATAGGCGAGTTACGTGGGTGGAATTGGAAGTTGATTCGGAGTTGGTTGTTGGGTTTCTTAAGATAGGGATTCGCGAGACGCATTCGTTGTCCTTCCTGGTGCGTTTGTGCCATGACATTCTTTCGAAGAACTGGTCAGTCCGAATTTGTCACGTGTATAGGGAAGCTAATCGTATCGTTGATGGATTAGCAAACTATGCTTTTACTCTGCCTTTAGGATTTTATTTTCTTGAGAGTGCTCCTCCTGGTTTAAAGGCTTTATTGTGGGAGGATGAGATTGGAGTTACGACTTCGAGACATGTACGATTGTAATAGTTTTTAAGTTTTTAATAAATATCAGGAGACGAGTCTCCCGGTCTCCGACCAAAAAAAAAAAACCAAGACCATGATCAATAGGGGATTTTTAATTGGTTTTAATAGGTTTCTAATGGTTAAAACCAATTAAAAAATAATAAAATTAGAAAAGATGAGAGAGAGAGGATGGGTTCTACTTTTAGAATTTTTAGAACTCTCATTAGAATTTTTTTACCACATGTTATTTTCTATTTGGTTCATTTTGTTATTTAGTTATATATATTAATCAACTTTACAATAATTATATTATACTATTATTATGTACTCTAGATACTCATGTTATAAGAGCATGTTTAACGTTGAGTCTCTGATAAAGGGCTCATACAAACATTATACTATTATTTTATTAATACTTTTAATATAACTGATTAATATAATTAATTAATTAAAAACTAAACCAATCAAAACACGACATGTGGAAGAAACATCTATGAACCCGACTCTAAAGTCTCAGTGGGATGAGACCGCTCAAGCTAAAAAAAAATCCAAATCATTTTAGTTTCTTTATTTTCATTTTCTTTTTACTTCATGAGCCTTAATAAGACTCACCGTTGAATGTGCTCTAAAGTCTCACCGTTGTGTTTGCTAATGTATTCTTAAGAGCTTTTAGCTAAAAATGGGTTGAAGTAAAGACCAAAAATGGGTTGTTACTTAGAGCTCTATAATGCCGATGTCTAGCAGTGACATATGATGCAGTGAATTTTATACTCATATTTTAATTGATTACTCTAAATTTTGTTCTATAATATTAGTTAAACCAAAAGAAAAAAACTTGGTCAATTATCTTTGTTTTTTTGAAACTTTTGATTGGTCAATTATATTGAGAGAATAATTTTTTTTCTCTCTCCCTTATAGTCAATTAGGTGTTTGTGCAACTATTTTGTGAGTTGGCTTTTTGCATGCGAGGTTTTTTTCTATGTCCAAACATATACTGCCTTTTTTTTTTTAAAAACTGTTTTTATCTACCTCGATTGCTTTTGTTTGGCATGCATGCCAAAATTAATTATGAGAGATCCTTAACCCAAATCCACTATATTTACATGAAATATAGTAGATTTCTCAGTTAGAGATAGTCCGACATGATTAAACTACTGATATGTCATAATTACAAAATTTAGTCTCCTGTCATAATTATAATTCTTAACACCATATTTTCCATCAAATCATTACATTTTCCACCTTTAACATGATCATTTTATCTCTTCTTTTTATCAAGTCATACTTTTGTGCTAGATAAGTTATTTGTTCATTTTCTATGTATTTTCGTTAAGCACTAATTAAATTCACTTTAATTAAGTTCCCAACAAGTTTTCAAATCATGCGATTTTTTTTTTTTTAATTTATGCATTCATAAATTTTAAATCTAGATAGCTGCAAATAACTCATTCGTATGACCTAATTTAATGTACAAAGAGTTACAACTATAAAACAGAAAAACCTTTATAAAAAAAACTATAAAACAGAAAAACCAAAAAAAATTACTACTTCATTTTACATGGCTTCATTGCTATTTTCCTCTGTTAACAATACTCGTTCACGTCCGCCCGTGACTTGGTCAATAAATAAAACAGAACTTGCTTCTTTTCAACACTTGCAAATTGCAATCACAGGCTCCATCGAAAAAAAGGAAAGAAAAAGATTTTGCTAACAAGTACCAATTACAATTCCTTAAATTTGCATGCTTTTTTCACTTTAACTTCCAATAAATATAAGGCTATGATATCGATACGATATTAATTAGCCTATAAATTTAGACTCGACCACAATGGAAATTTATTAAAAAATGATTATAAATGTTTTTTTGCAAGCTATATTTATGATCACTGATCAGTGTATGACTTGCTAAGATAACAAGTAAGAACTTAGAAAATGTGGCGAGTTTGGGGATGTAAGTTTTTACTTACAACCTTGTTTTAAAAAAAGTTACAAAATCTTTACCAATCATGTTGTAGCTTTTTTCCTAAAACTAAAGTCTTGTTTCTAATTTTTACCAATCATGATGTAGCTTTCTTTTCAAAGTTACAAACCAAAAAATAAAAACTTTTTTTTTCTGGCTGTAACTTGACAAAAACCTAAAGCCTTATTTTTTGGGCTGTAAAAATTATTTGGCTGTAGCTGTACATTTTTTTTGCTGCAGATTTTTTTGCTGTACATTTAGAAGTTGTAAAACAGGATTAGTAATATACAATATGTGATGTTTTAATTAGTTTATACATATAAAAATTGTTATAATTTAGAAATTTATTGCTACTTTTAACATATAAAATAAATTTAGTTAACATATAAAATTGTTCTTTTTAACTAATTTTATTTTATATGTTTAAAGTAGCAATGAATTCCTAAATTATAATAATTTTTATCTACACAAACTAATTAAACTAAAACTACATCACATATTGTATACTTACCAATCATGTTTTATTTTAAAATAGTTACAGCTAAAAACTTACAGCTACAGCTTTTAAATCTACAGCAAAAAAAATCTACAACAAAAAATTCTGCAGCAAAAAAAATGTACAGCTACAGCAAAAAAATTACAGCAAAAATTCTACAGCAAAATTTTTACAGCTACAGCCGAACCAATCACCCCCAAATGTCTTCAGTCCTAAAACTGAGACCAGGAGAATCTCTTCTAATATTGTTTTTGAGAAAAATATATTGTTAGAATATGGAATTTAACTAAAAACTATTTGGCAATTAGTGGAGAGACACATATCCTTTATATATTGCTTAATATCATTTCCAACTTTCGATATGGGCTATATTCCCTAATACTCCCTCCGTTCCAAAATATAAGTTGTTTTACCTAAAAACACAAAGATTAAGAAACTACTTTTTTATAAAAAAAATATCATTTAATATACATAATAAATATAATTTAATCAAACCTAAAAAAGACTACAGAATATTATTGGTCACACAATATTCAATAAAGCTGAAAAGTACATAGAATTCTCAAAACAACTTATATTTTGAAACAAAAAAAAACCCAAAACTACTTATATTTTGGAACAGAGGGAGTATGTCTTATTTTATAAAAGAGAAGCCGGTCAACGAGAGCGCGACATGTAAGCAAAATTGTAATTCACGAGATCGTGACATGTGTCTAATATTGATTAAGATGATGACATGTGTTAATATTAAAACTTATTAGGAAAAAATAAAATAAAAATTGGAAAATTCACTCTTAAGTAACTAACCAAATTGTAAAAGAAAAATTTCTAATAGTCTGAACTAATTAGAATAACAAGAAATTTTTTTATTGAAAAACTAAGAAAAAAAAAATTGAGAGAATCAAAATAGAAAAAAAAAACAAAAAGTAGAGAGAACAAAAATTGAAAACAATAACTTAGAGAGAATATAAGTTGTACAAAAAAAGGAGAATTACAAACATGCCACATTTGACAATATTTTTTCCAAACATGCCAAAATTTATTGCAAACATGCCACATTTATAGAAAAAGACAAAATCATTAAAAAACAATTTCTCTTTTTCTTCCACGAAAGAATCAAAACCCAAACCCTATAGCATACCCCCAAAAAATATACCCTAAATATAAAATAGTTAACCCAAATTCAAAATGTTAAAAATGTGGCATTTTTGCAAAGATTTTTAAACGATGGCAAACTGTAAAGTGGCATGCCAAGAATGGTATATCATGAAACTTCTAAAAAAAAAAACATAGAGTGAATGAAAGAAAAAGATGAATGATAAAACAAAAGAGAATATATAAACTGAAAAACAAAAATAAATAAATAGAAAATGAAAATCTAAATTTAAAAGTTTAAGATATGCATAGCCATTTCAAAGATCGTATAAATCTATAAGCATATTTTCAATATAATTATAGAATCACAAAAAAAACTAAAGTTTCGACTTAAGACAATATTGGTACTTTCAATTTTTTTTAAAAAAGATGGAAATTGTATAAAATAAAAAGTATGTAAGTTAACAAGATAATAACAATATAACTACCATTAAAATAGTTTATAGGTATTATGAGATTATTATTACATGAAATTTATTATGTCCTAATTTAACTCTACATTTTTTTGAAGAATATATATTCATTATGGGTAAGAATATAGTAATTTGGTTTTTTTGTTATTAAAAAGAATTGAATTACACTTATATATTTTAGGATCATTATGAGATGAACTAGAACATGAAAATGTAGATAAAATTTTATATTTAATGATTTAATATGCGTATTTAATTGTATATCGATATATTTTAGTAATTCAACGGGTTACTAAATAAAACTTAAATATTTATTTGAATAATTTTTAATATAATTAACCCGCGTATCAACGCGGGTCCTAACCTAGTATTACATATTTGATGAGTATGTGTCCGAATCTAAACTTCTAAATTTAGTGATTACATATCAGCATAAATAAAATGTTGTGCTTTCTCTTGTCAACGAATCCTATATATTAATTGAGGAGACACTAAAAGTTAAAAATCCTGGGTGTCATTCAAAGAGGGTTTTAGGGAACACATTAATTAAACCAACCAATCAAATCATTCCAATTTGCCATGGTGGAAATCTCTACATATTTTCAATATTTTTAATATATACGGAGCATTGATGAAAAAAATATTTACTTGCCAAATACATACCATATCCGGAAACTCAAACCGGTTTAATTTGTAGTATTTTGGTTAGTGATAAATTTGACTTTAAAAACATTTTATAAAGTTATTGAAAAGCGTTTTTGTTGTAAATATAAAATTTAGATTATTCGATTACATTTTTTTGTCATATATTATAAGATAATGTTTCGTTGTTTTGGTTATGTTATTGCATATCAATTTCTTTTATTTTTATTTATTTATACACTTAAAACGTAAGACCTATCATATTAAGACAATCAAATTGTTTTTTTAGTGGATATATTATTTATCTAATATTTTTTTGTATGTATGATTTAAAACAATATATTTTTACTATACAATAAACTAAAATTTATATTCTCACGGCGTGGGTCAAAATCTAGTGCAATTATATTACTAGCGACAACAACATACTAACACAAACTAGTAGATTAGATATTTGGGTCAAGTCGTTCTTTAGATTCATTCAGAACTTAAATGATCAAAAAAATTGAAATGAATGGTAACCTTAGAAGGAGAATTCAGTATATAAACACGATTAGTATGTCTGCCACAGATAAAAGTGAAGGAAGTACATTTCATACAACTCCATTACCATACATATTGTTGTCTCTATCATAAATATTCATCATACCATAAATCTACGGCTCAAATGTCACAACTTGGAATATTCATAGAGAGATAATCAAGAAATGATCAATCACGGTTATGTCCAAGAAGAGGAAGACAAATATGACGTCTCGTCTCTTTAGACAAGACTTTAGTGTTCGTTCGTTATGTTTATATCAAACCAAACCGCCACATGATTTTGTAATATGATCTTTCATAAACAAACACTCACTTTCATATTTTGCCTATTTTGGCTTTAATAACAATACAATACTAAAATATGTCTGACTCAAAGAAATCCTCTTCTCTCCTCTCTGTTTAAAACCGTTTTTATCGATAACTCGGGTTTATATTTGTGTGACTATAGCACATGTATATAGGGATTTGATTTTATTGCCCGCTTGTATCTTCGTCCACGGTTTTCTTGTATTCTGGTTTAAGCTCGTATGTTCCTTGGTTCGATCCTCTCTTATTGTACACACAAAGCTCGTTTAGTATTTCTTTTAAAAACTGCGCTGGTTGGTCCGTCTCCTGTACCAGCTGCTTCAATGTCCAGTTAGGTTGTCCTTCGAATAGCTTGAACATTATACCTTCAAGCTCACCACGATCTCTCCTCGTTCTCTTCACCTCGCTTTGCTTCAATGGTGCAGGTTTCTTCTTTTCCTGGTTATTCAAACACACAAAACAACTACAATGGTAAAAACAACGAGCATCGAAGCTGAATTGTTGTTTCATTAACTTTTTACCATATCGATGATTACAACAATTTACGCAGAAAAAACGATATTACCTTTGAATTAGAGGAAACTAAACCGAGCATTCCAGGCATAGGTCTCATATGTACTCCGCGATCGTTATCAATAACCTTTTAAGCGTGATTTCAAAGACAGAAAAGCTTTAATTCATTAGCTAGCAGTTAGAGTCAGAAAACAATTTCTAAATGCGCAAAGCAAATAAATTACCTGAATTTGTCGATTTTTAACCATGGATTTGCTTGTTCTCTCGCGACAAAGCCTAGCGTATTCTTCAATATCTTCGCCATGTGGCTTCATATCGAACTTATGTTCTATTTTTCCTTCTGTAGCTACATTACCTTTAAGCTCAATTCACAAAAACGAATCAAGAGATGCCTATACAACCTGAGAAACTAGAGGAGCCTCGCCTAGTACGAAACAAAACGCAAACAAAAGAATCCAAATTCAAGACCTCACCTTGATTAACTTCGGAAAAAGTAGCCATTGGAACAATGTCTTTGAACATGTTCAAAGAGTAACACTTTGGCATATTCCCAAACTCAGCACCAACCATCTCCATCTTAAACTGTTATACAACCATAACATTGAAAAATAAGTTCAAAGAAACAGAAAAATCCTTCCCTAACCACATTGGTACTGAAATTAACATCGAAAAATCCAAACTTTGTGAAACACTATCACAAACAATGTAATTTCATGAATCTAGAGCTACTCAATTTCATATAAAATCTACTCAAATCAACAAATTAGGGTTTCGAACTAAAAACCCAATAACCCAAGAAAATTGAAATCGAAGATAAACCGAATTACCTCAGGGGCAGGATCGGGTTTTTGAAAATCAATGGTGAGAACAACTTTGGCAATGGAAGGAGCATCAGAGGAAGAACAAGAAGGAGGGGGAGTTTGCTTCTGCCATGCTTTTCCGACAACTACAGGACATTTCATTAACCAAATCGATCGATCGGATCTTCCCAAATCAAGATCATGATCGTCTTCCATCTCCTTTTCTCTCAAATTAGTGATTCGCAGTTACTTCTCTTTGAGCTCTGTTTCGGATTTTGTGTTTTTGTTTCATTGTTCGTGTTTTGACTTAACCCTAAGTCTTGTCTTACTTTGAAGGAGAGGTGAAAAAGGGGAGAAACCCGACCCGTTATTAAAAACCTAAACCGACTCGAGGACTAAATAATTGGGCTTAAGGCCTATATTTTCTGACCCAAAAGCTAATCTTATTAAACGGCCCATTTTTATTATTTTCAAAATGTATACTTATGTGTATATCTCCTCCAAGCTTTTGTTTGAGAATATTCAAGAATTTTTGTTTGAGAATATTCCAGAAATATTACTTTTTGACATGCTATTTTCCAAAAATATTATTATTCTAAAATTTTAATATTATTTTATGTTAGATTAACTAGATTATATTAAAATTTGGTTTTTAGAATTTACGGTTTGCTAGGAATCAAAAAACTTTTTAAAAAATAAATATTTTGAAATATTAGATTTTTAAAAGATTTTGTAAGTAGCATGTTTATAAAAAGATAATTCAATAGTATCATATTTGTAAAAAATAATTCAACAACGGTACTTTACAATTGTCTCGGTTGGTTTTGAAATTACGACCAATTTATACAATAAGATTGTTTTGTTTTCTAGTAGCTTATGGGGAGGGATCGGTGATGGAATTAAGAAATTACGCAGAAACCTTTTTCACTATACTCCGAATTGGAAGTATTTACCTACTCTAGCATGATCACACAACATAAAACATCAATAGCTTTTGCAAATATTATTTTGAATTTGTGAAAAGGGCGTCTACATCAACGGATTATTTTATTTTTATCCAATGTATATGGATGAATTCGTGAAGAATTTAATTTTTCTTTTTATCTTTATTTTTCATTACGCTATTTCTTCTTTTTATTTATCACTATGCGCAATTTAAATTCCAAAACGAATGGTTTAACAAAAAATAGTAAATTCTATCCAGCTAACACATTATACGTAAACTTTGTAGCTTTAGTTTGGATTTGTAGTCCGTTTTAAAAGTCATAGTTGTTGAATTTTGTTTGTTTGTTTTCCTGACATAAACGGCGGCGATGCATAGATGACGTGATCAATATATGAATGCATAAATAAAACATATGTACAACATTCATGGATGTAGCGTGTATGTATTAAATGGATTCACACAGATTGTTGGACCACGATTATGCTGATAAAGACATCGAGTTTAGACAAAGCGACAAAGAAACAATCCAGGAAGGAACTTAACTGAATCCATGAGAAACCCTAACCACTAACTTTCACTTAGTGTGTATCATATACAGAGGGGGGCCAATCTCTTTTCTAAGGAACTTTTTTGGTATTAAAGAGAGCGCTAAGTGGTTACAAATTGAAGAGGGAGTTTTTCAGCAACATATAAACAAAACAGAAAAGAAGAAAAAAAACAAGACAGATAAGCTTTTCAAGCTACTAGCACAGTGCCTAACTGAAGTCAGAATTCGATAACCAAATGAACATTAGATATATATGCACTTATTTTCTCTCAATATACCACATAAATTATCTACGCTTGGACTAATATACATTTTGAAGTGAAATTATATTTGTTTGTTTTTTTACGTTTAGAGGAGCAAATGGGCCTTCAAATTTGTTGAACATGAAAACTGTATGGTATCTAGAGGATTTATATGATATTTGTAAAGAGAATTGAGATAAATAAAGTGTCATATCAATCGTTATCGAGTTAGGTATAAGTATAACAGATGTTGAGGATGCATTTCAAAAAAAAATTCGATACTAGTCTTTCACTTTGACCATAGACTTTACAATTTTACAATGATGTGTCGAGTCTTGGACTGTTCAAGCTTATTGACCCATTAGTTTCCACTTTTTTCAACATAATTTATTAAGAATTTACTCGCTAACTATCCTTTCAAACTTAACCTAACGTATTTTAATGGTAATTAATAACAATGCCTAACATTTGACCTGTGAGGATAGCCAAGTATGTAGCATTGCAACCACATGCACGACATCAATACGTAATAATAAAGAAAAAACAAATACAAAAAAAAAAATTCACATTAGTTACAAAATTATGGTTAGAGAAAATGTATTTCTAAGGAATGCCATAGGCTAATCCTATGAATTCTGTAGAGCTTTTCAGAAACAATAAGTGAGACAGATTAAGCAAAGTATCAGAGTAGATGATCATGACTTTTTGGATCAACTACAGTTATTGAAAATTAGAAAAAAAAAAATAAACAAAATAATTATGATTGAGAGAGACTGAAATAAGAGATCACATGTCATGATTCAGACACTGTACAGTTTTTGAGTAACTTTCCATCTTCTCCTCTGTCATCTTTACTTGTCCTAAATCAAGCAATCTATAACTGTACTACTAACTAATCATTATTGTTATTAACAGTATCAGTTCACACATACATATTGAATATTATTTCACAAGTTCACACATACATGTTGAATACAATTTAATTCACAGGAATAAACTATATATCATATCTATATGTTTGTATATCATTCATTTGTAAATGTGTATATAATACCACATAGTAAATTGTAAGAAATAAAAAAGATAATGAAATGAGGTTTAGCTACAGTCTACAAACGAATGATAGTCATATTCATGCAAGTAATAATCAAATAGCCAAAAATATCATAGTTCTGCAGGGAAGTAGTTTGATATAAATGCCCTATATTAGTATCGATCGTTTACATTCATCTACTCGGACATTTCACATGTTACGTATTTACTCATAATTTGACGATATCTCCAAATAGTTAACGTCCTAATATTGTAGATAGGGGTTGCATCTAGAAGGAATGATACGATTTTATCTAAGTGAAACATAGACTAAAGAGTCGGATATATAGGGAAATTTGTTGGCTTATTCACCTAGAAGACTCAAACCAAATAAAATATAAACTAATCATAATTAAAGTTAATGCATGAATATGATTTAAAGCCGTCCAAGACCTTCTCTTCTGTTTTTTAAACTAAACTTTTTCCATCTTTTCTGTGATCTTGATTATATACATTTGAAATGAGAATTAATTTTGTATCTTTTCACTCTGGAGAAGTTTGATTGGGTAATATTAAAGTTGTTTAAAGTTTTCTGGGAATCATTTTTTCTTTCTTTCAAATCTTTGATCAATGGAACACGAAACCTAATTAAGTCATGTGTAGATCCGGCAAGCAAACGGATAAACGGGGGGGGGGGGGGGGGGGCGCGGGGGTAAAAAGCAGCTTCGAGCTCAACACCAACCACAAAGTAAATCACTATCAAACCCAAAAATCTTTGTGTTAAACACAAATAAAGGATTTCTGATTTGACCTTCAAAAAACTACTATCGTGAGAAAACCAATAAAAAGCGGGTTATCTTAGTAAAATCTCGATTTCAACAAAAAAAAGTTCTTAGTAAAACCAATAGAACTCAACTAAACCACTTTCAACTCGACACAAAGAGATCAATCCTACGTAAAGAACCCAAAAAGACTTAAACAAATGGTCTCACGTAGAAAAATATCACCGGGATAAAAGGAAACCTGAGGGCAATAATTAATTTAAGTACGAAACGGCAAACAATATAGTAAAAGACCAAACTACGAGAAACTAGAACACTAATTTAACTATCATTGATATCTTGAAAAAACGATACTCGTACGATGTGCATGTTAATTACCACTAAGTAACAACAACCTAGCTAGGGAAGTTTTATCAAATCGCACGAAATTCCAAAAAGACAAAGACGAATACAAAAGACAACAACTTAGAAAAGCCTCTCATTATTATAACGTTTTAAAAGATTAACAATAATCAATAACTGATTCTGAATCTCAAGACCGCGGAGGTGTGAAGAATGGCGTACCGGCAATGAAGGAGTTGAGTTGAGCCGGGTAATGCGACGAAGGGTCTAAAATCAATCCACTGTTATTGTTTCCGGCGACAGTAACCGCCGATTTATTGACGGTTTCTTCGGCATTGGTGGTGGTTGTGGCAGTAGAGGCAAGGATGTTAAGATGATGATGATGATGATCTTGATCTGGTCCTTGATCATAAAGAATGCCTTTGAATACATGTCCTCCAATATTCACTGCTGTTTGATAAGCATATTCTTGCTCATCTTCGTCGTCTTCTACCGAACTCACTCGAACGCACCGGAAAACCGCCGGAGAGTTGACTTCCGGTGGTAAGTGTTGACTCACCTCCAACCCTAATTTTTCAATAATAATAAATTAATAATAGTTATAATTAAGGATCATAACAAAAAAAAATGATAAAAAAATCTAAGATGTATAACATGTTCTTGATTTATAAAGCATAATGTCCAATCAAATAACCGAATCTTTAAAAGATTTATTGCATTGTGTGATCTTGTTTAAACTCTTTTATATGTCGTCAGGTTTACTAAGAAACAGTAACTTATACAAATAAAATAAAAGCAGTAATATCCGGTGGACATCCTTATTCACACGCAAATGATGTTGTACTTCTCCACAAACATTCATCATTGAAAAAAACTTTGAGACTTTTCTTGAAAATTCAATCTATTTTTATAAGCTAAAATTCAGTATCATCAATTCCAAAAACACACACAATGATCCAGTATTTACCTGAATTAGAATTAGCATTCACCACACGAGTATAACCTAAAGCCGATCCACCACAACCACCACTATGGTCTTCTTTATTATTATCATTTTCACCACAACCACCACCAGCTTCTCGTAAGCGTTTAGTGTTTTGCGTTTCGCGGCTAGAGGTGGAAGGTTGTTGCAAGAAAGAGAGTTGAGCTAACCGTTCACGGCGTTTAGCAGCAGGAACCCAAGTGCTTTTAACATGAGTTTGACAATGAAAACCTCGGCTTTTACAACAAGTTCTACATCTCATATGTGGACAGTCTTTCTTAGCTTGATTACCACAATCTTGACAATTCATACCTCCTTGTCTTGTTACCGTGAACCCTCCTGGTTCATGATCGGAGACTACGTCGAAGTATAAACTCCGGCTTCGGTTATTGTTATTGTTATTGCTACTACTTCCACTTGGGACCATTCCAAAAGAGTAGAAGTTGGTAGGAGCTGAAACATGTTGTTGTTGTTGGAAATATTGAGGAGGCCAAATCTCGAAACCCTTGTTGTTATTATAGATCTCGTCTTTGTAAAGATAAAGATAATTGCTCTTGTCTTGTTGGTGTTGATGATGATCCTTGTCTACTTGATGATGATGATCTTGCTTGTTGTTATTGTTGTTGTCTCTCCCTCCTAGATAAAAGAATCCTGCCATTTCTTTCACAAGTGATGATCCACATCACACGCACAACACACCACAAAGAGAGATCAAAGATAAAAAAAAAAAAAAAAAATATTGATTTTACTTTTCTTTTTCTTTGCTTGGAGAGATTTGAGAGTAGGGATGAGGAAGATCCAATTATGTTAAGAAACTAGAAACATAATTTTTTATCTATGAAAGTGGAATTTACCCCAATTTTTCTCGGTGGATAAAGAGAGGGAGATAGAGAGAGAGAAAAGGTTTTAAAGACATAGTGAGTCCCATGAAGATCTTTTGCTTTGGGGCACTTCACTACAGTTATCTTCCAGTTTGAGTGAATCCCCATCACATAAATATCACTGACTATATATTTTTAAAAGAAAAGAAAAAATGAAATATAGATAAAGATAGATAAGCTGACATTATTTTAAGTAATTTTCTTTAGACTAATCATTTCATTAATAAATATTCTCTACATTTTTCATTGGTATTTTCATGATTCCTTAGTAGAATCCAAATACATGTAAACAAAGAAATTAAAGGACGCGTTTTTCCTCATCTATGTTTTGTTTGTCTGCAGACGCTAATTATATACATCTAGTTAGGATCGTAAATAGTATGCATGAAGTGTATTTAATATTTTCTTTGATTGTTAAAAAAAAAAATATTTAATATGTGGTTAGTCATAATAGACTAAATACTCGACGATTTACCTTTCTCGAATTTAAATAATTATTCGCCTTCGTTTTAGTATATTTTGGAATTTTCTCACATGTGTTAATCAAAAGTAAAAGCATTGCCAAAATATTGAGTTTTCAAAAAACAAAACTAGCTAGCATTTTAAGCTGATACAGTTAAATTGTTTTGATCAATGGTGATTAGAGTGTCACGTGTTAGAACAGGGAGTTTTTTCTCCACTCGTCCCTCCCCCGTAAAACCCTCCCCACCGTTCGTTTGGTTTTTTCTTTACCCTTTTAAATTGTTTTTTTTTTTTTTTTGGTGAAATTATATGATGAAAAACATTACAAAGGCCTAAAGGGACGTCTGAGAAAAAAAAAAATTAAGGGAAAAAGAATTAAGGTCAGTCTAACGTCCCATTACTTTGACATTTTATCGTCACGGACGGTCTAATCGTGTGAGGTTCACGGCTTAATCACACGGTGATTAGACAGACCTTCAATGACAAACTCTTTCAACGAATCCTACGTGCGGCTGTTTTTTTATTTGTCTAATCAGAATTTACGTGGCATTAGTACTGTATGTATTTAAATTTGTTGATAAATCTTATCTTGTAGGAACTAAATAATATTAGAAAAAGAATGCCAAATATAATTTACATTTTTTTTTATTGGCCAAATATAATTTACATCATTAAATCACAAAAACAATTTATTTGAGATATTTGTTTTAGCTTTTCTTCAATTTATATTTTTTAATATGCATATTGTTATTTCTTATACTTATTTTCTTATAATTGAAACTAGAATAATAACCGCGCTGCGCGCGGAGTAAAATAGTTATAGAATAAAATTATTATAGTTCTAGTTAACCAAATAATTTTCACTATTGCATAAAATTGTTATAGGAAATCAACGAATAGAATCATAATCATAATCTTACGATATAATAAACTACCCAAAATTATATACATTATCTTACTATATTCTATTAAGACAAACTAAACAAATATGATACTGAAATTTGAGAAACTATACTACTGGTTACAAATACAGAGACTTAACATTTGATTATAGTTGTAAACAATAACAATGCATTGGGAAAATATACCAGAATACATTTTCATCGGCTAGACAAAATGATTGCATCCAAGTGAACATCATAATGAGAGAAATAAAAATCAATGAAGGAAAACAAATTTGTGAACTACATAATGAGTAAAAACTATAACATCCCAAAACCAAAATTTAGTATTTTGGTAGGGGTGTCGATCGACACCAAGGGTGGTTTCGATCGACACCAGGGGGTGGTTTCGATCGACACCAAGTTCTGGTTTGTTTTCCCGGTTTATTTTTAATCGCGGTTTTTGGCTCGGTTTAAGGGATTTAACCCTAGGGCTAGCGTATATAAGTCCTTTGGTATTTGTGGCCGCGTGAGACAAAAAGAAAAGAGGATTCTCGTGACTTTGTGAGAGGGAGAAAGAGTTTTGTGAGAGGAGATTGGGAGGAAGGAGAAGACAGGTTCGTTTGTCTTGGTAGAATCGAGGAACGGTCAATCATATCGTGCTTGATCAGTGTAATTTTTGGTAGGTATGTTCTTCTGTCTCTTAGCTATCAATAGGAAAAATCGGATCGTCGTTCCGATTTGTAGCTAATGAGTTATGATCCTTTCCCCATGAGTGGTCTGTACAGTTTTGGGATTCAATCAGTCTTTTTGGGAAATGTTTTTTCAGCGTTTCAGTGGGAATCAAAGGACGAGATAGGTACCGTTGGAAAGCCCTAACGGTCTAGTTTTCAGATTAGGTTTCCAATCTGAATTCGAAGGTAAGCTCCGATCTCTGTGATCGTTTTAATCCAGTGCGTCGTTCTGATTTCTGGAATCTGAATTTAGAGTTGTGTGTTCTTCAAGGTTTTTGGGGTTCGTGAGATCGATTGTAGCGGAGACATCATGTGTTTGAGACTGGAAATGGTAGGATTGTCTTTGCTCGTCACTGTCTTGTTCTCGTTTTTGTTTAATCCCCTTTTTCAATCCGTATTTGAGGTGAGTGCGTGATCGTGGTTATGGGAATAGTATGTTAGGTTATCGATTGTGTGAATTGTGTTGAATTCATATGGTTTGGATTGTGTTTCTTTGATGTTTTTGTGTGATGAATCGTGAATTATCTTGTGGGATGAAACGGAATCGGATCGTGTGAGGATTTGACTCGATTCAGGTTTCTGCGAGGAGTGTCGATCGACACCTAGTGGTAGTGTCGATCGACACCAAATTTTGTTTTCCCGATTTTTGTGTTTGTGAAGAGAGTGTGGATCGACACCAAATGGTGATTTCTGTGTTTCCTTTAGTAGTGTCGATCGACACTATGGTGGTGTGTCGATCGACACCATCTGTTGCATTGCTGAATTTTGTCAATTATTCTCATTTCAGAAATTTGAACATGGTTAATTAATGTTTGTTGCGTAGTAATTGACATTTTTTCCTCTTATTATGTAACTGGTAGGCGGGATGACCGCTTCACTAAGTATTTGTGATAATACTCACACAACTCTTTTTTTTTCATGTGTTGCAGGTATACGAATGTGAGATCGCGGAATCATGGCGTAAGAAGAGGATGATAGGATTTTAATGTTATGGTTTATGTCTAGTGAACCTGGTGCTTGGTTGCTAGATTATTTGTTTGGATATTTGGAATTGAATCTGAGTTGGTTGATTTATTGGATTAATTGATAAATTTATTTATTCGATTTTATATTCGTGAGAATTTCCGCATTAGAATTATTAGGTTTAAAATATAAAGCTTGGTTGTTTCAAAAACTATCGGTGAATGGTGTCAATTTTTATTTATTCTAACTATGTGAGGCAAAAGTACTTTTAATACTAAAAATTATAATGACGTAAGCACATTTTATAGTGTCCATGTAGTATTGTCTCTAGTAGGTTGAATTTTTGAAATATCACTCCGATAATTAATGGAGATTTACCAAATCCTACTAATATTTTTAAAAACTTAATATGTTTAGATTTATTTGATTAATCATAACTAACTAAATATTTGAAACACGAAAAGATGGGAACATGTGAATTTACCAGTCACGTTATATCTATTTTTAGTTCCCAATTATTTGGTTACCTTATTAGATTTTATTTTCAGCTCACAAATTTCAATTTCAATCTAATCAATTTATTTGGTAATAGTATCCTAAATTTTGGGAATAACTATTTAATGTTTCCTAGTAAATTCATTATTTTGTGAATATTTTGAATATCCAAAATTTGGTATCATTTTAAATACTTTTTTTTGTTTTAAAAAATTATGGTTAATAATTATTTGGTGAATATTTTGAATATATGGTTAATAATTTTGCGAGATTTTATATCAACAAAAAAAACTGATATAAACTCTTGCTATATTATTTCTTCGAACGTATATTTTAATTTTTAGTACCATTAGAGAATTTTAAGACAAAAAGAAAGCCAGTTAGACAAATTATGTAAAAGAAGCTTTGCCAGTTTTAATCTAAACGCGGTTCCTAAATAAGATACTAAGACCATGATCAATGAGAGGGTTTTAATGGGTTTCTAATGGTTAAAAACTATTTAAAAAATAAGAAAATAAGAAAAAGAGATTAGAGAGATCTTGTTTTAAAAAAATAAAAAAATAATGAGTCAGCACTTACCATCGGTTCTACTTTTAGTAATTTTAGAACTCTCATTAGAACTTCTCTTACCACATGTCATTCCCTACTTGGTTCAATTTATTATTTAATTATATAAATTAATCAATTTTACAATAATAATTATATTATACTATTATTTTATACTCTAGATACTTATTTTTTAGAAATCCACCGTTGTGGATGCTCCAAGATGAAGTTATATAAAAAAAAAAGGGCTAATATGATCAAACTAATTATAGATTGTATAATGCAATTATTCATATTGTGACACCCCTGTTCAAGAGCATATATGATATATGCGGTATATACGGAGAGGCTTCAAGGAACTCCAGAGTTAGGCGTGCTAAAGTGCACTTATCTTTTCGGTCACATGTCTTGAGAGATCTCCAGAGTTAGGCGTGCTTAAGCTGAAGTAGTTTCAGGATGAGTGACCTACTGGAAAGTGATTTTCAGTATCGTGTGAGTGAGGTCAAAACACGAGAAAAGATCACGTGGTGATTTGCAGAGTCAGTAAACATGACTCCCTAGTCTCCCGGACTAACACACCGACCGTCTGACATGGGTGGGCCCATGGGCCGAGAATAAACGTGGGGCCCATTGGGAGATGAAAATTTCTCTTGAGGGGATGACACTACAAGAAAACTGTATTAAGCGTCGAAATTATTCCGACGCTATTTTAGCGTCGATTTTGCGTCGTAATGGCTTCCATAACACAATTCGACGCTACATCGTTAATTAGGGACGAAACATTTGGAAGCTAAATTGACGCTATATCGCGTCGATTTAGCATCGGAAGTCTAAATTTGACGCTAAATCGATGCAAATTTAGCGTCGAACTTATAGCGTCGAATATTGGCGTCGAAAACACAATTCGACGCTATATCGTCGCTAATTAGGGACGAAACATTTTAAAACTAAATCGACGTTATATAGCGTCGATTTAGCATCGATTTAGCATCAAAAGTCTAAGTTCGACGCTAAATCGATGCAAATTTAGCGTCGATTTAGCGTCGAATGCATAACATCGAATAAAGCGTCAAATATTGCGTCAAATTTGGTAGGTAGATGACACATTTAACACGGGTTCACCTACTTATTTAGCGTTGTTTAGAAACGACACAAAAACGACGCGAGTTCGATGCAAAATCGACGCAAAGGAATTCGATGCTAATACGATGCTAATATTCGATGCAAAATCGATGCTAAAATCTCCTATATATATCCACCCACCACCACCGTAAGGAATCATTTCAGAAGTTCAAAAAAATAAAAAATTCAATTCCCAAAAAAATAAAAAATCTTCTCCCAAATTTTTTTTTTTTAAAATGGGCGATATATACGAACTAAGACGCTGGATGTATCGACGTAAAGATGAAAATGGAGGCCTTTCAGAAGAGTTCCTCAACGGCCTTGAAATTTTCATTGCTCAAGCGAGTAGTGTGCCTACAATTCAACGGACCGGAGTGATGGTGCGCCCGTGTCGGAAGTGCAAAAATTTGAGGCCACAGACAATTGATACAGTTGGTACGCATTTATTTAATAGAGGGTTCACACCTGAGTATTATGTTTGGTTTTATCATGGAGAGGGATATGAAGATGAAACTTCGGGTAGTACTAGTTACCAACATATGGGTCAGGTTCAGGGTTATTCGAATGAACAATATGATCGGCATCAATTTGTTATAGAAAATGATGATCATGATGTCGGGTTAGAGCATAATAGGTTCGAAGAAATGGTAACATATGCATTTCCTGGAGTTATGTCTACTCCTGATGTTGCTGAGGAACCCAATTTAGATGAATTTTTTTTTTTATGATATGCTTAATTCTGCAAAACAACCAATCTATAAAGGTTGTAGGGAAGGTTTGTCTAAATTATCGTTGGCATCTAGGATGATGACAATAAAGTCTGATCATAATCAATCTGAGAGTTGCATGCATGATTGGGCATCTCTTCTAAAAGAATATTTGCCACAGGGTAATCAAGCTGCTGAGTCATATTAAGACATACATAAACTAGTCTCTAGTTTAGGATTGCCCTCGCAGATGATAGATGTTTGCATTGACAATTGCATGATATTTTGGAAAGATGATGAAGATCTGCAGGAATGTCGATTTTGCCACAAACCAAGATTTAAGCCCCAAGGAGCTGGTAGAAAAGTGTCGTACCAGAGAATGTGGTACCTGCCCATAACAAATAGGCTACAAAGGATATACCATTCAGAACGCACAGCTGCATTAATGAGGTGGCATGCAGAACATTCAACTATTGAAGGAGAAGTTCATCATCCTTCTGATTGGATGATGCAAAAGCTTGGAAACACTTCAAATCGGTACACTCTAATTTTGCTAAAGAGAAGCGCAATGTTTATCTTGGCCTATGTACAGATGGTTTTAGTCCGTTCGGTATGTCTGGCAGGCAATATTCTTTGTGGCCGGTTATATTGACACCTTATAACCTTCCGCCTGATATGTGCATGCAGAGGGAATTTCTGTTTTTGAGTATTTTAATCCCTGGTCTGAAGCATCCAAGAAGATCTATTGATGTGTTTTTACAGCCGCTGATTCACGAGTTGAACATGTTGTGGTCTCATGGGATTTGTACTTTTGATTACTCAAGGAAGAAGAATTTTACCATGCGAGTTGAACTTATGTGGACGATAAGCGATTTTCCAGCCTATGGAATGTTATCTGGTTGGACAAAACATGGTAGGTTATCATGTCCGTATTGCAAAAATCAAACAGATGCATTCCAACTAAAAAATGGTAGAAAATTTTGTTCGTTTGATTGTCACCAGAGGTTTTTCCCTATGAACCATCTGTACCGGGGGAACAGGAGGTTGTTCACAAAGGGCAAACGTGTACGTATCCCCCCACCTCCATATCTTTCAGGAGAACAAATTGAAGGTCAACTTGATTATTGGGGAGCTCAAGACACAACAAAACGTGGTGGTAACTGGCTTAATATTCTGACCAATCTCCCAGATGGATACCTTGAAGAACATAATTGGCATAAGAAGAGCATTTTCTGGGATCTATGATATATCATGGTTTTTACCCGTTTTTAACCATGATATAAGTCGGTTTTGTATAGTATATTTTGTATTTGTGTGTCTTTTATAGTGTTTTGCAGGAAAATGGTCGTTTGGTGCATTTTGGACAATTATCGAGCATTTTGGAGCTTTAAAGATCAAAGTGGAATCAAGTTGCAGCGTCCCCGTCGATCGACATTAAAAGTGTGTCGATCGACACCTGAAGAGACGAAGCAAAGAAGATTTTCACCAGTAGCCAACGCGTCGATCGACACTCCCATCCCTGTCGATCGACAGAGGATCTTTAAAAGCAGAGGATATTTGCACAGACACCACCGTGTCGATTGACACACCTTTAGTGTCGATCGACGGCGGACCTGCAGACCTAATTTTGGACACTCATATAAATAGTTTTGTTTTGTTTTCATTGTAAAATATCTAGAAAACTTGTAAAAACTAGATCTATTCTCGTTTTGAGACTTAGAGAGAGAGAGAGAGAGATTTTGAAGATCTTGGAGGGAGATCTTCATGTTCTTCACCTAGTGACACCATTTGTATCTTCTAAACTCTAACTCTTTTATGAAATTCTATTCAGTTATTATGATTTCTTCATCTATTTCTGAGTAAATTACTTGTTAGGACATGGAGATTTCATGGGTTTTGATGAGAAATCAATAAAATCGAAGATCTGTCGAGGTTATCCGTTAGTTCTTCGTTTAGACTGTTCTCAATGCTTGAATCTAGCTTGATCACCTAGAATCTTGATTTTAGGATTGTTGGTTAGCCACGACAGTGGGATTAATAACCTGAATCTAGTCTAAATGGGCAAGGTTACCTATTCGCAAAGAAAATTTGGCTTAGGGACTTTGTGAACATATCGAGCTCGCACTAAATGCTTGTTTAGATTCGACGAATTCGCAAAGAAATTTGGGATTCGAGGATCTAAAGATAGATAGCCTTCGTAACGACAGTTAGTTGGTTATACTTTCGTGTTTGAGTTCTAGAGCGGTGCGTGATAGAACCTTGACAGTTGTGATAATCTTTGATTCATTGCCTATAAGAATTTCCATGGTCTAACTCTCGTCTCTTCGAGAACAATGTAAATTAAAACCATCCTCATCACATGTTACATAGTTCCATCTTTTATTTACATGTAAAAAGCATCGCTCTAGCTTAAGAAGGATCATTGCAATCCTAGTGTATCAATCAAACCTCTCTGTGGATACGATAACCCTTTGTGCTACAACGTACATAGGGGTTTTTGATGGCCCCGGCCATGTGTAAAAAGGCTGACATCAATCTACCGTACTAGAAAGATCATCTATTATGCCACAATCTTGACGTCATGCACATTGAGAAAAACTTTTTCGATAACATCATGCACACCATCTTAAACGTTCCAGGCAGGTCTAAAGACAACTTGAAGTCCAGACTGGATTTGCCTATTATATGCTCTAGAGTTGAGTTACATCTCACGGGAGATGGGAGAGCTCCAGTGCCTAGCTTTAGATTGTCAAGCAAAGGCAAACCAACATTCTTCAACTGGGTTTCCACCGAAGTTAAGTTCCCAGATGGATACGTGTCAAAACTCTCTAAGTCTGTGGAGCAAGGAAAAAAATTTCTGGTATGAAGAGTCATGATTGTCATGTGTTTATGCAGAGATTATTGTCTTTCGCCTTTGCAGAAATATTGCCAACGAACGTGCATGAATCACTTGCAGGTATATTTTCTATGACGATATTTAAATATCTAAACAAATTATTTGTCGAAAATTACATTTGTGTTTTGGTTGATATTGGATTTTGGGTTTAGGTGTTGGAGCATTTTTTTCGAAATCTGTGTGTGCGAACTCTGACTCAGGATGGAATTTAACAACTAAACAATAACATCCCAATATTGTTGTGCAACTTAGAGAAGATATTTCCTCCATCTTTCTTTGATGTGATGGAGCATCTTCCTGTCCATCTTCCTCACGAAGCCGATTTAGAAGGGCCCGCTCAATTTCGTTGGATGTATCCTTTCGAGAGATTCATGAAACACTTAAAATGAAAGGCAAAAAACCTAGCTAGGGTTGAGGGATCATTTTTGCGGGCAGTTTAACCGAAGAAACCTCTCATTTCAGCTCATATTACTTCCCTCCAACTGTCCGGACACGAAAAAGAGCTCCAAGTAGGTACGACGATGGTGACATCGCACAAACATATCCAGTTTCAGATGTCCCAGATATATTCTGTGCAATTGGTAGGCAGGTCGGAATCATAAGAGAAGAAGACTGGTCCTCGTTCGAAGACTACAATTGTGCACACACATATATTCTCTTACAATGCGAAGAAGTTAGCCCATTTCTAAGGTACATATTATAATTACCAACTACGGATTGAGGTCAAAAGGGTTATTTTCGTACTTATATATTGTATGAAACATATATAACAAATGCATTTGTTATAACCATATTTTCTAAATATAAAATATAAAAAAAATTCCAATATTATTTCAGCACTATAAAATTATTTCTTAAATTTTAAATTTATATTTTACATTTTTAAATTTAATAAATTTGTAGTAGATAGATTTTAGGAAATTTGATATGAAATAGATTTTAGGGTAAATGTAGGAAATAAATTTTAGGAAATGGAATTGAATTTAAACTTGATAAGTTATGGAATTGAATTTAGATTTGCTAAGTTATAGATTTGAATTTAGATTTTATGAAATTTATTTATGTAAAGTCAAATAAAACAAATTTAGGAGTTTTTTGGATGTAAAAATAATTTTTTTAATGAAAAACAAATTTACAAGTTATTTTTCGATAATATAAAATAATTTCATAAATGTTAAATTTATTTCGAAAATATAAAATTATTTCCTAAATATAAAATGTAAAGTTTTTCCAACATTATTTCAGCACTATAAAATTATTTCCTAAATTTTAAATTTATATTTTACATTTTTAAATTTAATAAATTTGTTTTATTTTATAGGCGGATCGACTCCTCCTCCTTCATACGGACAGTTATTTGGCGAGGATGATACAATTCCAGGATCCGATGGTCGTCGCGGATCCGGATCAGGATCGGTGTCGGGTTCGCAGGCTGCGAACTATCGTCCACGAGCTCCGCCACGAGCTCCGACACCGCCTCAGCCAGAGCCTCATCCAGAGCCAGAAAAAGCCGAAGATGATCATCACGATGACCACAATGAGCCCCCTCCACCGGCAAACGCACCTCTTATGATGCGGATTTCTGAGCTTCTCCGCCAACCTAGACGTGAGACACGACTTAAGATTATCCATCCGTTGAGGCCTCGTGGTACATTATGGTATGTTTTACTTTTTTCAATATTACTAATTTAATTTGTTTTGTGTAATTAATTTTTAATTACAAGTTATAATTAAATTATTAACATTCTAATATTTTGTTTAATAGGTTTACGGATAACAAGGTTGCACGTTCGGTCACCAAGGCAATCAAGGCCCACTTCACTATGCCGCATCCTAATTGGAGCATGACGCCGCAAAATGTTCGGGATATTTGGTTCGAGTTATGGGCAGTAAGTCATTTTATATTATTTAATTTTATTTATTAAATTATTTGATTATAAATATATTCATAACATCCCGTCTCACGCCGGTGGCCGAAGGAGATGGACCTTCAAAGCATTATGCGGGTCCATCATCATACGCCACAGTACGACTAGAAATGGTAATATTTGTATTAAATTAATTTATTTGATTATTTATATTTTAAATATTTATTTATTATATATTTCATTTTTATCTCTTTTTATTTTTGTTTAACAGGCTGATGGCGGTGAGCTTCCTCCGATGGTTAGAGTGATGGAGAAAACTCATCGGAGGAAGGATGGGACGTTTGTTACCGCTCAAGCGGAACAAACGTTCAACGCGTATAATGCACGATTAGAAGAGCTAGATGAGTCTTTCCAGTCTACGATGGATCTCGAAGATTTCGATAGACTTTACGAGGAGGTAATTTATTAGGTTTTTATTTTATATTATAACTTATTTTTAATTATAACTTATTTTTAATTATTATTTTATTGTATAACACTTTTATTTTTTAGGTTGCACCGAAGAAGAAAGGACGAACGATGGGTGTTGGATCCATCAAAAATGTCCCGGCAGCTTGTTCGTCTTCTCAATATTCTTACTCGCCGGGTTCGTCTCAGCCGCGTTTGACCGCTGAGTTGCAAGCTGCTAAAGCTGAGATTGCGGAGCTAAAGGCCCATGTCTCGTCATTGAGTAGTCTCTTTGACATCTTTGCAGTGGATAACCCGACATTTGCCACTGCCTTACAAGGGATGAATCGTCCTCCACCGCCTCCGACACCTCCCGGTGCAACGCAATTCCACCAAGAATTCGAAGATATCGTGAACCTAAGAACCCAACAACTGCCATCGGATTAGCGTTTTACTTTCGTTTGTAACAGATAATTTTATTTTGTATCGGATAATTTTTAATTTTTATTATATTGTGTAATAATTTTTGTATAATAATTTTTTTTTAAAAAAAATTGTTATCATTCGACGCTAAATCGATGCTTATGTAGCGTCGATTTAGCGTCGACACCTGATTCATTCGACGCTAATTCGACGCTAATTTAGCGTCTAACTAGCGTCGATTGAATCAGGTGTCGACGCTAATTCGACGCTACATAAGCATCGATTTAGCGTCGAATAAATCAGGCGTTGACGGTAATTCGACGCTACATCAGCATCGATTTAACATCGATTTAGCGTCGAACTAATCAGGTGCCGGCGGTAATCCGACGCTAATTTAGCATCGAATTACCATCAATTTAGCATCCATTTAGCATCGAAATGTTTCGATGCTAATTTGACGCTACAGTAGCGTCGAATTAGCGTCGAAAAATTGTGTCGGAGTAGCGTCGAACATTCGACGCTAAATTAGGGTCGAATTAGCATCGAACTTCATTTCGACGCTAAAGTAGCGTCGAACTTCATTTCGATGCTACAATAGCGTCAAAAATGAATTTGCGTCGACGGTTTAGCGTCGAAATGTTTTTCGACGCTAAATCGACACTAAATCGACGCTAAGAGGTTATAGCGTCGAAATATGCCGACGCTAAATCAGTGTTTTCTTGTAGTGTGAGGATTTTCCCCTACGACGGCGGTCGGGGTGTTATAAATGATATCAGAGCGAACCCTGACATCTGTGAAGAGTCAGATTATCGGGGTAATGATCTTGGTATGCGCAACGAGGACGTTGCGATCTGTTAGTGTGGGTGATTGTGACACCCCTGTTCAGAGCATATATGATATATGCGGTATATGCAGAGAGGCTTAAAGGAATTGATTTGACTACCTATATTATCAAAGTGCACTTATCTTTTCGGTCACAGGTCTTGAGAGAACTCCAGAGTTAAGCGTGCTTAAGCTGGAGTAGTTTCAGGATGGGTGACCTACTGGAAAGTGATTTTCAGTATCGTGTGTGTGAGGTCAAAACACGAGAAAAGATTGCGTGGTGATTTGCAGAGTCAGTAAACATGACTCCCGAGCTTCCCGGACTAACACACAACCATCTGACATTGGCCGAGAATAGACGTGGGGCCTATTGGAAGATGAGAATTTCTCTCGGGGGGATGAGGATTTCTCCTACGACGGTGGTCGGGTGTTACACTTATTCTCTTAAGAAAACTAGATGTATTTCCAAAATTATTCCTCTAACCGGAAGCAATAGATAAATGGGTTTGAGAAACTGAACTACAAGAAAAATATAGGTGCTGTGTTTTAAAGGATTTTTGCTGGATAGCAATCCCTAGTCTAAGGCTTAGGTCACGAGTCATTATTATTAGCCGATGAATAGATGTGATCGTCTTCCATCTTTACCCAAACTATTACATGAACATTATGTGTATGTTTTCTCAATATAGATTTCTTTAGCTCGTTCCTTTCCAAGTAGAAAACTTAGCTTTCAAGTTTATATTTTCAAAAATTTGATCAAAATAAAAAATAACGATATGATCAGGATTATTTCGTTTCTTCTTTTTTTTTTCTTTTTCTTTTACAAACAATGTCTTCACCAAAATAACCGTATATATATATATATATATATATATATATATATATATATATATTTTTTTTTTTTTTGTGTTTTCTGTTAATATATATTTTGATTGAGTAGTGGTTTTATCTTGAACTAGCTACTATTAATTATTATCTCACTTATACTGGTATTACGTAACAATTCGTCATACATATTCTTTAAATTTAATATAAAAATGATAAAAGATTTACTTATTTCGTAATGCCTACTATCGACATGAGAACCAAAGTAAGCAGACCCACTCTAGTCTCTTTGATCACGTGGAACCGCGTGAATTAGCGGCGCAATTGGCATTTGATAATGTGATAATTAAGCGGATTTGGTATTAATTAAATGCGTTGAAATTCACATTTTTGATGGTTCATCTTTATATATAAATTGTTTATCATGTATATATTATATCAAAATATCCACGTTCAAAGTTTGATTGTTTGAAAATGTTTTAAATATGTTTGAAATATTTCATTGGATATGCTTGGTGAATAAAAGATGGAATTGAAAGCTCCGACCGAAATCAATATGGTCTTGCGAGTTGCGAACTGTTGACGAATTCTCATGCATATTAGACAAATCATACATAATATCAGGTCACGAGTGAGATTTGACTTCTCATTTCTTATAGCTAGATTTGATCAAATCTTCGGTATCAACGTGCCAATTAATACACAACCAATTTCACAAGATAAGGTCTTACCATACCATCATCAATATTAATGTCCATATATATATTTGACAAATACTATATATATTATGTATGTGTGTGAGCAAAACTTTTTTTCTTTTTGAATCGACCAATTGCCTTTAAAGTCCAGAAGAAATGTGATAGTTTTATCTTAAGAAAATGGGCATACGTGATGCGTATTTTAAAAACAATTTCAGAAAATTGTAAATGTTTTAAGTACATTGCCCGAAAACACCCCCTACAATTAATTTGGTTTTCCATTCCATAAGTTTTGGGTTATCAAAAACAGAATGCATATTAAAAGACAATAAGTAGAATATCAAACAAGAGTAAGGCCCATCCAGGAGATGAATTATGTCAAGAAAAAGTGGGTTTTTTTTAAATACTACATATGAGTAACTAAAACATATCGAGCCCTAATATTTATAGCCAGAAAGGTTGGTTGATCGGACGCATTAGTTAGAAAAACAAAAAATTGATAGTATTTAGGGGCCCGAGGCATGAGTCTTTTGTATTCTAGAATTTCTTGTTGACTAAATCACTATTTTTGTCTTTATTTGTAAATGTAATTACTGAATCCTTTTTTAAAAAATTGAATAGAAAACTAATGAGCTGCTAACTTTGATGACTCGGGATCTTCATGATTAAACTAGTTGCCTAATGTCCCTTTTGTCTTTTTTCTTTACTTTATTTCCTTTCTCTTTTTTTCCCATTTACCGAACATTAAAAAAAAAAATTTCTTTTGATAATTTTGAAGTTCGGGCCGTGGATCCGGAGTAAGCCTTTAATCCACTCTCGTTGAAAATGTTTGATATAACGTGAATTTGGACATTCCTAACCACGAACTTAACGCGTTTTCGGAGCCATTTGAGTTGTTTTGAGTTGATATCTAGATCCATACTCGAGGATTTGGAACCGCATGCGTACGGGAAGGAGATTCAAGCATTTCGAGCAAAAACCGAAGCTCCTGGGAACCAGACCGATCGGTCTACACCAAGGACCGGCCGGTCCAGAAGATTTGAAGACGGTGGCTGACCCTGGAAACAGGACCGACCGGTCCAGATCTAGGAACGGTCGGTCCAGACATTTGAAGACGAAGATCGGTGGCTCGGGAATTGAGACCGACCGGTCCACAACAAGGACCGGTCGGTCCACAACAAGGACCGGTCGGTCCACACACTCACACGTGAAGAATTTCGGTTCTGGAAACTAGACCGACCGGTCCAGATTCCAGACCGACCAATCCCTGTCCCTGATTTTTTAGGGTTTTTCTTTTTCTGTTTTATCCTATAAGTACCTATTAGTTTGAGACTTTTGGGGAGACGTTTTTTATCACTTTTATTCAGACTTTTAGAGCTTGGGAGCAATTGTATTGGGAGAAGATCTCATCACCTTTTGGAGAAGATTTCTGAACCCTATTTGATTTCTCTTTTATTGATTATGTCATCTTTATCAATTGCTTTTGTTATGCTTCCCATGTCTGAGTAGATCTCTAGTTAGGTTTTAGGGTTTCTCGATGGATTTCACAGATTGAATCAGACACAAATAGGTTGTTTATCAATTACCATCTTCATCACTGTTAGGCATAATGCTAGGATTGAACTGGCCATTTAATCACTAGATCTTAGGTTGATACACATTCCGAAAGCTTGTGTATTGCTAGAACTACTGTTGATGAGTAATGCGTTATAACAAGCGGAAGTTTAGTTATAGAGTATTATGAACTGATCAAACATGAACATTAATGCTTGTCTAGGATAGCCGTGACCAAACGGAAGTTTAGGCACTCAGATCTCTAGGAAAAGTAGTTGTTATCACGGAAGTGGAGCAATTTATAATCGTGTTTTGAGTTTAAGATGCATGCATATTAGAATCTGAATAGTTGTCTGGTTCATGATTGTGATTTTCTGAGAATTCCCTATTACCTAACGCTTTTAATTATCTGAATTTACGTCGTTTAAATCTGATTTCTTGTCTTTAGTTTTAATAAAATCACCCATCACTGTTTTCCTACTTAGCTTAGTTTAAAAATCTATAATCTGTTGCGTAAGCCATTGGTCCTTGAGGATTCGATCCCTAAATCACTACTTCGTTTGTTGTGCACTTGCAGTAGATTTTATAGGGTTAAAACTCTGTGTATCAATGTCTCTCCTTCCAAAAGGGATTGAACTAAAGGTAGAATAGAACGAACTCCAAATGTTTAACCACTAGCCCATCACAACTTTGATAAAATCATATTTTTTGATAATTTGACGATTTAATGGCGCATGTTGTTTCTCTTAAGAGACGGACATATATATTTTGTGGAGTGTTAAATAATTATTGTCAAAATAAAACATAATAAACGATTGATGTCATCGACTGTTAATGTTAGAGAAATATATGTATATAAGCTGATAACTCATTCACGATTGGTGTAGATGTTTTCGCAATATTATCTCTTTTATTTGTTTTTTTTAAACACCAAAAACCAAAAATGTTATATGTAGTCTAGCGTAGCCAATGAGGTTATACAACATGTTCAAATGATTAACAATGTCATCCACCATTCTTCTCTCTTTCTAAAAACACAACACAAATCATCATTCTTTTTCAAAAGGATATATCGAAATGTAGCTATTTTGATTTGCAAAACTAAAAAATGTGTATATATATATATATATATATATATATATATATATATTCCAAAAAAAATGTGTGTGTGTACATATATCGGATAGTAAAAGCTTCAATCCACCGTAAAACCAATATGAAGGCAGCATATTATTTAGCCGTAATTCTTAGTGACGAAGACTAATATTTAACATCAAATTTACATGCTAATCAATCATTCTTCTCATTAACAGTATTTTCCCGACAATCTTCTCAATGATGATATCTATACTTTGACCATTGTTTTATTTTTTGAGTCGACACTCTTATAAGTATTTCGTCGTAGGATTTGATCCCCAATCCGGTCATTGGAAAAAAATTTAAGTTAAACAAACACACAGAAATTTACAGTAGTTCATCTTTAATATAAGAGTTACACTTATTTTTCTTCATTTCGATTTTTTTATAATTTTTTTAAAAAAAAATTCTGAAAAACGAATACGTGTTTCTAACGATCAATTGGTCATTAGATTTTGGGATACACCGATACCGAAAAGTTAGCATCTACACACACACATACAAAAGGCAACCTCAAACTCGACCTATATAAGTATATAACACGTTATTTGGCTAACTATTAGTTTTTGGTTTCTGAAAACATATGTTTAGCATCTAAAATATTTAATTTAGATACATTTTGTTATCAAGATTAATCTCTGAAATATATAAAAACCGTGTATTTGTTTTATGTTCTTTAGATTAACTATATAGTTACTAAATTAAGTCACAAGCTCGTAACACTTTTTCTGACTCCATATTTTGTAACAAATTCGACATGATTTGTGACGAAAGCTTGTTACTTTCAATTCTGTCACAAAATTATGACCAAATACTAACGAATTTATGACTAAACCAGTTTGTCACAGTTTTGTATATATAAATCGTCACTATATTATGACCAAAGAAATTATCACTATTTTCTGTCACAATATTCTTTTTTTGTAGTGGTGGTCTCAACTAGGGGTGGAATTATTATCCGGGATCCGAGATATCCGGGGGCGGATCCGGATCCGGATAGTAAAATTATGGATCTGTCAAAAATGGATCCGGATCCGGATATCCTTATTTTCAAGGCCGGATATCCGGATCCGTATCCGGACCTTTTAAATATACTAAAAATATTTATTTTAAATTATACATAATAAAATAAATTTAAAATCATTTTCGTAATATTTTATTTATTTTTTAATTAAATTATAATAATTTTACAAAAAATCTGTTTTTTTAATTATTTTAATACTTTTTAATTATTTTTAAATATTTTTACGGATCCGGATCCGGATCCGGATATCCGCGGATATGTTAATATTTGGAAGGATATCCGAACGCCAGATATCCGGGTGGCACGGATCTGGATCCGGATAGTAAAACCACGGATCCGACGGATCCGGCCCACCCCTAGTCTCAACCCCTAATTCTTTAACGATAGCATAAATCTTTTAATCACTACTAAACAACCATAAATTAAGTACCATATAAAATATTTAAATCAGCCAAAAAACGATTATTACATAATGTTATGGGTTCACTTCCGCTGGTGGCAGATTGGTTTGCAACATTAAGGCTTGCTTTGTTTATACTCTCTTTAAACGTTGTAATAATTTATTTTCTTTATCAATTGTTTTCCACAAGGAGACACCTTTTTTTTTCCCCCCCATATCTTTAACACACAAACTAAAGAAGAAAAAATAGTTTTGGTTACTCTCCATATAAAGGACTTATCCTATAATTTCTTCTATTTCAGTAAGCTAAAATGTTCTTCAGTTAATAGTATTTCATACTTATAAAAGTCATTTTTTCTTTCTCAATATCCCTCTTATATAAACCTCAGTAAATACGAATCACGTTTTGTCTTTCACAAAGTATACAATCAATGAAGTATATTAGAATGGATGGATAGAATTTGTTTGATTACTATTAGGAAAAATAACAATCTTCATTATGCCTTTGTAACCATCATTTTTGCTTAAAGTTAAGTTATAATTATGCTCTTTCCGCCAGAAACGGGTTTTTGTCTTGTTGAATAAAAAAGGAATGAAGTGACTCAAAGCGTCTCCCTAAAGCTAAGATATTCGATTTACTACGTTAAGAATAAACTTTATCATATACATATTACCTTATACTATACACATAATACAAAGTACACAGTATATACTTCAAATTTTCTGATTTTTACAAATCCCTTACATTATTAATCCCTTGTTAGACCCAAAACGAGCTCCAGCATTACTAACTTAGCAACACACTACGTATTGAAATGCATTCACCCACTTCTTATGATTGTCTCATAAATAAAGAAAAATAAGGAAAAAGGATAGGGTGATGTGATTGTAAGTTTGTAAATGTGGTCGGATACATGACAAGTTAAGTATAATAAGCATGGTCTATAATTCTGAAACCCTAGGCGACGAACACTGCATGCCAATAGTAGAAACAGTACGTACGATCACGAGATCAAACTTATACGTACTTTACTTTCTTAGGATCCCTCCACTTGTAGGCATTAGCCCTTTGCCACGTGGTCCCCCTCCATTAGCTTTATGGGCCTCATAAAAGCCCGTGGGGCCCATCTTCCTTTCCATGCACATGCTTCACATTAAGCTCTACCTATGGTATCATGTGTGTGTATATTAAAATACTAATCTTAATTAATACGTATAATATAATAGGCCTATTTAAGTACATATAAACGTATAATATAATAAGCCTAATATATGCCTTTTAAGGAGAAGAGACCGGCCGAAGAAAAGACAGTCTTGTGAGTCTCCACGAAGGGTTATAAAGACTCATTGTCACGTGACCACCATTGTTCTATCTTCATAACCTATTATATATGTGTATAAATGTATGTATTATATACCTATTATATGTGTGTATACATGTTTGTATTATATAGCTCACATGTATAAATTATGTTTATTATTATATAGAATTTAGATAGTTTTCTATGTTTTTGTAGACTATTTACGAATATTTAGCTTTATACTCTAGTTTCAGAAAGAATAAGTGAGTGACTTTATTTGATTAATAGAAATTTAATAATAATCTTTAGCACTATACTCTTCGTGCATCAATAATTGTATGAAATGCATTGTTTGCTTAAAACTCTGGCCAAAATATGATTTGGGCTTTACACCCAAATTGTTCATTCGCTTCTTCCAAATTAATGGGCCTGATTTAAAAGCACTATACATTTGTTTTTATATTTTGTCAACGACAATATATTTTTGCTAAAATTTGCAAAAGGTATTGAATATTATTTTTGTCAAAGATATTGATGGTTCTTTTCGTCAATCTTTTTCGCTTGACGAATCCTATATGTTCATCTTCTTCCTCCGGATTTCCAGTGTAGACACTCATACACCTCGTTTTATTTATCAGATTTGAAATTGTGTGTAATTTGTTTTTTGAAGTGAATGTAAAATTGTATTCAAATCAAATTTGTGTACAATAAATGTAACTTTGTGTCTATGGTTCTTAAAGCTTAAACAAGGTAATCAAATCTTAAAGCATAGTGACGTTGTGTATTTTAATGCCTATATAATTCGTTTTCCTTAATTAAGGCAGCTTTACTTGTTGATCATGTGAACAAGTGGGCATGTTCTTCCAACAGTTCAAGGTATTGGGGTATGAGTCTAAGTTGACTTTTACATTCTAAGTCACATCGTTTATAAAATACAAATCATTGTGTATATATAGCATTTGATGCTTCAAATTACTTGTCGTAATGCAAGTCATATTGTACATTCCAACAATATCTCTACTAAATCGAAGGGATGATTCGATTTTTATCAAATCTCTTTGTTGTGACTTTATCTTTACACTTGGTGTAATCTACTTCCAAGAACTACATGACATTGTTTGTCACCGGTTTATTAATGATTTTTTAAAAAAAAGTCATATTGTACAATTAAATCGTGGTATCTGCCTCTAATTTGGTTAAGCAACTCTGGATTTTACTCTTCTTATTATGTTGTTGTCTTGCTTAGGCGTTGTTATATACTAAGATGATGTCGTTTAGTATTTGGTGTTTTCCTCTTATAATAAGATCTGTATAAGAATATGTAGAATGTAGTATCCTCTTACCATTATTCCTCAGCTTTTGAGAAGTCTCGAAGCTTTTATGGCTATATTGCAGACTCGGTAATGTTAATCATTAACAGTTAATGTTAACTGACATCAGTTAGAAGCATACCAATTAGAAGCATGTTTTTAAAAATCATATCATTATTTAGATATATATTCATCTGTCCTATATGTTTGATCTTTTAGTCTTGTTTCTCTAGGGCAGAGGAGAATGGGGGAAAAAGATTAAGCCATGCATATTCACAAAACTAAAAGGGTCCAAGAGTGTAGAGGCACACTATTAAAATATACTAATATCGATGTTTTCTGGATCTGTCATCGGCAAGTTTTTGATCAGCCCCTGAAGATTTGAGGAGGATAACACGTTGGTCTTCTTGGTTCTAAGAAAAATGAGCTTTCAAGAGGATGAATGCTTCACCATATTGTTATTGGTAGCATGATTTATTTGATAAATCCATATTTAGTTTCTGCAGTAAATTTCCTTAAACAATTTCATATGTGCCGGACCTGCCGGTGGATGGTGGGAGTACAAGCCTCCTCTACCATACTTTTTAATTTTCTGATGTTCCTTTCTTAGCTTATTAAACTCGTATTGGTCTATATAGATGGTGAGTTTAAAAGATGTTTGGGTAAGTTTTGCCTATCTTCTTCCTCTTAACACATTGTTCGTAGCCTCCTACATATAGACACAAAATTCTATGAATACTCCTAAATTTGTATGCAACACAAATACAAATGATTTAAAGCTTTAATGTTTTGACGAGAAATCATGTAAATCAAATTAGTGAAAAGCATGATATATGTAATGTTTTCTTTTTAGGGGTCAAATTAAAATATCCTGATTTACAAAAGGAAAAGGAGAAGAGTAAGAGTTTTAAAACGGGCTAAACAAAGATTTGTTAGCTGATTCTCTAGCAAAATTGAATCGAAACCTTTTTTTTTCCTTGGAAAAGCTTTTCACATCAATGGCGTCTCCTCACTGGATTCCTCAAGACGATTTCATCCTCAGAAAATCAATCGAGGTTTAGTTTCAACCCTAACAAAACCCTAAGTTCGATTATTCCTTTTTTATTTCGTTTTCTTCCAAAAAAAAAAAAATCGATCTAACTAAATCTCGAACTCAAACCCTAATTAGTTAGGGCAAATTTTTGAAGACTAATCGATATTATTTTATTAAGATACTTGTTTACGAAGTCATCTTATTAGCCCTAACGTGATTTTTGATCCAATTGTTTCTTTGTTTAATAGAGTGGAGTTTCTCTAGAGTTCTTAGCAAAAGGAGTGGTCAAATTCTCTCGAAAATTCACGATTTCATAACTAAAAGATCGATGGTATTCTCTTCTCTACAATCCACAAGTCATCAATTGGATTCGAGCTCCAATACTCAGCTCAATTCCTTTCACAAAGTCAAGATCATGATCATCACAACACAACACAAGTTAGGTCACAATACTACACGGAGCGTAAGCGAATGCGTTTGGAACAACCTCCTAATAATGCCAATCCCGAGAAAGAAGAGACTGGATTTGGAGATATGGCATGTGATGATTTCATCGGGTTTGGGTTTGATGATTCCGACATTGATTTATTTCACAATTGTTTCGATATGGAATTTACAAATCAACAAGATCAAGATGAAGATGATGATGATTATGCTCGGTTGGTGAATCAGTATTTATACGAAAACGATGAACAGATTCAAGACGGTAATGTTGTAGACACAACAAGAACAGAACATGTTTTCATTCAAGAACCGTTTCCAGATCCTCAGCTGCAAGAACCGTTTCAAGAAGCGTTTCAAGATCCAAGTACTATGATCCCTTATCAAGAATTGGATCCACATCCAGAAGTCAAGAACGGTGTTATCATATGCACTTTAAACCGCGAGTCCGATGATATTCCAGATAACGATGAATTTAACCCACTATTGTTCAATCCGAAAGCTCGAAACTCGGTTATTCTTTCTTCATCATCATTGAGGAAGCATATGAGACCACCTCTGCCTATAATCAGAGGACCATCATCTTTACAAGCCAGAGGTAATAATGACATGATCCAAAGTTATGGTTTTAGAGATTGCACTGTTGCGACACAAGCGAGTTGTTCTACTGAGAACGCGACATCAAGTTTTACCGCAACAACATCAGCATCAATTCAGCATTCTCCAGAGAATGAAATCAGTGGACAGGCATTGAGCAATGTAGAGATGGATATAAACGTTCCAATGTCAGAACAAGAAGAGAATAATAACGAAGTCGAGTGTGACGAAGATTTGCCTTCCTATTCAGATGTTGAAGCAATGGTATGTAAACCCTTATATGCATGTGAAAATTATCTTTTCTTGTTTAATGTTTTGTTTTTATAAACCGTGGGTGTTCCGAACCTTTGGATTATAATCTCCTCGGTACCTTTTAGATATTCCGATTTAAAGAATAATCGTCTCTCCCAAAAGAGGGTTTGAACACACATTTGGTATTCTTGGTTAATGTTACTGAAACTGTTTTTCTTTTTCTTTTGGGAACCAATATCAGATTCTTGGCATGGACCTTGAACCGGTTGGTCAAGACCGATACAAGTTAGAAGGTAAAATTAGCTATCTCTCAAACTGTAATTTTTGCCTATTTAGTTGTCATTAATCTAACAAAATTTTACTGGATTGTGTTTGCAGCTAGAAAATATCGAAACGAGGAACTGGTTAGAATGATAATGAGATACGTGTGAAATTGGGTTTGGTTTCGACATAAGGGAAAAACGAAATTGGGCCTTGGATGCTAAAGCCCAATTGACTAAACAAGAGAAGAGAGAGTATTGGACCGACTATTGTTTGGTTATGGTTCAATATTGGTTTGGTTAATAGTCGGTCAATGTTTTCCTCTTTCACGTAAATAATAAAAGGAAACAGAGGGAAGAAAGGAAACACACGAAGAAAGGAAAAGAGGAGGCTATATAAAGGAGGTGACCTCTCTTATTCAAGATATCACAAACACACGTCTTCTTCTAAGTTTACAAAGGGTTCTCTTATTAATCTCTTTGTAATAGTTTCCTTCTAATCTCTCTCTTAATTTCTCTTGTATTAAAACCCTATAACCACCATTAAAGGTGTGTAGCTCTTGATTTCTTCTAGTGGAGTTTGGGATCAAGAGAATCCCACGAGAAGTACCCGTCGTTGGCTGGGAACTCGTTAATTGTCTTGTGTTCTTTAGTTCCTGCAAATCAAACACAAAGCAAACGAGTTAGATAGAGCTAAAGATAGTTGCTTCCGCAATAAGTTATCTCTACAATACGAGCAGAGTGCTGAGTCTAACATGAACCGCGACATTGCTTCTCATGGAGCTTTTGCTCTTCTATATGGAAGTTCTAAGCATTACATTAATAAACCAGAGGTCACTAAATTTTCTCTTGAAAATGCTTAACTAGAGTAATTACTCGATTTGATTGAGTTAGAAAAACTATTTGAACATGTTCAGGTGTTAATTGGAAGAGACACTGGAGAATATCAAATAGATATCGACTTAGGAAAGTTAGAGTCTGGAACAAGAGTCTCTCGAAGACAGGTAATGACATCATTCATATTATCAAACATGTATATATATATATATATATGTATAGTCTCTTATACATTTTGATTGATAATTTCAAGCTGAGTTTAATTTGATTTAAATGAAACTAGGCTCTAATCACGTTGAAGCAAGACGGTTCTTTTGAAATCAAGAATCTTGGAAAGTTATCCATATGGATGAATGATAAAGAAATTGAACAAGGAGAAGTTGTTAATCTCAAGAATAGTTGCTTAATCCAGGTTAATTCTTCTTTTTTCACTTTTGTTTCAATTTTTGGATCAAGAAACCAAAACTGATCAGTATATTTTTGGTGATGTTTTCAGATACGAGAGATAACATTCGTCTTCGAGATGAACAAGACTTGTGTCAAAAGATATTTAGATGGAATTCGCAAATAAGATCGCATATATTGGTCCAATCAAAATTCATATTGGTGATTGAAAAGTGTTTTTTTTTTTTTTTTGCGCTGCTTTTCTCATCGTGAAATAGTCAAATAAAAAGGTGAAATACAAAAAATCGAATCAATTCTCTGTGAGGTGGATTTGAGAGATGGTGATTGATTGGCTGAGTTTTGTTTTTGAGGTAATATACAAAACTCTCCTCCGATTTGGATATTTTTATACTTCAAGGCCCATGACAATGTAAAGATATTTTCGGAATATTTAAATGATATTTCTGAATTATTATTAGTGGCATTATCAACTTTGAACCAAAACATGATTACTGCGAAAGCGTTTCTATATTATGTGTAGAAGCTATTTTATAAATTTTGTATATTCTTTACCGTTTAAGTATTTTTTGTCCATATATTATTTTATTAAAATAAATTTTGATCATTAGTTATTTAATTTGGTAATGAGGTACATACTTAAAAATACAATCAATTTCGAGCGAACTGATTGAGTCAAACATTGAGTTTTACTGTTAAAAAAGCATAGAATTAACGATATGAAAGACTTGAAAATAAGAAACAATATTTATACTAATTTTTAAATTTGAACAAAACAGCAGTGTTTACACAAATGTGATTTGTATTATGTTAAAATTCGTAACTAGGGTGTTCCGGATTAGATTGTTTAGGTATGTGTAGACTATCTTTTTTTTTAAAAAAATCTATGAAAAAAAATTGTGAGTGACTCAATGGACACTTTCCACGTTTCGGACTAGTTTGCATCACGGATGACGTATAATATTTTTGTTTGTTTGCTAATTTTAGAATTTTTGGTAATTTATCATGATTTAAAATTTTAGAAGGGTCCTTGTTTTAGTTCATCCTTCGAAAAAATGAAAAAAATATATTCATATACGTTAAATTAATGAAAACTCTCAGAGTGGTCCAATAATAACATTAAATTCCCTTTATAATAAACATTATTTCGCTGTTAAGAATCGAGAGGTTTCGATATTGTCCACCCCACCTTCTGCCCATTCAGATCCAACTAATTCCCTTATACTATTCTATAAAATGTAAAAATATTCCAATAACCAATAGGAATAGTTAGTTAGAGTTGTATAATAGATTTAAAGACTTTAATTAGGTGTATAACATGATGCGAATAGAATTTAAGTAATTAACACTTAATTTAAAAAATTAACTAAAATACTTTTAATGATCTAATTAATTATAGATAGTTGGCTATTATGTTAATTAAAGTAGTTGACTATATGTTGATTAAAATATATTAAAATAGTTGACTACGTAAAACATTGTCTATGTAAACGAGTATTTGCTATTTTAGTTATAATATAGTTCACTTTGTGATTAATTCACTATGATTATAGTTCACTATTTATGCATGCATAGTGAACTATTCGGTTTTTTTTTATCATTTATCTATGATCAAAACATAGTTGACTATGTAAAACATTGTCTATGTAAACGAGTGTTTGCTATCTAGTTATAATATAGTTCACTTTGTGATTAATTCACTATGATTGTAGGGGTCAGATTCTACTCCTATGAGATCGATGTAACGACAAGAATAATTATTCAAAAGGCTTGAAGAAATCCTAAACAGGCTTAAAAAGGCTCAATTTGTAAAGAGGCTCATAATAGAATTAGATTCATATTTAAAATGGGTTTAATGATATTATGGGCCTAAAGCCTATTTATTGCTTAATGCGCTAGGTCCAAACCTATATATAACTCATTGTATTCACCCAGAAAGGGGATCTAAAATTTCTCATAACAAAAATAATAAAGCTTTCTTAACAGCTACAAAAACAGTCTCTTTACTTTTCTGCATTGTGATTTACTCAGAAGTCTCGCACTTCCTCTAACAACTTTTACAAATTCAATTGTGCGAGTTACGACTCCTACAATGATTATAGTTGATACTTATGAATGCATAGTCAACTATCCAGATCTTTTTTTTTACATTTATTTGCAAATAGCCAGCTATCAGATTAAAACATAGTTAACTATTGTAATTGAAAAATAGAATAAGTGTAAAATGGTCATTCTAGATATAATCCATGTTATTTACCTAATTATAATTTAGGTTATGTTAGATCCTTAATTATTGGTGTAATGGGTATTATTCATGCTAATTTCCCCATTTATAAACCGCTACTAGTGTCATGAATTTTTTTTTCTTTTTTGTCACAAACCCACTTCATTATTGTTTATACAAATACATAATCTGCATCAGAAAATCAATAAGGGACCGAAGTGCTAATAAAAAAGAACAGAATATTTCGTGTGCGTGGAGTCCTTGCTAACAAATATGCCATCTTATTGTTCTCCCATTGTCGGTAGATGAGTTCGAATTCGGGGAAGGATTCTCGTAATACTGCCAAATCACTCAGTTCTAGTAAAAAACCAGGCCACTCATGCGGAGAAGTCACCATGTTAACTAATTCCATGGAATCAGTAACAAATAGTTGACAAAACCGTCGTTTCCGGATCAAACTTTTCACGGCCCGTATGAGGCTATGTAATTCCTTGTGAAGGGGAGAAAGACTTTTCTGGTTGCCCGATAGGGGTGGTTGCCCTGTTGCCCGAGCAAATCGATAGTGCCGTCCTGAAGCTGCAACACCCAACCCACGCCGCTAGTTCGATCTTCTGCTTTCCAAGATCCATCGATAAAATACCCGATAACGGTGGAGAGTTGACCTCTCTATGCACTGCTGGAACGTGGCATTTGCCTGGATCAACTCTCGGGATTCCTTTGTAGCCATAGAAACAATCTCAGAGGGCGATCGCTCCACCGCATTGAAAAATTTCTAATCCCTTGCCTTCCAGATATACCAAAGTATCCATGGTATCGCTTGAGTAACCTTTGAAAGTATCTCTATCCTAGGAATACGCCAAAACAATATATCAAAATTAGTCATTAAACTCTCAGAAGGTACATTGTAGTCGCCAAGGGGGACAGAAGATATAGTCCACGTTTGCAGAGCATGGGGATAAGTAAAAGCATATGGTTAATGGTTTCCACAGTAGATTCACATCGCGGGCAATTAGAGTTCTCTCGAATATGACGGAACCTGAGTCGTTCATTAACCGCCACTGCCCCCGCCAGACATTGCCAGAGAAAATGTCTTAGCTTGTTTGGTGCTGGTATTTTCCAAACATGGGCCTTCAGAGGGTTGTCTGAAGGTAGTTGGAGCTCGAGCCGTGTATTTGCATCCTTGGTAACCCTAGCTAAGTCGTAACCATATTTCACTGTATAAGTCCTTGAGATGGTATAAAACCAACAAAAATCGTCCTCCGGCATCCGGGGGGACAGTCGAATACTCAAAATGTGAGGAATGTCAACTCGCATGATATGCGTCTGTAGGGCTCGAGTGTTCCACGTATTAGACTCCATGTGGATTGAAACTGATACTCATCTAGTGGATTGGGAGTGTCAATGCTACAGTATGCTGGTTGTGCCTCCATGTCCGGGATCCAATTATCAGACCAAACCTTAGTATCTTATCTATTACCAATGGTGCGTCGAGCACCTCGAAGCACCAATTGTCGTGCAAACCAATTACTCCGCCATATGAAGGTCGGTTAGGTTTTGGTGCCATAAAGGGATGCACCGATCAAAAATATCGTCCTTTGATAACCTTAGCCGTTAACGAGTTAGGAATACCACATCTGTTTTGCCAAAAAAAACCTCGATAAAATCTTCAAACGATTTAAAACCGATACCGCCCTGATTCTTGGGTAAAATCTTCAAGAGAGTGTGGAATTATGAATATAACAAATTATGATAACTATTACGCAGACGATTATACAACAAACAATTTTAGCTTTAATATGTGGGACCACTCCGAACGGTTTTTTTTGCACCACGTTGAAAATCTCCTATAATTATAGCCTCCATCAATGAACCATTTAGTCTCAAACCACTCAAACTCCATATTTATAAGTGTAGAAACATTAATGAATCATTTAGCTAAACCACTGGACCAAAGAGGTTTCCACTATAAATAATTAAAAATACGATTATTTTCATTTGATCTACTAATTAAAATTTTCCCAAAAAAAAAAGATCTACTAATAAATACACATACCTAAACAATCTAATCCGAATGATCAATTTTTTTTTTTAAAGCGACATCGTGATTCTACTATTTATGTATTCTTAATAAAATTAACTATACCTATATAAAATATTTTGTCATTCGAAATGGTGTAACAAACTATACCTATATAAAATAATCCGTAAAATTAGCATTACGAGAAACAAAATTTATTTAGTCGAGACGAGGAGTTTTGAAGAATATGAATTTTCGAGGGATATGAAGGAATGAGAAAGATGAATAAAAGTATCAAAGCCGCAAAACCTCTTTAAACCATGTAGAAAAATGTAGCCTCTCTTCCGATTTCTCAATTATTCATAGCACGTCTTGAAAATCAATCTAAAAAAATAGTTGGGAAAATGTGTGAAGTCACTTCATCGTCTAACATAACACCTCTAACTCCGAATAATATGGACTAAATTTTTCTTGATTGATTATAAGCTTTTTGAAGTTTAGTTTCATCTCTTCTCTAACTTGACACCATTCTAGTTCATTATTCAAAATTGTGAATGTTTAAATAGTGGGCTAAAATTAACTAAGATGTCAAATAAAAAGAATAATAATAGAACAGTCGATCAATAACTGAATTTTAATAAAACAAAAAATGGCATAATAAGCATAAAATTGCTAGAAACTAATTTTTGCAAGATATTTTTTTTATAAATATATTTTTGACATGTTTATAATCACATGTTACCTTCTAAAGATGTGTAAGCAAATACTCTATGAAAAATAGATGGCTAAATACCTTTTTTTTTTTTTGCTAAATACTTTTGCTATTAATACTCACCAATAAATTAAGAATGTGAGGATCATATACAACTAGGAAATGAAAAACAGTGTGTAAATTAACTTTCATTATATATAAAATAAATCAGAAGGACAATGAGGTGTGTGACCGAGTGGAGCTTCGAACAACGTACGAGAGACACGACAGACCAAACTAGCCACGTGTTGTCTCTCTTCTTTGGCCATCCTCTTCGAGTCTTCTTCCACAGTTTTTTTGGACTAAACATCAAATTCTTATCTAGTGAAATTTAGTTCCAATTTTAAAACGAAAACAATAAATGAATATTTGACATCACGAAAACACCTAATTTCAGCAAGTTCTTATGATTTTATCAAGCATACGGCCTTCCTAAAATAATACATAAAAACCAACAAAAACATTTGAGTTTTTTTTTTTTTTTTGGAACTTAAAAAAATTGAGTTTTGACTTTAACAAAAAAAAAAGAAAGAGTTTTGACCAATTTTATTTTGCCATGATCTTATGATATTAAAATGTTATTTCGCCATAATTATCCACTTGCTAGATATAGTACATGAGACTTATAAAAATGGGTCCTTCTTGTTCCCTAGCTACATCAAAAAGTTATAATATAACTAATCTCTAAAGTAATCTTGCTTTAGACGCTGTTCACATGGAGACTGTATTACTCTTTTCTTATGTGCCCTCTATCAAAAATATCTATTATAATTTTACATTACAGTCATAGGTAATCCACACTAGTATCATACAAATTACTCTGAATTCCTGATTTGCACAAACCTTTTTTGTTGCCAAAACTGATTTGCACAAACTTCTTAGCTATAACCAAAAATACCACATTACATTGACTGATAGAACATTGTATAACACAATCAATCAGTTACTTATTAGTCAGAGAGGGTCATACATTTAAAATGCATAAAATATTAAGTATATAATTACAAATATCAGTTTCGAAAATGGTTTTGTTTTACTTGTGGTTGGTTACTAATTAAGCAATAATTGAGATCGCATTGCAGGGACTAAAGGCTGAAGGATATTTCTATGTAAATATAAAAATATTACTAGCTAGGAGGCATTACATGGATTCTTAAAATTATAATTTTATAATATTTATAATTCTTTCTACCCCAAAAAAAATGATACTTCACACCTGGCAGTAGCAGGCTTCTATATGGGTTTAAAGTTTCTTTAAGCACACATACGCTTTAAGCACATACGCCTTTAGTTAATTGTCCAATCTTTTATTCTTTTCTATGCTGCTTTTTCAGGATTAGAATTTAGTAATCTACAAGATACGGTGCTACTAGATTACAGTCCTAATAAAAAAATCTGTCTATAATCTTGAATTGGTAGGTTTTTTTTTGTTTTTTGAAACTTATCTTCAATTGGTAGTAGTTACTACTTGATAGTGGTTCTAGATTTGTGAAACAACCAGATTTGTTTTCTAATAAATAAATAATTAATCATAATTTAGTATTCTCACAAATACTCATTCTCACGGTTAATTTCAAGCCACTACTAACCAGCGGAAAACACTAACCATTTAAAACCAATCAATTTAATAAACAACTAAACCAATAACCAAATCAACAATAAACAGAAATCCATGTTCATGTAAACTAACAACCTATCTCCACGTTCTAATATGTTCAACTAAACATAACAAAATTCCTAATCATCCTCTTCCTACGCCTTGATTCCGCGATCACATTTTTCTTTTACCTCCAACACATAGGAAAAAGAGTTGCGTAAGTATTTCATAAATACTTAGTGAGCCGGTCATACCATCTACTGGCGTAACAAGCAGGCTCCGGCCAACAATCAAATACCAATTCAAGCAATCACAAAATACAACAATGCAAAACAAACAAAACAATGCAATCATTCAGATGCTCGTGTCGAGCGACACACCACACGTGTCGATCGACACGGCTCAACTGTTCGTGTCGATCGACACACCACACGTGTCGATTGACACGACCTCGCAGTTCATCGGAAACGAGTCTCTCCTCTCATGGCTCGAATCCTATGAACTCGAGTCGCTTTCCTGCATCAAAACCGCAATACATACGAACCATAACATCTACAACAATCATCAATGCACAATTCACAACAATAACAATCACAAAAATGCATCAAACCAATTCCATCATCGCCTAGAAACTATGGTCGCGAACTAACCTTAGGGACTAGGGATGAAAAGGATTTGGATTAGAGACTCAACAATCACGAACACATCCACAAACACGGACTGATTCTCTCGCTGAAACGTCAAGGAAAAACCGACGAACGGTTCATCTATGTTCAACGAATGATCGAGTCACAAACACGCTCACTTCTCTCACAAAATTACTCTTCTCAAACTCAGGATTTTTTTCTGCGTTTTTACCTCTTTTCCACGCTGCCAAGAATCACCAAGGTCTTTTATACGCGAGCCCTAGGGTTCAATCCTTAAACCGAGCCAAAACCGATAATAAAAATCAAAACCGCTCTGATTCTTGCAACGCGTGTCAAGCGACACAACGAGTGTGTCGATCGACACTCAACAGTCCATCCTGTCGATCGACACACCCCTGGTGTCGCTCGACACGAAGACCAAAAATGCTCATTTTGGTTCGCGGAGGTTACATTTTAAAATTTAATCTTTCACATCTATACAAACCAAGTAATATCTTAGCTGATAAAAAAGGTTCATTTGTGTAATGAACATATTTTGATACAAGATTAATTGAATTATACACATATATACAGAGTGAGTAACTATTTTTGTACTGTTTGGTAAACGTATAAATGAGAGAAAATGAAAATATTCGTCTCTTATATATTCTTCATTCCTCTTTTTCTGTGTGGGCTAACAAAATTTGTGTTCACTCTCATCATTTTTTACTTTCATTTATTTAGATATATTATTCCAACTTTGTCAATCTATTAGACTTTGAAAAAAACGAATAAACTCTTCATGAAACAGTAAGTGATGACACATTATTTTATATAAGGGAAATTAGAATCAATAACCATAAAAAACTATAACTAAAAATATAACCAATTACCCTAATTTTGATGGATATGATTATGTCACATACCCCCATTTTGGTTACTTACCTAATTATTAAATTTTTGTTGGTTATTAACCAAATTAACCTTTTATATAAAATACACGTAAAATGTTTTAGGGTGTAAGTGTGTAACTTAATATTTTACAAGTTTTACGATTTCGAATTTAAAATTTTATTTATGGGAGTTAAAGTTCAACATGTTAGAATGAAAATTAACTCAAAAATATTGGACATGTTAGTAACTCAAGTCAGGACAAAATAGCAAACTAAAAAGATTACAAAAGGTGAATCTAAGTTGACAAAAAAAGGAAACCACTGAGACATATTTTATCTGTTTAAATTATTTATGTAAAAGGAAGAGACTCCACCAGTCAACTTGGTTCGATACCCGAGATTCACACCACTATAATCGGTTGCTAGTTGCTGCTACATAGATAACACAATCACATTGCAAACATATATCAAGATAATATATGCAACTATTTCACATATAGCTGAATTTATAACTATGTTGTTTTATGTTCGTCATATATTTAATAGTGCATGATCTTCATGAGCTTTGATATAGGTGGACTTTGTATAAACAACTAAACAAGAGACCAATCGGCTAAAAACAACAGTATTATATATGCATATATATATATATATATATATATATATATATATATATACTCAATTTTCAACAACAACAACAACAAAAATTCGCAGTTTTTTTTTTCTTTTTTAACCTGATTTTATTCATCTTCTTTTCTATCCAAAAGAGGCATCATTTCAGTTCTTTTTCATATATTAGGGTTGATGAATCTACAATTTCATATCTTTTGGGGTTGGGACCAATTCGTGGAAAAAACAGGGTGGTATTTATCTTCTCATTTCAATGATGATAACTATGCACATGGACGGTTTTTCTAGAGAATATTTATTTTTAATAATATACTCATTTTCTTAGTTGATATTTGGTAGGGCTGGGCACGAAGCAAATATCCGGAAAAATGCAGGTATCTGTGATCCGATCCGTGTTAAACGGATATTTGATTTTCCGATCTGATCCGATCCGTGAAATTTTGGATATCCGGAATTTCGGATATCCGAAATTTTTTTTTGCTATCCGCGGATATCCGATTCGATCCGTGAAAAATTAAATATCCGAATTTTTTTAAAGATATCCGCGATTATCCGATCCGATCCGTTATTATTTTTAATATTTTTTAATTTTTTTGTAATTTAATCATCATAAAAATTAAATATTTAGAGAAAATAAATAGGTTAACAATAAAACCTAATCATACATATTAGACTGACATGTTATTTTATATAAATGACATATGTATTTGTATATATATACGGATCGGATCGGATAATGGTATTTTTGAAAATTTTATTTGTGATTTGCTTTGTGTTTGACGGATCGCTTATTTTAGTATTTGCTTTGCTTCGAAACTTTACGGGTATTCGAATTTTTCGGTTCGGATCAAAACGAATCGCGGATCGAATCGGTTTTAACGGATTTTTTGCCCAGCCCTAATATTTGGTTAGTATGCATATGGTGAATATTTTCACCGGTTAGGATTTTCATATCTCTAAAACATTAACCAAATCAACTTATTTTTAATTAGTTTTGAATTTGAAGATTGAAAACTTAATGTAGTATTAATATCCGAGCACATGGAAGCGCAAAATCGATCTATTTTAATATTGGTCAATCATTTCAATCCAAAAATGATATTATTTTGTTTTGAATAAGGTGTTAGACTTCTTATAGATTACATTTTTGTTACTATTTGAACTGTTTCGGACTTATCCATTTGTATGTATATCATTTATATGTAATTTCCTAATATGATCCATGTTTCGAATATTTGTTTTAGCTATTATTTTCTTTATAAATTTGAAAAAATAGTTTATTAAATCGTTTACAATTCTTAGTTAATATATTCATTATACAAATAACTAAAATATGTAATTTAGTAATTTGTGATAAAGTTTTTGGTACATTACAGTACAAATCCACGTGTTATTAAAAACAGAAATGTAATCGATCTAAATACAATATTTTAACTTGTTTGCATACGATACAATGTAACTCGATGCTTAACAATGGTTTAGGGTGATTTTTATCATTTTTTGTCATGTAAAAAAATAGTTGTGTTTATAAGGTTTCGTCTTTTTTTAATTGAATGTAAAATTTGTTATAACAAAAAAAAAGTTTTTCTAATATTGTGGCATTATTTTTTTAACTTAACATGAAATTTGAAACAAATTTAGAGCAAAAGTGGAGAAGAGAGCAATGTCTTCACCGTGAACTGAACCAAGTCACGAATCCATCAACATACCTAGACTTAATGCATCGGATGGATGAAACTCTGTTAAGAACTTGTTAATCGATTTGTTGAATGAGACTAGATGTAAAAATAGGAAAGTCACCATGTCTTCTACAGTTTCTTTCCCACCGAATGTGGTATACCGTGGCTTGTTACATGTAAAGTTCTACTTGTTATTTGTTGAATGCACATCAAATAATCTCATACACTACGGCACTACCATTAGTTTATTACTCCAATATGAAGTTTTGTTTATTCTGGAAAATCTAGTTAAAATCATGGGCACTACCTCTGAGTCAAGCTCTAATTATCTCGCTGTGTTTTATTAAATATGTAACTGATCAAGAATTCAAGGTACGAAATGAGAAAGAAAAAAAAAATCTAACAAAGCAATACCTAGTCATATTTTCCCCCCTTTTGAAGAGGTTACTTCATGGACATCTCGCATAAAACAAGAACTAGTTTTTTATGATAAGAAACAACAAAAAAAAGTCCATGATTAAGCAAAAAAAAAGTGAAGAAAACAATAATGATAAATTACATAAACACCACTCTCTTAGTATTACTACATATTTTCTCTTTCCTTTTTACACAACTCCTTAAATCCTCACATCTTCTTCCTCCTATCCTTTTCAACTCTCTCTCTCTCTCTCTCTCTAAATGAAGATCAGGTGCGACGTCTGCGACAAGGAAGAAGCGTCGGTGTTTTGCACCGCCGACGAAGCTTCTCTCTGCGGTGGTTGCGACCACCGCGTCCACCACGCAAACAAACTCGCCTCCAAACATCTCCGTTTCTCTCTCCTCTATCCTTCTTCCTCCAACAACAAGTCTCCTCTCTGCGACATCTGTCAGGTCTCTTTCAATCTCTTTTCCAAACAAATCAAGATTTCTCGACATGTGTTTTTTTCTTCTTGATGGTCCGAATTTTTACCACCTGACTAATCTTCAAGATGATATGTTCTTGTCCGAAAACAATTCAAGATCAAGATTTTAATACATGGGTTGTCTTTTTTTTTCTGGTGATCCGGATTTTTACCACCTCACTAATTTACTAACTTGGATGAGTGTATTTGTCTATATTATTTTCTTTCTGATTATTGAAATCGAATTGTGTTTTTTTTTTTTTTTTTTTTTGTAGGAGAAAAAAGCTTTGTTGTTTTGTCAACAAGATAGAGCAATACTATGCAAAGATTGTGATTCATCGATCCATTCATCAAACGAACACACGAAGAAACACGATAGGTTTCTTCTTACTGGTGTTAAACTCTCTGCAACTTCCTCTGTTTACAAACCTACTTCAGAAACTTCTTCCACTTCTTCAAGTAATCAAGATTGTTCTGTACCTGGATTATCAATCTCTACTCCTCCTCCTCCGATCAAGAAACCTCCTGTTTCAGCTCCTCAGATTAATAACTCCTCCAAGATCCAATCTTTTTCGAAGATCGGTGATTCGGTTACAAATCAGTGGGGATCTACAAGTACTATTTCAGAGTATTTGATTGATACTTTACCTGGTTGGCACGTTGAGGATTTTCTTGATTCATCACTTCCTCCTTTTGGTTTCTCCAAGGTTTGTGTTTCTTGTTCCTCTAATCAAGTTTTGTTTTTGATATTGTCAAGATTTGATTTTTGATGGTTAATGATCTCTTTAACCAAAAAAATAAATTTGATCTTTATTTAAAGAGATTGAAGTTCATTGTTTACGTAATATCATATTATTTTAGATCTAAATTGAGATGTGATAAAAGAAGTAACAAGCTTTATTTAGATGTGGATAGATCTTTACTACTTTGGGTAATTTTGTATATTATTCTGATTTTTTTTTTTCAATGTTTTCTTTTCTTGTGTGTGATTGTTGTAGAGTGGTGATGATGATGGAGTGTTACCATATATGGAAAGAGCAGATGACCATACTAAGAGAAGCAACAACAATAACGATACAGTGTCACTTCCATCTAAGAATTTGGGGATTTGGGTCCCTCAGATTCCACAAACTCTTCCTAGTTCATACACAAATCAGTACTTTTCTCAAGACAACAATATTCAGTTTGGATTGTACAACAAAGAAACATCACCAAAAGTACAGTCTTATGCTCCAATACAAAACATGAAACAACAAGGACAGAACAAGAGGTGGTATGATGATGGTGGCTTCACTGTCCCACAGATTACTACTACTACTTTAACTCCTCCTTCTCTTGCTTCTAACAAAAAGTCCAGATCTTTCTGGTGATGTGTTTATTGTTCTTTTGTTTGTTTGTTTCTTGGTTTCTATGAGCTTTGATCTTGATAGAAGTAGGCTTTTTTTTGGGTTCTGTCTTTTGTAAATTTGAGTTTGATTGAGGTTGCTGTGTTTAATCTTTGTAACAATCCTATGTTCTCTTTATATGAAAAATGTTATTTCATATTTGACATTGCAATTTTCATGTACTATGTTTTTAACCACGCTGCCCGTGGGTCTATTTTACCAATGTGTTTAATTAAAAAATTATCCAAAATATAAATAATTACTTTATCATAAATACTAAAAAAATTGAACATAAATAGTAATCTATATCATATTTTTTTATGTTTATAAAGAATTTATGATATATATAATGTTTTAACTATGATTGTGGCATGTATTTGAAACGATAATGAATTCTTGTGAACATTTATAATAGTTTCCATATATTTTTTATAAGAAATATTTCAAATATATTTACTCTCGGTTATTTTTGGTATTGCAAATATCAGCTTGAGTGTTGGTGCTTGAGTTTATTCCGGCAAGAAATTAACATTGTAGGCGAGTAAGGAATTTGGTTTATTCTTAACCGGTTTAGATTTTCTATATTATCATATAGCAAGAACAATTATTTTGACATATAAAAAGAATTTTTTTTTAGAATGAAATTATATTTTAAATTAGAAGAAAATCTGCGTATACGCGCGGGTATATTTCTTAATTTTGTATTGAATAGAATATGTTGATGTTATGTATCAACTATTTATCTATTATCCAACATTTGAGTTTTTTTTACATAATTTTGAAGATATTTTTAAAATTCTACTTTGATTGGTTATAAAATTGACTACTTCTTAGTTGATTTGAATGAAAATCTAACAATAAAAAAGAGTTATTACAATTTAGAAATATGATGAGTATTTTTGATCTTAATATGTTTTTATTGTCTTTTGGAGCCAAAAGGTTCTAGATTTTAGGCATATAGTAAGTACCTTCGATTGAGGATAATAACATGTTAATTACCTCTTATACTAAATAGTGAGATTCAAACTTGAAATCTTGAGAGCTATACATGATTAGAGCTATTGACAGGAGTATTTTTGTTATTGTTGGTTAGTTGATAATAATAAATTTTACTTTGGATTGTGGTAATGTTTTTATTGTGAACGTTTAGAATCATTAAACATATGACTAATATGATATCTCTTGAAAGCCATTTGAGATATTCTTTTTGAGTGTTATCAATTCATGTCTAGGATCATGTAATATATTCTCAAGTGATGTCTCAACAAACATAAGACATATCGAATTCTTGCAAGTTTATAAGAGAACACAAAGTAAACGTAGATATTTTAAGGTTTTTTAACTAACTTGAAAATTTAGTAATATTACACCCTCGATATATATGTTAACGCATTACATGCATAAACCAAAAAAAACTATTTAAAACTTTGATTCCACCTATTGGCTTTATTGCTTGAATTTTAATTTGGCTTTGAGGTCTTAGCCGACTACATGGTTTTTTTGTGAGTTGACAATTTGATTTTGATTAACCTTTGGAGGGGGTTTCTTTCTTGAAGTTATCAACACAATCAATGTGTTTATCCGAGCATAAGAGATGAATCTTTATATTTATTAATGGAAACGAAAATTTAAAATAGTATATATGTCGAGAAAAATATTTTATGACCATCAACTGGCAAATCACCAACGAACCTTAGCAGATCACTGATGTTTTTTTTTTATGAGGGAAAAGGAACACGAATCATAAGCTACACGCGGATTTAAAAACTATTTTTTATATCTTGGTTAATTGTACTCTTTCTAAAAATCAAATGTACTTCTTTAAAAAACATACATCCTTAAGTTATCACTTTATATGGAATTACAAATACTACTGCTTCCCATCTTTTTTTAATTAATTTTGTTCTTTCACGAACAATAGAAACTTTGTTGTTTGGTTAAGATTTTTGAAGTGGAGATTGTTCACCATTTAATTAAAAGACCTGGTGGAAAACATGATTTTCCCAATCAATTTGTTTATGACATTGCCCCAAGCTATCAACTCTTATTTTCTGAAGCTTTCATCGAAAACATGTGTATCAGGTTATTTATCTCGCTTATGAATTTGCAATAACGCCAAATTATGTAGAATTATAAAACACTTTACTTGAAGAATATACTTGAAATTTGGCGTACTAAATCTAGCCTAAGATTATAAGAAATGGAATTTTTTAATACATATAGACTTGATCATCAATAAGGAGCTATAACCATTCTTAATTTATACTTTGATGAGTCTTTCTCAGCGCCACATCTCTTCTTATATCAGAACCGTTCTTGAACACTTGCAATAAATGATGGAAACAAATCAAAAAAATTCAGCAAAAAAAACATAATTGAATATTTTATCAATTTGTTTTTTCAACGTTTATGCTATTGCTATGTCTGTTAGTTTAGATGAGTTTGCCATTTTATCATTTCATTTCCTAATTAAATAAATTAAATTACAAAGGTAAAGACATTTTCTCATAAAGTCGGTCAATGTTTATAGTTAAGTGAACAATGATTTGCTTTAATTTGTAAAGTACGTTTCTGTTGAGTTTTTTTTATTTGGTAAATTCAATTTTTAGTTGCACTATACTTCTCTATTGCTAGATGTATTTTGGTATCATTATGGTTATAGCTAAGTTAGGTTTGGTTTGATTTAGTTAGCAACTTGTTAAATGTATGTAAGGTTATATATAATTCCAAGTGAGTTTATAAGAAAGTGTTTTTACCACCTTGTGAGTATCATATTTTTCCTAGAATGACTTAGCAGAAAAGATTTTGGTGCTTGAAAATCTTGACAGAGAAGAGAACGAAGCATTTCCATAATGAAAAGGTAAATAAGGATGATTAATAGAGAACTGTGGAGAAAATACTTCACTTTTCAAATATTTTTGGTAAGACTGCCTAAAAAACTGTATTTACAATGACTTCCTACAGAGTACAAACAATAGAACCATGCATACAATGTTTTAACGGAAAAGACTTCGAAAACATATTATAGTTTCCACACTACCAAACTTTATTTTTACATATAAGATGTTAACACTTACATACTCTCATTCAACGTACCACAAGCGTCGAATGGTTCGCCAATCCAATCTAGGTTCGGCCTCGGCCTCTTTCCCCTCGTCATACCACAACCGTCGAGCTATATGCGAATCAATGCTAGGCTCACCTTTAGGCACATACTCAGGCTCTAGATTAGGCATATCGCCATGGATCGGGATCTCATTGAGGGAGAAACTCTTGGGCCGCCTACAAATGTGCTGAGCACGCTTGGGCCATTTAGAAATGCCCCGAGCACGCATGGGCTGGTCTTTTTGCGTGAGGTTGTATAATAACCGTGAAGGTGGTTGGAATATAGGAGTCTTGTGCTGAGCCTCATGCGCTACGTTTTGGCCTTAGTCGTAAATACGAATGCAATTCAATGCCAAGGCTAGGAGAAAAGGCAGGACCAAAAGTATCATGAATTTTAACATGGTCCTCCTTCTTATGGCGATTCCCACCACCTGAAAATTATATCATTCCAAAAGATTTAAATAAATAATAACTAATCCGCCACATCTAAACTCGTTCACTGCAATATATGGTCGTTAATCCGGAAAAACCAAACCAGGTTTAAATTGATACAGTTTTCTATATTCGAACAAAACTTAAACCGAATCCGAATGAAGCCCCAAAAATGAAAAAAAAAACCAAAATTTATCTGAAAAGTGGCGGTATGATTGATAAAAAACTGGAAACCCAACAAACTATACTGCGGTAAGTATCACCACATAGGATTCTTCTTTAACATATTTGTCCAACCCAAAACTCATGAATCAACATCTATACCAGCCATCAAACCAATCATGTTTTGACATCAAATAGTTATAAACTAAAGATGGAGTAGAAACCTTAGATATGATGAACTTTCTTTTGGAAAGAAAAGGTAGATTCTTATCAGTGTGTTCAAGACTGTAGCGTAGCAAACCACAGATTGTTAGCGCCGTCACTGCTTCTTGACTTTTTGTAAAACAAAAACATACGCATCTGTTTCAATAAACAAGTGCACATATAACCATTAGTAACACCACATGATCTAAAAATTCGTGACCTGGAATGTCAAATATCTGTTTGACCAGTGGAATACCGAGAAGTTCTCCAAGGTAAACATGGACTCGAGCATGTTCCTCTCTCGATAGTATATCTCCATGAGTCATAACTACTGTTGGCTTGTCATCTGGAAAACAAATTCAAGTAAAAAAAAAACATAGCTATTTTGAAAATTGCCGTTTATAAAAGCGGACTAACCAACCTTTGAACGAAAGTAAAGGACAGTTAGAAGCCGTGGAGACCATATGAGCATGACTCGTTTCACTCTCCATCGATTTCAACGATAGCATTAACTACAAAGATAACGGAATTCAATTTCCTTTTCTCACAACTTGTACTACTTTCTCGGATCAGTCTATCCCTTAAATCTGAGCTATCAGAATTCTTGACCAAAAAACAAAACTCAAAATGTTATTTGATGAAATTTGAAGCAAAAAACTAAATTCTGCAACCTAAGAAAATTGTATCCTAAGAAAATTGTATATTTCTCTTGTGCCAAGCATTGAAACTCTAGATGATATCTATTTCAAAGCACGAAGCAGCTAAAAACCTTACTTAAATATCAAAAGAGATGTTAAATCAAAGAGAAAACTAACTGATGATATAGAATAAAACTTCTTCCTCCATACCTCAAGCTAGAGACTTAGCTTTATTGTAATCAGACTTCTAAAACCCTAAATCATTACCACTTAAATCAGTAAAGCTCCCAAATTTCCTCTACACCACCAATAAATCACTGAAAATTATGAGAGAACCCAAATAAGCAAAAAATTAGCAACTTTCCGCTACAAAATCAAACAGAGAATCCAACTTTCTATATACAGAGTACCTGTACAATTGAATCAAACCCAAATTAAAAAGCCAAACAGTTTCAATCGGATCTTTCTACAAACATCTAATAGGAAATATGGAGACCGGTGAGATCGGTGAGATTTAGGTCAAGAGCTATGGAGTAGGAGGAGGAGCGACGGTGAAACCGAGATCGGAGGCGTCTGATCGATTTATTCCCCATCCACGCCGTGTCGTTCCCAATCGACATCTCTCCACAAGTTTACCCGACGATGATCAAATATGATACATGAATAAATTGAATGACATAACTGATGAGATTATTATAATAGTCTGATTTAGTGATGGCAATCCTGAAGCCATTACTCCTGCAGTCTTGATATCGAGGGTTTGTCTTAATGGTGAAGCCATGAGTTGTGGAGGAGATGAATTGTTTCAAGTACTGTATGCGTAACCGTGAGTTGAGACTAACGAAGAAAGAGATAAGTAGTGGGGTCTACTTAAAAGAAGGAGAAGCTGACGTGGGCTATTATATATAAGATTAACTCTCATGACTTCTCCTTTTATTATGGAAGCAAGACTTCCTAGAAAGAAATTACATTATTTTTCAGTTATTATCCTTTAGAAAGAAAGTAAAAAAAAAATGATAAGTCAAAATTTGAAGTAGGTTTCAGATTCTATATATGAAATCTAGTGGTGTATTTTTTTTTTTTTGTTGGGAAAAAAAATCTAGTGGTGTATTTTAAATATGTGAAGATGTCTTCTTAAAATTTTCAAGAAATTAAATGACTTTTCTTGGTTCTACTCGGAATTACGTGGAATATGTAATCCAAAAGCTTCTTTTATTGGGTTCTCTGTCTTTTGTAAATTTTAAGTGTGATTGAGGTTGTTGTGCAACTCTTTGTAATAATCCTATATTCTTTTTTTTTTTAATGCAAAAATGTTCTTTCTTATCCTCTACTGCAAGTTTTCATGTAAAAACGCATTTCATAGCAAAGACTACTCCTTTTATTGTGGAAGCTAAGAAAGAAATTAGTTATTTTCATTCATCGTTACATTATTTTTCCCTTTCTCTAGTAATAAAAAGTCAAAATTTGAAGTAAGTTTCAAGTTCTATATACGAAATCTTGTGGTGTGTTTTAAATATGTGAAGAAGTCTTTTTCAAATTTTCATCTTGTGCTTTCCCCATTCCCCATATGGAGAAAGATTGTTCTTGGATTTGGTTGGTATTTATTTAATATATATGAACTGGATTAAGAAATGAAAAGATAAGAGAAGAGCATATATAAATATGGAGACAAATACACCATAACGTGCCCATCACCATCGGCATATTTTTGTTTGAGATTCAATCTGCTTTCAAATCTCTGATAACTGAAAACTCTGTCATCATTGCAGTCAAAGCAAACCTACATTATATACCGACACGTCGTTTACTACTTGTTTAAACTATTTATTTAGCAAAAAAATCTAAAAACACATCTTTCGTTGTCTTAAACGGACCCAAGTAATTCAGGCCCATGTTGAATTACAAAACATTAAACATCCACTTTTCATATGGAAAACCCAAAAAAATTGACCCTTTTCTTTTGCATGGCATTGAGTGTTTTTACTTTTGGTAATCTTCATTGTTTTAGTGTTTCTTAGTGCTGACATTATTATCTGAAGAACTTTGCATTATACTACCGGTAGCTAAAAATTATGCTTCAAAAGATGAATGATAAAAGTTTTGTGCACTCGAGAAAGATTTCATTCCAACTTTTTGGTTGTTTCGCAAAAAAGATTTCATTCCAACTTTTCCAAGACTTTATACGGTCATATTTATATATACATTTGGATATTATCTTCAAAAACTTTTTCCACTTTCATTTATACACTCAGTAACCTATTCTGATCCAAAATGATCATATGATATGTCGAGATAATTTTTGAAAATTTCAAGAAATGCCACTTTTGACGTTCTACTTACAAAAATATCACTATCAATATTTTCAAATCCTAAAATCATTTATGTTTGGATTAACTATGTTATATTAGAGTTTAGGTTTTTGGGTTTAAGGTATCAAAACTTTTTTTAAGATTAAAAATTTTGAAATATAAAGTTTTTAAACGCATTTATAAGTGGAATGTTTGAAAAAAAAAAAAATTCAAGAGTAGCATGTTTGTAAAAAATAATTCAACACTGACATTTTTGCAATTGCCCTATAATTTTTTTAGAAAAACTGAGATAATATACATCGTTAAAAATAACCAAAAGATTAATCTCAGTTGACGGGACTTGTTCTTTTCAAAGACGCTGCCACCACTTCCAGTGATCAAAATTAACACATCACCAAAGACAAAAGAAATAATTGAGAATAATAAAAGTTGCCTCTGCGATCACTTTCGTGGATATTGTCGGCGTCACCGGTGCCGCTGAAAAAAGCAACGTTAGTTGGAATAGTCGCTGCACAGACCCGGCTCTAGGGGGTGGCCAGAGGGGTCCATGCCCCGGGTCCACTTCGATTTTTAAAAAATTCTTTAGAAACTAGGCCAAAAAATCAAAAAAAAAATTATGTAGGAAAAAAGACCCAAAAAAATAAAATAAAATAAATTTATATAGAGAAAAAGTCCAAAAAAAAAAATTTCGCCCAGGCCATTAATATTTTGAGATGGGACTGTCTCTGCAACTACTTCCACGGCAACACCGGTGTCACTCTCCACATACTTGCGTCATGTAATTTGATTTTTACTTGTAATTTTTAGTCAATTATCGCTGCCGCAACGTTTTCGTAAAGAACAAGCTCTATAGTAGGTCATTGTCGTGCTTTAGGCTAGAGGTTAACTTCTATGTTGACAGTACATTCTCTTTTTGTAACATTCTTTCGCTTGTAGGCTCCGAACACTATTAGGAACTTCAGTATAAGTCTCAATCAATTAAAATATTCATTTTCGATCGTAAACATATTATTGTTGTTCTTAGTGTCAATAATTGTCATTCAAAAAGAACACTACACAAAACAGAAAAATAATAACCATTATAGAAAGCAAAAACAAAACCAAAGCTTTTACATTGGAGATACAATGGCAACAAAAATCTCATAAGGGAATTCTTTTATTCGAGAAAAAACTCTTTCACACACACACACACACACAAAGATGAATCACAATCCTAATATAGTTGCTGTTCCTTTTCTCCAAGCACACTCAAGAAGCCCAAAAGATTTGTAAAGAGGAAACCCTATAGTAAACAATGGTACGAGAAAAACGAGAAAAAACCCAAACAAACCAAAAAAGGAAGAGAATGTATGATCTCTCTCTAACGACGGCAATGAGGTTTGCAAAGAAATAGACAATCGTAAAAACAAAAACCTCCACAGTGTTTTGGACATTCCAATATTTTTCCTCCACATTTTCCTTTTCCTTTGCACTCTGCATATTCTCTTTTCACAAACTCTCCTCTTCCTTCTCTTCCTCTTCCTCCGCCGCTACAACCCCATTTGTACCATCCTCCTCCACCTCCTCCTCCTCCCCATCCCCATCCTCCTCCTCCGCCACCACCGCCTCTTCCTCCTCCGCCACCTCCTCCTCCACCGCCACCTCCTCCACCGCCACCTCCTCCACCACCACCCCATCCCCATTTAAAGCTTCCACTTCCTCCATTATAACTTCTTTTCTTATCTTTGAGCCCTACTTCGGTTGTGTTGTTTGTATCGGTGTTGTTGTTCTTCTTCTTCTTGACCGTGTCTTGATCAGTGGAACGGACATGTCCACTCTCTTGCAAGATTAGTACGATGAGGAAGATAGCCACCAATGAAGAAGTTGTCTTCATTTTTTCTTTAATTCTCTACAAAAGTTTGTAACTAGACTTGTTTTTATTAGATTTGATATGATAGTTTCTTCGTTTTGGTCCTCTCTTTATACTATAGTGAGTTTTTTTTTGTGCCCTTAAATAAAATTGCAAATTCTTATTGACAGTTAGGAATTGGTCCTACCAAGAATAAAGTTTTTGTCCTAATATTTAGAGAGAAAATGGATCATAATTATGTTTTTTTTTGTCAACTCATTATGTGTTTTAAGAACGCATATTGACCTAATTAATTAACATGATTTTGTGCAACACAAAAGGTTTTGTTATAAAGACAAGATATATCGTACATTTCTAATTTCTTTATTTTTTCCTTGTATCATAAGATTGGAGTTTGTTGTCATTGGAATTAGTTACTTATGCAGTTACATATTATCTACTATCTAGTTACACCAACATATTGAAACCCATTCAGTATAGGGAGCTAATTTATATTAGTAAAAAACATTAGTTGTGAATTAATTAATAAATTAAATATAAGCTAAGAAAAAAAGAAGAGTGAGATCCCTTAGGTTACACTACTTGTGGTAATAGCCACCAATCAAGACTGCAAGTCTTCTCCTTCAATAAACATTTTTTTTGTTTTTTACAAAATTACAAAATAAAACTTAAGCAATGATGCCACTAACGCATTTATAAATTTTTACCAGTACAAATGAGTATATAAAAACAACAAATCGAAGAGTGTAAAACAAGTTATTCCTTTTTACAAATTATAATTTCTAATACTCATAGTCTCTACATTCTAATACTCATTGTCTCTACATATTTAATAATTAGTATAAACTGGACACAAGCTCGCATGCTAGATAAAACCAAAAACAAATGAAACCTCACATGGCAATTTCCTAAGAAAATTTTACAAAGTAAACATTTTTGCAAGTTGGAATTTATGGAGTATTAGGTACGGTTGTTTTATACATTCCTTTTACGTCTTCCAATTTCAGTTCGTAAACTGGACCACCATTTTTCTCCCACCAAAAGTTCCATCTTATAATACACAATTTTACCTTTTTCGAATTTTGTGTACCAATAATGTAGTTAAATTTCGAGATTGGCTAATAAATGGAGTTTGACTAAGAATGGCTTGCATTGCATACAAAAGGCATTCACTTGCGAAGTTGCATATACAATATTAAACGTAACTTATCCTACATGAAATCTTTAAATTACAATCGAATAATAGTACACTTTTACCACTAAAAAGTTCCATCGTAGAACACAATTTTACCTTTTTCGAATTTTGTGTAACAATAATGTAGTTTAATTGCATACAAAAGACATTCAATTGCATATACAATTTTAACCTCATTAAACGTAACTACACCTATCAAGATTCTGAAAATAAACATAGATTTGTTTATCAGTAATACTGGATTCTGAAAAAACTCATAATTCTTAAACACAACCTAATCACACTAATCTATTCAATATTTCATACAACGAAAATAATGTCTCAAGCTTCACGAAAACAAACCAAAGAAAAGTGCAAAACCAAGCCATGATTCACTCTAATAGCCAAAAATAAATGAAACAACAAAGTAACAACTAAAACAAGAGAGCACAATCTATAGAATCAACAAAACGTTGAGGAAGAATGGAGCTTGATTTTGGAAACTCAGTCAGTACCGACGGTATCCACGGTCAGCGACTCGAGCAGATGGGCACTCGTAAGCCATGTGTCCTCGACCACCACAATTGTGACATGTTATCATAGCGCCAACATTTTCTCGGCCATTTCTGCTCATCATACCATCTCGCATACCAGCGCCTCGAAACCTGCTTCCTCTGTCCCTGTCCCTGTCCCTGTCTCTGTCAGAGTAACTGCTGTCTCCTTTTGGGCAAAGCCTGGCCACATGTCCCGATATGCTGCAGATGTTGCAGACCGGATCGTTCTGACAATCACGAGCTATGTGACCTGTAGTCCTGCAGTTCTTGCACGCCTTGTCGTTTGTGCAGTCAGCGGCGAGATGCCCCGGTTTGAAGCAGTTGTTGCAGAGCCTTAAGTCTCCTGAACGAGAATCCGCGGTAGGGCAGTCTCTTACTCGATGTCCAGATTTGCCACATGAGTGGCAGATTCCTTCGTTCGAACAGTTGCTGGCTACATGACCAGGTTCTCTGCAGTTCCAACACCTCGATTCCGCCGTGCATTCCGCTGCAATGTGCCTGCACGGAGAGAGAGTTTAAGAAACATAACGAAAAGGCGTATAAACAGAGGAAATTAAGTTAAGAGAGGACGTATACCCCGGAAGGCCACAGTTGTTACAGACAGAAACATTAGAACACTCTCTTGCAAAGTGACCAGGTCGCTTGCAGTTGTTGCAGAGATTTCCTTGGCTGAACAAGAAATTGTCATCCCAGAATTCATATTAATACACCGTAGTTACAAGATAACTTCATCCAAAAAGTATGTATGCAAGCAAGCAGTTGAACTATAAAACCGACTTAACACTTATCATTTCAATAAAAGAAACCATTGGAGAGAAATATCGATAACGAAAAACTGAAATTAACCCTGATCCTATAGTAGAAGAAAGAAGAAGGCTTGAGACTAGAGACGTTAATTTCTTAAGTAACGTTGGCATAGGATTGTCGCTGAATTGCAAGCTCGGTTAGTCTGAAATAGTTACATAGAACTATAGAAGAGAAGCATAAAGGGATTTTTCAGGGGTCGAGAGTGAAAAGACCGGTGTGAGCTAAGACATTATAGGTTAACTAAAGAAGTTAGGCTCAAGACACTGAAAAAAAGGACCTGAATGCACGGTGTGGCTCCCTAGCCTCCCTTCTATAAGGAGCATCACGGTAAGAAATACGCTGAGGTCTCATTCTCCTGTCTCTCGGACTCCGACTCCGACTCCGACTCGGACTCCTGCTTCTGCTCATTGAACTCATTCTCCCCCACACACACCTGCCAACATTCAACCACACACACCAACTTCACTCACTTCCATACATCAAAATTCTCCAATCTCTCTTCCATTCAAGAAACCCATATACAGATCTAATTATCTGAATCTGAGTTATCCAAAACTCCACAAATCCAAATTTTTCGCAAGTTCAACATTATCGTTCCAGAAATTCACTCACAAAACTCAATAGGGTTCCACAAAACATAAAGATTTTCGAAAATCGGCATCGCCATATACAATCTAATACGAAACACAATCAGATCTCACAAACAAGCAAACAAACAAAAAAAACGAAGCTTTTTTGACCTAACAACAATATTCAACCGTAGATTACGAAATTTCTACACTAACAACAAAAATCCATGAATGATTTTTTTTTAAAAACGAAGGTTGATTTGACGAACCTGAGCTACAAGAATTACAATCGCAGGTTCCTCCTTTCACCGAGAAATATTCGTGTCTGCTCCGGCGAGAGCAATCGGGAAAAATCTTCATGTATTTATTTCATCCATAAGATAAATTTATTTGGGCTGGGCTTTTTACGTGGGCCGAACTATATCACCTGGCAAAAATAAATAATAAAAGCTCCGTTGCCGGGACTCGAACCCGGGTCTCTCGGGTGAGAGCCGAGTATCCTAACCAGCTAGACTACAACGGATTGTTGATTGATTTCTCGTCTGAATATTTATCAATTAGTATTATTGAACTGTGAATTCTATACAAAAATCCTATTCTCTCTCTCTCTCTAAAGAAAGTGTAAGAGATTTTTATGTGAAATTCATAAAGTTTTGGAAATGTAGAGTTCGTAGAGTTTTGGAAAAGGTGAAATTCATGTGATGTATATGTACCTACTTTTATGACAAAAGTGTATATATTAATATTAGCATAGGGCGGTTGATGATATATGTAGGGGTAGTTTTATGTATTAGTTAGGCAGAAACTTTTTACTTGCTTTAAAATAATATATATTCAGAATGTATACTTTTTTCATTTTTGTTCTTCAATTCTACCATAGTTTTGTCGATACCAACTACTCCCCTATTGAGGGACCCATCAATATTACTATAGTTTTTACAATATTGAAGAAAATATGAAATATGTTTCAGTTTTCATGTGACCAATCTCGTTGATGGAACATGCAAGTTTGGTTTCATTCTAAGAAGAGATTCGCAAGTCGTTAGGAACCTTATTCCGTCAATGCATTTTTTAGAAACAATATTACATATCTATTTTCTGTTATAAATGTAACGCAAATATATTATGATTCGTATCAACAAATCGAATAGAAGAAAAACTTACGAATTATAAGTGGGTGAGTTTCTTGTTCTATCGTTTTTTATCAAGATTTTTGTTATCTTCTTGTGCAACATTTTAAAGAGATAATATTGTATCATGATTGTAAAAGTGAATTCTATCAAAAAAGCTGGGAAGAAGTGGATTCAAAGAAGAAGACGAAAACAAAAGAACAAATCCAAGAAAAATATACGGCTTGCATGTGCCATGTGCATTGGTTAAGATTGAATTGCAGAAATTAAATTGAAGAAGCCGTAACGAGTTCGAGTACTGTCATTGTACGAACGAGACACCTACAAGTTCCTTATCTCCTTATTTATATGTCCTTTGTATTAATTCGATCTCCATCCACACGATGCCGTTTTGGTAACTATTCATCTATCATGCTCGTTTTTATTGAATTGTACAAACAACAAACAAACCCCTTCACGGCTTTTCAAATGTTTTTGTCTTCTTCGTCTCTCATTCTCATTTATATACTAATTTTTTCTTTTTCTTTCCGAGAATATACGCGAAATTTGTTTTATTTTCTACATTGCCATGTTATAAATTGTGCTTACATTATGCATGCAAGCAAAATCCTATACGCAAGTACGTAACTGTGTTGTGTGTTTCGAAATTTTAGCAATGTCTTTGTGTTATATAATTCTAAAAATCCCGAGTGAGTTTTTTTATATGCTATTATCATGGATGCAGAGAATACGAGTAAACCATGTGAGTGTGTTTATATAGCCTCTGCAAGAAGTAAATTTGTAAATTTAATATGCTGGAGTAGGGAGGGGCTACTCGTGCAACTTGTAGCTATTTAATTCATAAAAAAAGTTAAAAATTTAGCTCGTTATACAATTTATTTTTAACTTAGAGTTGCACACATTGCTGATTTAAATGCAAACTTTTAGCTTTAAAAACGAACAAAATCTGTTACTTTTTTAAATGGACCACGTACGATACAATCTCACATAAAATGGAAACGTAACAACTTGATTAGGAGAGTATGTTAAGACATTAAACCCCCAAAAAATGTTAATGCATTTTCATATGTTATAGAAGTTGAGGAGAAGCGTAGGGAGTAATTTGGAAGACATGTGAGTCAGTTGAAACAGTTGGAGAGTCTCATTTGATTGCCACAATTTTCTTGGTTTTTGTTTTGTGGTCCGAAACATAGACCCCTTCCCTCTGCTTCTTTGTTATGTTTTTAAATTTATTTTCTCGACGATTGTTCAATTATAAATATTATATAAAGATTCACTGTATATAGTTTTCCAAGTGGACAGAAGTTCGGTTATATGTGTTACGACTTCAAAATTATCATTGAATTTTTTTTTATCATAATACTATTATATTCTTCTAGTGGCTCATTGGGTACAACAACTCTCCTTTTATCCTAATGAAGTTTCAGCTTTGGTGTCTTTTTCATTTATTCTTCTAGATTCACGGGTTCGATCACCAAGATCGTGGTACTCCTCTGTACTTTTCTTTTCCCTCAGTGGAGTATAACATATTTTCAAAATATAGTTTTCTTAGAGTATATGATTATATATTGCAAAATTATTAAAAATAGCATAATGGAGGAAAAATCAACAGGGGGCTAATTGACCAACAATCTTTGACCCAACAAAATTGTAGACTAAAGATCTGTATATACAATATGAACCATACATTTCTTTTGCTCTAATTTAAATCGTTTGAATAGTTTTCTAAGGATCGTAATTGTAATTTAAATCCTACTCCCTCCGTTTCATTATATAAGATTTTTAAGAAAATTTTTTTAGTTTCATTTTATAAGATGTTTTACTAGTTTCTATGTAAATTTTAATGTAATTTGATACTTTTGTCCTTTCAAATTCCGTAGTCTTATATATCATTGGTTGAGTTATAATTTTAACTAATTATTAAATGAGATTTTGTTTGTATTTATTGTTTTCTTAATTCTCGCGAAATAAATCAAAAAATCTTATATAACGAAACGGAGGGAGTATCATATTTACTTATATATTTTCAAACTATTCATGGATATTAGTTTCTGTTTAAGTATCGAATTTTCTAACGTACTGTTTGACAACGTGCATGTAGTAACACGTTGAGTGTTTTGTACGTGTGATCTTTCATTGTTAAAAGTAATGTGATACTCCTTTTGAATAATTCAAACAACTTGGGTAAAATCATAAAAGCCCCACGCTCAATTAAAAAAATTGGGACAGATAATTGGGAGAATGTGTCAATATAAACCATAAAGTGGAGACAATAAAGGATAAAATACGAATTTATAGAACTTTATTCGAATAAAGCCCTAACCAATAGCCCTGGGCACGGAGCGGATATCCGGAAAAAATCCGGTATCCGCGATCCGCTCCGTCTAACACGGATATTTGATTTTTCGATCCGATCCGATCCGTTAGTTTTTGGATATCTGTAAACTCGGATATCCGAATTTTTTCTTAATATCCGCGAATATCCGATCTGATCCGTTATAAGTCGAATATCCGAAAAATTCCACGAATATCCGCGATCCGATTCGTTAAAAATACTTTAGAAACTCAAAACTCAAAAATTAAAATCTCATTTAACATTTTAATATTATTATGTTTGTTTGTGCTTATGATTCGGTCCAATACAATTTCTCTCGTTTGTACCTAACCAAAAATCAATAACTAACATTATTAGATGTACATTTATATATATCTATGGACATATTATATATATATATGTATATAAATCGGATAATGACCTTTTTAAAAATATGATGTGATTTGCTTTGTTTTTTATGGATCGCCCATTTTAATATTTGATTTGCTTCGAAACTTTACGGATATTCGATTTTTTCGGTTCGGATCGAAACGAATCACGGATCGAATCGGATTTAACGGATTTTTTGCCCAGTCCTACGAGTAACCAACCTCGAAGGCTGGAAATGGAACCCTAATTAATTCACAGAATCAGCGAGCATGCATGAACCAAAAATAAAACCAGTAGTCAAATGTATATTTCTATGTTGATCCACTTATATAGTATTCAAATATTTTCAACCACAAAAAGTGAAAGGAATTAAAGATCAATATCGAACCGTCCGTTTAACAAATTCCACACATACTCATCTCAATTTAGATCCCCTATGAAAAGTAAAAAAAAAAAATAGACCCCACAACTTAAAAGCAAAATTGAAAATTCCTTTGAGGTATTTACAAATATGACATCTTTAAAATAGTTTTTTCAAATATACCATTCTTAAAAATTTATTTCAACTATGACATTTTATATAAAAAAAACAAAATCATCAAAAAACAATTCTCGGTCAAAACTCAAACCCTAAACTCTACCCCAAAACTATACTTTAAATATAAAACAGTTAACCCAAACCCAAAGAATATAAAAATTAATTCAAAAAAAGATGGCATTCTTGCAAAAAATTCCAACGATGACATAACTGTAAACTGATAAGCCAAGAATAGTATATCACAAAAATTCTCAAATTATTTTCACATTTTTGGAACCTTTTTAAAATGATTATATATAGTCTAAATGACGCCTCAATATTTTGTTTTCGTTTGTCTAAGAAAAATGAATTCAATGGATACTCTTTTGGAGCCAAACCAGATGACCCAACCGCTCGCTATCGAGTTTCCACATTCTATCAATTCTGCAACAAATTAAATACTATTATCATCTAAATGCACAACAAATCGTAACCCGTAACAAACACGCAAATTCATATTCAGACAACAAACACATCATAATCTCCTCAAGCCTCGATATCATCAGCTCCTTCTCTCTCTACATACACACATATATAATGCATGTTGTAGTATGAATAAATGTATAATATACATTAAAATTTCCGTATATTCGTTTTTTTTTTGGTAAAATAAAAATTAAACTCTCTTTAGTCCTCAATAAATACCCCCAACCACAATTCCATGAACCCTCCCTCACTCTCTATTCTCACTCACCTTTCATTGTGAAAAACCTTGAAACTCAAAACAACACACACACAAAAAAAGATATATTTCTCCAAGATCCAAAAAATAAACATTTTCTTCAAAATGGCGATGAAAAAAGCAAACAAGTTGACTCAAAAGGCAATGATCAAGCAAATCTTGAAGAGATGTTCAAGCTTAGGAAAGAAACAGAGTAATGTATACAGTGAAGACGAAAATGGACATCCTTATGACGTGCCTAAAGGTCATTTCGTAGTCTACGTTGGAGAGAATCGAGTTAGGTACGTTGTACCCATTTCGTTTTTGACCCGACCCGAGTTTCAGGTTCTTTTACAACAAGCAGAGGAAGAGTTTGGTTTTGATCATGACATGGGTCTTACCATTCCTTGTGAAGAAGTTGTTTTCAGATCTCTCACTTCCATGCTTCGATGAACATATCTTATGATTAGTGTTTTTTTAATTTTTATTTTGTATTTTGGAGAGATTTGAGATTGTTTTAGGGGAACAAAACAGAGGAAGCTGCTGAGAAAATGCTTCTTTGTTTTTAGCAAACTAATTTTTATAATGTTTTGGCTAATATATGGGTTAAGTATATGTATTAGAGTGAGACTTAACCCTTCAGAGAAAAACAAATATGTTAGTGAAGTTTGTTTACTCTCATGGTAGTGTGCTTGGTTAATGTGTACCCTGTGAGAATAATTTTTAATATTTGATGTATGAGATTTTAGTATAATCAGTTTCTTTTGCATAATTAGTTAATTTTTGTATAATGTGATTTCATTTATTTGAGTCTCGTGGACCCAGTCAAATTTTTCTGCCGGGAGATAATAAGTAAAAAATCTTCCCAAAAATAGCTACGTTAATGGCGAAGCAAGTAAAAGCTGCCACTTTTTCAATTTAATAATGATGAGTATGTTAATGGAGTAATTTTTAGTAATTGTAAATTAATGAGTTCATCACATTCAAATTTAATTTAAAAAAAATATAGTCGTTTTGAGATTCTTAAGGCCAAAAGAGAAAATGAAAACCAAGTACGGTCGTCCTCGAAGACAGATCAATAGGACAGGGTCGTTACTTTTTAGAGTTTTGTCTCTCTCCAAATTTATTTCCTAATATTTAAACAAAGAAAATTTGATAAAAAAAAATTTATTTAGTAAAAACTCCCGATGCGATGGTGTCTCTTTCAAAATCGGCAGTTTTTTTAGCCGTTAAAACTGTTGAAATAAGTTTATAAATAAATTTTCTGTATGAAATGTTACTTGCAAATCGTCACAGTATATAACTATATTTACTTATTTAGGGCTCTGTTACGTTGAGATTCGTAAAATGCATCAACTGTTTCTATTATGATATTATAAGGTAAATATATAGATATAAGAATAACAATACGAGACTATTAACCAAATTTGGAATCATCATTTTCAAAAGGCATACTCGTTTGAAATTATTTATAAAATTAGAATTTTTTTGTTTTGACTAGAAGCTAAGCTTAGATTAAAAGTCGTATTCTGATACATTTCAGGAATTATTAACTTTTTATATTTGTGAACAAACAAAAATTAAAAGCTATAAAACCCATAGCTCCTAATGAGGTTAGGCCTTATAGATGTTGTTGATGTTCAACTTAATTTATTTTGAATCTTGTTTCTTTATAGTAGCATTTAAAGTTTGGTTTCTTTATAAAATCCGCGCACACTTTCTTTAAGTATATACATAAATCGTTGAGTAAAAAAACAATAATAATAGGAGTTTTATATTGTTACTGAAAAGAGAAAAATAAAATTTGTAGAGATGTCAAAATCAACGTCAGAGAAGGAGAAGCACATGCGAGTGGGACCCTTAGCTTAAGAAATCTCGTATCGTTTGAACCCCTACAAGATTATAAAGGGAATTAATAATCGTCTACAACGCAGAGTAGTGGAAGGTGGACCCGAATCAATTATTTGGACGGCTACGATAATTTTGTAACTCATCATGGCTTTGAGATTACGATAAGATTCACCGTATCGGCTAATGCACTCCTAGATAGATACGATTTGACTTAAATACCCTTTTTCTATACCGTACGGTACGCAACGGACGAATTGTGTTCTTTCGGTTGAAGTGATTAATACTTAATATATATATTGATCCAAATTTTGATATTTAAACTAGCCCTTTAGTTTCATAAAAAAAATTGGTTTCTTATCATCATGATTTTTACAAAGCCATGTTTTATATATTACCGAAGCTTTAAAAAGAATAAGTTTTAGCTTATTATTTTAACTTACTAATACTCCTTAAAAATTATTGTGAAACGAATAAAAAAGTATTGGATGAATGTTGGATTCAATTTAACTTAACTAGAGTTTTGAGAGATACTAATAACTGAACAAATTTACTCAAACTAAGTCTAAATAACTTGATATATATACTGGAAGTTGCTTGCTAAAAATATATATACTGGAAGTTGCGATGTGGTCTAATTAATATATATATAATATGTTGGCCAATTTACTTATTGTCAACCGAATAAGAGAAAATTTATGAATCTTAACTTGTATATATTGATAGAAAGAAAGAAAATGCTATAAAAAAAAAAATTGAGGTGGAGTAATATTTCCAACAACAAACGAGGTAGAACTATTGCTAAGTGTTACGGAACAAGGAAGGTAACTATCACACATATCAGTAGGAGAACTTTGATGAGATCGATGATTTCAAGCTCAACTACGACGTCATCGTGGTGGTTGTTTTTATACTGGGCTCCTTGGAATGTTGTTCTTAGGATTAAGAAGACTGAAAACCATTTTGAATTTGTGTATGTGTGTTAGGATAATGATATATCATGGTTTTTACCTAGTTTAGACCTTGATATAAGTCCAATATCTAGAATCTTTTGTGTGTTTTGTGTTTGTTTTAGAGTCTTTGCAGGTTTCTAGATGTTTGGAGCATAAAAGATGTTTACTGGGAGTTTTGGAGCATTGCGGAAGAAGACGACGAATTGATCAAGTGAAGAATAATTTTGAGAGGCTGGTGTCGATCGACATCACCCCCTGGGTGTCGATCGACACCTCGCAGATTCAGAAAAGTTCAATTTTGGAAGTTTGTCGTTTTTGCCCAGAAGTTCCAGATGTTTACTTTTATGTTTCTAGTCGGTTTAGGAACTTTATAAATACGTCTTCACAACCATTGTTTAGGCTTTATGCTTTATTTTACTTAGTCTAAGAGATATCTATCAATAAAAATAATGGTTTCTTCTTTGATTATGCCTGAGTAGTTTTCATGTTAGGTTTAGGGTTATTCAAAGGTGTTTGATGATTTGCTAGATCTGATCTGAATAGCATATGATTAATATCTTTAGAAAGTTCTTCATCTTGTCTTGTGATTAATGCTGATTTTAGATTCATGACCTGAAATCTGATCTTAGGATAATTAATAGAAACGACAGTTTTATTGATTACTTGATCTAGACTTATGAGCAAAATTCCTTTTCGCAAAGAAATTTGGTTTAGGGTTTTGTGAACAATTGAACTTGAACTTTAATGCTTGTTTAGATTGTTACGATTCGTAAAGAAATTTGGTTTTCTATGATTTAAATTTTGATAATCTCTGCAGCGAAAGTTGATTGATTTTACATTCGTGTTCATGTTTAAGAACTGTGCATCATAATCCTATCTTTTATTTATCATATGCATATCTGATTCACCTGCGATTTCCCTGTGCCTAGTTTTTATTCCTGTTGATTTTACAACCGTTTTTATAGCTTTTGATTACTTGTTTTACATTCATAATTGACTGCTTAGCTTAATCTGAACCTAGTAGATCTATTGTGTTTCTGATTCCCTGTGGATTCGATAACCCTAAGTATTACCGTGATCTCTTAATTTGAGAGAGTAGTTCAAAGGATAATTTGAGCATATCAAATTTTGGCGCCGTTGCCGGGGACTCAACGCCATTAGATTTATTTTATTAGGATTTTGTCTAAGTTTTCTATTTTTGTTTTTATTTTGCTAGTTTCGTTCGTCTCTTTTTGTTTTGCGTTTCAGGTACATGCCTAATACCAGAAGCAACAAGGACGAGGAACTAGTTAATTACAATCTCGAGGAGTTAGCACGTTTGGAACGTGAGAACAAGAAAGCAATCAGAGAAGAAAGGATGGATGCTATACCGCCTCTTATATTAACTCCGGGAGATGATGGAGTTCTGCGTGATCCGGCAGGAGTGAAGTACAATGCGCAAAGACAGAGGATCAATGACGACGGAACAGTGATCGCGGACGAGAAACATGCGAATCTGGAGCATGGTGTCGCTCGACGCCAAGATCTTGTCGTTCGACGTGACGAAAATATGGGTGTCGCTCGACACCAACCACCTGGTGTCGATCGACACCCAGGCCAAAATCAACCTGTGATTTTGAGGAATGAGGAGAATGTTGCGCGAGGAAGGACGCTAGCGGATTTCAACAGACCAGAGCAGTTCTACGCCAATAGATATGCTATTCGACCACCTCCATTCCAGGGAAATGACTTTGAGCATATCAAATTTTGGTTCCGTTACCGGGGACTCAACGCCATTAAATTTATTTTATTAGGATTTTGTCTAAGTTTTTAAGTTTTGTTTTTATTTTGCTAGTTTCGTTCGTCTCTTTTTCTTTTGTGTTTCAGGTACATTCCTGATACTAGAAGCAACCAAGACAAGGAGCTAGTTAACTTTAATCTCGAGGAGTTAGCACGTTTGGAACGTGAGAACTGGAGAGCAATCAGAGAAGAAAGGATGGCTGCTATACCACCCATCAATATGACTCTGGGAGATGATGGAGTTCTGCGTGATCCGGCAGGACTGAAGTATAATGCGCAAGGACAAAGGAACAACGACGACAGAACAGTGATCGTCGAATAGAATCTGGCGATTCAGGCAGATGGTGTTGCTCGACACCAACAACCTGTCGAGCGATACGACAAAATTGCAGGTGACGATCGACACTTCCCCCTGGGTGTCGATCGACACCACGTCCAGAATTGCCAGAACATTTTGAGGAACCAGTATTGCTCGACAGACCAGAGCAGTTCTACGCCAATAGATCTACTATTCGACCACCTCCATTCCAGCGAAACGACTTTGAGCTAAAACCAGTATTCTTCTCACTAGTTGCTCAAGAGCCTTTATGCGGTCTTTCTCATGAAAACCCCATGGACCATATAGAGCGATTCGAGGATCTCGCATCAAGCATCAAGGCAAACGGAGTTTCCGAGGACTACCTATTCTGCAAGATTTTCCCATACTCTCTACATGGGGAAACTAAGTAATGGCTAAAGACACTTCCACCGGGCTCGTTAACTAACTCGGAGGACACGAAGAATGCTTTCTTAAGAAATTTATGTGACGATGCAAAGTCCGAGGATCTGAGAGCAAAGATTGCCACCTTCATGCAAGGAGATTCTGAGGCATACAAGGTTGCGTGGCATAGGTTCAAGGGCTATCAGAGAGACTTTCCTCATCACGACTTCACGGATGTTCAACTACTTAGCATCTTCCACAGAGGGATTGCATTGAGATATGCAGTAACTTTGGATATAGCGAGCAATGGAAACTTCATGACAAATTCGCCAGAAGCTGCATTGAGACTGATCGAGAACTTGGCCAACAACAACAGTGCTAAGAACTTGGACTACGAGAGGAGCCAGCAGAAGCAAGACATCAGTGGTAACCAGTTTGCAGAAGTTACCAGGAAGCTTGGCTCGATGCATAGTCTTATAGCTGGGAAAAAGTTAGTCTTGTTTGCTCAAGAGGATGTCAACTACATCAATGGAGCTGGATTTCAGAAGCAAGGCTATGGCTCGTCCTATCAAAAGCCATTTCAGAGTAACAACTATCAAAGGAATTACGGTTCCTCTTATTATCCGAAATCTCCTGAGGAGGACAACGAGGTTAAGACTATGCTGGACCAGATCCTAGCAGGACAACAAAAGATGACCGTGAGTTTCAATGGAAAGCTTGATTCGGTTTACCAAAAATTAGATGGGAAGATTTCTGCATTAAGCGCGCATGTGAAGAAGCTGGATGTTCAGGTCGCTCAACCGCCGGTTCTATCAAGAGGCAAGAGAGTTTTCTTCCTGCTAAGGCTGATGCTAACCCAAGGAGCTCTTGCAATGCCGCTCAAACTGAAACGAAGGATTATTTTGCGGAGTTTGATGAAATTTTCGGGACGGCAGAGCAAGTGTCGATAAACACAGAGCCTGAGCATCGATCGACACCACTCGCAAAGTCATTTGAGAACACGACATAAAAGCTTAGTATCGATCGACACCCACAGGAGAGTGTCGATTGACACCCCGTCTAAAATTTAAAAGTATTTGAGCTTGAAAAAACACTTGTTTCACAACACCTTAGAGATAGTTTTTTCATAAATCACAACTAACTAAAACTTTTATATAAATCATAAAAAGAAAACACTTCAAATTTTTAGATACTGCAATACTATAGTATATCTCTAAAGTTACAATTTTGTTTTGTTTTCGTTAAACAAATGTTGTTCTATAATATTAAAAAACGGGTTTAATCTTTTTTTTTTGTCATGGACACACCTCATTATTGATTAAACAAATACATTGTCTGTATCATAAAACCAATAAGGTATTAAAGTGCTAATGAAAGAGAATATAATATTCCACGTGCGTGCAGTCCTTGCTAGCAAATCCGCTCTCTTGTTGCTCTGTCATTGCCCGTAGATGAGTTCGAATTCGGGGAATGACTCCTGTAGTACTGCCAGATCACGCAGTTCCGGTTGAAAACCGGACCAATCGTGCAGAGAGGTCACCATGTTAACTAACTTCGTGGAATCAGTAATAAAAAAATTGACAAACCGTCGTTTCCGGATCAAACTATGCATCGCCCAAATGAGGCTATGTAGTTCCATATGAAGGGGGGGAGAAACATCGTTAGTTGTCCTATAGCCCGAGCAAATCAGTTGTACCGTCTTGGAGATGCTAACACCCAATCTATTATGCTTGTTCGGTTATGTGCTTTTCAGAATCAGAAGCCATCGATAAAACATGTAAAAGTACTCGTCAATGGTGGTGAGCTTATCCCTCTATTCTTTAAAGCATTTTTGGTTATTCCCAACAAAGACGACAACTGGAATTCTCTACGTTTCGTTGATGTTAATTGCTCGGGAAGTGATATGTTATAAATATTATCGCTTTCTTACGTCCATTTATTACCGTCCGTACCCATTAATTGTTGGAAAAATGATTTTTAGCTACACGAAGTATTAGCTAATATATTGCAAACCATCTGAAATATAGAAATGTCTTCTAAACTATACAAACTATTATGTAACATATGGTGACATACACCAAGTATATGTAAACATGTTAAAAACTACAAATTGGTGCTTTTTGAAAAATATTATCAATTTGGGGATCAATCTGTAATTAATTTCATACAAAATAAATATTTAAAAATAGAAAATTTAAAAAATATAAATTTAAATAAATTGAAACACCAAATACAATTACAAAAAAAAAATTCAAAAATTATAATGAAAATTTTCGATTAAAAACTAAATTATAGTTTCAGTTTATAATATATTAAATTATTTTTGTTAAATTCAAAAATTGTTAAAAATTTGTAAGTTCAAAAAGTTCTTAGTTTCTAAAAAGTAATTGAAAATGTAAGGTATATAGGGATCTAAATATATGTATTTTAAAACCAATTAAATTTATCAAATAAAAGTTTTTTAAATGTTGGTCGACAAATATATTTAAAATTATGTTGAATAAATTTCAATAGTTTAGAATAAAACACATAAATGACATATATTACACTTTTGTATGAGATTTTTTTGTAACATTGGGTCACAAATAAAAGACTCATTAGCCTAGCCATTTAAAAAAAAAATTACACTTTTTGTATGGAAAATTATAACTAGTTTTTTTACTCATATCCCAACATTAAACAGCGAATTGGAATGTAATTTTATAAGTTTTATAATGAGAATAATTTTTTTTTTTAAGGGCTAGGCTAATGAGTCTTTTATTTGTGACCCAATATTACAAAAAAAATCTCATACAATTGTGTAATATATGTCATTTATGTGTTTTATTCTAAATTATTGAAATTTATTCAACAGAATTTTAAATATATTTGTCGACCAACATTTAAAAAACTTTTATTTGATAAATTTAATTGGTTTTAAAATACATGTATTTAGATCCATATATACCTTACATTTTCAATTACTTTTTAGAAACTAAGAACTTTTTGAAGTTACAAATTTTTAACAATTTTTGAATTTAACAAAAATAATTTAATATATTTTAAAACTGAAACTATAATTTAGTTTTCAATCGAAAATTTTCATTATTATTTTTTCTTAAATTTTTGTAATTGTATTTGGTGTTTCAATTTTTTTAAATTTCTATTTTTAAGTATTTATTTTGTATGAAATTAATTACAGATTGATCCCTAAATTGATAATATTTTTCAAAAAGTACGAATTTGTAGTTTTTAACATGTTTACATATACTTGGTGTATGTCACCATGTATTACATAATAGTTTGTGTAGTTTGGAAGACATTTCTATATTTCGGATGGTTTGCAACATATTAGCCAATAATTCGTGTAGCTAAGAATTATTTTTCCTTAATTGTTTCGTTTATTAAAAACTAAAAAGGTTTAGTACGGACTTACTGTTTTCTTTTGTTTGTTTGATAATCGTACGGACTAATGGTTCAAGACATAAATTACGTGGAAAACATAATAATTTGCTCCAATTTTAATCATTTTCGTGCTGGTCACATAATTTTTATGAAAAAATTAGAGGAGTCCTATCAAGACCATCTTTTTATGTGAGGGAAGTAGTCCAGTTGAGTAGAACCCATAATTTAGAAAAGCTCAAAAAAAAATATCCTATATATGTATATGTTATTAAAAAGTTTTAAGTTAATTAACAAGTGAAAATTACAAAAATAAAGTTGATTTTATTTAGACAACCAAATAAGAAAGAATTTGTTTTACCTTTGCTATATATAATTAATTTATGAAAGTAACATTGGAATTAATATCAATTGTTAATATTAATAAAAAATGACGTTTTAGAGTATTAACTTGGTAAAAAAATTTACTTGCTTACATTTTGATACTTTTATAATTTTACTAGTTAGATCCGATATATAAAATCAAACTACTTCTTCACCAGTTCTCTCAAAAAGAGTTTTTGCATACATATTTTTCTTATCACAAAAAAACAAATAAAATTTATTTGTGTTTCACAATCTAGTGTCGTTGATCATTCTAATTTCATGTTTCTAATTTCTAATATACTAATAATTTTTATTATTATATATTTAGCTTATATTATTCTTCAAGTTACAAACTCAAATGAAAGAAGATTTGACGTGAATTTTTTTGTTTAATCAATAAAAAATGATTTATTTAAATATAAGTTATTAGTTGTAATTGTATAATGATTAATGACATAATTTTGAGGTAGTTAAATTTTACCTATTGTAAAAATAATAATAAATAAGAGTATTTATAATTATAAACTATTCATTACAATAAATTATATGTAAACTATTTTTTTTATAATTAACACTAAAAAAATAATTGTATTAAAAATCTAATTTTGATAATTGATCAGGATTTCTACAAAGTTTGAGACGGTAATAATGAACACTATGGGTCGAAAGCATGTATAGTAGAAAAGAGAAGGAAAAAAAAAAATTTTTTAAAAATTCTCTGTCTTTTTACCAATCAAAGAGAAAAGAAAAGAAAGTAGAAAAAACAAATTATTCAAGCAGTAGAAGAATTCTGTCTACTGAATATGCAAGTGGAAAACATCTTTCTTATCCATATCACGCTTATCCAGATAAATAAACAGAAAAAATTATTTATCTTTAATTATTGAGCAGTTATAAATATATCATCATCACCACTCACATACACCACCTCAACAACATTTTCAAACATCACGACAATATCTTTTTTTTTTAATTAATTACTCTTCCCTCTTCTCCATATCTCCCATTCCCTATAAAAACTAATTTTCTTTCTAATTCTTCCCAATTACTCCTAAATATCACTTTTTTTTTACTCTCAATTACATTCATTTCAATTCTTCTCAATGCTTCTATGGTTTACCATTCACACCATATATTCTTGGGCATTCTCTTTGCGAGTACAAAAGATATGGTATTGCAGCCTGATATAATTTAGTTCTTATATAAACGATATTCGATTTAGTATAAAATTAAATGCACGAGAATGGGTCGGCAATTATAGATATCACAATCTCACCAAGTCCGAAAGTGCTACATATCCACTCATTAGCAAATCATACACGATATTAAAGAAAGAAAAGAAAACACACGAGACCAAATTTTATCACTTTTATTTTATTGCATCACTGTGATTACGACTAATCATCTTTCAAATTCATATTATTCTTTCTATTTAAACTGTTTTCTCAACAACAACAAAAAGTTGTTTTGATGCAAGTATTAATCACAACTACAGCAACCGTAAATTTAATGGAATGTGACAGTAGAGCTCAATAGAATAATCTTTTTTAACAGAAAAATGTCAGTGTAGCTTTACTCTTTTTTGTGAATTTATTTAATGGAATTTATACATGCATTTAACATTTAATGGAATTTACATTTTTTTAAAAAAAAATTAATCAAATTTGCGAACTTATTTTATAGCTCTACTTTTAAATTCCAATTAGGCGATAAACAATGTTTTGAAAACCGGACCGGCGACCGAACCGGAGATACTTTTGGGTCATGGGTTAATGTGGTCCGATCGGGTCGAACCGGATTTAATAGTTTTTTTTTTAATAATAATATAAATAGTTTTTGTATAACTATAATATCCAAATATATAATATAGCCTTTGAATAAACATATATTTTTAATAAGCATGTATTTTTAAAAAATAAGAAAATCATATTAATAACAAAAAAACTATTCAAAGATAAAATTTAATGAGAAATAGTTAAGTTTATATGTAAAAAAATTAAAAATATTAAACCATAACAAAAATTAACTAAATTCAAAACTTTTTTTTTGTGGATAACTAAATTCAAAACTAATATTTATTTCTATAAATTTTAATCATAAAAATTTTAAATACGAAAAATAGAAATTTACAAAAAAATAATAAAACAAAACCTCAAACCCGGATCAACCCAAACCGGCTAGCTGGCTGGTTCACGGTTGAACCCGGTCCGACCCCTGGTCCGGTCCGGTTTTCAAAACACTGGCGATAAGTGTTGTTGCATGATGGTTAAGGCATCATGATGGACCATTAAACGCCATAATCAATCACGGTAAAGAAAAAGGGTTCAAAAACTTCAAATTTAGTGGTTTTTAAAAAAATTGATGTTCTAGCAATTTTCACACAAATTAAAAACAATAAATTGTGTTTATGTTATAAATGCAATTTTTTGCAGTAAACATTTTTTCATAACTATGGACAATAATTTTTCTCTAAATTTAAAATTGTCTCATTTAATATTTCTCGAAACTTACAATTTGTTAATACGAATAAAAAATATATATATAATAAATCTAGAACATCAATATTTGTAGAACAACAATATAATAAATCTAGAACATCAATTTTCAAGGAACTAAAGGAGTATTAGTTTTGGACTATTGGGCAAATTAATTAAAATAAAGGGTCTCTACCGAATCGATATTCTTTTCATAAGCTTGCGGGAAAAAATTGTTTTGTATTCTTTTGGTTTTTGACTGGACTTTCATCATTTACACAAGAGTAGAAAATATTCCCTAGTCTAATATATCAAATGGATACCAAGTAACTTTTGTGTTGATTACACGAGTAGTCTAACAGTTCCAGCAACTTTTGTGTTGATTACATGAGTAGAAAATATTCCCTAGTCTAATAATGACTCAGTATGAATGATGAAATCAATATTCGCCTTTCATACATGGTTTACTTTCCATGATAGATTGTCCACATGTGATAAAATACTACATTGGAACATTGGTGTTACGGGTCATTGATTTCTCTGCCAAAACACCATCGAAACTCGGAATCATCTTAACTTCGAGTGCAGGTTTTCAGAAGACATATGGAGGGTCCTAGCTTATAATCTACTTGGACAGAGGTATACAACGACTTGGGACATTTTGGTGGAACTCTTAGTGGATGACACTCTTGACAAAACCACACAATTCCTTCTTCGATACACGTTTCAAGCCACGCTTCATTCGATTTGGAGGGAACAAAATAATAGGCGACATGAGGAAGCCTCGCTTACTACTTCGCAATTAGCCAGATTCATCGATAAACAAATCCGCAACAAGCTGTCAACGATTCGAGGAACGGGTAATGGACAATTGGATGGAGGATTAGAAGCATGGTTTGCTTCCCGCTGATTGCTCTTTATTTGTTGTAATAGTAGATTTTAATACAAAACTCGGCATAACGAAACACTAGTTGTAAAAACGTTTTTTTTGTTTGAATTAATTTGACTTTCAATTAAAATAAAAATAAATAAAAAATGATGAAATCAAAATTTGATAACCATTTTCTCATACGCCAACACATGTCATCACTTTGCTTGGCCTCCTCACTTTCTTTTTGGAATGAAATTTCGTGACCCCAGAAAAAGGTGGCAAATGTATAATCAAAACAAGTGAAGGAGGAACTCTTTTGCCTGTGACTTTTTCACATTGGTTTCAAAACACATGATTTTTGGCTAGTTTCATTCAAACATGAAGAAAATATATCATAAAAGTTGAACTCATAATCCCATAAATAATATTTTAAAATATATTTTTTGACTCTCCTCATATTAAAATGAAAAGAATACAAAAACCAAATGAATAATTAAAAAAAAAGTGTACAAAAACCAAAACCTTCCTTATCCAATAAATTGGGTTCAACCATAATCTTTTCGCGGACTGGTGACCATAAACATAAATGCATATTTCAGTCTCTTTTCATCGTGGGTATTCAAATTCGTGATTTTGAACATTTTTTGTGTGTGGTTAACTAGTACATTGGATGAACTACTGATGTTGAGTTATTTATTTTTAGTTTAAATGGTTTTCAATTAAAAAATAAAAGTGTAGCTTATAATCAAATGCAGCTGATGAGGACATATTTGGAGATTAATTTTCACAAGACCGAGTCGTTCTCACGCTCTCATCATTACTTGGGCAGAGCTTCTGTTCTTCTCTTCTTAGGAAAGTAGTTACAAGACTATCGATCTATCATATTTGGAAACAACGGAACAATGTCCTATACAACAAAAATCTCATCGACTCGTTTAATATCTTCAAGAACATAAATCGTGAAGTTCGCAACACGATTGCATCTAGAAAGCATAGAAAGTGATGGCGAGATCCATGGACCAAAATCTAACCCAAATTTATTGTAACTCTGTTTTTTCCCTTTTTGTCAAAGTTACTATAAATGTAAGAAATATTCTCTTTTTTTTTTTTTTGGTCGGAGGGGGGGACCGAAACCCCTTTTTATTGAAATTTAACCATACTACAAACGTACTTGTCGAGGAATCGAAATTCCCTCAATATCCTCTAAAACAATTGGACTAACAATGTCCGGTTTACTAGTAAACAAATGAAATCCAAGCAGAAGTGAAAACGCATAGTTCGCTAACCCGTCTGCTAGACGATTAGCCTCCCTATACACATGTGAAATACGGACTATCCAGTCCCTAAAAAGAAGCCATGCCACACGCGTACCAGGAACGACAACGGATTAGCCTCGCTTATCCCTGTCCTGAGAAAACCCACCACTAATTCCGAATCAACCTCGACCTCTAACCTCCGAACTCGACATTCCCAAGCAATCACCAACCCATAATAAACACCCTATAACTCCGCAAGCGGGGCTGAGCATATCCCGATGTTCAGACCAAAACCCTTACACCATCTACCTTCAGCATCTCTAAGAACTCCCCCCGCTGTTGCTAAACCTAGATTACCCCGCGACGCTCCATCAGTATTTAGTTTTAGCCACTCTTGTGGCGGCCGAGTCCACGCTATCATTCTCTCAATCCGCACCCTGTTTACCTTAACAGCTTCCCAATTCCGGGAATGAGCCAATGTAACCTCTTTGGACAACTCTTGAACAAACTTCACCCTATCCCGACATTTCCCATTCACTCCAAAAACATTTCCACAATGCCACTTCCAACCCCACCATATAGTCATTGCAAACTGAATTGACTAATTCGTAGCTCCCATTTTCCGATCATCACCATGATTTGCATAAAGCCATTCAATCAAGGATAGCGCAAAAAACTCACCTCGCTTCCTTTGTGGGACTAACCGTTTCCAAATCCCTTCCATGGCCAGACAATCACGTCAAATATGAATTATTGTCTCCTCACCGCCTTTGCATACTTGACAGACTCCTGAGTCACTCAAGTGTCTCCGTTTTTGCTCAACATTCGTCATAAGCACTTGATGCATTCCTAGCCAAATAAACACTCGTACTCTTTCTGGCGCAATCACTGTCCAGACACGTTGAAATAAATGGCTCAAATCTGGCCGAGGGTTTACAGCATGACTATGTAACGCGTATGCCGATCGTACCGTGAATCCCTCATCTTGATTCTCTCTCCAGGATAGCTTATCCTGTACACCACTCATCGTATCTACAACCACCGATCTTAGCCGTAGTCTATACTCATGAGGAAGTAACGGGTCAAGATAAGTCCATAACCAACCACTACCCTCACTCCATAGATCCCTCACTTTAAGCTCCATCTCGTAGGCTTGTAGTTCTCTTGTTACCACCTCTCTCTCAAGGCTAGTTACACAACCATTTGTCATTCTAAAAATTTGCCGACTTGCCATCCCCGAGTGCCCAACCAGCTCCTGGTAAGACTACATCCCGTAACCCCATTGCTACACTCTGCCACGTAGACGACCATCTACATGTAGCCACTAACCAGCTTAGATCCCCAATCTCTTTAACCCGATATTTAATCCTCAATACTTGCACCCATAGGCTGTAATGATCTTGAATTAACCGCCATCCTGGCTTAGCAAGCAGAGCCTTGTTCAAGACCGATGCAGTTCGTAGCCCTAGACCCCCTTCATACTTAAGTTTACATACCCTTTGCCAATTCACCAAATGTTGTTTCCTATGCCCAGTGCTGCTGCCCCATATAAAAGACTGCGATAATTTATCCAATTTCTCGAGCGTTGACTTAGGCATTGCAATTATACTCATCGCGTGTACCGGGAATGAAGAAATATCCGCTTTCGTCAGAGTTAACCGACCCGCACTACTCAAACACTGGCTTTTCCAACCTGCTAGTCTTGAAGATGCCTTCTCAAGAATATCCCCAAAAGTATCCTTGTTAATTCTTTTTTGTAAAACAGGCATGCCTAAATTTTCCCCAGGTCACGTGTCGAGGCGATACCACTTTCTTTGCTAGTTAGTTTCCCCAAATCCTGACTCAAATTTTCAGAGAAAAAGATTTTCGACTTCTCCAAGCTTACCTTCTGCCCCGAAGCCGCAGAAAAGTGTTCCAAAATTTTCCGAATAATCCTCACTTGTGTAACCGAGGCCTCCGCAAATAGGATGAGATCATCCGCAAAGCACATATGAGAGAGTTTCGGACCACCTTGAGATAGCCGAATAGGTTTCCATTCACCTATAGCAATTGAGTGTTCAATCAAATGACAAAGTCGTTTGATGCATAATACAAATAAATATGGGGATAACTAATCTCCCTGTCTTAATCCTCGCTGAGGTTTAAACAATTCCGTCTTTTCTCCATTCCACAACAATTGCATAGACGGTCCACTTACACATCTCAAAATCCACGTAACCCAACTATCCGGTAGCCTTGCAGCCTTAAGCGTATCTTCCAAAAAATCCCATCGTATCCTTTCATAAGCTTTCTCCAAGTCTAGCTTCAATAGCATCCAACCTTTACGACCTTTCTTACGATGCATACTATCGACCGCTTCTTGAACCACAACAATGTTATCCATACTTAACCGCCCCGGTATAAAGCTAGATTGAGCTGAGCCGATCAACTTCTGCATTAAACCCTTTATTCGAGTGACCATTAGCTTCATTATGATCTTGATTAACACATTACACAGACTAATTGGAAAAAATTGCGTTATCTTCTCTGGTTTAGTTACTTTCGGAATCAACACCAATAATGCATCATTTAAACCAATCGGCACCTGTCCCGTCACAAAGAACTCCAAAACAAACTTCTGAACCGAACTCCCTACCTCATCCAAACACTCATGATATTGGAAACCATCCGGTCCTGGTGCTTTAAATTTTCCCATGCTCCTAACCGCATTCTCTACTTCCATGTTTGAGAAGGGAACATTCAGTTTTTGAACATCATCTCTGCTTAAACCAATAAATCCATCCAATGGCAATATTTCCATAACCGGGTTGACATCTTCCATAGAATAAAGTCTAGTATAGTAATTGATAGCTAGACTTTCCAGCTCCGCCTGATTTGATATCCAGAACCCATCATCATTCTTTAACGCTTCAATCCGGTTTCTCCTCCTCCTAATAATCGTGGAAGTGTGAAAATACCTTGTATTCCGATCACCCAAAGCTATATACTTCTCCCTTGATTTCTGAAACCAAACCATCTCTTCTTGTTCCATGATAATGTCTAAGTCTTTAATCAAGCCTTCTTCCTTTGCTAAGAGATCATCTGATTGACGCAAATCTAGTAAATCTTGAACCCTCGTAATCTCCTTTAATAATTTCTCTTTTCTTCGCCGAACATCACCAAATACATCTCGATTCCAAGCTTGGAGCTTCACTTGCAATCCATACAAAGCTTCCGGCGTTGCTAACGAGTTATTCCAAGAATTATGCACCATCTCCTTGAAGCTCTCGTACTTTAACCATGCCGCTTCGAAGCGAAATGGTCTACGTTCTTTATTCCCAACATGAACCGGCACCAGCTCCAACCGGAGTGGGGTGTGATCCGAGGCAAGAGATGGCAAGTGCTGAATCGACGCTTCCATCCACTTTAGTCTCGCATTTGCATTACACAAGACTCGGTCAAGACGTTTGGCTATATCAGTATGTGTATTACGACCCCGTCTCCAAGTAAATTTAGGTCCCTTAAAACCCATATCAATCAATGAACACTCATTAATCCATTCCCCAAACTCCAGCGAGTCTTGAGATAATCTACCATTCCCTCTCGGTCGTTTATCTAAACGGAGAATTGTGTTAAATTCCCCGCCGATGATCAATTGGTCTTGTATAGCTTGAATTAATTCTCCCAATTTAGCCCATAAACCACTTCTACGGCTAACCGATGGTGCCGCATAAACCACTATTAGATGCATACTCTCCTCACCATCACCAAATCAAGCATGAATAAACCGTTCTGTTGATTCTTCAATCAAAACCGACCCTACATTTGTTCTCCATAATAACCATATTCCTCCGCTTTGCCCGAAACGAGTTATCAAAACCAAGACCTCGACAAATCTTATCCGCTTTCTCTCCTCCGGCATGAGTTTCAAACAACGCAAGAACATCCGTGTGAAATTTCTTTAACATATATCGAATAGCTCGACGAAAGTTGGGTTTATTTGCCCCCCCTGGCAATTCCATAATAAGCAATTCATCTTCATAACATTATATGTGCACACATAAATTACCGGGGCGAACCGTTAAACTAGCTCCAATTCCACCGCATCCGTCGATGAATTGGTTGGAATATGCACTTGTTTATGTCCGTACTTCTCCACCGACTCACTTGGGATAAGTCCCATGCAAGAGCTCTCCTCCTGCAGTTTATGATTAGCCCGCAAGTACTCATTCTTCTCTCCATGTCCTTCTTCAAACACTCCTCCTCTCTGGTTAATGTTCTCTGTATCCACTCGTAGTCTTTTTCCCGAGACGGAGAATTCCACATTGCTCTGAGTTTGGCCGAACACCAGGCCTCTCATTGGTCTATGCTGTTTCCCTTTCGATTTTGGCCCACTAAGCTTTTGTTTCTTATTAAATCAGCCTTTGTAGACTTAAATTGCATATTGGTGCCACTTTCCTTTCTTCCCCCCAACGATGATCCTGCTAGGCTTTCTCCAATTAAACTTTCCTTCTCCGGAATTATCTTTTCAATCTCTATTACCTTATTCCCCTCCGAATTAATATATGTTTCCCTTCTATCCTCATCTATATCAGTTTCGGTCAACTTCTCAAAACTATTCGATACAACTATATTCTCTGTTTCCTTAATTATCGGAAGTGATTGATGATTACGACCGGAATTAACTCTTGTGTTTCCCACCTTTCTCGCCTCTGTTCTAACCGGAGCTGAGCTTTTCCGATTATGTCTGACCACCAGAATAAAGCCATCTGCCCTCACGTTGGATCCTCTAGTCTCAGTATTCATATTCTCCAGACTTATTGTTTCTCTTGGGACTTGACTTGTTTGCGGGCAACGATGTACCATGTGCCCATACAAGCCACAACTCGAGCATATTGTAGTCAATCCTTCATATGACACATAGTATCGCCCTTTATTAATCATGTAAGAAATATTCTCTTATATTAGCTAAACATTTTATAAATATTTAATAAATTGATGTCTATATATAAGACAGATCTTTCTCGGTTTGAAAAACCAAGAGGCATGCAAGAACCTAGGTTCCACAACAAAACATGAAAGTTTTTTTTTGTTTTGGCCCAACATGAAAGTTTTTTTTTTCTCGAATCCACTGTAAAAGAGGATAGACACTAACATTTCCAGGGAAATTGATTATCTATAAGACTATAACACAATTTTTCGATATAATCAGTCGATCAAATTAATCAATTTTAAGGGTCGTGATAGTAAATACTCCCATCCGTTTCAAAATATAAGTTATTTTAGAGGTTTTTTTTTGTTTCCTAAGCAAAATATAAGTTATTTTAAGGCTCTTGGTTTCAAAATACTTAATTTTATGTATTTTTTAACTTTATTGAATATTGTGTGACCACTAATATTTTTTTCTATTATTCAACTTTTTTTTTGTTCAACGACCACTTATATTCTGCCGTCTCTTTTATAATTGGTTAAATTATTTTTATTATATCTTTTAAATAATAATTTTTTAGTAGAAACATAGTTTTTTAATATTCACACTTTTAGCTAAACACAATCATTATATTGGTATCCATTTCATTTTTTTTAACTTTAAAGGGGGTTTATTAGTTTTTGTATTTTAATAGATTTGAAAAAAAAATTATAATAAAATCCTATGTTATTTAATTAATCATTTTTAAATCAGTTTAAAATCATATATTAAAACCATGTCTTATTCAATTTTTGTTCTTACTCCTCTGTTTGTATTACCATTCTGACCTTTGCATGTCATGGATAGATAGTGGAAAATTACTATGAAATACTATGATTTGTGGCTAAGGCTAAGTGACATTGATTATAAGCCTTGCATGTGCACGAGTTTGGTCGGGGTAGCTGAGCATAAATTGGTTAAAAGAAGGGTGAATATGTAAACTGAAAGCTTCTTATTGGGCCTCTCTTCGTTGTCCTTTCGAAAGAATCTCACCTTCTTTTTCGTTTCACGACTTTCATCATTTTAATTCTAAAATCATTGTTGTACCAAAAGAACATTTTCCTCGTTAATCATCTCCTTCCTGGCTACAACTATTTTTACGCAACATTAGTTCTTCTTTTAACCATTTGGAGAAATCATTTCAAAATATGTTTATCACATCAAATCCAATTTCGACCAAGATTCATTAGCTAAAATGAGTAAATAATCTTTCGTTCGTACTTTTTTTCTTTATTTTTACTTCCCAAATTTTTAGTCTACATTTTTTCCAAGTGTCCAAAAACAGCCATTGATAATACGACTTTTAAAATGTAAATTACCCCATCCAAATAGATCATTGTCTTTGAAACATAAACCACTACTCACTTTAAGGTTAAAAAGGTTTCAAGTTTGTGGTTCATTGTCTTTTCAAACATATACTACAAGAAAACATCCACTTTTCCGACGGAATTTTCGACGGACGGAATATCCGTCGGAAATTTCCGACGGACTTCTGACGGATGTCCGATTTACATCAAGCCGTCGGAATTCCGTCACAATATACCGACGGATTTTCGACGGCCACGGAAACTGTCTGAACTCCGTCAGAACTCTGTCACCTTGTACCGACGGAACTAACTCGTCGTAATTTTATAACGTAATTCCGACGGATTCCGATGTCGGCAAAGTTTGATTGGTCACTTTTGTACCGACGGAGTACCGGCGGAATTCCGACGGAGTAGCGACGCAATTCTGACGGACTCCGGTATTATATATATGGGTGGAACCTTCTGCATTTCATCAGAACACAAAAATACATTCCATAAAATAAGCAACAGGTTTATTTCAGCATATCGGAAGATCCCGCATTTAGCGACCATCCTTGGATTTCTGCAGTTGAACACCTACGTGACACAAGTACAAGATTAGGTTTGTTGAAAACCATGAAACGAAAGCAGTCTGATTTTGTTAGGGCATTTTTACAAAAATGTTTATATATACTTTTCCAGCGAGGTTAATGCAGACTCCCAGGGATTGGGTTTTGTCCGTTGAATTGAACGTTATTCTTAACTGTTTAAATCATTTGGACATTGTTCGGAATGTGAGATTGAGTTTTATTGTAAAAGAGGTTTTACATGAAAGTTATATGTATAATCGGTTCTGTTAAATTAAGTAGGTAATTGCAATTATTGATGAGTACGATTGTACTAATGAGGGAGACGCTATGGTTGTCTTAAAGGTAATTGGTAATTCTAATTGAGAATATGATTCAATTGATATATTTTGTTACTTGTAACGTTAAATTAATATGTATTGATGTAGGATCCATGTGGGAGAATTGGCGGATATATTCAAAAAGAAGCGTGTGTAGACGCTTCTTTTGGCCCTGATATACGATGAGTAATGTAAGTTTGAAATATGTTTATTAAAGTAAATGAAGTATAGATTACATTATAGTTGCCTATTTTGTAGGTTCAAGTTCTAGTCGGAACTGGGTACACTTACCTCAACATCAAGCTTGAAAACATAGATGCTATCTGGACGAAAGAAAATTGTTTTCCTTCAAACAACAGCGATGAAGATACTTCTAATATTAATGGAGACTCGGATGAGGAGGATACTTACTCTGACGAGAGTTATACTGCGTACAGTAATCTAAAGGATACACCATCGGGAAGTGGGACGAGAAGTAGTAGTTTTGGAATCTTTAAGAATAAAAAATAAATCCATGTGTGTTGGTGTTTTATAAATTATTAATATAAACAATCTTTTGATTCTGTAATATGAACGGTGACTGTTTTATTTGTGGACCACGTTGTGCGATATGGTTGGTTTATATATAATTTCTATACCGGAAAAAAGTAAAATATATAAATAACACAATACGTCGGAAATCCGTCGGAAATTTACCGGCGGATTTCCGACGGAAATTATTATTTATATATTTTACCTTATTCCGCGCAAATAATATATATAAATAGCAAATTCCGTCGGAAATCCGTTGGTAAATTTCCGACGGATTTTCGACGGATTGTGTTATTCCGATATCGGCAAAGTTTGATTGGTCACTTTGTACCGACGGAAATAAGTCGTCATAATTTTGGAACGGATTTCCAACAGATTTTTGATGGCAACCGATGTCGGCAAAGTTTGAGTGGTTACCATATCATTAGCGGTGGCCGATGGGATTGGTGGAGTGTTATGTCGGAGGTTTTTGACGGTGTTCCGACGGAAATCCAACGGAATCCGTTCTATATAAGCTTCAACATTTCTTCATTTCATCGTAACACAATTACATTATCAAAAAAACATAATTCACATTATCTAAATATTTATAAGAGATGAGTTCATATTTTCGGTCTTGGATGGACGAGCAAATGATGGATATGGGCTCGAACTTATTAACGTCCGCATACGCTGCAGGTATTTGCGAGTTCATGAATTTACCCAGAAATCAAGATGCAGCCAAAAAAGGTCAGGATATCAAATGTCCATATTCTAATTGTTGTAATAGAATTAGTGATGCGGTTCATACTGTTTGGAATCACTTATATAGATATGGATTTAGACGGGATATAAGGTTTGGTTTTTACATGGAGAAAGCAATTATGAATATGGTAGTAGTAGTAGTAATGCACCTTATTTTCCGGATAGCATAGGAGAACGTACAACGGAAGTAGATGTTGGGGTAAGTACGGTTGCGATGGTTAACGATGCAATTAGAGAGAATTTGCAGTCGGGTGATTATGAGGGTGATATGTTAGACGCATCAAAGCAACCACTATACATCGGTTGTAGGGAAGGTCATTCACCATTTTCTTCTGCTAGTAGGATGATGAACATTAAGACTGATTTCAATTTGTCCGAAGAATGTGTTGATGTATTCGCCGAGTTTGTGAAAGATGTTTTGCCAAAGGATAATCTTTGTCCAGCATCATACTACGAGGTCCAGATACTTGTTGCCGGTCTTGGCTTGCCCTACCAGATAATAGATGTGTGCATCAACAACTGTATGCCATACTGGAGAAAAGATGAGAACATAAACAAATGTAAATTTTGACGTAAACAACGGTTCCAGGACACAAGTGACAGAGTGAAGATTCCATCCAAATGGATGTGGTATTTACCATTATCAGAGAGGTTGAAGAGGTTGTATCAATCAGAATGCACAGCTAAGGCTATGAAATGGCATGCCGAGCATAGTAAAGATGGAGAAATTACGCATCCTTCTGACGCGGAAGCGTGCAAACACTTCCAATCCTTATATCCATATTTTACATATGAACGACAGAATGTATACCTCGGCTTATCCACTGATGGTTTCAACCCATTTGGAAAGCATGGAAGAAAATATTCATTGTGGCCGGTCATCGTAACACCTTACAATTTTCCTCCTTCTATGTGCATGCAGCGAGAGTTCCTGTTTCTCTCAATTCTATTTCCCGGCCAGATCATCCAAGACGGTCAGTCGATATATTCCTCCAACCATTGATCTATGAGTTGCAGATGTTGTGGGAGCATGGTGTTGAGGCATTTGATGTTTTAATCCAGCAGAATTTCAACATGCGTGCGGTTCTTATGTGGACCATAAGCGATTTTCCAGCATACGGTATGTTATCTGGATGGACAACGCATGGAAGATTGGCATATCCTTATTGCCAAGACAATACTTCAGCATTCCAATTGCAGCACAGAAGGAAGACTTCATGGTTTGATTGCCATAGGTGTTTTTTACCGGCAAATCATCCATATCGTCGGTCTAGAAGACATTTCAGGAAAAATTTACAAGTGTTACATGGTCCACCTCCTGAGATAGATGGTCGCAGCATATTGGAACAGTTACGAGATTTTGGTGCAGAGCGAACTCTTGAATGTAGGGATAATGGCCATCACCCCGTCGACGGTTGTGGGGAATATAACAATTGGCACAAGAAGAGTATTTTTTGGGATTTGCCTTATTGGAAAGACCATTTACTGCGGCATAATCTAGATGTCATGCATGTTGAAAAGAATTTCTTTGACAACATCATGAACACCATCTTAAACGTTCCAGAGAAGACAAAAGACAACTGAAAGTCTAGATTAGACTTGCCATTGGTTTGTTCAAGGGAATCTCTTCATGTTTTGGCTAACGGTAGATTGCCGATGCCTGCGTACCGGTTAGACGCTGGTCAGAAGGAAGTATTTTTTGAATGGATTAAAAAAATGTTAAATTTCCCGACGGCTACGCATCTAACCTACGTAATTGCGTGGATTCGACAGAAGGGAAGTTTATTGGAATGAAAAGTCATGATTGTCATGTTGTGATGCTGCGTCTTCTTCCATTTGCATTTGCTTATCTTCTTCCAAAAGACATCCATCAAGCAATATAACCAGTGGCGAATCCATCAAGCATTTGTTTTCTCGTTTGCGATACTACATTGGATCCATTTTTTTCTCTTTTCAATATACTTTCTTTTTTCAATTTAGTCAATATAACCAGTGGCGAATCCAGGAATTTTTTTTATAGGGGGCATGAACATTTAACTCAACATTATAAAAAGAAAACCGTAACGGTTTTTTTTTTTTTACGATATTACATGATATTGTTTAAAGTTTGTTTCTTTTTTTGAGACAAGTGTTACCTAAGATAAATTTGGTAGGCTCAAACTTTAATTTATCTAAAAAAAGAAAAGAAAATCAGAAACAAAAATGACCAATGGGGAAAAAAAAAAATACAAAGGGGGGCATGAATAATTTACTTCACTAATTAGACCACTTAAAATTATTTCATGAGGGGCAGCTGCCCCCTATACCTTGTACGTGCCTTCGCCCCTGAATATAACTTTCATTTGTTCATTAATTCAATGTTTTCTGATAACCTGCCCACATTTTCTTCCAAATAAAATAGTTGCGTGAGAGAATGAACCTAAAATCTAATTAGCAAAAAATCTTGTTGTCTAAACATCTAAAACTTGATTACGTTGAAATGATGATTATGTACCATAGATTATACTCTTTACTGTTTGAAGAACGTGAAGACATAAAAAAGTTTTGATGAGAGTGGAAAACAGAGGAAAGTGGCTATTACTAATAGTCTTTTTCTTCACATGACATGGTCGGAATTTTTTCCTTCCAATTATAAACCACTTTCGCCGAAGTTAAAGAAGTAAATAATGTTTTATATATTTTTTTTTTGTGTGTAGAAAATACATTTAAACTATATAGATTCATCATCGAAACGATAAAACTATATACTATATTACTCTAATAATTTACAAACTAATTCAGTGAGTTACAGTTACATGAACTTATTATTAGTAGATATCAATGAATTATAAAAGCCCTTAAATAATATGACTATTAGCTATATACTTAAATTTATAGCATTACTAGAAATGGCTAGCGTTTTGCGCGAGTATTTATTCTACAGTTTTATTATATTGGAAGACAAATAGCTTAATTCAATTATTTTTATACATAAAAAATAGAGATTGGTTTGAAATTAATTAGTGTTTTTATCTCTTATCTATATGATATTGTATGAATATAAAACTATGAAGTGGTTTTTACCATTTGGACATTAATGATTAGTATTTGAGAATGTATTTCATTGTTTAAAATTTTGGTGGCTAGATACATAAAATATCATTTATTTCATATATCTTATCTAGAAACTATGGTACTTTAGATATTTTATGATTTTTTAACATTAATCATTTATTTTCAATTCATCATATTGTGTTAGTTTTAAAACATTCTTTATTTTGACTTTTGATTAGTAACAATGCTAATATGAAACTATTAGTTGAATAAAAAACTTAGTTTTTAAATATAAAGATACTATGTATTTGTAAAGTTAAAATATGTGTCATTTTTTCATACATCAACTTAGTAATTTCATTTCTTATTGTTTCCAAGATATTAATTGTACTTACAACACATGATATATGTTATACTTACATTAATTTTTTTCTCCTCCTATTCAGTGAAGTATTTAGAACTTTTATTTTATCATGCTCTTATAGTGACATCTAAATTTTCTCTTTGAGTTAAAAAGAAAATGATAAAATAACTTACCTCCACTTTGGATAACCAATAATGCGAGTTTTATATAATTAAATGTTTGGTTATCAAAACAAAGAAAGCACAAAACATAATATATTTAACTTGTGAAGCTTATCTTATTTGTTTAGGCAAAAATTTATAAATTTACCCATTAATTTATATTGTTCTCTTATTTCCTTCAATTATATATAATTTCAATAATTGTATTAAATATAGCTGAATTTTAATTTTTTTAATTATATGTAACACTTATTTACTTATATGTTGCTTTATGAAATGAGTTATAGATCACCTTGTTTGTTTATTTCTTATGACTTGTTTCATATTTTACAATATTTACGATATAACTTTAACTAATTAAATATTTATAGTGTGAAATACAGTATAACCAAATTTAATTAAATATAGTATGTGAAATATTTATATTTTTAATTTTTAACGCTTGTTGTACGTAAAACATTTTAACTAAAATTTTTTTTTTTTGAATTATACACAGTTTCCCCAAAGGCTTTCTAGGCCCAAGAGACTAATCTGGGTCGCCGGCGATGCCCAAATGTTAATTCCCCAGTGGCCGAGACTCGAACCCGGGTGGCGGTAGTTACAGTTGCAACCCCTTTACCACTGGCCACAAGCCTCATTTTAACTAAAATATTAATTACACCTTCCATCATTTTTTTTTATTTTTGCGATTGCTTAATAGTGTAGAAATTTCGCATCCACTTATAGTTGTATTTAAAATTTCTTTGTTGATCAAAATAAAATTACAAAACTCAACGTTCTTAATTATTTATACATATTATATTTTTGGCAAATACTTTCAATATTTGCAGATATGAATTTAATTGTAGATGAAGTTATTTGTAAATTGTTATAACATTTTTGGTATTTTCAGTTTTTTAATAATATTTTCAAATACAATTTAACCTAATTGAAGATATATGAAATGTTAAATATATTAGTATAATCAAATTTATTAAACATGTTTAACTATATATAGATATATATATATATATATATATATATTGGTATAATAGTATGACTTTTCAAATTCTTTTTCTAATGTTGAAACCACATTTATAATTATTAATTAATATATGTATTAAATTTGAAATTACAAAAATGAAATAGAAAATATGATGTGGATGATGAGGTGGCTTAAGGAGAAGAGATTAAAACTAACTTTATATATATAGAAGATTCTTCTGTAAACAATTATTAAAAACGATTGATGATAGATTGATAGTTATATAAACATTTGTTTAATTATGAAGCTCCATGTTTTTAAAAATTCAAGAATAATGTTTCATTAGCAATGCTAGTATAATTTACACATTGATTTGATTGTTAGAAAATCTGTATCAAAAATTCTCCAACAATAACGATTTCTACAATTTTAATTAAAATTGTAGAATTTACACCCAAAAACAATTTAAAATCACATTTTCCCCCTGATTAACTCGGACTCGGATCCGGGACGACTCGGTAAAATGACTCACCACCTTCACGGTCATCTCCTTTGTATCCGCCACCGAGTCTATCTCCATTCAGTAAACTCGCCGCCTCACTCAGTGAGTCCGAATCAAACTCAACCGAGTCAATGAAGATTTAATCAAAATTGGCTTTGGTCCATTTTCTTCACCAATGGCGAGTTAACTCGCTCCGAGTCAAAATCGGGCTCATTTTATTATTATCTATTTACTCTGTGATCCCTAAAAAATCACCAAATTGCTTTTTCACCATGAAGCAACGGTCGAGATTCAATCCATAGATCGAGCTTACTTCTGATCTCCACGTGGCAATTCTTCTGGAAATCATCAGGACAAGTAAACCGTCTTGACCGAGTCGAATCAGACAGGGAAATAAACCGAATCGATTCCTCGAAAACCGATTCATCACAAGGAAAAACCAACGGACCTTGGTTAACGAAACCGAACTCTTCCTCAGCTTGAACCAAAAGATTCCTTAAAACCGGATGGTTCAGATACGTCGCGCGCACTACAAATCTTTTGCACCTGCTTCCAACATAGACCGCCACGTGTCCTGATGGTACATCCGACGGTACACAACGGCTGAACGAAGATAACCGCGCTTGATCGCGCCACCGTCGAAGCATCTGCCGGAGTCTCACAATGTGACGGATCTTACTGCATTTTCCGATTCCACCAGCCATTTTTTCCGGCGAGTAAGTTTAATTTCTGTTTTGTATATTTCTCAGGCGAGAAAATGAGAGAAAGTGAGAGAAAATGTCAGAGGGATTTTGAGAGTATGGGAGGGACGAAGATTATATAGTAAATGGAGTAACAAAATGCCACTGGAGTTTAAGGTATTTACGAAAATACCTCCGCGGTCTTTATTTTGGGTTTATTCCTTTCTATGTAAGATTAGTGTGATTGGTAGATTAATTATTATTCAAGGAAATTAATTTTATTTAGAAGAGAGATTAGATACGAATCATATGATCATTAAGAGGAGGATCAAAGATTTTAGTAATGTTTTTTCTTCTTAATACATTGGATGGTGCACGAAGCATTGATTCAACAAGTGATGGATTCGACATGTGAAAAAACTAGTGGTTGATTATATTTCATATATAAATCCATAGTTATAATAATTATGCTTATGAATCTATGGTTCATGAAAACAAAATATAGTCATTATAAAGAATTAAATTCTGTTAATATATAAAGAAGTGTCACTTTTTTTAATAAAAAGAGTTGGTAGGGAAATAAGAGCATGTGCTAGTGTTGGATAAGAAGACCTTGGAAAGTGTTTCAAACATCACCTTGGAATTTGGTTAGGGACATGTTTAGAGTCAATTTCTTTCTCTTATATTCATGTGCTTGTTCGATTTTTAATCAAAGTGTTCATACGTCAAAAGCAAATAACCTGATGGGATTCTATGGATTGATCACAAATAGAGAAGTGATTAGGCACGCACATAGCTTAGTGAAAAAATGATAAAACTAATAAAAATATTTTGGTGGCAAAAATAAACTTATTTAGAACCTTTAACATTCTATAGGTGCTAACTAAATTAATGGATTATGTATTAAATATTTTCAAATTCATCTAGATTTTTATTCTATTTTATACAGATCAAGAGATTCAAATATAGAGTATACCAATTAGTAAGGAGCATACCTAAAATTATTTCTTACTACTTAAAACTGAGAAATCTTTATATATGTGTTAAATTGTAATTTAAAAATGCAAAATCTTCAACTGTAACATTTCTTAAAACTGTCAAAGTTTAGTCGGACAGTATAAATTATGAACATTTGACTCTAATAATTCTCTTTACAAAAGATTTGGCTGTATGAACTTTGAAAATGTCCATTTATAACTTTCAAAAACATGAATAAAGTTAGCTTTTGTGGTTAAATTCTGCTACACAAATGGAAGTGTTGTTGGTAAAAAAAAGTTTTTAAACTTCAAAAAAATAATTTGAAAGTACTCCCAAGTCCCAACCATTACCTATATTGTCAAACATTTAAACTCAAACTAGTTTGGTTTCGACCATAGACTAATGGGGCATAATGAACACCTTTCATTCGTTAATGCACTGCATAATGAACCTTTGACCATTTTATCAGCCACATATTTCATTATATAATTTACAGATTGGCATACTTGTTGGTGGCAAGTCTCTCCAAGTTGACTATTTTGGATAGAAAACTAGTCCTACACCTACAGATGGATTAAATAGATCTACAGCATAGAATCAAAAAATTAAATCGCAAATATAACTCCATATTTTCAAAACAATCATTAAACCAAGACGATTATACCTCAAATTCACGTTTACTAGATGTTTTTGCAAAATGTATTATCTGCGAACAAACAATCCATAGCAATGGTTTTCTTGGTTTAAATGATTAAATCATTAGTGAACGAACATCCTTAGGTTTACTCGGCCTTTATTTACCCGTCATTGTAAGAGAAAACAATTTGAATGAATGCAAGATCCCATCCGAATTACAATATTAGAGTGGTTGTGAATCAATTCAGGAGATCACGATCATCCTAAAGCTGACATGATATGAGATGAAATTCGATAAATCAAGCTAACAAAGATATAGAAATAGGGGGCTCATCTTAGAAATTAGGGTTACGGTTATTCAAAATTATGAGACAATTATGGCATGAGTTTACAGCTAACGTATTAACCGAACAAAACCGAAAAGAATATATTGCTTTTTGGATTAAAAAGAGAGATTAAACTGCTATATATTAAGTTTTAACAACGAATCCTTTGTATATAAACAATTAATTATATATGCTTGAATGCTTCAAGATAGTTCGTACTTGTACAAACAAGGGCCATAAGCCACAACAATCGCTTGAGGGCTAAAACTTTTTATATGTATAGAATACACGTAAAATATAGTTGATTTAATAGTGTTAAACTTGTTATAAACCCATTAATTGTGAATGTTCATATATGATTATGGCCTTGTTCACCAAGTCCCTTCCTCTCCAAGTTATTACTCCTCCCCAAGTTATTGTAATACTATATATACCTATGTTCTTATTGGAACAAATCATCACTAATTCTCATTCTTTCTTCTCATATTATAACACGTTATCAGCACGACTCTAGCCGTCTGAGCAAACACGAAACCCTAGCCACTGAGCGAAATATAAAAACCCTAACCACTGAGAAAACCCTAGCCGCCATCATCTCCCATTTAGTTTCGTATTCAATATCTCAAAACCGACCATCACGTAGTGCTCGGCTCATGATTGACACTATCTCCGTTTTCTGTTGACGGCATCTCCGATCACACCGATTCATGAGATAAGTGTTGTACACTTAATTAATAATTATCTCATCATGTTCATATGCTAATGAATACGATTGTTCATGGTTTAATAGTTAGTCAAAGTTTTTTTAAAATTAACGTAGTAGCCTTTTTAACATTATGTTTATGTTTATCCGATTATAATCAGTCCATCCATATTAATTGTTTCATAATTGTTTTATTGCTAGATTGGTAAAAAAAAACAAGCTAGCCAATGATGAACTTGCTAGCTGATGATGTCTCTAACAACGACATTTCCGTCCGATTTCCAATCTGGATTTTCATCGAGATAAGTATTACTTCATTCTATAACTGGTTCATGTTCTAATCTTAATGTGGCATGAATACATAATCTCTCCCAATTGATTCAGTTTGGTATCTAATACCTAGTGCTTTATAATTATATAATAATCGTTTTCATATGTAGTACTTGATATAGATTCGTTGGTTTAATTGCTTGGAGATCATCAATTAGTATTTACCATGTGAATCATAAAATAGTATAATAGCATAATTGAATACTCAAATATAAATTATATAAGCAGACAATGATGTTTTATATTATATGATCGATTATTACCTTATTATCGACCAGCTCATACGTTTTGTTTATCTGCTCTTCTATCATTTTGGATTATTAAATTGTGTCTTAGTATGCAATATATTTAGTTAATGTTTGTTCGTTTATCGATTTTGGTTGATTTTGGTCCATTCTTTGAAGTGAATGTGACTTCTTCTATAAGAAAAGAAAAGATCACGCTAATTCTCAGTGAATTATGGTCCATCAGTGAATGTGACATTTTATATAGATTAATCACCTTAATCAGATTAAGCCAAGAAAGTGGCTATAAGACTCTTGAATGACAAGACCAATGTCAATGAATTTCTTTCAAGAAATTATCCTCAAGAAAAGAAAAATCTTAAAATATAAGAGAGACTTGGTTCGATGAAAGAATCTAGTGTGCATACAATTTTCTACTAAGGCTCATTGAAAGCTCTGAAAGAGTAAATCTTATTGTCTATGGAAACACAACTTTAAATCATCGATGTGTATATTCTCGTATGTCTCAAAAGATAAAAGGATATAAGATATAGTATATGATCCAAATCGAGTATATTGTTGATTTTGAAGTGAGAATCAATGTGAGGTGAACTTGAAGTTACACCATCTCGAGGAAGAAAATTAAGGAATCTCACATAAATAATAAGTGGTATATCCTGAAGATTATATTCACTACTTAATATGCATGTGTTTACTACAAGTGACATATCTTGAAGAATATGTTCACAGCTTGGACATAAAAGATCCAAGAGTTCTTTGGAACAATCTTAAAAGCAAGAGTTCAGTATTGTTAAGTACTTGACCATAAAGATCCACAAGTTCTCTAAGGTAATTTACAAAAATATGATGAGAACATGATAATTCTTAGAGCTCATTATGAGTCTACACATAAGATTATAAGACCTGAAGTCTTATTGGTTATACTCCATTCCCTGAAGCGAATAAAGAAAAGAACTTGTTGCTCGTAGAAGTGAAAATAGATATGAATGTGGTCAAGATCACGATCGAAGAGTTTCTATCAAGAACTCATATTTTCACCAGAAGTGAACAAATAGAAGAATAAAAGAAACTTGTGAGAGTACAATAAAGGTAGTATAAAGCATATATATGAATGCTCTAGAATAGTATATAGATATTATTGTCTATGAGAAGATAATTGAAATATTTGATACATTTCATTATCTTAAGTCTCAAAAGTAAAATACATGATCCGAGTAAGATATGTAATTGATTCTGAAAATGAGATTCAGTTCAAGATTGATAAATCTACAGTGTTATCATCTCGAGGGGGGGAGTTAAAGGATCTCATATATTATAAGTGAAATATCCCGAAGATTATGTTTACACTAAAATGAGATTGATCAATCCTTCATAAAATAAATTCATGGGATTTTGGGATAAATCATATTGAGATGAGGAAAAATAAATTCGTGGGATTTTTGTACTAGATTGCACTACACAAAGATTCGTAAACCAGAAGTTTACTAAGAATAAAAAATAAACCAGAAGTTTACCGAGAATGAAAAGTAAACCAGAAGTTTACTGAGAATGAAAAGTAAATAAGAAGTTTACTGAGAATGAAAATTAAAACAGAAGTTTACTAAGAATTTAAATGTTTGGCTTAACTAGATTGGTCATCCTGGTTAAATAAATGATGAGAAAATTTATAAAAGTGTGTGGATATTTGGGTAAAGAACCAGAAGATTTTTTTTCTAATCATTTATCATATGTTGATTGCTCAGAAAGCAATATGATAATGTGGCATTCACCATTAAGAAAAAAAATTGGAATCTGTTTACTTTCAGAAGTACCAGGAGATATTTATGGGCTGATCACCCACAATGTGAATTTTAGATACTAGATGCATCGATTCAATGGACGCATTGACTCGATGAAAACATCAACTAAATATTCACATTTATCCTTGTCATGAAACTGCAACTTGAAGTTTGCAAGGTTATTTGATAATGATGGTGAATTTATGTTTGAATACCCATTGAAATAAAGTGTTGAACATCCAGAAGCTTATGTTTATACACAAAATAATTTAATACCATTGTTTTGCATCAAGCCAATGAATAACTAATAGGTCTCCCCATTATTATTGGTTTAGGATCAGAAACCAAATAATTCCCATCAGAAAGATGTTTGAATGTTGAAAGTGCTCCACCACATCATTTTAAGATGAGACCTCAGAAAGAAGATAAAAATATATGTTGGATATGAATAATTATCTAGAGCTATCCCAGAAGGATTTTTATTGCTCGAGTCTCATATTGACATTTTAATGAGTTAGTTTTTCCAACATCAGGGGGAGAAAATAAACACCTGGAAAAAGATATAAGTTTCTATGAATTATCAATGATCCTCGGACTAGAGAATGTACATTAGAAGTCTAAAAAGATAATTCATAAGCAAAACTTGGCGTATTAATTGCCAGACGATTTTGTTGATCCTAATAAAATGATGAAATCACATATACCAGTTGTATATGCCCCAATTAAATGTAAGTCCTAGAAGGACTATATCAAACTGCTAGTGAGTCTAAAGATCGCATGAAGTGTGATAGACTTATTCGGTTCCATATATAAATCCTCGTAAAAGGAAAGGAGCAGATACTGAGAATGACCAAATCGAGGTAATAAAGATTTTGAATGATCTCCAGAAGAGACATCAACATGACAAATGAAAAAGTTCAAGTACTTGACAATGAAAAGAGCTAGCTAGCTATGTCATGTTTGGAATAAATAGAACCGAACAGCAAATCGACGTCGTAATATTTTGCATGCTATGAGCAGTTGATATTATGGAAAAGAGGATCATGAAAGAAAGTCTATTGAAATATGTACACAAAGTAATGATTGGCCAAAGTGGAAAGAAAAATAGACTTGTACTTATAATCTCTTGATGAGAAATTTTTGGACCAGGAGTCCTTGCACCTGAAGTGTAAAACCAGTGAAAGATATAAAGTTTGTCGAAAACGAGAGTGAAAATAGTGAAATTTTCACAAAGACAAAGATTGTTTTATGAAGAGATATATTTATATTCTCTTGTGGTGGTAGCAATACTTTTGAAATATCTTATAAGTCTGGCAATAAGATATAGAACACTGGATGAGGAAATTTATATGGGTATAATCCCTGAAGGATTAAAGATATCAAAATTATGTTCTTGAGAACTCTACTCGATCAAATGAAAAGAGAAAATATGGTATAATTATGTATATGTGTACCCATGTAGATTTCTCTAAAGATATTGATCAAAGTGATTCTTAATTTGAAGATCATCAAAACTCAGTGTTATCTGAAATAGTATGATGACAATAATTTATGCTAAATGATCACTTGATAATGAGATTTGTATACAAATCCCGGAAGGATTTAAATGGCTAGAAGCAAAATGGTCCTTAAGTACCAAATTTAAACTGATGTTTAAGAAGTTTATCGATCTCTTTCATGATTGAAAGATGTGATTTTGTATGATAAAAGGAAAATATGTTATGGACCAGAAGTCTAATGATTTGAGATATCATAAATCATACAAGTTTGTTTGTTAAGGCTATGCTTATGATCATTCGAAAAGATAGCATATGATCAGAAGTCATCTCCTGAAGAAGATGCTTCTGAGAGGGAGAAAGATAATGATGAGCGTGGATGTACTCTTTTTCCCTTATCATAGTTTTTATCCCATAGAGTTTTTCTATGAAAAGTTTTTAACGAGACATCAAAGAACACGCAAATGATAGACACTTAAAGAGGAATGTTATCATTAGAGTGATATATGAAAATCTATCAATCTCTATAATGAATATCTTACTTTAATGATATTAAGAGAAACATAGAGAATGATCAAGATGGATAATCTAAAAGATCCATAAGTTGCAGAAGAATGGCGATATACACGTTCTACATATTCGTTCAAGTGAAACTTTGGCGGACTTATTTCTCAAGACGCTTCCAACTGCTACTTTGAAGAAATAAGTTCATCATTTGGATGCGTTGTCTCAAAGACCTCAAGTCATCTAGTCATCAGGGGAAGTAAATACGCGTTGCACTCTTTTTCCCTTAACCATAGTTTTTCCCATTGGGTTTTCCTGGTAAGGTTTTTAATGAGGCAGCATCACTTGTGTATTAGGAGTAGTTTTAGATAATGGACATTCAAGGGGAAGTGTTATAAACTCATTTATTGGAATGTCCATATATGCTTATGGCCTTGTTCACCAAGTCCCTTCCTCTCCAAGTTATTACTCTTTCCCAAGTTATTGTTATACTATATATACCTATGTTCTTATTGGAACAAATCATCACTAATTCTCATTATTTCTTCTCATATTATAACAAAACTATGTCTTTTTCAGATTAATGATTTTCGGCGCAAGGAAGAAGAGAATTTATGTTAAAACAATAATAATATTAGCAAACAAAACCCACCACATGGGTAGCTGGAAAAAGGTAAGAAAATGTATTTTAAGTGTTAACATTGTAATTTATTTAACTATATTGTAATACTATAAACATAACAAACTATATAAAGGTTCTCTCACCAGACGAAGTTAAGATTAACTGAAGATGCTTTTTGTTTACGGATGAAATAAATTTTATATTTTTTCATTAGAAATGAAAAATAATGAATACGGCGTACCACACAATTTGTAGTTTACAAATGTGTCCATGCCTCCATGTGCGTCAATGTCCCATCTCCAGTTATGTATTTATACTTTCTAAAGAAGCAGACAAAATGTATGTTTTTCACTTTATAAATGTCAACATTTATCCATATATCATACATTTTTACGTGATCAAACACGCTTGAACCATTGTCATTGTCGGTTCTGGAGTACTAATTTTTTCTAAGGTTCAAAATTTCGCTAGTTCATGGTAGGTCTAACGTTTAACGAACAAATTGGAGATTAAACGGGGATTACTCGGGGTCTATTTTTATAACTATAAACACTATTGTTATGTAAGTACATGACTAACAGAGTTCGCCCTAATCTTTTCTCTCTTGTTCAATAACCGAGACAGCCGCCAACATCTCAATGAGCTCCAATCTCCGGCAGTTTCTCCGGCGACTCTGAACCTTTTTCACCTGATTGTTGGCTCTGCTCTCTCTAAGTTTTCACCCGCGTGTCCATTCATATCGCATCGATGAATTGTTGCAAGCTTGTTCCGATGGATGTCGTCCCGCCTTTCTCCTCCGCGCCGATAATCCAGGCTAATCGGCCCATGCTCTTCGTTTTTCGTCGGTGGAAGACTCGTCCGAAGCTTTTGAACCCGCTCCGACCACCGGATCCACCCGATCGGCCCGATATGCTCTACCCACTCCCACCACCGTCTTTCTCTTCAAGCCTCCGGAGTTTCTTATATGGTGTTGCTCGTCAATCCTCTCTCCCTCGGCGATTATGGTGGAGAGATTCGTCAATGACAATCTTGTCTCCACTGAAGTTTCTCCGCTGTATCCTCCTCCATCCTTGCGTATAGACGCAAATCCTCCGAACCTGTCTCCGTCGAGGTGGATTAGTATATCGCATAGTCTAATACGACCACTCACTATTCCCGTCCGGTGTCCACACATTGCCGTACACCATCAGGTTCACCAATATCTTGAATCAGCAATCTTCTTTCAAAGATGGGCTTTGCCCAATAAGATACTTGGGCTTTATAGTCCAATAAGATCAAGTCTACATGAAGCTGAATGTTTTATATCTGCTTCTGAGAGCATTATAGTCTTCTTTGTGAGACAAATCAAGTTTTTTGGGTTCTTCAAAAACCTTGTAACCCTTACCATATGGCTCAGGTCAGATGCTCTAAATCTTTATGCCAACTCCATTTTCATAGTTACAAGATGTTTAGCTCTTAGGAATGTCTTAGGATTCATGCCTAGAGTTAGTCTATCTTGGTTAGTATGGATTGGTGAACATCAAATGCTTTCCCGTTTGATGAAATTGTTTGTTCCCTCGGTCTCTTTCGAGGGGAGAACCATACGGTCTATTAGTCTCTCTAGTAGAGATGTTTGGCTTTCGGTCTTACAACCGAGGAATCTCTCCTCTTTTAGGGAGCGAGTACTTTTAAGCTCAATGATCATGGCTCTGCCTCTAGTCTTTATGGCTTTTGTCACAGCTTTGCGAGCTATAGATGATCATTCGGTGGTAGTGGGTCTAAAGAAAGTTGATGCCATGAGTGTCTCTTTCCAAATTTCAACATTCCAATGTCTCGTGGACTGGGAGTTGCTTATTGAAGTTTCGGTGGTCGGATGCAACTTGGCTAATGCTTCAGGCAAAGTTCACAGTTATTCGAACACGTGTTTGGATACCGACTTTGGCTCCCTAGCTATCATGGAGGAGTTTATAACCAAGCTTTGGAACTTTTTTTCTATCTTGTTCTTAATGTTTCTAAATTTATGCTTTTGTAATCCCTTGGTGGTTGATGTAGTTTCTAACCTATCCTTTTTGGATGTGAACAAATTCTCCTTGATGGAGTGTAACCGCCAGTTTAATATAAATCCATGCGTTGAACAAAAAAAAACACTATTGTTATGTTTAAAACTTTAAATAAGGTCTAAGCTGCTAATTGTTCAGAGATATCCCATGCTATTTTAGTCATTTCCGTTTCATTTTCTTCCTCCCGAATCCGATTTCTGCAACCCTAATTCACAGCCTTCTTCGATCTTTTTCCATTAATGCATCATTATCTTTCATTTTTTCGATATTTATACCCAAATAGTGTAGGTAAAATCGCAGCGGCTCTGAGCCGCCGAGCGATATTCCGGTGAGTAAGCGGCCACCACGGCCGCGTTTTTGAACATGGATTTTTTCTCATCCTTAAATTCCAGACTATGTCTAATTTATACAAAACATAAAATTACCGACATTATCTTCACTATAGAATATTGTTAATTAGTATTTTTTTTTTTTGTAAGTATACTACAAAGTAAAATGCAAACCCTCAGTCCTCACTGCATGGTACGTCGAAGAAAAGAAGGAGACCTTACCGCATTTGCAATTCATTATATGAATTACTGTGATAATTTTGACCTTCAGTATAATTTGTTGCAATGGAAAAGAAATATCAAAAGCGTTAATCAATCATCCACTGTCCACACCTCGAGTTCCTATCATTCCTACATATCACATTTTCGGCATGTGGCATGAAAAACCCTAATGATATATTCGCTTATCATATTAATTTAATCATATATATACTATATGCTAGAAATGAAATAATAATATTCAAATAAATATAATAAATAAAAAGTGGGTCCAAGTGCATGTTATGGATGCATTCCCCCATGCGTTACGTTCTCACCCTACTTGTTGCGTTTTAAGGATCTTCTCATTTAATTTTATCTTCCTAAGCAAATCTTCATTAATGCTTCTGCATGTATATTGTATTTGTCTCATAAATATAATTACAAGATAGTCGATCGTATGCTATGAATCGGCGTTCGATTGTCTCTTTCTGCCTCCATACGCCAAATTGCATTAACATGCACGCACAATTTGAAAACTAACCCTTCTTTTAAAAGCTTTGAAAAAAAACATTTTCTATATTAAAATAATATTTTAAAACGAAAATGCCTTAATCAAAATCAAAGTTTTGATGATAAAAATCTCAAAGATATATATTTTCAAATAGTTATAAAAATACTACAAATATAAAAAATAATTTTTAATGAATTTGTAGTTTAAAGTTTTCGGTTTGGGTTAATTATTCCTAAATTAGGGTATAATTTTTTTAGGGGTAGGTTTGGTTTGGGGTTCAGGGTTTATTTTTAAATGTTTAAATTTCATTCATATTTATCCTAAATTAAATTAATCTCAAAAAAACTTTAAAAGAATCTTTAAATTATCAGAATATTTTATTATTTTAGTCAACAAAAAGTTAGTTTCCAAATATTTTACAACAAGGGTTAGTTTTCAAATTTTACAAAATTTTTGGAATATTAAACCAATCCTCCCAAAAATAAATATATAAATTTGAGTTTTATATGGAATCAAACACGAATTTAATCGCTTAATTTGTTTTTTACTAGGACACATATCGCATCAAATAATATCTTTGTTTAATGTCTATATAATTTGTTGAAGCAACAATATCCCTATATAAATCTTTGGTTTTTGACAAAAGGAAAAAAAAAATTTGTGAGACAAAATTAGGCAAAACAACCCATGTAACCGTAATCCGACGAAACACTGTTGTACATTATATTTAATTTATAATTTGAAGATTTAAAAGCTATCAGATTATAAATACGGTTATTTAATCTCATATATATAATTTGATAAAAGCTAATTGCACTTTATGAAGAGCAATACTAGCAATGTGGCGTCCTTCTAATCAAAATGGGACCCACGACCTTTCGTGATCATTGGTCAAGCAACTTATGAAATTGTCACCAAACACTAGGAATGAAAAAGAGAGTTTTTTTGGGGAAAATAATAAGTAAAGAAAGTTTGAGCAACGGCGCTCCGTTGTACCCACTGAAATGTTACGGACCCACGGACCCACGGAACACTCCGTAACACCAATTTTGTCCTTCTTTGTGTTTCTTTTTTTGCTTAATTTTGTGTGTGGTTGTTTGTATAAATTCAAAATGTAAAATGTAATTTATTACGTATTAGCCATTAGGCAGTGATTAGCCACAAACAGAAGGGGATGAACCTGATTAAAGTTTGGTTTCCACAATGTTCCAAAAAATTATTAAGTCTCTAGCTTTCACGTTTAGCTTTTTTCTAGTGAAATTTGTCATTCTCCACTCATATTTGTCCTTCTTAAAAGAAACTATTCATAACTTATAAGTAAAATTATAATGTGACGCGTAAAACACAAAAACATAAGTTCGATTAGTAGTTTGCTACTGTACTTTATAAAAGCCTATTTGGAATCTTGTTTTAGTATAGCGATAAAACTTTTATCTTTATGTTGAATTAATTAAATTTAAGCTTCATTAGTACTTTATACTATTACGTAGAAAGAAGAGTGAGGACATAGGAATGCACATGCAATGTTTAGGTTAATAAAGGCATTATGACATGATAATCAGGATTATGTCTTGGATTAATTTAGGCAAACGTCTTTCGGCATTTCTATTATGTTATTAACACCTTATCACGTTTCGCCACGTCTCCATCTCCCCTCCCACTATTTATCGATAATACAAATCATAATTATTTATATAACCTTTATGATTATATAAACTTGGGTAACACTAGATTTGGTTACCTCATGGGTTGTAGAATAAAAACAAAAGAGGCAAAAAGCTATAGATAATATTTAATATAATAAACTGTAAGTTGAAAAGGAAAAAAAGCAAAGGACACAGCCTTGCATTGCAATTATACGATGAGAATTTATCATATAAAACTGCTTCCGGTAGAAATGATATAAATTTGTTATGAAGTGAAGGAATAATTAAGTAGGCAGTGTCGTATGTGATTTTCGAATAACTTAGTCTTAATTTGAGACTTCAAGCCTTGATAGTTTAATAGTACGTGTTACAACATATTTTATTTTATTTTTAATAACGAAAAATGGACCTTTGATTAATTAAAGACACTAAAGTAATAATTAGCATCCAATATATTATATTGTGAAATGATTAGTCCTTACATTGAGTCGTCAAGTACGTCAATGTTAAGCCAGTCCATAGACCAGCTCATCATGCAAATATTTTTTTATGAAAAAGAATAATTTGGACGGTTTTCACTTTCCTTTTCACATTTCATTAATAATTTAAGTCTTCCAAATAATCCCTTATATTATAACTATTTATATCCTTCTTTTTTCGTTTATATATATTAGTGTCTATGAGTGTATAATGTTATGCTACAACACTCAATTGTTTTAAGAAAACCCTATGTATTGTATTGCTTAATATTTCAAAACAAGTCATTCAAACATTACTTGTAGCTAGTATTCACTATGATTTTGTGGACAAAGAGAAGAATGAGCTAGTTTTTTCGGTCTACTGGATATTTTTCTGGTTTTAGACACTCAAGTGTCCTAAATTTAATATATTTAATTCTAAAAAAATTTTAGACATCCATGTGTCTTACCAAGGATCTTGTGTCTTAAAAAAATGAAAAATAAATAAAAGAGAGGAGAGAGAGTAAAGAAAAGTTCTTAAACATAAACAAGAACTTTAAGATCTTGTGTATTGTTAAATGGTATGTTGTGATAGGTTGAATATATTTTTAATAAATTAAAATTTAAATAAATAATTAAATAATATTAAAATTACTAAGTTAGATTTTTTTGAAAATCTTTATAGATGGAGATGCTCTTATGCATAAAGTCTCCAATGCACATGTCTTTAGGAAACTGTAAATGAAAGAGGAAATGATAGTGAAGAGTTCCAAGAAATCCGTACAGTAAGAGAGTGCCCATAAAAGCCATGAATTTAGTCATCTTTCTGTATATATCATCTACTGCAAAAATGCTCTAATTATTTAGAAAATATTTATTTATTCTCATTATCATATGAATGATTGGGTCAGAAAGTTTATTGAATCGTCGTTGTGGACGAAATATGTATGAATGTGTATCTCCTATGATTGGGATTGTGGAATTCAATGCACCAACAATATCATATATAACATGAATCACAAGTAGTAGCTGAGCCTTATTCTAAATTCACAATAACATTCACTGTCAACGCATTTATAATAGATATAATCTTGTTATTATATTGTAAGAAATAATAAAAATCAATATTTGGTATGGACGTATATGGCTATGAGTTTTTGAACAATTATCTTGATATAAACAGCCGTAACTAATCATTGGGTGCATGCATGAGAGCATCTGCATTCGTAGAGATCATTCCATTCCATATTGTTGAAAAATAAGTTTTTTTTCTTAATTAATACGAAATATCTAATAGATATTTTATCCAAAAGGAAAGAAATAGATGTAAAACGTGAAGGAAAAAACTTCTCCTATCAGATTTGGGCGCAATTAAATTAGAAAAGTTAAATCAGAAAATTATAAAACTTCGAAGAGAGGTCAAAGTCATAGTCATAGATAAGAGTAGTCGCAAGCCAATAATTGTGTTGAATCATAAGAGATTAGTAATGATAACAAATATTAACACTATGAAATCGAGTTAAGTGTAAAAGATCAAGAAATGGTAGAATACCTTTCATTTTTGGGAGTTCATAATCTTAATATTGTGATTCTACGGAAAAAGGTGAATTCCGCTTCCGCTTAATACAAATCATAATCAACAGTATTTTGCAACAAATTAAACACTAATCATTGATATTAATCAAGGCTTGAATGAACAATTGAACTAAACGTACCAAAGTGAAACTTTAAAAGTATTTCAATGATCGGGTCGTTGAGAAGTAGGAGTTATTGTTACATCAAATATCAAATACAAAATCCACTACAGAAAAGCGTCGGCATCGAGGAAAAAAAAATAAGCACATTTTTAAATAGTCTACACAATCATATATATGACCAAGATCATAAGAAGAAGATCTTTGAGGGCCAGTAACCTCCTAAATTTATTTTATATCATATCATATTCAATATGTATGCGTAAAAGATCTTCAAAATCAAGCATCATACCATTCAAATAGAGATAAACATGTTGGATGTCATCAACTTGATAAACATATGAGAGAAAACTCTTAAATAAACTTTTGTTGTATGGTAGAGATTCTCTAGCGTTGCTTAACTGGTTCAGATTAGGTTTGCGTAGACCAGCGTGGTTTCGTTTGGGTTTGACTGTAAAAATTTAATTCAATTTTGAATTTAGTTTGCAGCTAAATGGTATGTGGTTAACCTTTAAAACATAATGACTAACATGTTCAAAGAATTTGTCCAAACATAATGATTAACTTGTTCAAAAAAAAAAAGAACAAAATTAAGCCGTGCTTCTACTTGATCACTCGAGGATTTTTTCAAGTCATAATATCTCTAATTAAAAGCATGAATATTTTTAGGGGAGTTTTATCTAATGGGTTTTGTCGCGTGTATGTTCATACTCGGTTTTGATACCGAGACAAATTTCTAACACATTCACTAATTTGTTTTTTTGTGTAGTGGTTTTCACGGGGTATGAAAAAAGTAACCTCGTTTCGACTTAATTTTGAAGGTATGGATTGGTATTCAACGTCACATCATGAAGTGACTAAGTTTCAACAATATGGTTTTGTCGTAAAGTTTCTATCAACGCATTTTTTAGACTTTCTTCAAATTCGCTGTCAATTTTCTACGGAAAATTATATGCTTTTCTTATTGTTTATTGTAGTATGTGTAATTATTGTAGGAATTAAAGATGTTGTAATTTTCGTTTCTGGTTGTGTATCCCGAAGATTTAAGTTAATGAAAGCATGATATGCACAAAACAAGAATCAAGCTTCTACGTAATAATATGGCCATTATCATTTTGGGCTCAAATATGGGCCTACTTTCAATAGTATAGACCTCCCAAGTTCGGAAAAACAACCTATTTCCCCCTCGATACTTTCATATAACAACCAACTATATGATTCCCCGCGTAATACGCGGATTAAATATTTTTCTTTTTACTATAAACAAAAGAGTTGTTTCTTTCAATCAATAATTCTTCAACAAAAAACATTCTAATTAGTTAAAAAAAAAATTTGTTAAGGTATTTTTTATGACCATTCAATTTAGTTTAATTTGATTGAATTTTCACAAATTTGGAAAGACTGTACTATGGTTTATATTGCTAAAATGCTCAATATTTTATTTCGTTTTTGTATAAATGTTGTGAATTTAAAATTTTTGAATATAATATCTATAATATTATTAATATATAATAATTTTTGTGATTGTAAATTTCCTTTGTATTGTTCAAAACATGAAAGTTTACGATCATATAGATTCTTTGGAAAAATGTAAAAATCGAAAAAGAAAAAGCAAAAATGTTTATATACTTTTAACACCTACTCCCTGCGTTTCATAATATAAAATGTTTTACCAAAAATCATGAATATTAAGAAACTACTTTTACTCTAAAAAGTAGTATTTAAAATAAATATTAAAAATAATTTAACCAATTATAAAAAAGACTGCAAAATACTATTGGTCACACAGTATTCAATAAAGTTAAAAGTACATAGTATTGTCAAAACAACTTACATTATGAAACAAAATAAAAACCCCAAAACAACTTACGTATTGAATCGGAGGGAGTATTTTTCAATAATTTTTTGTTCTAAAAAAATTATTTTAGGAAATCAAAACGCAAGGAGAAATAATTTAAAAATAATGGGTACTAATTTGTTTTATTATATTTATGAAATAAAAGATTTGTTTATTATTAAAAACATATGGAATAATCCATTGATATGTGTTTTTCCATATTCGATGCACATTTTCGGAAGATGGATTCTTTTTATATATCACTAAAACATGATTTGTTAAGAGTAGAACTCCATATTTGACAATAAATCCATAACTCTTTATAATTGTAAATTTTAATTGAAAATAAAGTTCCAGAATTTGACGTACCACAAGTATTAAGTTTCGGAAGATGGATTCTTTTTATATATCACTAAAACATGATTTGTTAAGTGTAGAATTCCATATTTGACAATAAATTCATAACTCTTTATAATTGTAAATTCAAAATAAAGTTCCAGAATTTGCTATAGTCCAAAAAAAAAAAAGTTGTTGTTAAGGTTAATTGGCCCATTAGAGAGGTGATTGCCATGTCACATTTCCATGTCACAATTGTTTAGTGTCATGTCATAATTTTCTATGAAATCCCCTCCCTAATAATATATAGGGGATGTACCCAAAGTTTGGATATGTGTCTAATTGTTCACCAGATGGAAATTAAATGTTTATTTCCTCCCGAGTTCAATTTGTTTTGGTTATGTTCACATAAACTATTGAGTAAAGTAGTAAACCGAAACTAAACATGAATGAAAAAAAAAACCCGACCCGTGTTGTATTCAAATACACAATACACGACTTGAAATCCAAAATTCCCAAAATCAAAAATTTAAGAACCCTAACTGGAGAATTCTTAAGCTAGTGTAAGTTCGTAATTAAGGATTTAGGGTTCTATTATTCAATTGTATAGTTTATTTTAGTCGAAGCATAGTAAGTTTAGGATTTTCGATTTGAAGATTCGTGGTGATAAATTGTACTACCACACTAGAAGAAGAGGTGAAACAAATCTAACATGAAGAATTTGATGTTACTTGTCTCTTTAGGATATATGTTCATTGTTGTTTGTTGTGACGCACAAGTTTTTTTTTTTTTCATAAAAGGTTAACAACCATTCAACCATACATTCACACAAAAAGCCGTACAATTATCCAGATGATAGAGTCAATATTACATCCGGAGTTACTCAAAATAAGTCTAGCAACCTAACACTGGTTTTTCTAGAATTAGACTGTACACACAAAAACCTATCATCCCCTCCTCCGGCCCTGATTCCGCGATTAAACCTTATCTTTACCTGCAACACAATTGGGAAAAACGAGTTGCGTAAGTATTTAACAAATACTTAGTGAGACGGTCGTCCCATCTACAGGCCAATTACTTGAATTAAACAATACACGAAATACCAGGGTTATTAGACAATGCACGGAACAAGCAAACAACAGAAAACGGAGAAAACAGGACAGTACTACACGTGTCGATCGACGGGGAGCAACCCTGTCGATCGACGGCTCACAACCACGTGTCGATCGACGGGAAGCAATCCTGTCGATCGACAGCGAGCCTTCTGTCCGAGTTTGGCCTATCCTCTCATGGCCAAATCTCCCCAAATCAACACCAAAACCTGCAAATTCAATCCACAAAGAACCACCCAAACACACAACAACAACGTACAACGTATAATCCTCAATTCAAGAACCTATGGTCGCGCACTCACCTTAGATCTGAAGAAAAGAAGAGGAAGAACACGAAGAACACGAAGAACACGAGCTTCAATCTCTGATTTCCCGCTCGAATCCAACACCCCAAGCTCTCCCCACGAAGGCACACAATCTAGGATTGAGTTCTAAGGAGAATCCACAAGAATTTCCTTTAAAAACTTCTCAAATCCTTCAAATCTCCCTTTTTTCTCTCTTTTCCCCTTTTTCTTTCCTTTTCCACGGCCACCCAGGAGAAAGAGAGTGTGGAAGCCTTTTTATAGGAAAACCCTAATTTTTACAATTTAGGTTTTATTTTTGCCCGTGTCGATCGACAGACACTCCTTGTGTCGATCGACGGGGCACTTTCTGCCCAAACCTTCGAGAAACGATGGCCTCGTGTCGATCGACAGACACACCGTGTCGATCGACACGACACCCCCTGCCCAAATTCTCGAGGAAACGACCCGGTGTCGAACGACATACACCCATCGCGTCGATCGACACCCCCAAAAATCCCATTTTGGGTTCACGGGTGTTACATTTGTAGTAAGCTTATAGGTTGAGTTTGGTTTGTGTTACATTTGTAAGAATGAAGACTAAAAATATGTTCCATGTTTGTATGTGTTTCGTTTGTGTTTGTTTAATGAAACATGGTTTGTGAGTGTTTGTTGTTTGTATGTGTTTCGTATGGTTCATGGTTCTGTTTGAGAAAGTGAAGAACATGGTTCTGTTTGAGAAAGTCAAGATCATTACATTGACAAAGTCAGATCATATAGTGACGATCACTACATAACCAAAAGTCCTAAGCAAGATCATAGTGCAGATCATTACATAATCAAAAGATAGTGAAAATCATCACATAACCAAAAGTCATAACCAAGATCATAATGAAGATCATTACATAACCGACCATAACATAACATAAGAAGCATCAAAAATATTCCACACAAATCAAAAGAGAGCAGACATTGCCTACAAATTCTTCTAAGATCTTCCACAGACATTCCTAACTCTTAGTGAGAGTGCCTTGAGACGCCTCCATTTGAGTACCTTGAGAAGCTGTCATTTGACTAGCCTGAGATGATTCTCCTAGAGAAGGTTGTAAGAGAAAGACAAAACATAAACTACCTCAAGAAATAAACCATTAAATGACAAAACCGAAACAACCTCAAAAAATAAACCATGAAACCAAACCTGTTTGTCTTTCTTGTGGAATCTAGAGTTGTGGCCAGGCTGTTCACAAATGGAGCAATGCATTATCCTCTTCAACACCTTTCATTGTTTCTTTGTAGGAGACTCATTTATCCCTCTCTTCCTCGTCTTATCTTTCTTATCATTCGCATTATGTGGATCTAGATGCACATTTGGTTCACTACTTTCAGGCCAAAACCTTGAACCTCTTAGTGGAATTACACCATTCGTATAGGTCCTCCTCCACATTGTTGTCCTAAAACAGTGGGCCACATAGTCCTTAGCCTGAAGCTTCTTGTGTAGAATGACTGTATATCCATGCTCAAAAGGAATGCATGTGATGTCCCATCTCCTACAAGTACAAGTCTTATTGTCCAAGCTAACACGGTAAGAGCATCCACAAAGGTTTACGTCATAAATGTTGTTTGTGCTTCTATTAATGATACATAGAGATGCTTTCTCAAGCTCTGCTTCAAGATATTCCATCGTATATGGTGTGCACAAACCATTCCATACTGAAGCTTTCACATCCCTTTTAGCAATACTTACCATGGCTAACCGAGCAATGGTCTCTAGCATAGGCACAAAAGTCTTCTCCCTGGCTTTAACAACTGTATTGTTCCAAGATTCAGTTGAGTTATTCTCAACATCTTCACAATAATTTCCAATTTTATAAAATGCCCTGCACCAACTTTCAGGATTGGAATTCATCACATCAGCATACACAGCCGAGTTATAGTTGAATAGCCTGTCCAAGTTCTCTTTGTATTCTGCAGAATTATAACTCCAAGCGAGCTGCCATATTAACCACTTCATGTCAGGCTTCTTCCCATGCTTAGCTTTTAGATTCCCGTAGATGTGTCTTACACACATTCTATGCTCTACTTATGGTAGTTCTAGTTTGACAGCTTTGATCAATCCCTACAATAAACCAGAAGAGATTTTAGACAAACTTGTATAAGTAAACAAAAAGGAAAAACTAAGAAACACAACAAATTGTGTACCTTCTGCCTATCCGAGATCATTATACATCTCTATCTCCTAATTCTAAATCAGCTTTAATCTTCTGCACAAACCACAACCAATTTGGTATATTTTCTACATCCACAACAACCCATGCTATAGGATATATAGCATTATCCGCATCTCGACCAAAAGCTACCAACAATTGCCCTTTCATCTTTGATCTTAGGAAGCAGCCATCAAGACCTATAATTCGCCTACAAGTTTCTTTCCATGATTTTTAAGGTTGTCAAAGCAGACATAAAACCTCCTAAAGACATCTAAACCTTCCACATTTGTTACACAGTCAACCTCCACATAGGAATTGGGGTTCGATTCGCGTATCTCATTCTCATACCATCGGAGACGTGAAAATTGTTCCTCATTCTCTCGATCAATCCATTTCAGAGCTTTCCTCCTAGAAGCTTGGCACTGAAGCCTTGACACACATAACTTCCAATTTTCCATTACCAATCCTTCTATCTTCATCGGTTTAAAATATCCTGGCTCCTCTCTGATTTTATCCATAAATAACTGTGCAATGACAGGAACTCGTATTAACTCACAACAACCATTTGGAAGACAACTATGCTTGTTGTCAAATTTTTTAACCTCCCACTTTGAAGACTTCCCAAATACTGAGAAGTAGATACGCCAAGAACAACGATTATCTTTGTCATCACCTCTCTGAATCTCATCTTTGCGGATATTGTCTCTGTGATTATCATTGCGCCTCCTAGATGTCCTCTGAACTTCTTCTCCATCTTCACTCTCTGTATCTGGATAGACATTATGCATAATTGGAGGTTCATCGTTAAATTCGAGAATAGCCTGCTCGATATTGAACTCATTATGTTCTCGTCGACTTTCTCCATCTGAATCGTACTCGAGTATCGCCTCAGGTCCGAGTGCCAAACTTGCCATCGCCGATCAGATTGTTGCGATTATGTTGTCAAAATTCTGGGAATGTTGAGAATTTTTGTTTTTGAAGCTTTTAGGGTTCTTCACGATATTGGGTGTTTTTGTTTTGGAGAAATTAATTTCGGGTGGGTGGGGATTAGGTTAGTTTGAGTTTTGATCGGATTTTAATCGGGTTAATTACATTCTATCGGGTCATAATATGGTTTAAGATCAGAGTTTTTTTTTTAGGTGGTTAACATTCATTCGGTAAACAGTAAACCGAATCTTAATGGATTAGTGTGGTTTTAAAGTATTAACTTTCAAATGAGGGGGAAACAAGTTTTTAACTTCGAATCTGGGGAAATAGACATTTATGATTCAACTGGAGAACTAATAAACCGAGGCTTAAACTATGGGGTACATATATTGTTATATGGAAGTTTTTAGGGGGAAATATGTCGATTTTCCCCCAAGTTCCGGTTTTAAGCTTTTAAAAAATAAATGGTGCAAATAGTTGACACATTAGAGGAATAAATTTTGGTGGAATATGCTATTCTTCTCCATTCCTCTATAATTCCACCATTTGGGATAAATTTACTTTCCTCTAAAATTTAGGAAGTTTCATCCAATAGATGAAAAGTAAGACAAATTTCTCTAGATTTCTCTAAATTTGTTAATGAAACAAAGTTTGAGGAAAAACATCTCGTTTCATTCCTTCTTTTTTTTTTATTAATTTTCCTTTTTTTCCTCTCACCTACAACCGTTTGCACCCAAAGATTAATTAACCAAAGCTTCACATTAAACTAGTTTAATTCCACTTTAATACATTAATCAATCTACTAACAAAGAAATAAACCAATCAGATTCAAAGACGCGGATCGCCACGTAGACTTTTCAATTATCGTCATCAATCTCAACCGTTGAACGTGATCCTAATCGCACGTCTACCACTTCTCCTCTTTCTCTAATCTCCCAAAATTAAACCGACTTAATCTAACCACCTTCTCACTATAAATTCCTAATTTCCTCACATAAAGTTAAAAACAACTTTCCGATTTTCTCAATTCCTCTCTGAAATTCAATCAAAAGCTCTTTCGTCTTCCTCGATCAGATTTTGAGTTTTTTTGAAGAATCCATGGCTCGTACGAAGCAAACCGCTAGGAAATCCACCGGAGGAAAAGCTCCGAGGAAGCAACTCGCGACTAAGGTTCGTTCTTAAGATTTTCGATTTTGTTCGTCAAAAAGGGGATCTAGGGTTTTGGATTTTTGCTGAATTGTTGATTTTGACGGAGTTGATAATACAGGCGGCGAGGAAATCTGCTCCGACCACCGGAGGAGTCAAGAAACCTCACCGTTACCGTCCCGGAACCGTCGCTCTTCGGTAATTTCACGATTTCCTTCTCCATTTTCTGAATCCTCGTAGTTCGAATTTGATATCTAATCAGTGGTTTTCTTCATGATGATCAGTGAGATTCGTAAGTACCAGAAGAGTACTGAATTGTTGATCCGTAAACTTCCGTTTCAACGTCTTGTTCGTGAAATTGCCCAGGATTTCAAGGTAAAATTTCGTCTTCAACTTACGAACCCTAGATTAATTCGTTCGTGATTCCCAGAAATTGATGAATAAGTAGTGATCTTTGATCCTGATTAGTTGTTGTTTTGTGGTAAAAGATCTTGATTTTGTCCCTTTTTGGTGAAATTGAAATCGTAGAGTTCATTTGGCATTCGATTAACGAACCCTAGATATTGGATTTGTGATTCTATCAAAATTGATGAATAAGTTGTGATTTTGATCCTAATTATGATCGAGAAGTTGTTGTTTTTGGTAGTTAAAGATCTTGATTTTGATTCTTGTTTGGTGAAATTGGAAATTTTGTAGACGGATTTGAGATTCCAGAGTCACGCAGTCTTGGCTCTTCAAGAAGCAGCTGAAGCATACTTGGTGGGTTTGTTCGAAGACACGAATCTTTGTGCGATTCATGCGAAAAGGGTTACGATCATGCCTAAAGATATTCAATTGGCAAGAAGAATTCGTGGAGAACGTGCCTAGATCTGGCGTATCACTATTGTTCTATTAAAAGTAGGGTGTTGCCTACTTTTAATCGAAACATATGAATGTTTAAACTCTGTGTCTCTATATTGAATTGATGGTGTTCTTTGATGTTTGATATATATCTCACAACACTATTGTTCATCAGTTTACGATTCAGTGTCTTTAGGATCATAGATTATGATTCGTAACTCGTATAATTCGAAACTTTTCTGTTTATTTTCTACGAATAATTGGAAATTGATATTTACTTATTCTTAGAGAAATGACTATTTGGTGGGGTGTATTCAATCTAACATTTCAAGTGGTTTGTTTTAATTTGTCAAATCCTATTATTGTACCATGAATTTTAAAAACTTATTAAAATCCACTGTTATTGAACTAGTGATTTTAAAAAGTACTTTAAAATCCACTGTTATTGAAATTACACTAAGGATTTGATTTTAATGATTCCAGGAGATTTTAAAGGAAATCTCCTGGGATTTTCTTGTTAAAAATACAAAGACTCAAATCACATAATTTTATTATAAATCTCATAGAATCACACAAAATCATTAAAATAACCTAAAATCTCATAAACTCAAATCTCTTTAAATGCAATATTAAATACACCCCTTTTTTGTCATTTAAATAGTCAAAATAGTCAATCATGACCTTCTTAAATTAAAATTTGCAATAACTAAAACATTTTAATCCCTAGACAAAAAAAAAAAAAAAAAATAAAAATAAAAATGTAAACCAATAAGATGGGCTTTTGGCTCTTTAAAAACATACCTACAAAACGGTCTAGCATAATTATTGAGGGTTGTTAGTGGGTTGCTAACTAATATAAATAATTTAAAAAAAAAAAAACTGAATAGTGATATTTGGGATACTAATTTTGGTGATTATATCTATCCAAAAGTGGGTTGCTAACTAATAAAAATAATTAAAAATAAAATAAAATAGGTGAATAGTGATAACCAAATACAATTTATAATAAACAAATCACTTAGACCATGTGCAATAGAGACACTTATCAAAGTGTAACATTTTTTAAACTAAATTTTATTTACTTTTAGACATGAGTGTCTAAAATGTACTAAAAGTGTCTAATATTAGACATTTTTCTTACTTTTAGGATCTCATTCTTAATATTTAAATTATATTTTATATATTACACTTAGTTAAGACACTTTAAGTTCTCCATTATACATGCTAGTGGGTCTTGAGATTAAAAAATAATTAAATATAGTGGGTGGAGATCCAAAACAAAACAAAAGTGTCTTAAATTGGATGTATTCTAACATTTTAGATACAAAAGTGTCTTATATTTGATCTATTTTGTTTAAATTTTAATTAAAAATTTATTAAGATACCCTTAATGATGAGATCTCCATGCTTATAGAGCATGATTATTGGTAGTTGATAATGAGTTGCTAATGGGCTTAAAATAATTAAATAATAAACTGAGCACCTTAATTATCTAACAAAGTTGCTTATTTTATGTTCTATAACAGCAAGATTATAGAGAGTTGCTTAATGAGTTGCAAAGTATGAAAAAAATTAAAAAATAAAAAAATGGAGGAGAGAGATAAGAAGAGTTTCTAATTATAGATCATTTAAAACTCATTTAACAACTATTCTTCTACATGTCACTTTGTTATTAGTCCAATTTATATTATTTAATTATTAAATTAGAAACTTATTTACCAACTCATTTAGCAACTCATTTTATAACACCCACCAATAAACATGCTCTTAAGCACTTACGTGGCAACATGCTCTTTTTTATTATTGATTCATCATCTTTTAAGTAATTAAATATTTAAAAATTTAATAAAAGTACATAAAAAGTAATAAAGTATTATAAAGAAGTAATGGGAGAAGAAGCTCTCCAATAATGATGCTCTTTAGCATCCCAACATTAACATTAACGATCATTGATAATCACATTGGTGAGCCTTTTATGGTCTCATAAAACATATTTTAGTATTAGTTTTAATATTAGTTTATGTTTGAGACTTAACAAGAGACTGTTAATAAATTTGCCTCCAATCATAAGACCGGTGTCAGTCTCATAAAAAAAAAAAAATTAATGTTTACAAAGTAATAAGTTGCGTAGTTTGAACACCAAGAAAATTTTCCCGCAAACGTGCCTCAAAATGTTGAATCTTGTACTATATTGTTGCAGGCAAACTTGATCCATATTAAATTTACAATTTAGATTTATCCATATTAAATTTACGATTTAGATTTATCTATGGCCATGTTCGGGAGTTAGACGCTGCGGTAGCAGCAAACGTCCAAAAAAAGCAAGTAATTATGTCTTGTTTGTGACGCAAGTGTGTGGATTAATAATCGCAGCGCATTGTCAAGTCAATTACAAGACAACTCCCGCAGCCGCTGATTTTTTCGGCGGCACCAGTGACTCCCGGCGACTTCATTTTTTTCCCAGAAACAAGACGCAGCGTCAAAGATGGCGGAGAGACACGCCTTTTTTAATTAGTTATTTTTGCACGCTGCTGCTAACGCAGCGTTAGTTTAACGAACAGGGCCTATATTGCTGCAGCCAAACTTGATCCATATTAATGTGTTTTTAAAATAGATGTTTTGTTTTGTCATTACCAAATTTCAAACTTTGAAATGTAACAATCAAAATTCACGACAATTATTTCTCTGTTTATAAAAAGAAACCGCAACATGATTATCAAACCATGCCATATATCTCTAATACATGAAGCTAAGATAGACAATGGAGTCTTGCGAACGTTAAGTAACCGGTGTGACCTCTAGCCTCGCTACAAGGCCGAGCCATGACAACTGAAATAGCAGCAGTAGAAGAGTTGTTATCCTGTGAAATGGTGTCGTCTTCATTTGAAAAATCGGTATAAGTTCGAATGAAACTCGCTAGGAAACAAAGAACTATACGCTTATGACAATTGATTAGAACCGGTTTGCTTCATCTAACACAAAGAATGTCAAACTATTTACGTAAAGAAGTATATCGACTTACTACCCAAAATGATGTGTGACTACAGATCGAGAAAAACTCCAATACAAAAGCTTTACCTCTGCTGCGTTCTGGATTGTGAGTCCGGTTCGTTCTTTAGCACCAACTTCTCCCTTCATCTTTGCCTAGGCTACATCGATCTTGGCTTTGTTAGCTGCTTCCATCTGAGTTTTTGACCCAAATAAGAAAAGTACTCATGTCTAGGCACATCAACGAGCTGCCTAACATTAGCATTGTAGATCACTACATAAACACCTCCTTAAATTCCGTTGTTCCTACATAAATCCCAAAAAATCGATTCTTGAGTATAATAACTAATAAGCAAATACACAAATTCTCTGAAAAAATGTTTAAGAACACAGTAATTGGAATATGGATTGTAATTAAGAACTCAATGAAACCCTAATCAAATATCTATTTGGGGATTTTTCTCGGAGAAACTCTTTAATCTAACAAAATCAAGTGAGATTTTGATTTCCATTAATTTACCTTTGAAGACCTCTGCCATGGTCATGGAGGCGACGAGAACACGAGTTTCTCCTTCGATAACACCATGAACAAGTGATTGTTATCGACGCGTGGACCGATGGTGAACACCGCCGGAATCACAAAGAGGAGTTTCTCGGAACTCATGGCTTGAACCTCGAACGTGTAGTTGACCGGAGAAACGTCGAAGACGGTGCAAGTCTATCATGGAATCCAGATTGAATTTCAATTTTTGGACTCTCTGACCAAAAATATGTTCGGTTCTCTCTCACACAGCGGCACATGTCACTTATGAGACCGTCTCAATGGTCTTAGTACGCAGAGCCGGCTCACCGAAAAATTGGGTAAAGATTTGGTTTTTTAATTTTTTTCATTTATTTTTAATTCTAAGAGCCACCTTCGGTCTCACCGATGTAAGAGCATCATTATTGGGAGTAGTTAGTGATTTTTAGTGGGTTGCTTATGGGCCTAAATAATAAAAAACAAAACTGATCTGCAAAATTGTTAAACACCGTTGCTTATATTACGGTCTGTAGCAACCCATTTACGGGGTGACGTGGCACGAGTTCATTGGGTCACAGAAAATAGAAAACGGAAAAAAAATTCTCCGACCATTGATTTTCCTTCTCTCTTCCTCGTCGTTCTCTCTCGATCCCCTTTTCTTCTTCCGATTTCAACGAAAATCACAATCGATCCTGTGATTTCCGACTTGGAAACACTTGGAATTTGTCTCAGAACCGATAAATCGTGGTGCCTCCTCAACTCCACCGACTCACGAAGGAATCAATCGGTGCGTATATGAAGGAGTCTGTGAATTGAAATGAAATGGTAAGAACACTGTCAAATTTCATTTAGGTTGTAGTTAATTTATAGTAATTTCATGTAATCGAATATAGGGATTTGATTTATGGTTTCTGCATGTAAACGAAATTGAGGATTTTTTTTGGAAATCGAAATTAGGGTTCTTCTGTGATGAAATCATTCCTTGAATCTCTGATTCTAGCTTCAATTTGTCATAGATATGTTTGATTTGGTTGTTCATCTTCCTTTCGGATTCAACTTTGCTCTTCGATTTTGATGTTTTGCCATTTTCAAATTATTTGCAGGAATCTTGGATTATTGGATTAATGGCGTGTTGCTACTGACGACTCTTCATTCTAGAAGGCATCCCAACTTCCATATGTTCTTGTTCTTATTGGCTTGTAAGTTTCCTTTGAACTTGTTGAAATAATTAGCCTCTTGTCTTTGCGGTAGGCTTTGTTGTTAGTTAATCTACAAGACGTTCTTAGCTGCATTTTTGTTAGAACTCTTTGATTTTGGATCTTATTTATACCTGACATTGTACATGTGTAATGGTTCAATAGTTTAGAGTCTTGAGGTTTTGATTTCTTTCTTCAATACAGTGATCTCACTAGGCTAGGTTGCAATAATCGTTAATGGTTGATGAGTTAAGACTTATGAACAACGAAATATGGTGGATTTAAGCATGTTTATAATCCATAAATAAATCAAACAATACTGATGAATCAGGCCATCACTTGGTGGTATTAGTATGATATGTGGAATCGGTCACATGGGAAATCTTATGGAGGTGTTGTATTTTTTTTTTGACAGATAAACACTCTTTTCGCTTTGCTACCTGATTGTAAAATGGAAAAGAGCTGAGCTCAAGCATCATGCATAGATCACATTCACTCTCTTTTGTCACATTTATGTATACTCTCACTTTGCCACAAACTGTTTTGAGTTTAGTAGAAGCTGTGCTCAATTTTTGTATCTCCTTTTGATTTTTCACAAACCAAACCAAACCAGGCCATATTATTCTATTTCGGTTTGTTTTGGTAAATTTTGATTCCCCAAATTGAAGTCTAAATTATGTTTCAAAAAACTTAACCGTGGTATTTTTTTTTCTTTTTCTTAGCACCTTCCATAGCAACTACCAATAAAAGAGACAAAACCAAATAAATTATGGAGGGTTGCTAATTTAATCCTCAACACAATTTATAATAAAAAATTCACTTAGCAACTTAAATTAACAACTGTATGAAAGTATTGTTCGTTTTACCACCAAGAAAGTATCTAGAAGAAAGTTAGTGGGTCCAATGTGAATTTTACTTAAAAGTGTAAATGGTGGAATGTTTTTGTGATTGGTTGCAAATGACGTATATGTACTTAAACAAGAGAGTGACATAAGTGAAGACGTGCAAGACAGTAAGAATCTTTAATTGTATCATATGTCACTACAATACGAACGTAACTTTTTTTTGTCTTTTTGGAATCTGTCTCCATTTTTGGTCTCGTTGATCTTTCTACACTTCTACACGACGTTCCCTTTTTGGGATATTTCCAACTAAAAATCCGCAAGAATAAATTTTAGCATCATTCTCTTGCCCACGTTCTCGTAATTCCCTTTGTTTCCGATTTGGTATAATCATAATGTAATACAAATTAAGAGATTTCGTATCACTTTTAAACCATGAAACTTTCACGTAGCAAAGAAGTATCAAAACATTTAAGCTTTCACCGACTTAATAAAATACCAAGGTATATGATTCTTTCTTTGTAATTGAATCCAAATCTTGTAAAATACAATTTCACCATAGAAACCTAACTATCTCAATAAAATAATAATGTCTTCCAACAATATTTTCTAAAAAAACTACCCAACTATTTGTTTCTTGGTAAAATAATTACAAACCACACATATATATGTAATGTTGATGATGATCAACTTTCACTGTAACCTTACCCAAACACCTTCACTTGGTATCTCTTGGTTAACCACGAAAACCATGTAATAACCGGGTGGTGCAAGATTAGCCAATCTTGGTGTCTTAACCATTACCTCATAAGTCGAAAAACCAACCCTCTTTGAGAAAACATGATCAAGAACCAAAAGTCTTTGGTGCATCGAGAAAGAATGTGTATTAAAAGAAGGAAACACCATTGTTACCTTAACCAGACTTTTCACTCTTCCGGTTACAATAAACCTTAATTTCAAGATTTGACCGTAATTAATCGTTGACTGTGGAACAAGATTCACAATTTTTGGACGAAGTCTCGTGTACTGAGATTCCAAATACGACGGCGAAAACGCTTCTAAGCTAAGCTCGGTCGGGAAAAGCACGCCGGTGAAATTATAAAACGCGTGTGGATTACTTCCTCCGACTAGAACTCTCCCATCGCAGAGTAAAACAGCGGTTGAATGGTACATTCTTGGAATAGCGTTTGCGTTCTGAGGTAAAAATCTTGAACCTACCGGTTTATCAGGACGGTAAAGATCAGGATTAAAAACCGGTTCACGACCAAGCTCCCATGCAGCTGTTCCTGAACCACCACCGTTAACTAACAGAACATGTGCGTCAGGTAAAAGAATCATGTCTCCCATAACTCTAGCTCTAGGCATCTTCTCAACTAACCATTGAGGATTCGCATCGTTGATATTGATCCTCGCACACGTGTCAAGCGCTTTCACGTAAGTGTCTCTCCTAAACGCGAGGTTGTACGAACCTTTAGGTGCACCACCACACACTAGAACCTCTAGCTGGACCATTGGATCTTCGAGATTCTTGATCGGGAGTAAAACCGCGGATCCGGTACTCGGATAGCTTCTCGGATCGCCTCCAGGGATCTCCGGATACGTTTTTACGACTACGTTATTCGTATAATCGAGTAAAATCGCTCTATTGTTCGCGAATATAAACAAATTTCCGTCGCGGTTTAGGAAAACGAAAGGGTAAAGATTGTTTTCGTCGTTAGGATCATCGGTTTGAGACAAGAACGGTAAGTTAAAGAGACTTGGACCGTTTGTTTTTGGGTAAAACTCGTAGTTGAATTGACTTCGACCTCCGATAATAATTTGACGACCATCGGGAAGTACATGGTTCGAAGCGTACCATCTTCTTGCAGCTAGACCGTTATCGACTTCGGACCAATCACAAGTATTGTCTTCGCAAGGCGAGAAGATTCTAGCTTTACGTTCACCGTCTCTGTCTCCACCGGTTTGTAAAAGGTTACCGTCCGGGTTAACTCCTCCTGAGGAGCACCATGTGTTGGTTTGGACGGTTAAGGGACGAATTTTGTTTAAAACGATGTCGTATTCTATAGAGTGCGCGGTGCAGTCACGCTTCGAAACTGCGTCGTTTGGACTGTCGAGGCATGTATTGTTAGGGAGAGAGATATTTGATGGACCGAAGTTGGTTCGGTCGTACATTATGACACGGTCGTTACGGAGGAGTTGTGAGTGCATTGCTGAGATTCCGACGTTTGGTAAGAGAAGCTTCCATGTTCCTCCGGCGCCGGAAGCCACGTGGCAAGAGAGGAGGAAGAAGTGAGCGAAGTAAACGAGATGGTTTACATCGATGAAGATTTGGGGTTTGGTTTGTATAGACATTTTTTGTTGGTTGTAATATTGAGTTTAATTTTATTTTTCTGGTTTGTGTGGTTCAAATGTAAGTGTTCATGAGCTCTACTTTATATAGGGTTTGAAGAAAGAAGTAATTATAAATGCCATGACGCATACTAATGGGAAAAAGTTAGGAAATTTTCCTAAATCATTTTGCCATATTTCCCGCTTTATCTTAAAAGTTTTAGTTTTAAAATGGAAATTTCAATAAGTTCTACTTTAATGAAATTTAAGTAGTATGGACTTTGTTTTAACAACGCGTATTTCTTTTGTTTTGAATTTAAGTATAGTTCAAACAGTAATTTGAAAACTGAAATTTTAACAAATTTTCAAAATTTCCATAACACATAAGGTGAAATATTGCCTTGTTTCCTTCTCCGTATTAAATTTGATAAACATTAACATCCCATATAAAATATTCCACTTTTCTAACTTAATCTATGTAAAATATTCTTCCATATATTCGTAATAAATAATTAACGCGTTAGAAAAAAAAATGAAAATAAATATATACAATTAAATGGAATGGTGCTATTTATGACTATAGAATATAACAAATGAGATAGAATGATAAGATTAAATTTCATAGATGTAAATGTAAATTTGGAATAGTTGGATCGTCACGATTGGGTTATCCCCATCGTTATTAAAAGGTGTATTCCCTGGTTTACATCCCATGCAACATTTATATAACTATGAAGCCATATAAAGATTCCACATCAAATATACCAATTCTAAAGAATATTAACCTTTCCTACTATTTAAGATTATTGTATGTATATAGTCACATCGCTCAGCCTTCGTTTCTCCACCGCTATTATGTAAATTGATTATGAACATGATTAAGAGCTATTAGTAAACATTGATCTTCTCAAGTAAAACAGTTACGTCAATACTTTTATTTTTTTGTGTTGGGTCAATATCATTTTGGATCCAACTAAATTAGAATTATCAAGACGTGGTACCATTACCAACCTGAAATCTACTATTATACAATGTTAATTGTCGTCGAAGAAACAATTTCTATTACTAGTTATAACATGATACGTGAGGGCTTGAATAATTCTACATATCTATAAAACCAAAAAAAAAAAAAAAAATCTACATATCTGATTGTTTAGTCATTTGTTCGTGAGATAACACTAACTCAACATCAAACATTCCAAAACTTAATAAAATATAATCAAGCAAGTCAAAATTCTGTTTTGTCCCTCTCAGGAGTAATTTCTTTTAAATATTGCGTTCTTCTAGCTCCACCGTCGCTAAAAAGAATCATAATATATAGTGGTTTATATACACAATTAACAAATATGACAAACAAACAAGAAATAAAAAATGCGTGGGAATTTCTTAAACGTACTTTTCCAACTATAAATCTGTGTTATAAATAATATTGATATGGAAAAAACATTTATTATGTCTCGTTGGGACAACTCTTTCCAGATGTGATATTCAAACAGCAAAGAAAAGTTTTATACTAATGAACAAGATCGCTAAAATGTATCTGGGAATAAATCAATGATTTCGTCAAGAACAAATACTTAATGGTTTTAAATTAGTTTGACCATTTGTGTATTAATCTAAAAGACTAAACCCATGTCCAAAAGCTGGTTTAAGTTGTCTTTTTTTTATATCAAAAACTGTAAAGATATTAAGAATCTCTCCACTTGAGTTACATATTCATAGTTCGAGTGCATAATTATATAGATCGAAGTATATTATTATTAACGTGACAGAGCATTCGTAATCACATTTAAATAAACGGTTCCTTAATTAGTTTCAGTTGTCGACCAAAAAAAATATAGTTTTGGTTGGTCAGTGTTATTTAAGTTTACTGTTTTCCCTAAAAAATGACGACTTGATTAAATACACAGATGAAAATGATGAGGAAAATGGTCAGACTAAAGAGATAGATAGTTTAGATTAGGGCTGGAATTATTATCCGAGATCCGATCCGGGATCCGCTCCGAAAATCCGGATATCCGACGGGCCGAATCCGGATCCGCATCCGGATCCGGATATTAAAAATATTTGGAGGCGGATATCCGGGATCTGGAGTAATATATATTGTATTACATTTATACTCTAAAAATATCCAACCCATTAATATAAAGCCCAATCTTTATTATTTAGTAAAAAGAAATTAACACCGAAGAAGCCCATTTAATTCATTAAAATATCTATTCTCTTTTCAACAACTGCTCACAGCCTCACAGTTTTATATTTCCCGATAACCTTCAGAAGCAGAACCCTAGATAAAAAAAAATTGCAAATTGACATCTTTCAACTGTGAGTCTCTTCCTCCAATCCGGCGGTGAATTTGTCTCTGAAGCTTGAAGGTAGGATACATTTTTCCATTATTTCTCTTTTAATCCTCTTATGCATATACTTATTTTTCGTTGGAAACATTTGTAGCTAGATGAAATCTATATTTGTTATTTAGAAACCTTCGCATTCTTTTAAGAATAATGTAAACAAATGCTTTGAATTGATCAAATAGTGTAAATATTCTCATTCTGTTTTTGGCTTCACTCTCAATGTTCCATCTCTTGTTTTATATATGATTTGGCTAAAATTATATAATATTACTAGTAAACATGTGGAAAAACCAATATAATATGATAACCGTATGCAAAACATGTAAAAGAACCATTAAAATATGAACAAGCATCTGGTTTGTATTTTGATTATGTTTCTTTCATAATTTGCTTAAATTCCTTAAACCTTTCATTGTTTCTAGTTTGTTCTGATTTAATAATATGTCAATTTGCTTTGTTTTTGGTTTGTTCTGTCTCATAAGAGTTAAATGTATGCTCATAACTGGTTTTATATGTATAGATGGAATCTGAAGACAATACGGATGAAGTCTCTATACCTAGTACACATGAAAAAACTCAAGAGGGTGTTGCGTCTTCCACAAGTTCACATGTAACGAAAAAGTCTCCGGCATGGACTGATTTTGTAAAGACTAAAGTTCTTGATATGGCTAGGTGTATCCATTGTTCTTCGTTGATTAAGTGTAGAACTACAGATGGTCCCACAACTAGTGCAATGTTAAAACACCAGAAGATATGCAAGATGATGCGACAAGAAGTATCTGATGGTGATGTAGATGGTAAAAAGATGAAGCAAACAACTCTATATCATCATAATGAAATAGATGGGAGTACAGGGAGTAAAGTGGCATCTTTCTTGGCTTTTAGTCAACCAGGGACTAGTAAAGCTTTAGTAGAAATGATTATTATGGACGAGTTGCCTTTTAGGTTCGTTGAACATAAGGAATTTAGACGATTCATGAGCATTGCTCAACCTCGTTTTGAAATCCCTTGTCGCAAAACAGTGGCTAAAGATTGTTTGGTGATTTATGAGGATGAAAGGAGCAAACTGAGAAAGTTTTTTAGGAACTATAAAGGTAGTATTTCTCTGACTACGGACTGCTGGACATCCATACAAAGTATGAGCTACTTGTGCCTAACTGCTCACTACATTGATGAGACTTGGAAGCTGCACAAAAGAATCATCAATTTTTGCATAGTTGAGAATCATGTTGGTGAAACAATTGGTAAAATGGTTGAAAAGTGTCTGGTTTTTTGGGGAATTACTAAAGTGTTCACCATCATAGTAAACAACGCAAGTTCTAACGATCTTGCATTAAAGTACTTGAAAAGAAAGTTGACTTCATGGGGAACAACTATCCTAGATGGAGAATTTCTTCATATGCGATGTGGTGCCCACATTTTGGGTTTGATTGTGAGAGATGGCCTTTAGGAGGTGCATAGTGCGGTGTTAAGGATTCGATCAGCTGTCAGGTATGTTCGATCATCTCCTAGTAGGCTCAAAAGATTTAAAGAGTGTTTAGAGCATCAAAAGGTTGAATCAAAGGCTGGTTTTTCCTTAGACGTTGAAACAAGATGGAACTCAACCTTTTTGATGTTACAATATGATGTGGCTCTAAAGAAAGGGTTTGATATGCTTGAGCTAAAAGATGAAAAGTATATCTCAGAACTTACCAGAATCTGTGAAGTTGTTCCAAGTGAAAGTGATTGGTCTTATCCTAGTGCATTATCTCATATCTTACAGTATTTCTATGATGCTACTGTCAACATCTCTGGTTCTAAATATGTTACTGGAAATACATATATGAAAGAGATATTTGGAGTCGGTTGGATGATAATGAAGATGGACACAATGGGGGATGAATACAAGAAAGCCATGGCTCAGAAGATGAAACTCAAGTATTACAAGTATTGGGGAAACTTTGATAATACGAATATGATGATCTATGTTGCTGCAGTTCTTGATCCTCGATACAAAATGAGATGGGTTAAGTGGATGATTCAAGGAACCTATCCTACATCTGAGGCTACTTGTTTGATTTACAAGATTACCAAAACTTTGGATAGATTATTTGAATACTATACAAATTTGCACTCACAGGATTCGGTATCTCCCGAAAAGAAAGGAACGCCAGTGTCAAAGGACAAAGAGAAAAGACATTTAATGATGGATGAAATGTTTGATGAAGCTAAGGGAAGTGAAGATTCTGAAGCGGTAAAACCGGAGCTAGATTGTTACAAAGATGATATTCGTGAGGATCGAAAGAATTCAAGTTTTAACATACTATATTGGTGGAGGACAACGGGTTCCAAGTATAAGGTTTTATCACTAATGGCAAGAGACTTGTTGGCTATACCTGTGTCAACTGTTGCATCAGAATCTGCATTTAGTGTAGGTGGTCGAGTACTAGATCGTTTCCGTAGTTCCTTGACACAGGGCCGGTCCTGAGCCAAAGCCAGCAAAGCCTGCGCTTTGGGCCTCCGTTTTACGCTTGGAATTTTTTTTGTTTAAGTAAATTGGGCCTCCGTTTCGGTTTTCGCTTGGGGCCTCCGTTGGCTCAGGACCGGCCCTGCCTTGACACCAAGAACCGTTGAAGCTCTTATATGCATTCAAGATTGGTATCGTGATGATGATGAAGATTTAAACGCAGAAGAATTGATCGCCGAACTTGAGAATATTGAAGAAGGTATTTATGCTTTGTTTTATATTTTTTAGTTATGAAATGTTCTAATAGTTAAGTACCAATGATTGTTATCTTTTACAGAAGTCAAACCTTTGAGTATGCAACCATGATCAGAGAGTTGAATGGAGTGTGTGAAATATTATAAGGTAAATGAAGTTATGTTACATTCTCTTACTTCTTCATCTCTTGATAGTGTTTAATTATTAAAAGCATAAGAGATTGTTTTGGTTTCACGTTTGTATTTACAATAGCTTTTTTTTTTTGTCACAGTATTAACAATAGATTATGGAAGTATTATTGTGTGAACTCTTAAGTCAACTAATGAAAGTATCATTGATTAGAAACTCATGTTTTATAATACTTTCTATTTCAGAATATGAGGGAAGAGTGTGAAGAAGGAATATGAAGATTAATGGTATATGTCTCTAAGACATCGTTTAAATCTTTTGCTACTTAATTAATCAAACTTCTTTATATATGTTGATGTATTAAACAATGTTTAAATGCTGTTTTTATTCGTATTATCATATTTTGTGTGAAAAATTAGGTATTTTTGACTTTTGAGATTTTGCTATCTAATAACCCGGACGGATCCGGATATCCGACGGATATCCGTTGTTTTCACGGATATTCAAAATCCGGATATCCGGGGTTCACGGATCCGGATCCGGATAATGAAATTACGGATCCGACAGATTCGGATCCGATGGATCCGGATACCCTGAAAAAGCCGGATATCCGGATCCGTCCTAGGCCTAGTTTAGATACCATAGTAATTTAAAAATAAATTCAGATACCAAAATAATTAGTGAAAAGTTAACTTAAATTCAGATACCATTTAGTTTAAGAATGTTCAAGGAAATATAATGTTTTTTTTTTGTCAAGGTAATGCTATTGCAGCTCGATGTAATAGTATATAAAATTTAAAACTGAGAAAATAGATTACAAGAGTGATTTAGGCAGAGAGATGAGGAAAATGCAAGAAAGGTATGAAACAGAAGGAATAATATATACTTTGCATTTCTGTCTTTGATAATATTCAAATTTTGCCTTCTTCTTATTGTCTAGTTCATATGAGTTATATTTATACGATGAAGATTTCATTTACTCTATTTTCAGTGACATCTTTTCTGTTATGGTATAATTATCGATAATCAGCCATGTGTTGTTGTGATGGGTGTGTCCAAATAGTATATTTTGGGGTATGCTTTCGTTTAGAGCATCAACAACGGTAAGAGCATGTTTATTGATAGTTGTTAATTTGGGGTGTTAAAGTAATTTTATAATAATAAATTATGTTAGAGTAAATTTTAGAACCCCAAAACAATTGATGTTGTTTTTGGTCGATTATTAGTAGTTGCTAAGGAAGGGTACTTAAAAAAAAATTTAAATTGATAAGAAATTTTTTTAAAATTGATAAGATTTATTTTTTAAATGGGTAATATTTGTTTTTTTATCATAAAATTTATTTAAATTGATAAAAAAATATTTTTTCTAATTAAAAAAAAACGAGTGAGATGCTGCCACGTGGCCATAAGCACCGGTGATATGAGAGCTAAAATTAGCATCTCTACTTACTTTTTTAGCACCCCTAAACATTATTTAATTATTTACCCCCTACTAACACCCCACTATCTACTACCAATAAACATGCTCTAAGTATCTTGTTGTAGAGACGTTTTTTTTCTTACTTTCTAAACCATCCATTAGACGTGGGCATAAAACACGAAACCGAAAACCGAAACCGAACCCGAACCCAAACCGAAAAACTCGGGTTCGGTTCGGTTTCGGGTATTACCCGAATGGTTTTTTAAATCGGGTTTTTCGTATCACCGGCTCCGGCCTCAAACAGATCTAAAAATTGTGCTTTGTGGGGCGAATTTTGAAGAGAGAGAAAAGAGAGAAGTTGAAGTCTCTTTCCAATAAAAAATAAAAAGTAATCAAAAAATAAGAAAAAAGAAAGAAGCGTCTCTACAGCAAGGTACTGAAGAAACATCTCTACATCATAATAATCCACATGCTGTTATATGGATGGTAGGCCTGGGCTTTCGGTTACCCATTCGGGTTTCGGGTCGGATTATTCGGGTTTTCGGTTTGATGAATATGAAAACCATTCGAGTTTTTAGAATTATCGGTTCGGTTTTGGTTCGGGTATACTCGGTTCGGTTAGGTTTTCGTGTTACCCGTAAAAACTGAATAATATTCGGTATTCGGTTAATACCATTCGGTTTTCGGATTTTTCGGTTTTAAAACCCGAAAAACCCGAAATACCCAATTTAAAACCCGAAATACCTAATTTAAACCCGGATTTTCCGGTTTTTAAAACCCGAAAAACCGAAATACCCAATTTAAAACCGAATATTTTTCGGACGACATGTGAAGAAGTTTTGGGTATTATTGTAATTAGTATTCGGGTATTTCGGTTAACCGCGGGTAATATAGGTATGCCCGAACCCGAAACCGAACCCGAAATGAAGTAAGTTTCCATGTTTTTATCTTTTTTTGCCATGGAATCATTTATGTAAGTTTATATTGTTTCGACTTGTAAACTTGAAACGTTTTCATTTTAATGAATTATTTACCTTTTAGCAAAAGAAAAAAAAGAGATTTAAGGAGAAACTCTCATTGGACAAGGCTTAACATCTTTATACAACCCAAAAAAAAAATCGACAAGAGATTTACACGTAAGACGGCTAAATGTTGGAAGAGACAAAGAGAACAAAATAAAATCTGAAATTTTCTCTTTATCTCAACAATTTTACAACAAAACATTTTACACACTTATATACAAAACGAACCAATGTGTTTACGAGACATGACTCTTTGTGAAACGACACAACTTACAAACGTGACTCTTAGTTTAATAACTAACTTATTTTAATAAGACTTTGTCTTATATGAATGTGATTATAATTCAACACTCCCCCTTAATCACATTTCAGTTTTAGTCCAAGCTTCCTTCAACTTGCTTCGTCACGTCTCCTCCGTGATCTTCTGTCATGTCCTCTCTATGATCTTCCGTCACGTCTTCTCCGTGAACTTCCGTTTTGGTCTCCTCTTGATCACCAGTTTTGTGCGTGAAACTTCTTCACGTCTTCTTCGGTTATCTCTGTAACCGGTTCCCGTCTTCGGTTATCTTTTTAACCGGTTCCCGTCTCGTGAATCATCTCCACGTCTTCTTCGGTTATTATGCTCCATTTTTCTCTGAGGTAACATCCTCCTTTCGTGCTTGGTGTCTTCTTTTGATCACCATAACGTCTCCATGACGTCTCGTACGTGAATCTCTTCTCACGTCTTCTACGGTTATCTGTGTAACCACCTTCTTTGCGTGAATCTCTTCTCCACGTCTTCTTCAAGCCTCTCGTGGGCTTTTCTCACGTCTCCTTGACGTCTCGTGCGTGAATCCTCTTCACGTCTTCTTCGGTTGTCTCTCCAACCGGTTTCTTCTTCCTTTCATTTTTCGCACTCATTTGCGGAACGCATCCGTTCTTTACCCCCTTAGGCAAGCTAACATCCCTGTGTTGCTTTCTCCAACAATCACTCTCATTGTGATTGTCACACGTACAAACGCCACACCATTTCTCGGCCTTATTTTGACGTTTGTCGCCATGTTTGTTTTCAAACTTTGAAACAAACATCTCTCCATAGAACGCCCCTTCCGTTGATCGTTCTTCTCGGAGTTCTACACGCTTCTCATGCGCTTCTCGTGCCTTGCCCTGATTCTTCCAACAGCGGCTTCTCCGTCTTGTTTCCGTGATGCCTTCATTGAGTGATGCCTTCTCCGCATCCTTGTGCTTTACCAAGACGTTTTCGAACAAAATTCTAGGATTCTCCGTCCACAACTCCATCTCCACAACCATTGTCTCCATCGCCTTTTGAGAAAATTTCTTATTTCCTTCATCGCTTTTGGAGCCTTCTTCTTGAAGGTATGGCTTGTGAATGGTTGTGAAGATTGATGGGCTCTGTCTTGTCACCACCATCTACTTTTCTCCGGTTTCTAACCGTTGATTGTTGCCTCCATCTTTCTCATAGCCTTTAATCTCTTAATTGATTTCCAAAATCAATTAACTTGTTTGCGGAGATCTTTGAAACTCAGACTCCAATGCATCCCAAGCACTCTTTGATGTGATTGCCAATGCTATACGAAAACATATCTGAACTGTGACGACCGTTTGCAACCGATGCATCACCATCAAATCCTTCGTTGATAAATCCTCCCATTTATCTTTCGATTTCAAGACTTCGAATGTTTCCTCCGTTTGTAACGGTTGGTTCGGAACTGCGTTTTCCTCCACCGTCACCAATTCTCCTGTATTTAAGATGGTCTTCATCTTAATACATCAAAAACCCATTCCATCAAACATGAGAATCACTCTCTGTTTTTGTTTGAATTTTTGACGAGACTTTGCTCGAACCGTTTTGCGGAATTATTGGCCTTTGGATCAATAGAGCTCTGATACCATGTTGGAAGAGACAAAGAGAACAAAATAAAATCTGAAATTTTCTCTTTATCTCAACAATTTTACAACAAGACATTTTACACACTTATATACAAAACGAACCAATGTGTTTACGAGACATGACTCTTTGTGAAACGACACAACTTACAAACGTGACTCTTAGTTTAATAACTAACTTATTTTAATAAGACTTTGTCTTATATGAATGTGATTATAGTTCAACACTAAATACACACTTTTTTTCTGACATCTAATAAAATTCAATGATTGACCCACCGTCGCCAATTACATTCCATATAAAAAAAAAAAGGAAAAGTAGGAGAGAGGGAGAAATGGGTCTCTTGCCATGTGTGCTTTTGTAATTGGGTTAAATTATATTATCATTTAATTATATTACAAAAATTATTACTTTTAATTATATCTACAGTTCGACAAACGGATACGGATGATTAACACCGTTACTAATGAATTTGTTGATATAGCCCATTTTGTTTGACTTATGACAGATTTGGGCCTGCTTATCATTGAACGACCCTGATGAGTTCAACCAACCAATCGAACCGATACCGGACTAAACCAGACGCATTAATATTTCTTAAACCAACCAATTCCCAATCCTCAAGAACCAATCAATCTTCCCTCTCACAACAATTTTCCGATCAGATCTCACCGGAGCAAAACAATCATCGAAGATCCATGGCTTCAAGTTTTAGCGGCGATGAAACTGCTCCATTCTTCGGTTTCCTCGGCGCCGCCGCTGCACTCGTTTTCTCCTGTAAGATTCAAAATCTGAATCTCCCCGAATTTGAATTCGATTTCCGATCCGAATCCGATCCGATTTGATGTTTTCAGGTATGGGAGCAGCGTACGGTACGGCGAAGAGTGGAGTTGGAGTTGCGTCGATGGGTGTGATGAGACCTGAACTTGTGATGAAATCGATTGTACCTGTGGTTATGGCTGGTGTGTTAGGTATTTATGGTTTGATCATCGCTGTTATCATCAGTACTGGAATTAACCCTAAGGCTAAGTCTTATTACTTGTTCGATGGCTATGCTCACCTTTCTTCCGGTCTTGCTTGTGGTCTCGCTGGTCTCTCTGCTGGTATGGCTATTGGAATCGTTGGTGATGCTGGTGTGAGGTAATACTAGTAATTGCTTCTTCAAAATGACCTAATTTGTTCGATTGAAGCGATTCATCGATTCATTTGCTTTGTAGTATGTGTTGTTTACATTGCTGAATTAGGAGTGATCACTAGGTTTGTAATCGTAGCGAACAATGGTTCTCGTGTAATTGATTGGTTCGATTGTTTTATGTATGTACTAAGATGAATCAAAGTTTCTTAGATAGGCTCAAGTAGGCTTGCTTTGGTGTGTGTTGTTTACATTGTTGGATAGGAAGGATAATTAGGTTCTTACGAATTCTGTTGCGTGATCAGAATCTCGATTCGTTCTCAGGGCTTTAGCGATTAATGGTTTACTGTAACTAGGACTTGAAGTTCTTGTGATCTTCCTTTATGTGTCATCTGGTGAAAGTGAATGGAAGAGATATTTGCAAACATTTGGTTCTTAAAAACGGTAGTTGTCGATTGATCTTTAGTTGAATGTTTGTCGAGAGGCTTCATTAGAGTACAACACATCCTAGAGAAGAATCTCTAGTCTTTATTTGATTTAATCTCATTACGTTGTTTGGTATTGGATGCGACGTTGGTTAAGAAATCTATTAGAGCGAACAGGATAAATTCTCACTTGTATATATCCATTTTTATTCAAAACTCTGTTTTGTTAATCTTGTGTCTTATTTTGGCAGAGCGAATGCGCAACAACCGAAGCTGTTTGTGGGAATGATTCTGATTCTCATCTTTGCGGAAGCTCTTGCATTGTATGGTCTCATTGTCGGTATCATCCTCTCATCTCGAGCTGGTCAGTCTAGAGCCGAGTGAAACGAAAAAGTATCAATCGGAGACTTAGTTATTATCATCATCTCTCATTTAAGAAGTTTCCTGCAATGATCGGCTTCTTCCTTTCATTTGCAACTTGGTACCAAAAGCATATTCATTTATCATTTGTAATCCCAAATCTCTCAAGTAAGTAACAGACACACAAACATTTGCATTTCAAAAGTGAAGTAAGCATAAGACTCTAGTAATCAGCTTTGTTATTTACCATTTATCACTCTCTTTAGTCTTTCATTAAACGAACTCTAAATAAATCAATATTTTTACTGTAAATTATTTTCGTAGCATTTACTTGGTACCAAAAGACAATTGTCATGACTTGGGTTAACGCATTGAAGAGAAAGCTGTATATACCAAACAAAAGCACAGTCAAATTGTCATGACTTGCTTTAAAGATAGCAGTGAATAGAGTTATGACACATTTAATAATGCGTTGAGTCTTTGTCCGCACAACAACCAAACACACATCCATTAAACTATCTCACACAGATTTGCATTTTCTTTTGCATTTATTCTCCTTCATCTTCTTCACTACACCAATCCCTTCTTCACGACTACCATTCTTGTTTTAATTATTTCTCATCTTCAAGACCAACAGCAATGTTACTTAAATGTATCTTTTCGAAGGTGTCATGCAAAACAAATTTTGTCTTTATGGCTACGATTGATCTTCTATTACATAAAATGTTACTCCTTCCTATTAAGCTCTTTTGGAGTTTTTGTTTTGTTTCATAATATAAGCTATTTTGACAATACTAGTTATTTTAACTTTATTGAATTGTGTGTGACCAATAATACTTTGCAGTTTTTTTTATAATTGGTTTAATTGTTTTTAATATATATTTTTAATGCTACTTTTTAGAGTAAAAGTAGTTTTTTAATATGCGTGATTTTTGCTAAAACATTTTATATTATGAAACGGAGGGAATATATAATTCAATAATTTTACAAAGGCAATCCAAAGAATGGAGTCGGAGTTCTCAATTCATATCTCCCACACAAAATAAAATAAAGAAAAAATTGAGTAAAGAGCCAAAAGTTAATAGTAATACACACAGAAAACAGTGTAAAATCCAACGTGGCTTTCAGACAAGAACAGGCTACTTCTGACGTCTAAACTTCACTATTTCCCATACACAAAAAAATTAAAAAATCAAAGAACTTATCAACGGCTCTTTTCGATTTCCCCTACGGAAAACAACACGTGTCGTAAGGCCAATTGTCCAATGTAATGGCGGGAAACAAAACAGAGAGTAATAAAATGTGGAGGATCCCACAATCCACTGACCAAATCAAGGAAGAGTTGTCTGAAGAATATTATACGCAATGCTTACCAAAACGGCGCCATAGGGTCAGCTCAACGTTAACTCACTATTTTATAGTTTTACTTCTAGTCATCTGATGTTTATTAAAATCGCAAATTCAGATTCCTACAGAAACCCATAATTTTCTAGTCGAAGTTCACTACTAAAAAACTTTTTCTCTAGGAATATGATTTTTATTGAACGATAAAATAAAGATTTGTTCAATATTTAACACGTTGAAAGTGACGACATGTCGTGGAAAATTCATTGCGTCGTACTACCCGTGACAAAATACATCGACCAACCAATGTCAACATAAAAAAAGAAAAATAAATTATCCACAAAAGGAAATATAATGATGATGAGAAATTAAATAACAAAACATTTTCAAGAAGCTGCTACGGTGGCCGGAGAAGTAGGCGTAGTTTGATCGGCGGACAAGGAAATCGCCGGACCGACTCTACACCCTTCTAGCATAAACACAACATCAACCATAGACGGTCGATCAACAACATCTCCACCGGTACACAACAACCCAACTTTAATCCCTAATAAAAACTCTTCCCATTCCGAACTTTCCGGGTCAAGTTCCAACAAACCCGGTTCAAGCAACTCAACGACTTGACCCTTTTGCAATTGTCTCTTAACCCATTTCACTATATCTTCATCTTCCGTAAACATAACCGCTTTTTTACCCGTTAAGATCTCTAGTAACACGATTCCGAAGCTATAAACATCACTCTCTTTACTCGTTTGGCCCATAAGGGACGCTTCGGGTGCAATGTAGCCTAAAGACCCGACCGGGGTCGATGAAGTAGACGGTTCTTCAGCTGGTGTCAACGCCGTCAATCTATCTAACCCGAATTCGGACAAATGCGCTTCGAAATCCGCGTCAAATAGTACATTTTGCGGTTTTAAATCGCCGTGAATGATTGATAGAGAATGTAAAAAAGAGAGTCCTCTAGCGATTCCGAGCGCAATTAGATGACGCATTGGCCAATTCAAAACGTGTCCGTCTTGGTGAGACGCTTCTTGCAATAGCGTCGAGAGGTTTCCGTTAGGCATGTAATCGTAAACCAAAAGCCTTAGATCCGGTGGTCCGCAATAATATCCCCTCAAGACCGTGATATTCTTGTGTTTCACTCTACCTAAAGCTTCTGCTTGGTTACGGAACGTTGCATCGGTTATCGACGCACCGTCCATAAGTCTGCGGATCGATAAAACCATCCCGTCTTTAAACGTCGCCTTGAAAACCAAACCGTATCTTCCTCGGCTCAATACGTTTTCTTCGTCGAATTGTCTTGTTGCTTCTAATGTCTCAGCTAATGTAATCTTGTTGTTGAACATTACAAGCTTAGGTCCACCATTGTTGTTGTCTTCTCCTCGTGTTCCGCCCGAACTCGCTCGGGAAGTACGGGACGGGGTTCCTTTCTTGTCCCGAGTCAAACCGGATCTTATTTTGTTTCGCCATTTCCATAAACTAAACACATAACCACAACAACATAGTAACAACAACAAAGCTCCAGCTGCAGCTAGTGTTACTAGTAGAATAAGCTTTCTTCTTCTTCTTCTTCGAACTTTCGGACATTCTAAACCGAGCGGTTTACCGCATAATCTCAGGTTATCGATGAATAAAGACGAATTGTTGAAACGCGTAGCTAAAGCTTCTGGAATCTCACCTTCTAATCTGTTTCTTGACAAGTTTAAGTAGTTTAGGGAATGAAGCCGAGAAAGAATTGATGGTATAGTAGAATTCAATCGGTTCGACGAAAGATCCAATGCGGTTAGATTCGCCAATCTTGATAACGATTCCGGTATTCGACCCGATAAAGAATTCAAATTAAGCATGAGAGACTCGAGAGACGAATCCTTTCCAATCTGATCCGGAATACCCCCTGTTAAATGGTTATGACCCAAATCAAGCTTCTTCAAACGAGACAATTTCGAAAACTGAACCGGAATGTGACCCGTTAACCGGTTTGAACCGAGCTCAAGAGCCTCAAGACTCGAACAATTACCAATCTCCGGTGGGATTAAACCGGCGATCCGATTGTGAGACAACGACAACACTTGTAATGACTTAAGAAATCCATAATTCGAAGGGATTTGTCCGGTGAATAAATTCGAACTGAGATTTAAGTACCGGAGACTAACCAAGCTACTAAAACCTTCCGGTACATCGCCGTTGATCGCGTTGTTACCTACATTAACCACCTGAAGATCCGGTAACCCGAATAGCTCGACCGGTAATTCACCGGAGATTCTCTGTTTACTTAAATCCAATACCCGAAGCTTCATTAATCCTCCGACACTAACCGGGATCCGACCCGTTAACCCGCAACCACTTAGATTAAGAACGCTTAAACTCTTCAAATCACCTACATTGGCCGGAATTTCGCCGGAAAACTTATTAAACCCGAGATTAAGTACGGTAAGATTAGCTAGCTTCGTTATCTCCACCGGTACAACTCCGGTAAGACGATTTTCGTTAAGATTCAACGTTTGGAGCCCGGATAACCCGAGAAGATCCGACGGAATCCGACCCGAAAACCCGTTTCTTCCGAGAGAAATCGTTGTTAAACTCTGCATTGAACCCAAAAAACCCGGAATCTGACCCGAGAACTTGTTTCCTTCTAAATCGAAAACTCGCAACGATCTACATTTTCCGATAGTCGTCGGAATTTCTCCAACGAAAGAATTGTTCGCTACTCTTAGCTCCTGAATCGCGGTAAAGTCTCCAACCTTAACCGGAAAATAACCGGAGAATTCGTTTTCAGATATATCCAAAACCGAAATCGAAGTCAAATCAGTCAACCATAACGGAAAATCGCCGTCAATGCGATTCTCGTGAAGATCAAGAATCTCCAATTTAAGGTTCACACAATTATTTGACGGCGTAGAAATTCCCGTGAAGTTATTAACTCCTAATTGAATTATTCGCATGGAGGAATCGCATAAAAGACTAACCGGAATTTTACCGGTTAGTGAATTTTCCGACAATGAAATCACCTCCAGATTTCGAATCGTACCGAGAGTCGCCGGAATTAAACCGGTGAGTGAATTTCCGGTCGCGGTGAAATGTACAAGCGACGAACAGTTAGCCAATGCAGATGCTATTGTACCTTGTAATAGATTCGAATCTAGCCATAGATACTTTAACTCTTGTAATTGCCCTAAACTCGCCGGAATCTCGCCGGAGAATTGATTATACGAGAGGTTAATGAGCTGGAGAGAAGACTCCGCCGTGAAATTCGCCGGGATCTTACCGGAAATTGAATTAGAAGACAAATCGACGTAACGGAGGCTTTTCGAGACAGTCACGTCGGAAATATTTCCGGTGAGTGAGTTATGAGCAACGGTAAGGATTTGTAGATTCTTGAGATTAAATATCTCCGGTGGAAACTCGCCGGAGAATGAGTTGTTGTGAAGATAAATCGCTTTGAGGAAGACGCAACGGGAAAGAGAAGACGGAACGACGCCGTTTAGGGAGTTTGAGTGGAGACTGAGTTTACGGAGCTGAGTCAACTCGCTGAGTCGAGTTGTGACGTGGCCGGTGAGTCGGAGACGGGGAAGACGAAGCTCACGGACTTTTCCGGAGAAGCAGAAGACGCCGCGCCAGTCGCATGGAGCTAGTGGGGAGGATTGGTTCCAGGATTCGAGTGCGTTTAATGGGTCGTTTAAAGAGAGTTTGAAGGAAGTTAGTGCTTGAATCTCCTGTGAAACGGCGGATGTGTGAGGGAGGTCGGAGAAGAAGAAGATGACGGAGAAGTGAAGGAAGAAGATGACCGTTGCGGCCATTAGAAGAGGAGAAAGGAAATATTTTTTTGCAGAGAGAAATGTTTTCTTTGGTCTATGATATAGGAGAGGAGCGTATGGAGGGAGACTAAAACGACGTCGTTTTGTTGTTCCGCTATACGGACTATTTTGGCTCTGTATTGTTTAGTTGTTTCCCTAAAAGCAAATTATCTTTTATATGCATATAATTTTGTTTGGAGATGCTTACATGCATATTGTTTGTTTCTGTTCGTAAACTATGCATACATAACACATGTGCTTGTATGATAGTACTTGAATATAGTTCTTCACTATTATTTTTGTTTGTTATGTTTGTTGCATTAAGTTTAGAACTATTTTTCCATGATACACCATTAGTATATCATTCAACATACATTCTTTTCTTATATGCACAAACATAGTGATTTGTTTTGGTTATATGAATGAAAGAAAGTAATAAAAGAGATAATTCTTGCAGAAGACAAAGAAAAGTTTATCCAAGCTTTCAACTAACAAATGTTCAAACAAGAACAAAGTTCGCTTAAAGAGAGAATATATTATCCAATCAATTATTCGTGATAAACTGATCTACAACTTCAGATTATGTGGGACTATAATACAACATTATTAGAGGACATTATCGATAAAGAAAGAAAATCAAAATCGGTCTACAACTTGCTTAAACATTTGTAGCTATGTCTTTGATGGTACCTAACTAAACCTATAAAATTATAGACAAATGTGCAAGTTAGCAAGATTATAGCCAAATTACACAGTTTAACCAATAAATTGTTCAAGGTGAAAATTAAAGACCCCCAAAAATAATTTTCATTGGTATCAACTTTTGTTTTAATAAACTATTTAGCCGAAAACGATTTGTTTAATCAAATACCAAGTCCGTGAGTACTTCTTCTTTTGGAATCAACACAAAGTGTGGAAGCTAAGCCATTCATTTAGATGATCAACACAAGTATGTTTGCAAACACGATTGGATCTCTCTTCTACTTCATATTCTTCATCAAATTGTTCCAAAAATGCACTTGTTTCTTCTACTTGCAAGTTGGCAAGTACCAATAACTCCTCAAGTTTCTTTATAAGATGATCTTACTATATATTTCTTCATCCCCATATACATATGATTTCCAATATAAATAACCAACATCCACACTTAAGCGCATAAGAAGAAGGTTAATATTTAAAATGGTTAAGAAGCTGAGTAGCAAGAGCTGGTGAAAGTTGGAGCTTCCCCTTCAATCTAATGTTAGTATCTCTAAAGAAAAACTCAATCATATTTCATGTAAAATAACTGAGAGAGATGCGATAAGTTGGAGAAAATTATACCACTAATATGACAAAGAATTATACCACTAATATGACAAAGATAATCTTTAGATACAAGATTTTCTTAATCCCATGATCATAATTTCTGCCGCAATACATGGACCACAAAAGAACACAAGACATAAAAGCCAAAAGAGACTAGTTTAATCAAGCACAAGTCTCTTGAATATTTTCTTCTTTTGGAACCAAATCGTTAAATTCAATTCATAAATTATTTAGTTATCTAATTATCGTCAATCCGTTGTAGTCTAGCTGGTTAGGATACTCGGCTCTCACCCGAGAGACCCGGGTTCGAGTCCCGGCAACGGAGCTTTATTTTTTCCCCGTCTATGAGATAGTGGGCTTCAATATTATTTTGTCTTAAAGCCCAATAACATATTGTTATGACTAAAAAGCCCAATAATATTATTATTACTTATTCGAATATCCAAATTTGTATCCTTCCAAAAATAAGGAAAAGAGTATTCACTAATGCTCCTCTAACCTTAACCGCCGCCGGCAAAAACCACCGTCGATTTTTTTTTTATACTCTCTCTCTCGCCGGAGATCGGTGAAGAATGGGTGTACCGGCGTTTTACCGGTGGTTAGCGGAGAAGTATCCGTTGATAGTATCGGACGTTGTCGAAGAAGAAGCTGTTGAAATCGAAGGCGTTAAGATTCCGGTGGATACTAGTAAACCTAATCCCAACAATCTCGAATATGATAATCTCTATCTCGATATGAACGGGATTATTCATCCTTGCTTCCATCCTGAAGATAGGGTACGTTTGTTCGCAATTCGTAGTGTTTGTTCATTGTTTTGGGATAATTAGGGTTTTCGAAATTCACTGTTGATTCGATTCGTTGTGTTTTTCATTGTTTGGGACAATTAGGGTTTTCGAATTCAGTGTTGTTTCGATTTGTAGTGTATTTGGTTAGCTAATTTCTTCTCTTAATGAATATGTTTTTGATTGTAGCCATCTCCGAGTACTTTTGAAGAGGTGTTTCAGTGTATGTTTGATTACATTGATAGGCTTTTTGTGATGGTGAGGCCAAGGAAACTACTGTATATGGCTATTGGTAAGTTTGTATCTTTGTTATTGAGATTTCTCTTTTTTTTTTTTTTTAGCGAAGATTAGTTTTTGGAAAAATATGGATGTAAGGTTGATGATAATCATGTGTATGGTTTTAAATGGGTATTTAGATGGTGTTGCTCCAAGAGCTAAAATGAACCAACAGCGATCTAGACGGTTTAGATCCGCTAAAGATGCCTCGGATGCAGTATGTTATTCTTTGCCCCATACACTGGCATGGGGTTTCTACTGTGTGTAGTTCCTCAAGCCAGTCGTTTTTTTTATTATTATTTTTACGTTCATATGGACATGTTTCAAATGTTCTTGATTCGCTTCCTTGGATGCTTTTTTTGTCATTCGTTTAACAAGTCTACACCTTTCGATACCATTCCTTTTCAAGTGAAATTTGATAATCTTGCAGGCTGCTGAAGAAGAAAGGCTACGAGAAGAGTTTGAGAGGGAGGGTAGAAAACTTCCTCCTAAAGTGAACTCTCAAGTGGTTGATTCTAATGTTATTACACCAGGAACTGAGTTCATGGGTGTTCTGTCTATCGCGTTGCAGTATTATGTGCACCTTAGACTTAATTATGATGCTGGTTGGAAAAATATCAAGGTATTTGTAATGATTATAATTGTAGCTTCCTTATTACTCCCTTTGTTCTCCAAAGATTGATTTTTTGGGTTTTTTCCTTGTTTTTGAAAGATTGATTTTCTACACTTTACTTTATACTTTTACGTTTTACCAAATGATTAAATAGTTTTTTAATGAATTGGAAAGAGAAAATTAGTGTGATGTAGGTAATAGAATTATTGGAAAACAAAAAAGTAAGTCAAAAAGTAAAAGTAAATAATTAGTTAACACATTTATTTATTGTGTCTTAAAATGTGTGAAAAACCCAAAACATCAATCTTTGGAGAACATAGGGAGTAATTCTTAGCATTCTCTCTGTTTACACATAGTTATGCAATTGGCTAGAGTTTGTGACTAATTTTGCTCCTAACTGTTCTACTGCAAAGGTTATCCTTTCAGATGCAAATGTTCCAGGGGAAGGGGAGCATAAAATCATGTCATACATTCGTCTTCAAAGAAATCTTCCTGGTTTTGATCCAAATACTCGGCATTGCTTGTACGGATTGGTACGATTCTTCATTTTCTATATGTACTTACACGAAAACTATTGTAAAGTCTTATTTGCTTATTCATTTTCTTGGCCTGCACTTCCTTTTGGGTTATTAACTGGTGAGGCTCATTTTGACCTGTTTTCATTGACAGGACGCTGATCTGATTATGTTGGGCTTGGCTACCCATGAAGTTCATTTTTCAATTCTCCGAGAGGTTTGTGTTATACTCTTCCGCATATTTTTTGTGTTCAGTTTTGCGTTTTAGGGATTCTATATGTTTTCTTCTATAAAATAACAAAGTAGAAAAGGAGTGAAGGAGACACTTGTAACCAACCTGAATCCTAAAATTTTATCCCATGATTTAGGTGGTCTTTACTCCCGGACAGCAGGACAAATGCTTCTTGTGTGGTCAAATGGGCCACATGGCTGCAGCTTGTGAAGGAAAAGCAAAGAAGAGGGCAGGAGAATTTGATGAGAAAGGTGAAGATTTTGTCAAAAAGCCATATCAGGTTGAGTTTCAAGACCTAGTTTATAACACACTATCAGCAAGTTTTTAAGATACAGTCTTTAAGTGTGATAATTTTGTCAATTCTCATGTCTTTGTTTCTTTTTTCCAGTTCCTTCATATCTGGATTCTTCGAGAATACCTGGAGTTTGAAATGAGGATTCCAAACCCTCCATTCAAGATTGATCTGGAGCGCATTGTTGATGATTTTATCTTCATATGTTTCTTTGTGGGCAACGATTTCCTACCTCATATGCCGACACTGGAGATTCGAGAGGTTTGTGTTGGATTTGGTTCACAGTAATCAATTTAATGTTTGAGGCATATGCCAATGCCATTATCTATTTTAGGTCAAGAACTTGACATATCCTTCATTGCATTATATATGATTATTGGATGAAACATATTTCTTCATATCTCCAGGGTGCGATCAACTTGCTTATAACTGTTTACAAGAAGGAATTTAAGTCACTTGACGGCTATCTAACTGATGGATGCAAGGTGCTAATTCACAGATTTATTCAGATCTGTATCCTTCCTTTACCAATATACCGTTATATGACATGGTTTTGTTTAACTTTTGCTTTTATCCGCTGCAGCCGAACTTAAAGAGGGTGGAGCAGTTTATTCAGGCTGTTGGATCGTTCGAAGATAAGATATTCCATAAAAGAACCATGTTACATCAGGTACTCTTAACAAACATACTTCTTATTGGCCTTGCAGTAGTGAGGCCGTTACCTGAGTAGCTATTTAATTGCTATTGGCATATCTGATTTATGTGACTGGCACAACAGTTACTATGTTTTAACCTATTGTATGTTTTTAAATTTTGAGTAATATTGCTTCCATAGATAATTAATACCGTCTTAGTCTTGTAAAATTTATCTAACTAAATTTTCATGGAAATTACATTGGGGTCTATATGTATCCTCAAATTTCGGAAAGGTTACGTGAATCTTGTTGAGTATCTTTATTGCTACATTATAGTCATTTGGGAACCCTTGACCATATAACACCTGCTGGAATCCTCTGCACATGATTCATTTATTTGTAACTTGATCCATTTAAATAGAATTACATGTCTCCACACTAGTTTTTTATAATCTCAACAAGATATGGATATAACAATTCGTTTTGTTATTGCTTTGGTTTATATCAGAGGCAAGCGGAAAGAATAAAGCGAGATAAAGCTCATCCAAGAAGAATGGATGATGCAGCTCCGACAGTTCAACCAGATCTTGTTCCGGTTGCAAAATTTAGTGGTTCTCGACTTGCTTCGGCTCCCACACCTTCACCGTATCAGTCTAATGATGGAAGGTCTGGTCCGCCTCATAAAGCCCGACGTGTGTCTTCAGAATCCAGTATTGGTGCTGCTATTGTTGATGTCGAAAACAGCCTTGAATCTGATGTATGCATTCCTGCCTCTGGAGCGCACTTTTATTTTTATGTCATTGTGGAGTTGAGAGCGAATGAGCTTGTATAAGTGAACAATCATCTTAATTTGTCTGCCTATTTCAGGAACAAGAGAACAAAGAAGAACTAAAGGCAAAGCTCAAGGAGTTAATCCGTGAGAAGTCTGATGCTTTCAACTCGGATACTCATGAAGAGGATAAGGTTCTTTCTAGTTAATTATTGTAATAAGATTTACATTGTAAATTGGGATTTTCTTTGTTTTTCAGTTATTCTTGGATTGTCTTTGGGTCTCCCTTCATTTCTGAAAGTTGTTTTCTATTTATATAGGTGAAGCTAGGGGAACCTGGATGGAGAGAAAGATATTATGAAGAGAAGTTCTCAGTAGTAACCCCTGAAGAAATGGAAAGAGTGCGGAAGGATGTTGTAAGTTTGAGAACGATATTTATATTTCAAATTTTGGTGCTTCCACTACTGGAGATGATCTTCTAATTTGTGTATTTGTGCAGGTTTTGAAGTACACAGAAGGTCTTTGTTGGGTTATGCATTACTACATGGAAGGTGTTTGCTCCTGGCAGTGGTAAGTTCCTACACTTTGATATTTCTTTTGTCCTGAACAAGTTCACCTACTGATCCGTTTGGATTGCTTTCTTTAGTGTGGTCTACATGTGCATGTCTAAAGTTTTTCCATGTATAAGCGCCATGAATTTTTGCTTGTTGAATTGTCGGTGATTTTCAGTTTGTTATCTGTTTAAACAGAACCTAGGAGTAATTTTAAGGAAAAATTGTTTTTCTTCTTCTTTTCTATCTGAATAGTTATTTGTTATCTTGAAATTTGTATATATTCTTGGTTTGATTAGAGTGAAATATGTTATATCTGATTATAGTGAACTTGTTATATCTATTTCTTTGTATTAGACTTTCTCTTCATATATATTTTTACTTTGATGTTGCAGGTTTTATCCATACCATTATGCACCATTTGCTTCTGATCTGAAGGATCTCGGAGAGCTGGATATTAAGTTTGAATTAGGAACTCCGTTTAAGCCTTTCAATCAACTTCTTGGGGTGTTCCCAGCTGCAAGGTAAGTTACCTTGGGCAAATTCTTTCTTTTTTCTTTCTTGTTTCGTTTCCAATGATATATATGTAATTATTACTTCGTTTGGTCAGTTCGCATGCACTTCCAGAGCGCTATAGGACATTGATGACAGATCCCAACTCTCCTATCATTGATTTTTATCCAACTGGTAGTGCTTCCTTTTCTCAAAAAGATTCTCTTTTTACTCAGCATTACGTGTGGTAACAAATTGTTTATCGAGATCTCTTTCTTCTGTTGCTTTTTACTAGATTTTGAAGTTGACATGAATGGAAAGCGTTATTCATGGCAGGTAAGCCTCTCTGTCTTTCCTGATTGCTTGCTTACTCATGTATTAGAAACACAATCACTTAAATTTTCAAACTATTTCACTTTTTTATCCTTAAAAGGGTATTGCTAAGCTGCCTTTCATTGATGAAAGACGCCTTCTAGAAGCTGTGGAAGAAGTGGAATTCACGTTGACGGTATACGTCATTCCTTCATCTTTTATGATTTTCTTCAGATCACAATGTGTGCTTTCAAAAAGATGGACTTTTAAGTGTTTTTTCTTCAATTTTGCAGGATGAAGAGAAGCGTAGGAACAGCAGGATGTGTGACATGCTTTTCATAGCAACGTCTCATCGCCTTGCTGAGCTCATCTTTTTGCTTGATAATCATTGTCGGCAATTGAGTGAAAGGGAGAGAGTAGACTATAAGGTTAAGATCAGACCTGAGCTCAGGTTTGTAAAACAAATTTAACATAACTTATACTAGTTAGTTGGATATTTCTTGTTTCCTGATGTTCTTATGATTACTTGCAGTGATGGTATGAACGGCTACTTGACTCCGTGTTCAGGGGAGACTCATCCGCCTATATTCAGGTCCCCAATGGAGGGTATGGAGGACATCTTGACCAACCAAGTCATGTAAGATCACAAACCTAGTTTTTAAAAATGTTCCTAGCGTAAATTTTGATAAAACATTCAAAACTGATTTATTCTCTTTGCTTCTCAGATGTTGCATTTACAGACTACCAGATGATCATGAACACATAACCAGGCCTCCTCCCGGTGTCATCTTCCCCAAGAAGGTACATTAGACCACAAAGTCTTTGTCGATTTATCGATAAATCTTCTAGGTAGCTTAAATTGGTTGTTTCTTTTTTTTCTCGTTGTTCAGATTGTGAATGTAGGAGATTTGCAACCCCCACCAGCTCTGTGGCATGAGGACAACAGGAGACCAATGCATAATAATCATCATGGAAGGTAACAGGATCATTAAACCAAGTTAAAAAAGCTTTGTGTCACCAAATCGGTATCGTTGAATAACAAAACTGTTAATTTAGGCAAAACCCGCATGGAAGTGTATCTGGGAGGCATCTGGGGGACGCAGCACATCGTCTTGTCGCCAACAGCATACAGACGAGAACAGACCGGCATGGATATCAGACACAAACAGATGTACATAATCAGCATCCTCCTGGTTACGGCTACAACCATCCTCCGCAGCAGTACGTTCCACCAGTTCCTTACCAATACGGTGGCCATAATATGGGTCCACCTGGCGTGCAAGGATACGCTCAGCCACCTCCTTATCAAAGTCGAGGTGGGTACCAACCTCGTGGAGTCACTGGGAGATTCCCATCAGATCCTTACCCGAGCCAATCACAGGGAGGTCACCGTGACAATAGACGAGGAGGGTATTCTGATAATTATCATAATCAACATCAACAACAACAATGGCAAGGTCAAGGCGGGTCGGATCATAATAATAACCCGCGAGGAGGGTACGGCGGTCAGCATCATCATCAGCAAGGTGGGGACCGTGACCGGGACCGGGACCGGGACCGTGACCGTAGAGGTGGAGGAAGAGGAAGAGGAAGAGGAAGTTATCATAATGACCAAAGCCAAGGCGGGAATCCTAGACATTGATATTAAGCACAATCAATGGTACTACTCTTGACTCTCTTCCTAACCGTATCAATCATCAGGTGTAGTTGAATTTCGTTTCATACGGTTTGTTGTATCATTAGAATTGGCTTGCTCTTGGTCCTTGTCTTTATAAGGAACAAGAGCACAGCTGGAGAAAAAACTATAGGGTTACATACATTAGTTGTTCTTGCAGCTTGCAACAATGTTTATCATTATTTGGTGTATCATTTTTATTTACCCATGGTTTGTATTTGTATCTTCTTTCTTAAACTGATTGTTATTTATCTTTCAATAAACTAAAGAAGGGTTTTTTTCTTATATTTATCTTCAATTTTGCAGTCGTCAATATCTTCACGGTTTAAAATCTTGGTATACAAAACAGCTAAAATCTGAAGTCTCTAAGCATCGATTACAAGTATGATCCAAATAAAACTAGATTTACTAAATGCGTAATCTAGAATCAACCATTTGCCTGCATAATTGGTTACAAGAATCAAAGCATGTTACAAAGCACATGTTCTGAATCTTGAACCCAAAAAAATCATTAAGATAAAAATTGAAGGGAACAGTAGAACATTAGTTTAATGATAAAAAAGATAATTAAATATCAGAGTATTTGATTTGATACAACAAATATTCAAAATCTTTTGCTTTTTCTTCACTTCAAGCTTCTCTACTGATTCCTTTATATATGTTTCTTCAACTTCGAATGTTTTTATATAACTCCTTAGGCAGTTTTCCTCCGTTTATGATCCCTGCAAAAAAAACAAATTTGTGTGAATATTCAAGATGATGATTAAAGAGTTAATCAAAGTCCGTGTATAAACTAACTAACCTATCCGTATGCGAAGCTTCCTCAGAGTTCTTCCTTTCCAACCACTTAACGCATCCTGTGTTCTCCTTAAGTAGCGATCCAGCTATATGCATTACCTCTTCATTGAAACTGCACAACGATACCAAGAATTCAAACTTTTGCTCGTATGAAATCGCAGCACATTCTGCAATAGTCATCAAATTCTTAACAAATATACTATTGTAATTGACGAAAAGCTAAGAGACTCACCTTTGGACTTCAAGGCGTAACGTAGTCCCGATTTTTAGCGTATGCCCTTTATGCGATCTGCTCACAAAACAACCTTCACCATCTCTCTGCATAGAACAAAAGATTATAGTCATTCAAAGGAAAAAGTACATCCATCAAGAATATATCAGTCATACAGAATTACCATTTTGTACTTGAATTCTTCGCGGATATCAACATCCGTTATAACCGCAGCAGAAAAACCAAGAACAACAACATGAATAGACTCTGGAGAAATCGTCACAATTTTCCCTTCTACATAAACAAAAAAAATCAAGCACTGCTTCAAACACATTATAGATCACTAGCGAGAGTAATTGTTATATAATTAAACAAAATTGAAATGAGATGTTACTTACCAACAAAACTATTGGGTTTAGGATCAAATAAGAGTAGTTTAGCTTGTACTCTCACACCAAAGTAAGGATGAAGTCCTGATAGGATTTTAGCTTGTTTGCTTTTCAAATCAGCAGCATCATAAGCCAATAAAACCCCATCAAATGTTTCATTATACCTTCAAAAACATAAACACTTAAAGTAACCACACAACAAAACTACGCATTCATAGTGAATGAAACTTAATCTTCCAAAGAAATTGAGAAATTGGTACAAAACTAAGTTATCTAATCTGCCTAATGTAATTGGTTCTTGTAACATCCACTAGGAATCTACAAAATTAGTAAAGTATCACAACCCAATAATCAAAATTTGATTTTTAATCGACCCAAAGAGAAAAAAAAGCAAGCTTTAGGAACGAACTGGAATAGAAGAGAACTGAGCTCGCGACAAATCGCTTGATAAACGTATCCGCTCTTTGAAGGATGAATGTAAACCATCAATTCAGCGTTTGAGAGCTTTAAACCGTCCATGGTAGTTCAAATTTCTTGATGATAACTCAGCACCGGCCAAAAAAAAAAAAAACAAAAAGAAAGTGAAGAAGACGATGGCTTCGTCGTCTAAAGAGGAGACTAGGGTTTTAGGTTTTTAACCGAATTACCCGGTTCGCTGATTTTAACATTGTTTACCCAATTTTCCCGGGTTTAAACCGGTCAGAACAATAATCAAACCGGACCGTTTTGTTACCATTTTGCGTTTTATTCGGTGGATAACTTTTCTAGCTTGCTTGTGTTATTTGATTAGTATTTGTTTTTGTTCTTCTCAAATTTTTGGATTCTTAGAAAGACAAAAAACTAAATGTTTATGTAACACTCATTAACAACACATCAAGCAATACACAACGATGAATAATAAGCACACAAATTAAAAAAAAACAATTGCATAAAAATGAAGCAATATGATGATTTCAACCAACCAAAGCTTCACTTCAATGATTGTAATGCAGAAGAGGTAGTAATAAGACTAGACAAGAGACCAACGAGAAGTGCATTGTTGTAAGTAGTTGGCTCGTTCTGCCTCACGTTGATTCGTGTGTCGTGGTAAGTTTCGTTAAAGAACGGTCCACCTACGAGTGCACCATATGCTATGTTTGGGTTTGGTTTCGTCGAGTTAAAATACTCGAATCCATCTAAACATCCCGTGGTTGCGTCTGCAGGAATTGAAGCGCCTCTATGATGGATAAATTCCGGGTATTTGTCTCCGTAACCAACCACGAAACTCGTTCCCATCGGATTCTTCCCCAACATGTAATCAGCCTAGAGGAACAAACTACATTTAGTAAGTCTTCTTTTGAGTTTTTGTTTCTGTTATTGTTTGTTACCTGTGATTTGGCGAAATCTCTGAGCTCGGTTGCTTTGAAGATTTTTCCGTCGCAAGATATTTTATGAATACGGGAAGTGAGCATGTAATCGCTGAAAAGTGAGGCTAAGAACGCTGCGGAAACTGATTGTTGCAGCCCGTTCCATTCACTAACCATTACAAGTCCACCTATTCAAGAAGAAGAGATTTAAAAGATCGAACGAACGTTATAAGACTTTGAATCGAAGATGGTTTATGTTTCTACGCAATACCGTTTGTTCGACTTTTTGTCGCGGTTGGAGATTTTGGTAAAAGCCCGCACATAACAGCTTTAGCTGTGTCCCGATAACTTTTAAGCCCCTTGCTTCCTGATAAATCCTTCTTAAAGAAAAGTAACCTCGATAATAGTACCTGCATCGATAAGTAAATGTTATACGAACGTAAACAGAAGAAAATGATTCAACAATTTCTTCGTCTTCTTCCGAATCTAACCTGTGTTCCTGCAAGCTTATTATCCCAACTAAACCAAGTCGGATTTCCAAAGCTAGCAAATTCATTTCCATGTTTAGACACATAATCGAGGTAAGTTTGATCTTCCGTCGCGTGGTATAACCAACTAGCTGCCCATAGTAGCTCGTCACCATACCCCGTCGAATTGTAATACTTGGCAACCTCTGGTATGCTAACACTGTACAAGCCTCTTATACGATCCGCAAAATCAAACAACTGCTTCGCGTGTTTCAAAAGCGTATTCGAATACGAAGGATCACTATCTTTAAACACTAAAGAAGCCGAAGCCATAGCTGCTGCAGTTTCCGCAGCAACGTCGCTCCCTGGAGTCTCTGCATCGATTTTAGTACTCGGTCTCTTCTCTTTCATCGCCTCTGGTCTCTCCCAGCATGGATGATCTACTTTCGGATCTCCCACCTATACCGAAAATTCCATAATCAATCACACAACACTAAGAAAGAACTTGAGACTCATTCTGCTTCAAGAAGAGTTTCAAAACCTGGATATAGAGCACATTATCAGAAGGATGAGCATTGATTAAGTAATCGGTGATCCATTTAAGCGATTCTTTCGCGGGATCTAATTGATTCACTACTTCCATTTGATCACCATACTCAAGAATTGACCATGATAAAACAGTAGCAGTGAAAGCCATTGGAAAACCAAATTTTATATGATCTCCTGCATCGTATAATCCTTTCGATAAATCGAGATCCGCGTCACTTCCATCTTTAAGACCTGAATCTCCTCTCCATGATATCTTATTGTTCTCCAATTTTCCAGCTAAAATAAACCAAAATCACAAGAGTTCACACCACAACTCGTCAAATTCATGCAATGTATACACATATACATCAAAATCACTAGAAATCAATCAACAATTTGGCTAGATTCATGCTATATATGGAAACTTTCAAATCTGTAGCTTAGTTTGGTAAATCTCGAGTTCGAAATTGCATCTAGTAGCTAAATTTGGTAAATCTGGAATTCGAAATTGCGTAGAACGTGGAAACACGACGGTTATGAATTGAAAATTTGAAAAAAAAAGTGAAGAAGAGTTCCTTACATTTCTGGATATCGAGGAATTGTAAAGCGAGCTTAAGAGCATCGGAGTATTTCCTATCAATGGCGCCGGGAGGACCAGGGACGGGACCGGAACCGTCATCGGATTTCTTCATTCGCGATTTGACGGTGTAAACGACGGCGAGTATAACGGCGGCTAAGACGATAAACGCGATAAACCAACCGCACCAACCTCTTGACTTCGATTTCTCCCCCATTTTTTTTTTCCGTCGGTGAAGTTCCTCGTTAGATCCGACGTCAATGCATTGATCAGAAAAGAGAAATTAGCTTCTCCGATCTAAGATTCCGATATTGAATTCGAAGATAGGAAGATTTTTGGAGAAGAAGAAGAGTGGAGAGAGGAGTCACTAACACTACTACTTGAAAATCTCTAAGTTTTTAACTTTTTAGTCGGTGGAGTATGAAGCGGGATTTGAGATCTATGTATTATGTTGTTCTCTATGCTTTTTCTTTATTTAATTTTTTGTAAATGTTTTTTTTATATTATCACAAATGTGTATAATTACTGTTATACCCTACCCCTTACCATGGAATAAAACTGTTGGTTGAGTCGAGATCATAGATGATTTCTCTTGGTCAGTGTCACATCGCTGGTCCCTGTATCATTTATTACTAGTGCAATCACATTAATTTCATAAAATATTCAGAGTCCAATAATGGATTATTAAAAGAATTAAAAACATAACAATAAAAGAAACAAAAATTAGAATACGTTTTGTCTAACACTAGTGGTTTAATTTGGAAAAACAATTAAAAAATTAGTTGCTAAAATTGTAATTGTGAAAGCATTATAACAGGTGTGTTTTTGTCGGTGAGTATTCGCTTATTTATCTGAAAAAATTATAATTTGAAACTACTGGGCCTGGGCTTTTGATTTCGGCCCGTTTAGAAACAGTCCACGTCCTAATGATGGATCCGCCAAATCCCTAGATCCCGAAATTTGTTTTTTTAATCCCTAGAGAGAGAGATTCTGGATTCCTCGTTTCGTTCAGTCTTATCGGAATCCATGGAAGGACTGATCGTGCTCTAATTTCCATCTCCAGAATCTTTTTAACAGGTTAGTCTTTAATAAGCTAATATAAAGCTCCACACTTTTTTTTTATTTTTATCATTTCTGAATCTCTCTGGGTTTTAATGTCGATCATGCGAAATCGTTAATGCTATTGGGTTTTTCAAAATTCGAGGTTTTTATATTTTGATTTCGAGGTTAAATCGTTGTGTAATGAGTTTAATTTCTTTTATTGAATTTTAGGGATTAGTTTATAATCACGCAATTTCTGAGGTCATTTTTTTGATTTCTGGTGTTAAAGTATCTTAATTGTGTAACAGTAAGTAATTATTTTGGTGGATTTGTTGTGATAAGTTACGGTTTGATATTCTTGTTACAGACTTTGAATCTCTGATCCTGATGGATACTGAAGCTAATCAACAACAAAAGCAAGATCGATCATCGAGAAAGAGATGGACTCCGTCTCTAGACAAGCTTTTAGCTGATTTGGTGATTAAACAGATTCAATTAGGAAACAGACACAACAATGTGTTTGACAGGAAAGCATGGAATTCAATAAGAGACGAATTCAACAAGGAGACGAAGCTTAACTACAACATTAATCAACTGAGGAAACATCTCAATGTTCTGAGAGTACGCTATAATACGCTCAAATCTTCCCGTGTTGGAAACGACTTTGTTTACGAAGAAGATACTTTAGGCTTTGACTTGTGGGAAGATCTCGGTGTAAGTCGGACTTTTTAGTCTTTTTAGGTTATAGCATTTTATCTGTTGCTTTTGTTGAGGTTTTCGATTGTGGTTTACAGGTGCAGCCAAGGAATGAACCGGCGAAAGTTAAGGAATGTCACATTTACGAGCAGCTTTGCGCTATATTTGCTGATGATTGCGCGAATGGTAAATACGCTCAGTCGAGTCATTATGAAGGATTAGAAGAATCAATGCCAAATCAAACCTCGGAGAATTTACCAACACCGCAAGAGAACACGAATTGGGTGACGAGAAAAAGGAAGAGAGAACCGGATTCACACCCGATCCAGATTGATCCATCTTCATTGGAAACCATGGCAGGTGCTTTGTCTGACATGGTGAGTGTATTGAGATCAAGGACGGCTGATTCGAAAACGCAAGATGAAAGATTTAGTATCACAAACTGCATCAACGTGCTTGACGAGTTTGAGAATGTGGATGAACACGTCTACTTTACTGCGTTAGATCTTTTTGAGAATCCCGGTATTAGAGAGACGTTCATGTCTCTTAGAGATAACAAGCTACGGTTAACGTGGTTACAAGGTAAGTGCAGGAACTTTCTCCTTCAGTTGCATAGCTAGGTTTAACTCTGTAGCTAGCTAGCTCATTGTTGTTTGCAAAGTAAAACCAAATAGATTTGGTCTTTTGTACAACTTTTTTCTGGTTGCTAATGATAAATAGTTTCAGAAGTAACATTTTAAGCAACTTTGCAGCTGCGACGTTGTTTGTAGCATTGTCAGTCATTACTTGTACAACTTTTCCTACGCCAATATCTTCAGTGCACATATCTATGTACTTAAAGATAAATTCACCAGTGTGAGAATCTTTACAAGTATCCTGTGAGGAAAGAAAATATGTACCTCCTCTAGAATTAACACACAAATTCATTATGCTTCTCCTTTTCATATCAGTCCATGCATCTGTTATTATAGGGCAGCCTTGTTCTTCCCATTCTACTTCTAGACCTTTTAACTTTTCTTTTGTCTTCACATACTCTTCATTTAACTCAATTGATATTGACTAGGAGGAACCCAACCAGGACCAAACTGTCCTAATGCTTCAAAATATAGCAAGAAAGGCTCACTATCAATCGCATTGGGAATACTAGACAAGTACATCCAGCTAGCTAAATACTAACGAACTATGTTATGTGTCTTCTCTTTAGAAATCTCATCATGGATATTTTGTTGCCTTTTTTGTCCAGCCAAAGAAGCTTCAGGGTTAATGCAGCTCGCAAATTTTTTCATAGGACCTTAGAAGTGAGGAGTTTTGCATTCTCCTGGCAGTTCATCATCTAAAAGAGAAGTATCTATACTAACCTCTGATCTCATAGCTTGCTCATGATTTCTCTTGTTCGTTTTCTTGATCTTCACTTCCATAAGAGCATTCTTACACTTATCAGGATCCTCTTTGGTTGAATGTAGACAAGATGAAACATTCCTTTTTTGGTGAGCAATATATTCCTTAATTCTGAAATTATTTTAATCGGCAAAGTCAACGTTTAATTGAAAAAGTCAACGTTTATTTAGTTCTCCGCTTAATGAAGCGGTAATACAATATTCGCGGCCGAGAGTGTCCTAGGCGGTCGATTTTTTGAACAGAGGATTGAACAAACCATTCAAGATATGAAATGCCATAAAGAAGAACAAGACACCATCGGCCATCCATAGATGTACCCTTCTTCTGCTACGATGTTGACTAGTTACGCTAGACAGATATATGGTCCCATTCGTGTTCTTCTTCTACTTCTTGTTCTTTTACTTCTCCAAGTCCACTCTTTGTTAGCATCAACCAAAAAGTCAGTGATTCAATCAAAATCATCAAAGTTTCACCAAAGTTCTAAAAATCAACTTGAAGATATAAAAACTTGCCTTTGATTGCTTCTTCTCCCCGATAGTACTAGTATTGAATAAAACAGAAATCAACTTCCTGCTTAGGGCATCTCCATTGCAAACACCAGAGGGTCTAAAAATGTGTTTTTGTAATATAAAATTATTAAAATTTGAGTAAAAAGAAGAAAGAGAGTGTTTTTGTGGGGTATATTAAAATATAAAATTTAAGTAAAAAGAAGAAAGAGAGTGTGTTTAAGTATAAAATTAGATCTTTTGGAGAGAGAGGGATCTAATATTAGATTTTTTGGAGAGTGTTTTTGTGGGGAAGAGAGAGTGTTTAAATATAAAATTAATAAAAGTTGAGTAAGAGAATGTATAAAGTTGAGTAAAAGGAAGAGAAAGTGTGTGTTTTAATAATTTTATATTTTTAGAACATTTTTTTAGATCCCTCAGAGCACGAGCAGCGGTGAACAAAGGTATCATATAATATAAAATTATTAAAATTTGAGGAATAGGAGGAAATAAAGTGTTTTTTTGTAAAAAAATGTGGTGTTTTTAAATATAAAATTAATAAAAGTTGAGTAAAAAGAGAAGATTGTTGATGATATTGGAGAGATGGTATTAGTGGGTTGATATTAAAAGTGGGTATCAATAGTAAAAGTGAGTGTTTTTAAATATAAAATTAATAAAAGTTGAGTAAAATGAAGAGAGGAAATGTTTTTTGAGTAAAATTGAGTAAAAAGAGAAGATTTATTATTTTTTTAATCTGATGATACTCTAAAGTATCAGGAGTGTTGATGCTCTCAGGATCTGCAATGGAGATGGCCTTATAGGCCTCTTAACGAAAGTCAACTCCTGTTTGACAAACCAAATAAGTGTTATCGAAATATTTTCTTTGAAAGGCCAACTTAAGTAATTAGTGGGGAATGGAAACTTGTGCTCAGATGGGATTAGAGCACGACAAAAAAAAAAAAAAATTAGAGTACGACAAATGTATAGATACACTCAAACTGTGTTTCTACATAATTGGGTAAACTGTTTTTAATTATACATTAAAGATACTTTTTTCAAAAAAAAAATCCTTAATTTTGGTGCTTTTAACCAAAACATAATAGTATATTTTAAAAGCGGGGGATTATGTTTAGAGAAGGCAGCGATGCTTACATTCAATTTATGATCTCTGCTCTTAAGATGCATGGTAAAATCTTCAAAGCTTCCAGAGATGATAAACTTTGGTCGCTGATAATGTTGGACATAGACATTCAACAAGTCGGGGAGAGAGAGAGAGAGAGTGAGAGAGAGAGAGAGAGAGAGAGAGAGAGAGAGAGAGAGAGAGAGAGAGAGCACTCTAGAACCAGGAGAGAAGTTAGGACATGCCAGCAGAGTGGTGTGTCCCATACCTTCTAACCCGGAAAATGTATAATATATGGAAGAAGATAAAAGAGCTTTCTGAACGATACCAACATAAGACAAATGAGTGTCACGAAGCATGGATGTCACTGACCTCTGCCAATGAGCAACTAAAGAAAGTGATAATGGAACTTGACAATAAGATGTACAAGGCGCGCTCTGTAGGTAATGTATAATCTGCCACATGACACATTTGTCAATCCAGATTTGTTAATTTCTCATTTTAATACGGAGGTTTTCTGCTTCTAATTTGGTGGTTACTTGAAACAGACCAAACTGCGGTGATGCAAGCTGATTGTTTGAAGAGTGTCACTAGAAAGTATGAGAATGACAAGAGACGTTGGGCCACTGCAATTGCTAAGCTACAGGAGAAAGTAGAAGTATTTATGTATGTACTGTTGTATCACAACTTCTCTGCAATAATCATGTTGGCTTAATGGAGATAGCTGATGTGTACGTACGTTTTCTTCAACAATTTACTACATATGTAATTGAGGTATCTAAAATTTGTCAACTTTCAATGGAGTTCAGGCACTCGGTGAGTTTACCTCCACTCATTTAGTTCTCAAGATTGGATTTAAAGAGGCAATTCCGTGAACTAATAAAGCAAATCTCTCCAACCCCGTCGCCGGGAAATTTAACAAGGCCGGAGTAGATGGGTTACGGACCACCGTAGAGATTCTCAGCGAATAAGCAAAAATAGAAACGCGACTATATGCTGCTTCTGCTCTGTTTTACCTCTCTTCCAGTGAAGATTACAATACATTGACCAGAGAAAATCCAAACGGAAAAGTATAAAAGAAATCATCTAGCGCCACAGAGTTTAGAGTTTCTTGCTCAGCAAAAAAACGTTCCCAAGTCGCAATGAATCTCATGACCCTTCATCAAACCACCGTTTAGGTTCGTCTCCCTCCAACACATAGTTCATTATGTCTAACAAATACGACTAGCTCACTTTATAGATAGACTAGATTTGGACCCGTGCCAAACACAGGATTATATATGTAGTGGATAGAAAAAATGATTTTTGACTTAAACTCTATAGACAATAAATAATTTGGATTGTTGTTTCATTTCTGTATAGTTATTATTTTATTTGTTAAAAAGTTAATTATTGCAAAAATGACATAAGTACAATATTTTGCAAATTTTGGTCTTCAAAAACTTATAAAAAGACGTTTAGAAAAATATTCATGCAAATGAAAATATACAACCATAAGATATATTTTTATAATCAAGAGTTGGATGCTAAAACAAAAACAAATCGGACATTGTCTAAACCATGTTTAACTATTTTTATCTACATAAACTAATTAAATTTTTAGATGTGATGTACTTTTAAATTTAAATTTTAAATTTATTTTTATCTACATAAACCAATCATGTTTTATTAAAAAATAGTTACATCTAAAAACTTACAGCTACAACTTCTAAATCTACAACAAAAAATTCTGCATAAAAAAAAATGTACAGCTACAACCAAATAATTTTTACAACCCAAAAATAAGGCTTTTGGTTTTTGACAAGTTACAGCCTGAATTTTTTTTTTTTTAGGTTGTAGCTTTGAAAAAAAAAATACATCATGATTGGTAAAAATTAACAAAGCTTTAGTTTTAGGAAGAAAGCTACAACATGATTGGTAAAGATTTTGTAATTTTTTTTAAAACATGACTGTAGACTAAAGTTAAAACCCAACCAATCACCTCCATAATCCAAAATTACATATGTTATGAAGTAATATATAGAAGAACATGATTCTCTAAAATAATGAAACTTAACCAAAAACTAATCTAATTTCAAGAATTTTTGAAACAAAAATCATAAGTTCAAAAGGAAAAAAAAATAGTAATACACCATATCTTTAATGACAACAAAACAAAAACACATCGCCACAAAATCAATATTCTTTACCAAGAAAATACAATAATAGATAAGGAAAACATAAACAATTGAAAAATAGACAAAACAAATATATAACACTATCAAACGAAACATATACACAAATAGCAACATATTTTTTGAATAAATCATTTAAAATATTGGGTTAATTTGCTCACTAGCCAATAAAAAAATTATAATTAGTAAAGTAGCAAAAATTAGCTTATGTGTCATAATGATGTCCAATAGATTTATGTTCAATGGTTATGAATTTAGTTATAGATTTTTTTTTGGTTATTACTCCTAATTCTCCTAAAATGTTTACCATGCAACCCACTCGTAGCGTGGGGAACCCCTAGCAAATTATAATGAGATTCATCACATGCGCCTCAAACGTATTTGACCTAATTATAATAAGCGAGGAATTCCGGGCAGACTTGGAGCAGATTCCAATTCCAGAATCTTTTTCCTGTCTAGAGAGGATAACAGTCTTTTAAAGGAAGGGCAGCAAAACACAGAAACCAATCGTTTCTTCCTCCATTGTGTCGCTTAAGAAGAAATTATTAAACAATGGAGACGGAAACCGGGAGAGGTGGCAATACCGTGTTGCAGGCGCATCAACATGTTTCCCCAGCGAGGGGAAACTTCCACAGTGTAAAGGTTGAGGTGAAAAAGCAGTTATGGCTCTCTGCGCCACTAATCGGCGTGAGCATACTGCAGTATTCCCTCCAAGTCATCTCGGTCATGTTTGTCGGACATCTTGGCTCACTCCGTCTCTCTGCCGCATCCATAGCCACCTCCTTTGCTTCTGTCACTGGCTTTACGTTCCTGGTAAATAATCAGTCTTCTATAGCGGTAGAATTATGATAAACTGAAATATTTGGGGTTTCTGAGTGAGAAAGTATGACCAAGCAGTGTTAGGTAGGAATATCACGTTGACAAAAAAAACTGATAATTTGTCTTCCTCTTTCTGTGGGGTATTTCAATAGATGGGAACGGCGGGTGCGCTGGAAACACTTTGTGGTCAGTCTTATGGGGCCAGACGTTTCGGAAATATTGGCATACTCATGCAGAGAGCCATGTCTGTTCTGTTGGTGCTCTCTGTTCCTTTGTCCATTATCTGGGCAAACACGGAGCACATCCTTGTAATCGCCCACCAAGACAAGTCCATCGCGAGGCTAGCAGGATCTTACGCAAGATACATGATCCCAAGCATCTTTGCTTACGGTCTTCTTCAATGCCTTAACAGGTTTTTGCAAGCACAAAACAATGTGGTCCCTGTATTTGTGAGCTCTGGAATTACAACTGCAGTTCACGTGCTTCTCTGTTGGGTCTTGGTCTTGAAGTCTGGTCTAGGATACAGGGGAGCTGCTCTTGCTATTTCTATCTCATACTGGATTAATGTCCTTCTTCTGTCTTGTTATGTCAAGTTCTCACCTTCTTGTTCCCACACCTGGACTGGTTTCTCCAAGGAAGCTCTGAGCGACATTTTTACTTTTGTGAAGCTCGGTTTTCCTTCAGCTGTTATGGTCTGGTGAGTGGCATATCAAATGCTACAGATTCATGACATTTAGTCCAAGTTCCTTGTTTATATATATTGCTTCATGATTCAGTAATATATAATATTCTTATGGACAGTCTTGAGATGTGGTCATTTGAGCTATTGGTTCTACTATCAGGCCTGCTCCCTAATCCTGTTCTTGAGACTTCTGTCCTTTCAATTTGGTACGATGAACTACATTTTATCAGTCATTTTGTTCATGTTTTCCTTAATAATATCACCACAGCAATTTTCCAGCCTAAATACTTCATTAACCGTATGGATGATCCCGGTTGGCCTTGGTGGTACTGCAAGGTAAGCATACAAATAGCCAAAAACGAGCAACAATAAAATCTTGATACTGCTGCAAATTTACTCTGTTATCTTACTTACAGCACAAGGGTCTCGAACGAGCTAGGAGCAGGGAATCCAGAGGTGGCAAAGCTGGCGGTGCGTGTAGTTGTATGCATTGTGATCGCTGAGGGTCTTCTGATCGGATCTGTTTTGTTGCTGATACGGCATAACTTGGGATATGCTTTCAGCGATGATCCAAAAGTCATCAAATATGTAGCATCGATGATACCAATTGTTGCTGCAGGCAACTTCCTGGATGGCTTCCAGTGCGTTCTATCAGGTTCTTCACACCTTTTTTATTTTAATAAAAGAATTCTACTCTGCTTGCAACTGAAGCGAAAACTGTTTCTCGTTTGTCTATTGGTAATCTTCTCTCTTTTTTGTTCTAGGGGTTGCTAGAGGATGTGGATGGCAAAAGATTGGAGCTTGCGTTAATCTCGGCTCATATTATCTTGTCGGAGTCCCGTTGGGTTTGTTACTTGGATTCCATTTACATTTCGGCGGCCAGGTAAGTAGAGCTTGAATTTTCTTGTTGCCTTAAGTTGATGTACAAGTTCCAGTGTAACACAAAATAAGAACGGTGGTTATAAGAGTCCATGACTATATCATGGCCTCTAGATATTAAATCAAGTAATACTGGGAACAGATAAAGATATCGTTTTCTGATGTGTTTTTATTAGGGGCTTTGGCTGGGGATTGTAACAGCCCTCGTTGTTCAAGTCTTGTCTCTTTCCCTCATCACCATAACAACAAATTGGGATAAAGAGGTCAAACCGAAACATGCTGCAATATACGTTTAATTTCAAATATCTGTTTGTATATTCATAGTTTATCCCTGTTGTTATGTTTCCGTACTAATGGATCTTTTTTCTTTTATGATAGGCCAAGAAAGCTTTAGGCAGAGTTGGGTCTTCAGATCAAACAACTGGAGAAGCGTGATCGTATTTATTTCGTGATCGCAGTTTAGCGTTATAGAATTAAAAACTTGTCTTTCTATTTTCAAGCTCTAGCATAAACATGAATTTCATTAGACGTATTGGTTATCAAGTGTATTTCTATTGGATTCTCTAAACTTTAATTATCCTTCGTTGATCAGCTTTGGATTAATTAGTTGGATCAAACTCTCAAATTCCGTTTGACTCGTCGATGTTTTAAAATTTTAATTGACTAGAATGTTTTTTTGGATCACTCTTAAGTAAGTCGACCAAAGCACTCCGAACGCATGTCAATCAATCAATAACTAGTATCACCTGTGGGACTAGACAGACCAATAAATTATAGTTTCATTCAACTCTGCAAGTTAGTTTGCGCCGGTGCTCCTCCGTTCACGCTCTTCTTCCTCCTCTCGTTATTGTTTGAAATCAATCTCGGAAGCATGCAAAGAAATCTAACTCCGAAGCTTTTTTCCTCCATTTCTCAGACATCGTAATGCACCTTCCACAAATATTTGAAGAAACGTACTGTGTTTTTGTGAATCTAACAACTGGAATTTCTTCACTAACTTGATTTTGGTTTGGAATTTGATTGTTTGATTGGAATTAGTTAGGTTGGAAGATTAGTGAGATGTTTGATTTGATTGGAATTAGTTAGGCTGGAAGATTAGTGAGATGTGTTTGTATTGGTATTTTGAAATTTGATTTCTGAAGAATGTATAAACTGCAATTCAGATATCAAATGGTTTGGATGCTTATTTAGAAAAAATGGGGAAAAAATTTACTAAGAAGAAGAAGCAATTCTCTCGGTCACTCGGTGGAAAATCAAGTAGGAGGAATTCTTTTATTTTTAAATTATTTAAAACATAAAAAAAAATGACGGATGTTACCTTTCCGTTAAGTCGAGGTAGATAAATGAGCATTATTTGGGGTATTAGACTGGGTAGCCGAAAAATTGCTGTATTAAAAAGCTTAACGAAATTTAGTTGGGATATTTTTATGGAATTTTCCCGAATTAAAATTTAGTAACCTAATCTTATTTAAGAGTTTTAAGGATTGGTTCTTACCTCACACGTGTCAGCGTGTGATTAGTCGATTTTTTTTGACAAGGAAAAAATAAAATACGCGTTTTATTCATCAATATATTTTTTCGTTTTATTCAATGTATTATATTTATAAATTAAAAAAAATCTACTTAAAACAACATATTTTCATAATTTTTATTAAGAACTCCTAATACGGTTGTACCATTGGAAGAGAATACAAATAAAAACTTTTCTAGGAGTTCTTATGAATTGATGATGAAAAAATTATAATAAAAAATTTGGTAAGAACCCTATGAAGAGTTTCACCATTGAACATGAGAATCAATTTGGGAAATGTTTTTGTTTCTTTTACAACCAAAATGGGAAATAGAGAATTAAAACTTTAACAAATTTTATTATATATTTTTCTACAACAATTATACGAATTAAGCGGTTATGCAATTTTTGAATACATTTTTTATTTGTGAGTCTATTGTATATGTATTATGGGGTTGTGTAGTTTTTTCTTAGCCAGTAAAAAGTAATATGAAGAAATGACCAATAAATTGTAGAAAGTTTATAAGCTTTTTAAGAGTTTATATATGATTAGTTCTTAAGATTTCACACAAGAGTTAGTATTATAAACTCTATAAATAACATACAAGATTGAATAACACAAATATTACATAATATTATGAACAGTATTGATTTACGCTTTACAATTGCAGCACATAAAACATTAATTTTTCAGTTTAACTTACACTTCATTCAGTTCTAATAATAAATGTTTGGGAAAATTCACAAATATGGGTTATCATATTTTATTTTATTTCTTATCAATTATTGTGAAAATAAATGAAAACTAATATCTATTATATTATTAAATAGGTAACTATGCACCAGAATGAAAGTTAAGTTTTTATTACAAAGTATTTTAATGTTGTCTTTTCAATTTATTTTTTAACGGATATATTCGATGAAAACACTATTCTGATTGGTTTAAGTATTCGATAAATTATATCATTGTTTTATATCTTTTTTTTAATTATGGTTTAACTAATGGATATGCTTAGTATTTGTTTTATAATTTGTAAAACGTATTTAACTAATAGATATGTTCAATAGATTCTTTTAGAATTTTTTATTTCATGGATATATTATTTATAAACCCTAACTCGTATGTGTATATATATACTAATATACCTTTCTTACTTTTGTAAATCATCGATTGTTCTTTTTTAAGTTTGAATATTTCATCGTATGTCTCTCCTCTTTATCCATTTATTCTCTTCTTGCAGATTCATTGTCGATCATGTGACTTTGATCATCATGCTTATGTAAAATTTCAATTTACTAAACCTTACGACTTCTAAGTTTTAGTGCTACTTGATCGATCGATATTTGTGTTGCCTTCCTATTTCCTTTTTGATTTGTGTTTTGTTGATTTGACGAACTTTTTTTTTTTTTTTTCCAATTGCATGTTTGGAGAAGAAAGATCAACTAGAAGCAAAATCGGTAGTCTAACACTTTCTTAGCTAAAGATGTGGCCATGTCCATGTTCTTGCTTCCTATGCAAGTTAATTGCAGATCCATGTATAGCGTTAGGGCTTTTGGGTTTAATTGTTTCAATACGTGGGTTGCAAGAACATATTTGAATGTTTCTTAGTTGCAGCCTTAGTTAACAGAGCCCTCATAACGGCGAGAAGCTCTTGCTCTCAATTTTCTTATTGTGAGCATCTTTTTACCCTCTTAATTTCCGTATCGCGAACATCTTTTTTGATGGTTTTACGTATGTTATCAAATTTTGTTTTAGAACACAATATTCTAAAAGTTTGCCTTCAAAACAAACTGATGATTATTTTTCCTAGATAATATGAATTTGTTTTCTTTTTTGATAATTGCTTAAAACATCTATCTCAATTTAGAAGAAAAAACTATTTGCCTGGTTTATAATTGTCTTAAATTTATAAAAGCTTATCCTTATTATTTTGTGTTTATCATAATTATTTTTTAAATAATATAATTATTTTCTTTTCTAATTACATGTCATCTTACTCTATTGTTATATATTCTCACGTTCTCACCTATATCTATATGGTTTCCATTGCTCTCTTTGAATATCTATATAGTGTTTTTCTTTTCCAGCCAACATTCCTTTCAATTTGATTCGAACAATAGTTGGCATCTCCGATTATATTTAGTAAAACTCAATTGGAATATCCTTGTCATTGTGGCTTCTCTCTCTCTTCTTACGTGTTCAATGGATTTCGTTTGTTCTATTTGTTTTGTTTATGAGCAGCTGAAGAACAAACGAGAAAACAGTAGATGGTGGACTGGATATAAAGATTGTCGACTGGATATAAAGATGAACAGTAGATGGTGGACTGGGAATCTTTTGTGGAAGCGGTGTGTTGCCTAATATAATGATTAAAAAATATATCAAGAAAGCTCTATAGCTCTTGATCGGTTAGATGCTTGTCTTTTAGGTCTCAAACACAACGTTCAATTTTTTTTTTTAAAAGTCAAACACAAGATTCATTTTATTCTTATTCTTTGCGAACCAGTTTTCTCACGTAGTCAATTGTATGTTGTTGTTTCAAATGTAACCTAGAGATCTATTTTAAAATATAAATCAAGAGTAATATTAGAAGCCTCAAAATTAGGACGTGAATTCTGTATACGATGTAGTCTTCCAAAATGTTTGATTTATCACAAACAACTAATGTCTCTCTACTTACATTTTTCATTGTTATTGTTCTGATGTTTTTAATTTTTGTTTTACACGGAGACAAACCTTTTATAAAATTTTTGCGGGTGTTAATATTATTAATCTGTTTATATTGCACGTTTAAAAATTTAGGTAGGCTAATTATTTTGCAAGATTAACCATCTTTATGTTTCATGTTATTATCGGTAGATTAATTTATTTCAATAACAATTTCATCTGCGTCCTTTACAAATATCTGTTTTTAAAAAAAAATTAAAATATTATAATTTAGTTATTTTTACTAACATTAGCTGCTAACAAAATCCATATAAATAATGTTTTTACCTTTATATTGTATATTTTCCATGATGGTTCAAATTCCTTTTGAGTTAAAACAATTTAAGAATTGGATCTATTTGCTGCCTATGTGCGTTACATTCACCTCCAGTTTCGTAATAACTCACATATACGTCAAAATCGAAATTAATCTACGTGTACATGTATAACTTAAAATTTGTATTCAACTATATATATATAGTCGATATCAAATGAAATATGAAAATCAACGAGTGAAACAAGAAGATTCTACCTAATACAATATAGAATATATTGGTACCACTTAAAATCCACATATACTTAGTTAACTTAGTTAATTTGAACTGATTAAAGTTAATATATTTATTCAAACCGTTCTACTTAACCATTTCCATACTACGTGTATATTTGTGAGGATTTAGACTCCCATATTAAGGTATAATAATACCTTTAATTATTAAATAATTAAAGATAAACTTTTATATTTGATAATTACTAAGCATTATGATTCATTATTCACCATTTTAGCTCTTTCTATTTTCATAAAAATATATATTGTAGTCATAATACAACAAAAAAATATTAATTTGATATGTGTATAAAGATGAAATTATCGAAAAACATGTATTATAAATTATAATGAAAGTTGAGTTTTTATTACAAGGGTTTAAAATTGTTATCTTTAAATGATTTACTAGGCATTGACCCGCGCCAAGTGCGGGATGTGTAAACTAATATATATTTAGAAACCATTTAATAAAAAACAGATCCAAAATGTTACAAATTCAATATATTAAGATGAAAAAATTGAATAAGATTATTTATTAAATTAATAACTTTATTATAAGAATAATATAAAAAAATACTATCTATAAACTAACATATTTTTTTCCAAGCAAGGATATTAATCATAAGAAATTAAAAAGAAAGTAAAAAAAAAAACAGAAATACGAATACGTTATGCCATTAGGTGGCGCGCAAGCGATACGACCCTATCATATTCGTGAGAATTGAGATGTCTTCTTAGAGTGGCTAACAGTGTACTCACCACACCTTCGGACAAAGAATACGAAAGTTCAACAATTGCATAGGCATACTCATCCGGATCTTCAATGACTCCGAATGCGATACATGCACATTTATATGTTGGATACACAAGCCCGCAAACAGTACGAATGTCTTTCGAAACACGTTGGCCCTTTAACACGGAGAAGTAAAATACGTAGATAATATGTTTCACCAATAGTTCGAGGAACATAAGCCAACCGAGAATTACGATGACACGTCTTCTATCCCACGTAGAAGTTAGTGTATTCCAAACGAATTTTGAAGAAAATTCAACATAGGTAAGGGTCCTAGTCATTTCACTATTCTGATTGTGTCGTAACCAAGATTGAAATTGTGTTGGTTGAGAACTCAGACACGAAATCGTATTGGCAATAAAACCACAATCAGAATAGATGATTAGATCAGGTATGGGAAAATGATATGTAAGAACAACACTTTGAGATCCGATTAAACTTCCACGATGAACCAAATCTCCTGATCAAAGTTACATACAAGTCGTAAATTAACCACGTTGTTAATAAAAAAATACGTGAAAGGGATAAGTAAACAACGTACCATAAATATCATCATCGGAATAACCATTAACATCAGAAAGAGACGACATGATAAGACTACAAAGAAAAAACACATACACAATGAATGAATATTATCATCCATACTTAGCCAACATCACATATCATATTCATGAGGAGAACCAAGAAACACACCTTTGATTATTCAGATAGGAGAGGAACGGAGATACAAAACGAAGAGTCTGTTGATTCTTGACTTCAAGGTATTCGTAATGAAGTATAACGTGAATATATATACAATTATAACGTGAATATATATTAGTCTAGTTTGTTAATAAATGTTAGTATTTTTTTCTTTTGGGCCAATTATCCTTTTACGTAATTAAAGTTATTAGATAATTAGCACTAAGAATATTCTGGATTGGATTGGTATGATTATTTTTGGCAATAATCCTTTTAGATGCAAATAAACGTATTAGATAACTAACACTATAAATATTCTCAATTAGATTATATGATTATTGACATAAGCAGAGCTACAAAAGATTCGGTTGACAAAATGTAGTTAATAAATTTCGGACAAAATCAAGGTAAAGTTAATACCAAATATTTTGACAATTATCCAAATTTTAATATATTAACATATTAGATAGTTTGTTAATGCAAATTTAACATATAATTCAATAGCTCGTAGATTGCAAGTTCATGTAATGCAAATTTCTTTTATTTCCTTTAAGAAACGAAACTTCTTTATACACCATGTGCACTTATCTCGAATTTTAGTACGTGGTTTCGTCGATTCATCACTACAGGAAATATGGGTATTGATAGCATTAAAAGATAGCGTTTTTTAGGTCTATGCTATGTTTGAATGAATCGCGATTTAAAGATAGCGTTTCGTAAATTGTAAACGCTATAAATGATTTAAGCGGGATTATATGAAATTGACGCGGCCAATTTTCTGGTTCTGAAGTTTAATGTCCCGCTATTGAAAATGTTAAGAGGGAAAAATGTGAAATTTTGGCTATCATTTTTTCCCTACAGCAAAAAAATCAAAAACTTCTTCTCTCTTGCGATATCACTCGATTTCTTGATAAATTGAGCTCAAATTCTGCAACTCTCACTCGATTTCTCTCGATCTCACTAGCTTTCTCAGTCTCGATCTCGATTTCCCACTGTATCCACTTGATTTATCAGTCTCTAAACTCGATTTCTCACAATCTCTCTCTCGAATCTTCAATAGGTATGTTCTCATTCAATCGTAGCTTCTTTGTTCTTTGGAATGAAAAACCATTTTGATTTGGGGTTTCGATTATTGGGTTGTGTGAACATTGATGCGGAACTTTGTGATTTTGGGTATCGATTTTGAATCTGGGTTTTGTTTCTTAGATTCAGTTAACATGCATGTCGATGTTTGGCACATTTCTTGTTTCAATTTTGATTATCGGTTTCGATTATGATGTTTGGGTTTCGATCTTATGTTGATTGAAACTGTTCTTCATTTACCAGTTTCAGAAATGGCGAAGACAAGAGGAGGATGTCAAGTTGGTTCTCGTCGTAGTAGACGTAATCAAGTCTTGGAGGTAGAAGATGTTACACCACCAGTTGCTCCTGCAACAACAGTAAAGGTGAATAAGAAAAGAAAAGCAAAGAAAGTGGGTACGAGAAGTAGTACTAGAAGCAAGAAAGTGGCTGCTCAAGATGATGAGGTAGAAGATGTTACACCGCAAGATAATGTGGTTGAAGAACCGCAAGATGATTTGTTTGACAGTGTAACACCGGAAGTTGTGGAAGAAGAGAAGGGTAATGACAAAGAAGATGTAACACCGGAGGCTGATCAGACTGAGAAAGCAATGTTTGAAAATGAGAAAGAAGATTCTGAGATAGAAGGAGAAGCTTGCTTGACTGGACAGGAACCGCAGGACGATGAAGAAGAAGCTGCCAATATGGAAGAAGCTGCCAATATAGAAGGAACTGCCAATATCGAAGAAGCTGCCAATATGGAAGAAGATGGTGTTGGCAATGGTCAAGATAATGCGATTCCTAGCAATACTGATGAAGGAAGTCAGGTACCAGAGGAAAGAGTGAAAGAAAGAAGAAAAAGAGGACTAACAAAGATGCGTAAAGTGGCTGAAAATCCTAATGAAAAGGTTTCAGTTTCTTTCACTGAATTTGGTGATCATGTTGGACCTGGTTCAGTAAAATTATCATCTTTTCTTGGTGTCCTTGTGAGTGAACGCATTCCGGTTACACTTGATAATTGGACAAACCTTGATGCAGTGACTAAAGAATCATTGTGGGAAGAAGTTCAGGTATATATTTATATGCAACAATTTTTTTTGTTTAACAAATATGAAACATGTTTGACCTTTGCTTGTTGTACTTGATGCAGGGGAGGTTTGACTTGCAAGAAGAATGGAAAAAATGTTATTTTCAAGCAAATGTGTAATACCTGGAGGGCTAGGAAGTCAAGGCTAGTGTCAAAAGTACGTGCTGCGAAGACAGCTGCTGAGAGACTAGCTTTAAAACCCAGCAACATCCCATCCAATCAAGTGTGGAACTCTTGGGTTAGGAGCAAGTGTAGCACAACTTTCACGGTTAGTAAATTTCTTGTTTATATGTCATGTCTAATAGATTTAATCACACTCATATTTATAATGTAGGAAATAAGTAACAAGTACAGGAAGATGAGACAAAATCAGATTCCTCACACCACCAGCCGCAAAGGAATGCTTCGTTTAGCTGATGATTTGGTAATAATAGTTGTCAATATCTATATATATTGTTAGCATAAAATGGTACTGAGATATGTATGTACTTTAATTATATAGAAAAAAAAGAGTTTAAACCCAAGTAAGGTGAATAGGAGTAAGGTATGGATTGCGGGACACACTCATGCTGATGGTAGACCTGTGAAGCCTGAATTTGCCGAGACTATTGTAAGAATTCTGGAACTTGTTATATTGTGTGTAAGTAATGCATCATGATCAATGAGTTTTTTTGTGTTTAAATGTTTGTCTCAGAAACAAATACAATCACTTGATAGTGAAATGGACTCTACATCAGCTGCTGATAACATAAGGGAAGATGCTGTGAGCAAGATTTTGGGAAGAGACAAACCTGGACGAGTAAGGGGGTTTGGTAGAGGGATTACGGCTACTAAGTTAGCGTTTCTGCAATCTAGAGACGCAAAGATGGCAGAAATGAAAAGTGAGATTGATGAGTTAAAGGGACTGGTTAGAGAATTAGCTGGAAAGAAGGTAATCCTTTTCATTACATTTGGTCAAATGGTCTGGTTTTAAGACATTAACAAAATTATTTTCCTTATCTCAGAAAAGTAATGGTGATACTGAAACATGTGAGAGTAGTGGTGGATTCAAAGTAGGAGTTAGAGTACAAATACTGGATTGGATTCATTCAGGAGAAGTAGTTGTTGGTGAAGGAGAATTCTGTTCTGCTGAACCGTTGTACAAAATTGGTCGTATACCAATTGGTCCTAATGCAACGGCTGTCCTTGTTAAGTCTGTACTAAGCTCAGAAGCCCCTCTCTGGAGGCCTACATCAGATGTGTTATATCTTGAGGAAGCTGTTGGATGCAAAATACCTTGGCCAATGGACAAAGTGCTTTTGTATAGGGATCGAGTCACTTCTGAAGATGTATCCATGGTAAAGATTTAATTTCCAATATAATTTTCTTGTAGTGAAGTGATATATTTCTAATCATTAGCCTCTTACATTTTAGCAAAACAAGGAAGGTGAAACTCGAAGATGCAAAATATTTGATTGGGATAATGAAGACGATGAGGTTATTGCTGAAGGTCTCGTGTGCTCATCTAACTCCAAAGATAGGGTTAACAATATTCCTCTAGGTCCAAGTGCTGTTAGTATTCAAGTTGTGAAGGTGTTCAATGATAATGCTCCTTTGTGGAGGCCAAGTGCTGATATTAGTGTAATTGGTGATGCAATTAACGAGAAAATCGCATGGCCAGTTCAAAAGATTGATGTCACGGCTGCAGCCACTCCAGATGCAACACTACCTAAAGCAGTGGTATGTTATTGAAATTAAGTTTTTCATTTGTTTGTCTGTTGATTGATGTTGGAAATTTCATTGATGTTGGAACTTGCTTCTATTATTTGCTTTGAGTTGTAGAGTCCAGGCAGCAATAGTTCCACCAAAAGTCCAAAGCAGAAGTGTTTTCTTTTAGATTGCAGCAACTCTGGGCGTAAGGTAGCTGAAGGAAGAGTAATTTCAACAGATCCAGAAGATACGTGCCATCATGTACCCCTAGGTCCAAATGCAAGCAAGGTCTGTGTAGAAGTGGCTAAGATTGGTAATGCAAAGGTCTGGAGGCCAAGTTCAGAGATTGAATTTATTTCTGATGCAATTGGTTCATTTGTAGCATGGCCAAATGATAAAATAAAGTTCGTGTGAAACTTAGATAATTATGATATTGGTATTATGTGTAAAACTTATTGTGTCTTGGTATTGTATTGCCGTTGTGGATATTAGATTGTGTAATATTGGTATTGTGATATTAGATTGTGTAATATTGGTATTGTGATAGTAGATTATGGTATTGTTACATGTTAAACCCTAAATTAAATCTCTAAACTGATGTCTCGAGTTTTAACCCAAAATAATGCTGCAAGTGTACAGACAAGAGCAGTAGTATAAGAGGTATCGAATCCACAGAGACCAAGGTTACACTATGAATTTATAGGTTCTAAAATAAAGCTAAGATAAATTAAATAGTTGGAAATGGTAACGAGCAGGTGCTCAATGCAATAGAGCAGGTGCTTGGAATAAAAATCGGATTAAAAACAGATGATAAAAGCACTAAGCCGAGATGATTCTCCGGTGATTTCGGATACTTAGGTTGAGCATCTATTCAGGGTTTTAATTGAACACGGTCTAGAACTCAAACATGAATGTAATATTGGCCCGCTTTCGGCGGTGTATCAATATCTTTGTCTACAACCTAAATACCTAAACTTCCGAGTGGATTTAGTAATGAAGTAAACAAGCCTTAATGCAATGGTTCGATATGTTCACACTCAATGGCAACGATCAATGGCGTTTTGGTTACCACCGAATGCTCATCAATGGTATTTCTAGCAACCTATATCATTTTCGGTGAATAGATTAAACCTAGAGATCATAGACTAAGTGATCAATTTAGCCTAAGCGTTAAGATTTCCTAGAGATGAAGACATAAGATTACCCTATTCGGCTCAACCATCTAAAATCCTAAATCACCATTGAAATCACCCCAACTTAGTTATGAAACTACTCACACATAAAGAATAAAATCACAACAATCAATAGATAAGAATTCATAATGGAAAATGGAGAATAAAAGGGGGTTTTAGAATTCTTCTCTAGATGATTGATGGATGATGATTCGGAAATGAACAAGAGACTTCAATGGTGGAAGTGATGATTCGGATGATGAAGAACAAGTGAAGAACAAAATACTTTTTATTAAAAACGTGAAAGAGGAACTCCAAAGTCTACTGATTATTTCGTGATCCAAGGCTTTTTTTTTTGGAGAAGAATAATCTCCCCTTTAAATACAAAATAACCAAATAAAGGAAAAAATCTAAATCCCTATTAAAAAGGAAACTAAATATATTCATAATAAAGAGAAAGAGTGAGTTTCTCCCTAATAAAAAGGGATTGCTTTGACTCATTATTCAGAGGAGATCGTGTGGGCCATCAAATGAACTTCGGCAGCCACAGCTTTATTAGGTTTAGGTTCTGGTGTCTTGGTACGAGCAGATGCTCGCTCGGACCGAGCGGGTGCTCGGCAGAGTGAAAAGTCTTATTTTTGCTCCATTTCTTCTCCTTTTCTCCATAGAGCTTCAAAAGCTCCAAATTGTGCTCCAAGGCATTTTAGAACCTGAAAAGACATCAAAAGGAAACAAAAAGACAAGAAAAACAACACAAAACCATGGGTGAATTAGGCTAAAAACCTAATACATCAACTCCCCCGGACTTGCCTTTTGCTTGTCCGCAAGCAAACAAGAAGAGTTAAATCCGGAGAAGGGGTTTGAAGGTGGGAGCTCAAATCCAAAAGAAGCATCGAAGGATTCAACAACATGTCCTAACAAGAACTAATGCGATGCACAACAAATCTTACTCAAGAAGCTTTCGCCATACTCAACTCTTATCAAAGCATTACTCCAAATCCTTAGACCCAAAAGAAATCATGCAATCAACAAAAACTCAACTCTTTAACATTCATTAACGTGTTTGGTGCGGTCTCACAATTGGAAATTGAATCAATACCATTTGGCTAGGTTGAAGAAGGCTTTTAAGTGAGGTAAAGAGGCGGTTCATATTCCTTTTGGTGGCTAACTCTCAAATGCAAGTGTCACATTTAGCAAAAGCAAGAAAGAAAAGAGACAATTGATGCATACAAGGCTAGGAATCCAAATTTCTACCCATAATCCCATTGTTGCAATCTTTCATCTCTCTTTTCTCACTACCCAATCGTTTAACCACTAGCCATTTTCGGCTAAACCTTTCGAACTTCCTCTTATCTTTTCTTTAAATTTCCGAATCCTAGGGAATTTTCTTTTCTTAGCACTAGCTCTTTCTATCCTAGCATTCTCTAATATATTTTCCTTTTTTGATTTATTCTAAGAGAATGCTAAGTCATCATTTTTTTTCTTTTAAACACTTAGAGCTATGTACTTTCTTTTCAATCTTATTCCCTAGAACTTATCCTTTCTTCTTTTCTTTCTTTTCACACTCAACCACAACCCAAAGATATTCAAATAAGCACTCAACCAAATCGGTTTCATTCCCCACCTAAGACTAGTCTTAGACACAAGAAACTAGTCTAATGGAAACTTTGCCTTGTCGTCTCTAATGCTTGCAAGATTTTGCCAATGCAACACAAAGAAAAAGGCCTCACTCGAAGAACATATGCAAGGGTTTGAATGAAATGGTCGGGTTTAAAGGTGTGGTACTATCCTCATCTAAAAGATGAACTTAGATCGAGATAGCCATTCAAATCAAGATAAGAGTGGTAAAAATTAGGCAAACATGATTTGAATGTAAAGTGTTTATCCATAGTTATGATTCAAAGTCCAAAAGTGAGAAAAATTAATCAAGATTAGGTTCAAGTTGATAGAGTTGAATCTAGATCATGCAAGTTTCAAATGAGTTGGGATTTTCAAAGAAATAAGATTCGAGTATGGATGAGCCTCTAATTCATGATTGTTAATGCATCGAAAAAGTTCTAATGAGGGCATATCATGGAATCCTAAAATGAGTCTTTACAAGGAAATTTCATCATTGCTCCCTATGCAAATGCAATCCTAGAATGCTCTAGACTCGATCCTAGCATGAAAAAGATAAAAATGGTAATGCCATGGGAAACTATATGCATTTTTTTTTTTTTTTTTTATGCATAAAATGCAAAGACTCAAAGCAAAAACAAAACAATTAAAAACTTGGTTAGACAATAACCCACTCCCCCGGACTTAAATTTCACCGTCTCGGTGAAAGAGAAGTACCGAAAGAGTAGATCAAAACAAGTTCAAATGAAAACAAAAATAAAACAAAGATGGTATAAACAATGATTATAGAAGGTGAAAGAAGATATCACCCTGAAGTAGCGTCGTCTCCATCGTCATCTGTCATCCTCCTCCTTCTTCGTCTGGCTGGTTGGTCCGAGTTGGTGCCCGAATGCTAGCGAGCAGGTGCTCGTTCGGAACGAGCAGGTGCTCAGAAAGTTTTTACCCTTTTTCCCAGAACATAGGTACTGAAACTCAAGTGAAATGTTAGTAATAAAAGGAGTTTAAAATCAGATTATGTACAAGAAACCTTACCGGTGGGTTGCCTCCCACCAAGCGCTTGGTTTAAGTCGTTAGCTCGACTTTGGAACCTTTTAGGCTCGAGGAGGGTCACTAAAAGTGACGGAATCAACTTCTCCTATGTATGTATCCACAAGATATGGCTTGAGACGTTGACCATTAACAACAAAATCACCTCCTTTAGTGTTCCACAACACTACGGCTCCATGTGGTTTCACTTCTTTTATAGTGAACGGACCGGACCATCTTGACTTTAGCTTCCCTGGGAACAACTTAAAACGAGAGTTAAACAATAAGACTTGATCGTTAGGAGCAAAGTTTCGAGGGATAATCTTCTTGTCGTGGTAAGCTTTGGTCCGTTCCTTGTAGATTCGGGAATTGTCATAGGCGAGATGCCTAATCTCTTCTAACTCATGTAGCTGCATGGATCTCCTCTCGGACGCACTAAGGATGTCATAATTAAGCCGCTTGACAGCCCATGCCGCTTTGTATTCCAACTCTACCGGTAAATGACATGCCTTCCCATACACCAAATGAAAAGGCGTTGTCCCCAACGGAGTCTTATATGCTGTCCTATATGCCCACAAAGCGTCATCTAGCTTATTCGCCCAATCCTTACGCGTCGTACCGACCGTTTTCTGCAAGATACTCTTTATTTCTCTGTTGGAGACCTCAACTTGTCCACTAGTTTGAGGGTGATAAGGAGAAGCAACCTTATGTGTGACTCCATTCTTCCTTAACAAGTTCTCAAAAACCTTGTTAATGAAGTGTGAACCTCCATCACTTATCACAACCCTTGGAATTCCAAATCTAGGGAAAATCACCGTCTTGAGCATCTTGGTAACTACTGCAGCATCACAAGTCGGGCTAGCCTGTGCTTCGACCCACTTGGACACATAGTCAACGGCTACAAGTATGTACTTGTTCTTATAGGAGGAAGGGAATGGTCCCATGAAGTCTATACCCCAAACATCAAAAACCTCTACTTCCAAGATGAAATTTTGAGGCATCTCATTGCGCTTACTGATGTTCCCTTGCCTTTGACATGCGTTACATCGAGCAACAAACCTATTCGCATCCTTGAACATCGTTGGCCACCAAAGACCGGCTTGAAGCACCTTCGTAACCGTCTTGAATGTGGCAAAGTGTCCGGCATAAGATGAACCGTGACAATGGTGCAAAATCCCAGGGATCTCTTCCTCCGATACACATCTTCTATACAGCCCATCCGAACATTGCTTGTACAAGTACGGCTCATCCCAATAGTATCGCCTAACATCTCGAAAGAACTTCTTCCTTTGGCTTCCCGTTAGGTTTTCCGGAATCTTGTCAGCAGCCAAGTAGTTAGCAAACTCTCCAAACCAAGGAAAACTCGAAGATTGGACTGTCTGAACCGCTCCACAAAAACTCTCCCGAGCAGGTGCTCGGTCGGGACGAGCAGGTGCTCGCTCAACTTCTGGAAATTTTTCGCAGATCGAATAAATGTGCTCATCTGGCAGACTATCCTCCATGGGTGTCTCATCTTCAACTTGCAGCCTGCTCAAATGATCAGCAACCCCATTCTCGGACCCTTTCTTGTCCTTGATCTCTAAATCAAACTCTTGAAGCAAAAGGATCCATCTCAATAGCCTAGGCTTGGCATCCTTCTTGGTCAGCAAGTATTTCAACGCAGCATGATCGGTGTGAACAATTACCTTAGAACCGACGAGGTATGATCTAAACTTCTCAAATGCGAAAACAATCGCCAATAACTCTTTCTCGGTAGTAGCATACCGACATTGAGCTTCATCCATCGTCCGGCTAGCATAATATATCACATGGAGCTTCTTGTCCTTCCTTTGACCTAGCACAGCCCCTACAGCAAAATCACTTGCATCCGTCATGATCTCAAACGGTAAGTCCCAATCCGGTGGTTGAACTATCGGTGCACTAACCAAGGCACCCTTGATAGTGTGAAATGCAGCCAAACACTCTCTATTAAAGTCGAACTTGACCTCCTTACACAACAATCTAGTGAGAGGCCTAGCAATGTTGGAGAAATCCTTGATGAAGCGACGGTAGAACCCGGCATGGCCTAGAAAGCTTCTGATTCCCTTGACCGTAGTAGGCGGTTGTAAACCCATCATGACTTCTATCTTAGCCTTGTCAACTTCTATTCCTTTCTCTGAAATTCGGTGCCCAAGTACTATCCCATCTCGGACCATAAAATGGCACTTCTCCCAATTGAGAACTAGATGTTTCTCCTCGCATCTCTGTAATACCCTGCACAAATTGGACAAACAAACAGAAAAAGAACTCCCATATACAAAGAAGTCATCCATAAATACTTCCATAATATCTTCAATTAAATCGGTAAAAATGGACATCATACAACGTTGGAATGTAGCTGGGGCGTTGCACAAACCAAATGGCATCCGACGGTATGCGAATGTGCCATACGGACATGTGAACGTCGTCTTTTCCTGATCGTCGGGATGGATAGGTATCTGAAAAAATCCTGAGTAACCGTCTAGAAAACAGTAGTAAGGATGATTAGCAAGACGTTCAAGCATTTGATCAATAAATGGCAAAGGGAAATGATCTTTGCGAGTAGCAGCATTCAATTTCCTATAGTCTATGCACATTCTATGACCGGTTACCGTTCTAGTTGGAATCAATTCATTTTTCTCATTCCTAATTACCGTAATTCCTCCTTTCTTGGGCACCACATGCACAGGGCTTACCCACTTACTGTCAGATATAGCATAAATTACACCAGCATCTAGAAGTTTCATTATCTCTTTCTTGACGACATCTTTGAGACTCGGATTTAACCGTCTCTGATGTTCGACAGAAGTCATCGATTCATCCTCTAGATTTATTCTGTGCATGCACAAGTCAGGAGATATTCCAGTAATATCATCAAGTGAATATCCTAGAGCCTTTCTATACTTTCTCAATTCACATAGCAACAAGGTAATCTCTACATTATTCAATTCCGCATTCACTATAACAGGATATGTAGAGTTAGGACCGAGAAATGCATACCTGAGCCCTGCTGGGAGGGTTTTCAACTCTACCTTTGGAGCTTTCAGCTCGCTCCAAGATCCGGTGATGTTCTGGTTTTCGGTCCGAGCAGGTGCTCGGTATATATATATATATTGTGACATTGCAAACAATGAAATTGATTTTTAAGTGGGTAAAATGAGTATTTTGACCATCCTATCAAAAGACATCGGTATAGACAATATATTGACTCGTGAAATACAATACATACTGTCACGAATGTAGAATCTAATGTATATAGGGACAAACAAATACACAAAACTACCACATACATCAATGCATGTGAAGCTATGTTGATTATTAATTTTGACCTACACCAATTTTTTTAACTACACAAATTTTTAGAAATGAAAGTAATTACACATTTGAAATGATGGAGAATATTAAAACATGAGATTTAAATTCATTGTTTGTATATTTACGCCATAATAACAAAAGAGATTTTAGTACTTTGTTCGTATAGAGAATATGACCATGTGCACCTATTACTCTATATACAAATCTTCATCTTTCGGTGGAAATGGTGATAACCATTTCACATTGCATATTTAAAAAATCAAAATTACATGTTTGACAGTCAACGATTTTTCAGTTCCCACGTTAAGAACCAATCGATTAATATAGGGAATGTTTGCTTGACTATCACATTTTTAAAACACATTTATATATAATTCGTTGTTCTTCTTTCTTCAGTTTCTTCCCATCCTCTTTACCTTAATCATTTTCAAACTTTACTATTGCTAATGTTTTCACTATGTCATGACATTCTTTTTCACTAAATGTCTCCCTCCACCTTTATGATCAACAATTCTTCTTCAAATAGTTTTGGTTTAAAGACTAACCAAAAAAAAAAATCTATTAACCAAGATGATCAGGATGAGAACATTACTTGGATCAACGTGAACCAAGAACAAAATCTTTACGCAAGAAAATTATCATCTTAGATATGATACCGATGACATCTCTTCCAAGTCCTCATAAGCAACTGTGGAATTCCAATAACTATTTATTAATCTAATTGTTAGTTAAAGAATAAAATATATGCATATCCACCACATGAAAAAGAGACTTAGAATTTAAATTTAAGAGAGTGAATTTCATAGACCATGTATAACATTTTTGTGTAGAGGATAGATGGTTATTTGATCATGACATAGTTCATAAATATTAGATGTTGTAATTAAATTAATAAATTATGAAAATAAGGTTTGATAAGCATAATAAGACATTTGCTTATTCTCTCTTAGGAATATTTAAAGAATCAAGACAAACATATGACTCTACTTGCAGATTTAAAAATTGTACTCGGATAGAACAAATCATTGTCAAATACCAACCTATAACATGTAAATTTTTTTCCACAATGAAACAAAGTTAGTTCCAAAATAAGGGTACCAACAAAGGAAAATAGCATCTTACATTTGAGGTCTACAAACCGAATTACTGAACGTTTGCTAGATGATACCACAAAATATTTGTATATGGGAAAAGTGTCACATTTAAACTGAACTCATTAAACAAATCTCTTTGTAGTCAACCTAATATGATCATTTACTGTACCATCAACAAACTTTGAATCAATGAATGTAAATATTATTGGAGTATTTTAGTGTATATGTATGGATGCCTAAACGTTTACAAATACACGTAAATATTAGAAGCAATACACATATACTTAACCCTAAACTCTAGCACCAAAACCTAAAAATTAAATATAAAACATAAAATTTTATATTTGTAGTAAGCATATTTCACAAATTTTTTGATTAAGGATTTAAACCATAAAATGAATGTCTAAACCCTAACCATTCATAAAATCATTTGGTGGTTTTGAAAAATACATAGGCTAGGTGTTAAAGATCAAGTCATGGATTTGTCGTGGTTTCTTATTCTATTAGTTGTTGCCTCCTTATTCTTGGGTCCTTTGTTCCATCTACCTCTCTCCCGGATATCCTCTTCATTTTTGTCCCGCCCTTTTATGTAAATATATAGAAAAATGACATTTATCTAGATTCTAGCTCGTCTTTTGTTGTATTTATAGAAAATATATATACACATTGTAACCATTATTTATTTGTTTTCTTCAACCAAAGGTTTTTTCTACATTTAAAGAATTATTGAAAATAAAGGTACCATCAATGGAAAATAGTATATTACACATTGTAACCATTTTTTTTTTTTTTGAGGGTAGCCAATAAAATCCACTTATAAATTGCTTTTGGTTGGATCTGACCCCTTAAAAAAAGAAGCTTTGGTTGGATAATTATTTCGTTTCATTTTATTATATAATCTAAATAAGTAGATTGTTTAATAAAAAAAAGCTATGGTTAGATTGATTAAAGCTATGATAGTAGTTATTTTTGTTTTTGAATGTATCAAATCAATCGGTTAATTACCAGAAAATGTTTATTTCACATTTGCTTTCTGATGGCTATATAAAAAAGAGCCATTCCATGCTATTTCGTGGGTTTTTTTCGTTGAATCAAATAATTTGCTTCTAAAGTAAATAACAATATCTCTGCTAGTTTGCTATTCACATATTTGCAAGATAAGTAAAATTGATTAAACACTATCAAAAGGCCGAGAAATTATTATTGTTTTTCACTTTTCACCTGTGAGTTTTTGATTAGTTGAAATCCAACTTTTAGCTAGGGACCTTAAAACTCTTTAAAGTTTATGTTGCTTCATGGTGTCGCTCAAACGGCCAGCAATATAGTTAATCCCGGGTCAACGAAAGAAAGTTGAGATCTTATGAATTTAATACTCTCTTCTAGCTAACATGGAGCAAAATCAACTTATCTAAAAAATTACATAAAGAAGAGTCGCCAAACGAATCATGTAACATTTAATCCATGACATTTAATCATGCTAAACTTCACGTAAGCAACGAAAACGCCGCCAAACGTCGAAGAGGTTATTCAACAGCACCACTTGTGACAAAATCTCTCTCTTTCCCATCGGGTACATCTCCGGTGGTGAGTTCTGGCCGGCCTTCCAAAAGATCGTTGGGTTTCCCGCGTCGCTCGACACAACACCGAATTCTCTAATTCCGGTTCGGTGTCGTTACACTTGCGCCTTCTTGCCGTGCCCAAACTCGATACTCGTCCCGCGTTCTTATGTCATCGTTCCGGGTCTTTGTCATTGTGAGTTGTAATCCTCTTGAAGATCATTGAGGATGAACATCCCAATAACGGATATATGAAGTATATAGAGACGATCTGCAAAATTTATTAACATATTGGAAGACATGAATTAACATAATCAGCAAGATCATGTCCATATATAAGCCTAGTTATTTTTTAAAACAATGCGACGATTTTCGGCGATCAAAATTAACAAATCACCAAGGACAAAAGAAACAGTGGAGAACACTAAAAGTTGCATATGCGATCATTTTTGTGGATGTTGTTGGTGTCACCGGTACCGTTGGAAAAAGCTAAATTAGTTGGAATAGTCACTCTCCACATGCTTGCGTTATAAGTTACTTGTAATGTTGAGTCAACGATCGCTTCGAGAAGAACATGCCTAGTATTGTACCTTAATTAACGATCTCACCCAACCATGTTTGTATGTATAAGCCAGAACCAGAATCTGGGCAAGGTACTTCCGTTGAATTTGTAGAGAAGATTGCACGAGTAAGACCTGAGGATGAATCATAGAAGGATACACTTAAAACAACAAATCACGAATGCATAAAGGAAGCAACTAAACCTTAAGTGAACATTAACAACTAAGGAAAGCAGAGAGAAGAAAAACAGCAACCTGTTAGTGAACCATGGTCCGTATGCTATCCAAACCAAAATGATATGGGTAGTGCTAGACCGAAGACATTAAGTCAAACAGACAGAAAAGGAAGTACTTTTAATTGAGCACATGCAAATTCTATGTTTAAAAAGGCATATATAATACTAAAGCAGCATGTGAAGGGCCAACATATAATATTACCTATCATGTGAAGCACCAATACAAAGAAAACTATCTTTGCAAGCGAAGCTTCAATGTCGTAAGGACATCTATTCAGGTATGTTTGAATATATATTCAATAAACCACAATTACCATATTGATTGATCACAGTGGTTCGCTACCATTAGCCCAACTTCGAGCACAATGTTACCAAGAGCTTTGAAAGCTGTCATGTTTGAAAGTAACATTTTGTTATTTGGAGGAAAATAAGAAGCCCAAGATGTAAACGCAAGCACATGCTCATGCGATCATTGATATATATAGTAAATATAACAATTCACTCTCAAATGTGAACCACCAAAAAATATTTCCGATTAAAAGCTAACTAATCCCAAAAGTAAAGAAAGTATCACCTAGCTTCCAGGATTCAAGTTTCTCCTTACCATGTCTCCAACCGAAAATGTACCTAATAAGAAACAAAGTAAAAGAAAACAAAGGAAAAGAAGTCTATGACAAAATATTTTACACAAAAGAAACATAGAAAGATCAAATATAACCTACGTACTATGAGCATCTTCGATATCTCTCTTTACCTTTTCAGGAAGTCCAGCTAACCTTATACAAATATATTTTATACAGTTATACAAAAAAACAACATTTTTTTTAAGCCTCAAAAATTTCTAATCATCAACTCCTAATCAATATATTGAACTTCAACCTCAAAAAATTTCAAATCTTTAACTCATAATTAGCATATTGAGTGAAAAATTACATAATACTTTGCTATAATCCAATTAAAAAGAGATATCTATGGTGGAAGAAGTGATTCCTATTTTGCTCTCCTAAACAAAACCCCTAAATTAAATTGTTTTTAATTGGAGTAGAGAGTAATAGCTCACGGTAAAAGAGCCGTAATGAAGGAATACAGAACTATCTCGTTAAATCAATAAAAAAGGATCTATCTCATCTCATGAACCTGTTAAAATTTGGAAGGAGACAAACCTAAACCCAAAAACGTTGGTTTGATAAAGGGGCGTGAGATTCATTGAGAAATGAGAGCCTTTTTCTGGTGAAGGAGTAGTAAACGTAGCAGACGGTTTCTTTCTACTCTTGCGGGCTCATCTTCTCCCCAAGAGTTTCAATTTTCATGTTTCTTTGTCTTTCCTTTAAATTCACATGCTAAGTTTCACTTTCCAACCCTAATTTGGAGATAAATACAGATGAAGAAGATGATTGAAAGGAAGACCTTACTTGTTTTTCAGGGAGTGCATAAAGGAGATGAAAAACTGACGATGTTGTTCATCTCTGATGTTGTTCTTAGAGATGAGAAGATAAATAGATCCATTGGAGAAGAGATCGTGTATAAGATAATTATGAACATTTAAGAAAGAACATTTAAGCGATGGGAGGCGTTATGTATATGAGGGAAATCACAAATATCGGAGAAAGAGAAACTAAGATATTAAAACCTAAATGTTATGCCGGAATACGTTGTAAGGTCAAGGGAATGATCTATATATATACGACACATAATATTTAGGGTTTACATTGAACCATATCTAATTAAAGGAATATATATATATATATATATATATATGGGGAGATAAATATGTAAACTGATCGTCCGTATTATATATAGTTTACATTAAACCTTATCTACTAAAAAGGAAAAAATATATAAGAAGATAATTATGAAAGATCTCCTATTTAAAAATGTAAGTTTATCAAAAAAAAATCCTAACAAATCAACAACAATAATATATACATTAAATACAGTTTCCTAAATCGAACAAAACGAAATGGGCCTGAGTTATCTCCGAATTACAAACCAAGCCCGTGATCAAATATATGCCCAGCTTGCCACGCAATATCAGATCAACGGTCGAGATTTAATGACAGCAAGATCAACGGTCATAAACATCGATGGCAGAGGGTGTAATTAAGTGGATTTGGCCAATGACAGAATTATAATTAACCACCCCAAATTGAATATGGAGCTGACACGTTAGCGTTTTTGCACCACATTTAATAAATTGATTATACATTCGTATATGTTACAATTTAACTTTTTCATATGAAACATGCTAATTTGTTGGAAAATTATAGTAAAACAAAGTTAAGTGAAATATGTTGGTACATAGATTTCTTACTGGAGTTTATTTGAAAAATTTTAAAGAACTTATTTCCCGATAAAAGAATAAAGAAATATTGTATCACAAAATATTATAAAGAATTTCTTTCTACGAAAAACTTTCTAATCCGAGCTATTATCACATGTCTCATCATGCTCCTCAATAAACTCATGCTCTAATCTTAGGTGGATAATTTTCCAAACTCGGGTGTCTATACCTTTGTACATGGACCAAAAGCAAACCGAATCTTTGCATTTTGTAAGGAATGCCAACTTAAAACGATATAGCGATAGAGAACTATGGAGTAGCCGAGATAACCGGAAAGTGATATATATGTTATTAAAGACCACGACATGGTGACCAAATACATATAGCAGGTGACTTACTTTTTTTTTTTTGCACTGATCTCTTTGAATTGATCAATTTTTCTTGTAAACCGGATTGGTTTACACTAAAAAGAAGTACATGTGCTAGCGTGGTTTGTAGAGATGAGTTCAACAATAACATAAGGCATGCCATCATTGCTTAACCCAACGATATCAAAAATCCTATCATTGACTTGAGCCTCCACAAAAAATTTCTGATACATACAACTCAAGATAATCTTGTTTGATATTTCCAAAAGGAATTATTCCACTTCCGCTATGTAATTTTAACGAAATAACTACTCTTATATTAGTCCAAAAACTCAAATAAATGATTACACAATTAGAAACGCATACAAATTGGTTATCTATTACGAAAAGGAAAAAGAGGTAAAGTAAGTTGATGTTGATTGCCTTTTCTTAGCCTAACTTTATTTCACTTGCTTCCTTGAAGATATGTGTTCGGTGTGCTTCATGTTCTTCTATTTGTCTCACAAGTTTTGTTATCTTATTTTGCTCCTTCAACGAATTCACATCAAGACACCACTATGAAGCCGCAATGATCACGTGTTAGTTCAAAACCACATAATGGTCAATTGCAATAACACTAAAACCTCAATACAAAATACTCTTAATACTCAGATAAGAATAGAAAAGTAAAGATAGACAGTTTATCTGACGGCGTAGAACCATAGATCCGTTGATGAGAAATTTGATGAACACTTTGTACTTCCACTCAATTGTACAGTTTTAATGTTGCAAATTTTACTTTGATAATCTAAAAACATGGTGTTCTTAATAAAACATAAACATATACCAGAACATGAAGCATATATGGCTTGAAAATCATGCTCAATGACGATGGTAAAATCTACGTCATCAACCCTACAAAAAATCCTACATAGAAGATGACAATTAGGTTAAATTATAAGACATTTAAAAGATCATGAAAAAAGAATAACGATTTGGAAAAATTATACGATTAATCTACAAAAAAGTAAAATAAACAACAAATAAATCATTAGTAAAACATGATCATTAGCAAACGGGGGTTAAAATAAAAGTAAGAAAAAATGAGACCACAAAACCTAGAAAAATAAAATGACACGAAGATTAAAAATATTATGAAAGCTAGTGATTAACATAAATCATATACTGAATGAACAAAATATATAATGAAAATTCCTCAATTCATCATGCGACTTACCTGTAAAACAAAACACAACAAAAAACCATTGAAAAAAGATAGAATGATGAATACACAATAAACATAATACCAGAACAAAAGTATCAAACGTACAAAATTATAGAGTTGAGGAAAAAAATCTTAGAAAGGACGAAAAAAAGAGAGTAGAGGAACACATGTATATTTATATATATATAAAAATATTAGGTAAGTGGCATGATGAATTGAAGAAAAGGCAGGGGAACACATGTATACACCTGAATATTAAGAATCCACAAATATGAAACAATTAGTAAACGCGTCAGATTATACACGAATCTAAACAATTTAAACAATAATCACGCTAGCATAGAATAAAGAAACATGTAAGATATTAGAGTTTTGAAGATCAAACAAACGAAAAGCAAAGAAAAAGATGGAGCAAGTACGAATACCTCCAAATATGATAATGGGATATCATAGCCAACCCCACGCATACATATATATATATATATATATATATACTATAATATATTAGGGTTTATATTGATAAAACGAATAACGTAAGGAAGTTATAGATATAGACAAATCTTAAATCGTATATCACAAACAGAAATAATAGGAAATATAACATAACTTTGTTTAGATACTCATTGCCAAGAATATTTGATAATAATAGAATATTCGATCATGGGCTAGTATAATTATATATGGACTCTACGTTAAAGCCCAACATCAAATAACTAACCGATCAGATGGACGTCCGAGATTTAATTAGAGGAAATCAACGGTTAAAACAGTCGATGGCAGAGGGTGTAAATATAATGATTTGACCAGGGATAGAATTATAATTAACCACCCCAAATTGAATATGGAGCTGACATGTCAGCGTTTTTGCACCACATTTAATAAATTGATAAAACGAATAACGTAAGGAAGTTCTAGATATAGACAAATCTTAAATCGTATATCACAAAGAGAAATAATAGGAAATATAACATAACTTTGTTTAGATACTCATTGCCAAGAATATTTGATAATAATAGAATATTCGATCATGGGCTAGTATAATTATATATGGACTCTACGTTAAAGCCCAACATCAAATAACTAACCGATCAGATGGACGTCCGAGATTTAATTAGAGGAAATCAACGGTTAAAACAGTCGATGGCAGAGGGTGTAAATATAATGATTTAACCAGGGATAGAATTATAATTAACCACCCCAAATTGAATATGGAGCTGACACGTCAGCGTTTTTGCACCACATTTAATAAATTGATTTTCAGAAAGATTTAGTTTAATGTTTTCTTTGATTATTTAATTATTAAGGGATATACTCCATTACTTTATTTCTTATATAAATTTATAGATATGTACATAAATATTGGGTTAGATGATATCAAATAAATTGTATAAATATTTGATTTAATTTATCGAATCAATTTTTACTCTTATCAAGTTCATTGACGTTTCCTATATATATATATATATATATATAGACTTTTGTGATTTAATTCTCAGAGAATTCACTTCTTTGATTTTTCTTACGTTCTTGTGTATATTTTTTATATATATTTTTTCGTATTTGGACTCTCTAATGTTGATGGTTATTAATAATTTTGATTCATGTAGTTTCCAACATGCTACACGAAGATGATACGGGGTGGATCTCAACAATTATGGAAGCAAACGAATGGTCTGATGCTGTTTCTATATGTCACCTGTTTGATGTTATGATTTTCACTAACAGTTTCTCGATTCCTTCTGTTGTATTGAATATCATACCATATATATATATATATTATTTGGAGATGTACTTTGATGTCAAAAGATATTCTTGAAGCGAGCATGTAAGATATTTTTGATCTTTCATGTTTTTTTTTTCACAGGTGTTTATATGGTATAACGTAGTATTTAGTTTGATAATGTGTTATTAAATTATGTACAAATTCTTTTGATTCTGATCATGCTCTGTCGTCTTCTAATGTTGGAATTTCTTATGGATATATGGCTCTCCGTTATTTTTCTGGTATCATAACATCTATAGGTAATTCTTATTAGTCTTAGTTTTGCATATATAAATACTAGAATAAGACCTTCGCGATGCGAGGATTATTTGATTTATAGTAAATAGTTATGTTTAAAGAATATTTAGAGAAGAAGTATACTATATTCTTAATTGAAACCCCAAATTAGTAATGTAGTGATTAAAGTTATAGGTTCATATGTAATTTGAAAAAATATAGTCTCATATCTCATATGATTTGAAGAATTTGGAAATCAATAAAGTATATACGCATGATATATGTAAATATGGTTTGAATCATTAAACTATTTTATATAATAGCTAAATCATTTTTAATTTTTTTTGTCACAAACTAAATCATTTTTATGTTTTGACGATATTTTTTTGATGATATTTTGTAAACTTTACACATGAAAAAATTCTACTAACCAATTTTTTTTTTTTTGCTTATTCTTCTTGCTATAGTTCTCTGTTTATTAATAATCAATTATTTTATGTTCTCCATATATATATACATATGTTAAATATCTGTCTGCATATAATGATAGAAAGATGGTCAATTCTATTTTTAATTACATATATAATTTGAAGAATTTGGAAATCAATAAAGTATATACGCTTGATATATTTAAATATGGTTTGAATCATTAAATTATTTGATATAATAACTAAATCGATTTTACATGTTTAGACGATCCTTCTTTGATGATATTTCGTAAACTTTACACGTGATACAGTTCTCTTTTTATCCATGGTCAATTATTTTGTGTTCCTCATAAATATACATATGTTAAACTTCTGCGTATATATATAACAATTACATAGTTTGCTATTTTTATTTTTCTAATTTTTTTATGTTAAATTTCTTTTTATTAATTATTTTGAACTAAATATTTTATATAACTATTCTTATAGAAGTTTTGTGCAATTTGTAAAATTACTTTATGTTTTTTTTCCATTTTAACTTCTTCCTTTTTTGATAATTAACAATTTTGATATTGAGAAATTTACATATTTAAATTAATGACATATGTTATAATCTAATCGACTACGTAACACGTATCGCAATCTCGTGAGTTACAATTTTGCGAACCCTCCTTTATATAATAAGATAGATCTATATGTATTTTTGCTGATTTTGTATTGTGTATGTTTTAGTTAAGATTCTTCGTTGTGTTTTGTATTCGACTCAAAACCAAATTTTCAAAGCTTCTCTTGGAAACATGATTAATCTTTATGTTTATCTTAGGATACCATCTAAAGGTAAGATTAATATTTTTTATAGTTTTTCTTCCTGGTTTTAGTTCGTTGTTGCTTTTGTTTGTATGCATATTTGGTTTTTTATGCTATCTATATTTCACAATTTAGATAGACCTTAACAAGGTATGATTTTTCCAATTCCAATTGGATTTGTATTTCATCAGAAAGCTTTCACATCAAATTTGGGATGCTCGGCATTCTTTGTTAATGCGGGTATGAAGATTCATCCTTAAACATCAACGCTTCGATGTTTTGTTCACTAATTCGTTTCATGACTTTATAGAACTAGCTTTTGTTTTGTCCACTAATACATATGCTAAACGGGAAACTGACATTTGCTTTGTTTTATGCGTTAAATTTTGGTTTTAAGATTAATCATGGTTAGGCTCAAGCCCCGAGGCTACCCTCGCCGCCGCGCTCCTCCGCCGTTCTACCGCCGTTTCTCCGCAGATCTGAAGGTCTTTCATCGCTGCCTCTTCCCCGCTCGAGTCGTTGCCTGATTTCTTCGACGAGAACCCGATGAAAAGGAAGCCGCCCGACCCACCGGACCCTCCGGATCCGCCGGACCTCTACGATAGTCAGTCACCGGCTTCAATCGCGGATTCACATCTTGGTTCTCCTTCTCCTCGTTCTTCGAGAGACACTCCCTTCGATGCCCTGCAATCATGTACTGCTTTGTGCAGACCTTTACATCAGATTTGTTTACTTACCTGCTCCCTTGATTCAACTATGTTTGATGCATCAACGCCTTTCGTCGACCTTTACAACACCAAGAGGCTTGATGTCCCTGAAATTCTCCTTGACAAGTTAAGTCCTTGCTCTTATGATTTGATATTCTCATGGTCATTGCCCTCTGCTTCGGTTTGGGTTAGGGTATATGATGTGGATTGGACGTCTATTGTTAGAACCGAGCAACCTTATAGCAATGCCGATAGGTTCGGTGGATTCTAGTTCTGTATGTGATTTGATACTATCTTGTATTAAGGATGTTACTAGTGGGTATCTAGGCCTTGTGGTTGGTATATCTTGTGGCTTTGTTCGATCCATTTCCCCTTTATGCGGTTTAGTTTCTTTATCTCTTGGGATTTTTGTTCGATTAAGTCATGACTTTGGAATATTAAGCTTGATTTCTTTCTGTTTGAGGCAGCTAGGAGTTTTAGTTTATGAAATCGTTATCTTACCCGTGAATCGGGATTTCCTGGAAAATCATTGCCCAATCTGCTCCTTCAGGGAGATCGTTTGCCTCCTGATTCCACCTAATTTGTGTGGATTTGATGTAGGGAGTATTGTGTTGAAGAATCCAGAAACTTCATTTTCTGCTCAACCCAAAGGCTCAACAAATTGGGGTCTCCTCGCCTCTATTGTTTTTGTCGATCCAATTGTTGATTGTGCACTTGATGCTGCTTCAATTGTGGATGTTAGGTCACTCTTGGTGTTACCTAATCTTCAAGACTTTGTGGTATCTTCGACCGCTATTGATGTCAAGGTTTTAGGACGCCTCTACATTTCTAGTAGTTTGAGTAATCCTTTAGCTTCTATCTATCTTGCATTTGCTTTTTGCTTACCTTATCTTTTGGCCATGGCCTCCTTATCATGTATTATGAACAACTTCTTCTTTCATGGAGAATAAGTAATCTATAATACAAAATTGTGACCAAAAAAAAAAAAAGATTAATCATGGTTCAATTTTTGTAGGTGTTTTCAAGGTAGGTTTTATTATTCAAAAAAGGTTAAACTTTATAGGTTTGAGACTCAATGCGTATGGGTTTAATTTAATGTGTTTATACTTTGTTACTTCGACTTAGTGTTCATATAAGTTTTATAATATCGGTTCTTTTGTTTCTCTCCGATTTTTTTCCTTTTTGTTTCAAAGGATTCGAACCTTAGACATCCAATACCAAAACATGTCAATTGTCTCACGTAATTATGCTTGTGTATACCTAATAATATATTGAATTTTTTCCTGACGTGATTTATGATTCTCGCAAACTCAAAATCATGTATCGTTTAAAAATTTTAAATACACTAATGCCCGCACCGGGTGCGGGCAAACCAGCTAGTTTAATAATAAAAGAAGGTTATATTAGGAGTTAATTTTTTGAAACATATATATATATCTATGAAATCAAAGACATATTATTTAAGATATTTGATGCATACAACTATACGATAAGTTGTCATTTTACCCTCTAAAATAGTAGTACAATTTTAACTGATTATTTTGATATTTTTGCCATTCAATTCCTAAAATAATACGGAATTTATTCTCCCATATCAATCTTTTAAAAGAAATATAATAGTATGAAAAATTATACTAATAACCCGCGCATGAAGAATCGTTTTCATCGCTTTCGTGTCTTTACTCCAAACCCAATAATAACACGCCACGTAGCGCTTATTAGAAGAATTTCGTCGTTACTGACCACAGAGCAGAGCAAGTAAGGAGACCTTTTTCCGAGAGAGAGCAAAGAAAAACCATGTCGTCTTCACGACTCAGTGAGTCAAATAGATCGACGGAAGAAGACGGAGGAAAGTTCACGGCTTACGAGCCTCGATTCCAGTCGCAGCGGTTTGACTCGTCCTTCTCCAATTTTGAAACCCAACCGGAAAACGATTCGTCTTCGGAAAATCAATCTCCGTCATTGATAAACAGTTCCGATGATACGAACGGTCCGATCTTGCCACCTCCGAGGAAGGTTTTGCTCTCAGAGAATGGCGAAGGTAAATACGCATGCAACTCTTGATCCTTTGACTTGTTCGATTCTCACTAATTTCTTTGATTTTGCTTTAAACCCTAAATTTAGCAACTCCAAACGTTGACCAAATATTGTTCCATGGAGTCTCAAGTAAATTTACAAATACAACAAAAGTGTAGTTTATGTGCTTGACCATGTTACTTATTGTGGTTGATTATGTCAGCTTGTTTGAATTAGTGTTGTTGTGTTGTCTTAAAAGGCTAAATGCTCTGAGGTTGGAAGAGAGGGAAAAGAAAGAGAAAGAAATGGTTCAACAAATTATAGAAACAGCAGATCAATACAAAGCCGATTTCTATAGCAAGCGTAGCATTACTATCGAAAACAACAAGAAATCAAACCGCGAAAAAGAGAAGGTGATTTTTGTCTATGTTTTTATCATTCAAGATTTGTGTGAATTCTCAAGCCTTCTTATTGTTGTTTGTTAGTTGTATTTGGAGAACCAAGACAAGTTTTATGCTGAAGCTGAGAAAAATAATTGGAAGGCGATTGCGGAACTCATTCCTCGTGAAGTACCAGTTATAGAGAAGAGAGCGAAACAGAAGAAGCAAGCTTCCATATATGTGATACAAGGACCAAAACCTGGGAAGCCTACTGATTTGTTTCGTATGCGTCAAGTGCTCACGAGGCTCAAGCATAATCCACCTTCTCATATGATGCGTAATCAGCCCACACCATCTGGAGTTGACCCGTGATTGAGCGGTTTTACGGGTTCAAACAAGTCGTACTTTTAGCTTCTTCTTTATTTGTGTAAAGCGTCTGTGATTTATAAGCTTCTTAGCATTGTTGGCTTCCTACACAGTTTTCAACTTTGATGTTTATATTCAGTAAGACAGACCAAATCTGTGTTCATCTTGTTCCTGCTACTACAAGAACATTGGTTTGTGATGCACATATCTTTTGTTTTTTTCCAGCTGTATCGGTTTTGTTTGATTCCATAGAATTTCAAATAAACAGGAACCTTATATATATAGGTTGACGTGGTTACAAGGTAAGTGCAGGAAGTTTGACTCCAAGCTATTTATATATATGTAGCTAGCTAGCTCATTGTTGTTTGCAAAGTAAAACCAAATAGATTTGGTCTTTTGTACAACTTTTTTTCTGGTTGCTAATGAATGATAAATAGTTTCAGAAGTAACATTTGATTGGTCTCTGGTGAATATAGCATTATATATTGTACAATGAAGAAATGTAAGAAGGGAGAAAAAGAGACTCTTTTGATCTGGTTCTCTAGTGCAAGGTTCTTTAGTCATCATCCTTGAACTCCCTGACCAAAAATATATAGACAAGTATGTCAGTGCGAAATCGGAGTTGGTTATTTTAGGTTCATCGGATTCACGTACCTTCGATCAAGGTATCGAGGTTGAACACCAGAGCCTTGACAAGTAGTACAGGTTAAAGAACCAGCACCGTCACAGTTGATGCAGCTGGAGACTTCCTTTTCGCCACCACCAAGCTCTACGGTAACATTACCACTTCCCACACACAATCTGCATTTCTCTGCATCACCAATAACCATAATATAATCATAATATTCCACCAAAATGCATAGAAAAACGAGAAACATACGAGCTCCGGTTCCATTGCAGGGAAAACAAGGTTGAGTATTCTCTCTTTTAGCCTATGAATGTGTAAAAAAACGAAACAATGTTACATCAATGATTATCGATTTCGAGGCATGGATTCGGATTTACGAAGCTTACGGCATTGTCGATTTGAGTTTCGTAAAACACAGGGATTCCGATTCCTAATGCGACGCTTGCTATGCCAACCGAAATTGCGACTACCTATTACCAAAAAACCAAAATCGATCAAATCATCTAAAACCAGAGTGAGAACAAAAAATTGATATAGCTAGTGAGCTCAAGATCGAACCGTGTTCGAGTCAAGTTCTGATTTGATTCGTGGATAAGATTTCGCCGGCGACCGGAGATTCCTCGCCGGAAGTAAACGGAAAGAAGAAGATGGAGTGAAATTGATGGGACGGTGAATAAACGGAGATTGAAGACGAGGCGGTGATGAAATTGATACTGGCATTGTGAGGTAATGCAGAGAAACGCTTAAGCGCGCGAAGAAGATGACGTGAAGAAGAAGAAGAAGAAGAAGAAGATTGAAGAAATGAGTGGTTTTGGTTAGAGATGGTTTCTGGGTTTTTGGGTTAATCTCAGCCACTTGATTTGTTCACGTGGCTTAATCTCATTTCCTTTTTTTCAAATTTTATATTTATTATTCTTGCCTTATCCAGAAAAAAAAAACAATGTTACGGTGCGAGGAGGATACGGTACACCTGCGCAAAAGTGGAAGATCTTAACCGTCAGATAATGATCCAACGGCTAATAACCTCTGAGAGTGGTCGTGATTGTTGACTATTTAAACAGGGCACTGTTTCAAGTTACAAGTCTCAAGTAGAGAACAAAATATTTTGAAAAAAGGATTCGCAAGTCACAATCGGATACGAATTTCCCCTTTCTCCATACTTTTATTTGTCGTTTTCCTCTTCTTCTTCTCTCTCTCTCTCGTTGTAACCGTCACCGGTCCGATTACACCGTCTCTTTTCCGGCGATTCGTACGAGGATTTCAAAATCATACTTCGCGGTTCGATTTTCTCTTATTCCTTTGTTTTTCCGAATTATTTTCTCTGAATATATGTGTGTTGGAAATAAAAACTTTAAGGAGATGGAGAATGTATTTGAGAAATTTTGGAGAGAAGAGGATTTTTAAGGAAGTAGAAGATTTTATTACTAGTGTTTTTACTTGGAAGAGCTTGATTACAAATGAAGGTGGAAGGAGGTATTTATAGCCTCCAAAATACAAAATATCCAAAATATTTAAATCCTAAATCTAGAGAATTCTACATATATTTTATTATAATTATCTAGATAATTTCATAGAAATCTCTAGATTTTTATTTTCCACATTTATCTAGAACATTTTAAGGAGGTGGAGATTTAGATATTTTTCTAGAAAAGATTTCTAGAACATGGATCTTGGGTTTGGCTCAACATTAGATCATTAGCCCAAGAATTATACTTGATCCAAAATCAAGTTTAATTTTCAACACCCCCTCTTAAACTTGATTTTGCTACTCCGAGCAAACTCCTCATCTTGATAAAGTCTTCGCGCTTGAGTGGCTTGGTGAAAATATCAGCAACTTGATCATTCGTCTTCACATACTCCAATTGCACTTCCTTCTTGGTGACACACTCTCTGATGTAGTGATAGCGCGTGTCAATGTGCTTACTTCGATCATGGAAGACTGGGTTTTTCGCTAAAGCAATTGCTGACTTGTTATCCACAAAGATCTTCGTTGGCTCTTCTTGTGCCAAGCTCAACTCTTTTAAGAGATTTCGTAACCAAATGGCATGACAAACACAGGAAGTGGCTGCTACGTACTCCGCTTCGCAAGTAGAAAGAGTCACAATCGGCTACTTCTTCGACATCCATGTGAAAACCGTATCTCCAATATAGAACACGAAGCCACTTGTGCTTTTTCGATCATCAACGTCGCCACCCCAATCGCTATCGCTATATCCAACAAGCTTGTAATCGCTAGAGCTAGAGTAATACAAGCCAAAGTCTATAGTACCTTTGATATAGCGAAGGATCCTCTTAGCCGCCTTGAAATGAGTTGTTGTTGGATGCTCCATGTACCGACTAACAACACCGACCGCATATAAGATGTCAGGCCTTGTACACGTCAAGTAGCGTAGACTTCCTACCAAACTCTTAAAGAGTGTTGGATCCACATTTTCTCCCTCTTCATGCTTTGATAACTTAGCTCCATATTCCATTGGTGTGCTAACTGGGTTTGAGTCATCCATCTTGAATTTCTTAAGTACCTCCTTAGCATAGCCTTCTTGAGTAATGAAGATTCCGTTGTCTTCTTGCTTAACTTCAATCCCAAGGTAGTAAGACATCAATCCAATGTCAGTCATCTCAAACTCCATCGTCATCTCCATCTTAAACTCCTCGAACATGCTTGGATTATTACCGGTGAATATCAAGTCATCTACATATAAGCATGCGATCAATATATCTTTGTTTTGAGTTTTGATATAGAGTGCATGCTCATATGGACACTTGCTGAAGTTTTTCTCCTTGAAATACTTATCAATCCGAGTATTCCAAGCTCTTGGGGCTTGTTTTAAGCCATAAAGCGCCTTCTTCAACCTTAGGACCTTGTCTTCTTCTCCCTTGACTATGTAGCCTTGTGGTTGCTCAATGTAAACTTCTTCTTCGAGATCTCCATTTAGGAAGGCTGATTTAACATCCATTTGATGTATATTCCAATTGTTTTGAGCCGCCAATGAAATTATTAGTCGAACAGTTTCTAAGCGAGCCACAGGAGCGAATACCTCATCATAGTCGATTCCGGCTCTTTGACTATAGCCTTTTGCCACCAATCTTGCCTTGTGCCTTTCAACTTCCCCTTTAGAGTTCTTCTTTGCTTTGTACACCCACTTCACACCGATCGCCTTGTGCCCATTTGGAAGTGATGCTAACTCCCAAGTATCATTCTTTTTTATCGCCTTGATTTCTTCATCCATCGCATTTCTTGTTGGGGTCGGTTTTGACCCGCTCAGCATTAACGTCCAAAGACAAAACGACTAGGTGAAGCCGGAATGGATCGGGACCCGACAGTACCGACCACGGCTTCACCCTCGAGTGCCGACCGCGGCTTCGGTGAACAGTGCTGACCGCGGCTTCGGTGAACAGTGCGATCGCGGCTTCGGTGAACAGTGCGACCGCGGCTTCGGTGAACAGTGCTCGATGAACAGTGCTCGGTGAATAGTGCCGACCGCTGGGTGAACAGTGCCGACCGCTCGGTGAACAGTGCCAACCGCTCGGTGAACAGTGCCGACCGCTCGATGAACAGTGCCGAGGTGAATCGAGCGATAGGTCTCTCCTTCCTGAGCGATAGGTCCCTCCTTCCCGAGCGATAGGTCCCTTCGTCCTGAGCGATAGGTCTCTCCTTCCCGAGCGATAGGTCTCTCCTTCCCGAGCGATAGGTCCCTTCATCCCGAGCGATCGGTCCCTTCGTCATGTCTATACCGATCGAGCGATCGGTCAAGGGACTGATCACGGCCTCTCCCATCACCGACCAACCGTGCGATCGGTCCATCACCTGCCGATCCGACCACTGCTTCGGCCCCGGGGTCGAGCACCACTTCTCCACGGCTGCTGCTTACATCCCTAGTGGAACGTGACATAGTCCACTTATGCGAGTGGAAGCTTCACTAGCATCAGCAAAGTGGCCTAGTGTCGGCAAGGTGGACTAGGGTTGGCGAGATAGCGACGTTGGTGCTGAGAGTGATCGCTGAAAGCGACATTGGCTGAAAGCGACGTTGGAGCAGCCTCTCGTCTATATATATGTTTCTAAAAACTCTTGTAAACAATTCATTCTAAAAGAGATTGGAAAAATAATCACAACTCTGTACAAAAAAATCATTGAGAGCAATAGCAAAAATCCTTCTCTCATCTCTTGCATCCTTAGCTTAAACATAGAAATCTCTAATTCCTCTTCACGAACCCTTACAAATTTAACTGTGCTAGTTCTGGCTCCCACAGTTTGGCGCCGACTAAGGGGAACCAGAGAGTTTCTGACACAAGGAAGCTAGGGATCGCGACACCATCAAGATGTCCGATAGCCATAGCGCGAGCAGCAGAAGGTCCGTGTCTCATAGAGGCCGACAGTGGCCTCTCCAAGCCAAAGCCGACTGCATGCTCGCCAACGACCTAGACGACCATACCGATCGAGGGAGGCCGACCATGGCCTCGGCCAAGGGAAGGACCGACCATGGCTTCGGTCCCTTCCTCCTAGCTCCCAAAGGGTCGAACCGAGCCTCGCCTCCTTGGCCGACCACAAGCTCGGAAGCCTTGCGACCGCATACTTGCCCCCAAAGGTCGACCACTTGATCGGCCTCTCCAAGCTCGGCGACCGCTTGATCGGCCTCTCCAAGCCGAGGCCGACCAAGGCCTCTCCAAGCTCGGCGACCGCTTGATTGGCCTCTCCAAGCCGAGGCCGACCAAGGCCTCTCCAAGCTCAGCAACCTCTTGATCGGCCTCTCCAAGCCAAGGCCGACCGAGGCCTCTCCAAGCCAAGTCCGACCGAGGCCTCTCCAAGCCGAGGCCGACCGAGGCCTCTCCAAGGGCGGGTGACCGCTTGATCGGCCTCTCCAAGCCAAGTCCGACCGAGGCCTCTCCAAGCCGAGGCCGACCGAGACCTCTCCAAGGGCGGGTGACCGCTTGATCGGCCTCTCCAAGCCGAGGCCGACCAAGGCCTCTCCAAGGCGGGTGACCGTTTGATCGGCCTCTCCAAGCCAAGGCCGACCGTGCGATCGGCCAAGGGACCGATCGCGGTCTTCGCCTAAGACCGTGCGTCCTCGCGACCTCGTCCTTACGACCTCGCGACCTCGACCGCATGACTACCGGAGGGTCGACCGCACGCTCGGCCTCGACCGGTCGACCACATGCCTAACCGCGACCAAACCAACCCTTTCATCCCGCGTCCGAGCGGTCCCTTCGCCTCCTTGCCGATCGCGGGCTTCGTCCCACCTAAGCCGACCGCATGTTCGGCCGAAGGGCCAAACATGGCTTCGCCGAGCCAAGACCGATCACGCTCTCGACCAAGGGGCCGAGCATGGCCTTGCTGAGAAGCCGAGCACAGGCTCTCCCCCTTGGCGATCTCGTCCTCACGATCTTATCCTCGCGATCCCGTCCTCGCGATCTCGTCATCACGACCTCGTCTTTGCGACCCTGGATTACGCGTTCCATAAGCCTCGTCTCCGGACGAGCACAACACGCTCTCCTCCGCCTTAAGGGGTGGAAGTTAGTGTTTTCGCTAAAGCCTTGTCTCCGGACGAGCACAACATGCTCTCCTCCGCCTTAAGGGGTGGAAGTTAGTGTTTTCGCTAAAGCCTTGTCTCCGGACGAGCACAACATGGTCTCCTCCGCCTTAAGGGGTGGGAGTTAGTGTTTTCGCTAAAGCCTTGTCTTCGGATGAGCACAACATGGTCTCCTCCGCCTTAAGGGGTAGGAGTCAGTATTTAACAAGCCTTGTCTTCGGACGAGCACCACATGGTCTACTCCGCCTCAAGGAGTGGGAGTTAGCATTTTCACTAAAGCCTTGTCTTCGGACAAGCACAATCTCTCTAGACGAGTTCAGTTCCCTCCTTCTTCTAAAGAAAGGGGGGAATCACGCGTTTCACAAGCCTTGTCCCCGGACGAGCTTGGTGGAATAGGGTACCCGTACTCTACTCATTGACAACACCATCGTCAATCACAAACACTCGCTATAGCACTCATCATGAGAACAGCTTGTCCTTTTGGGCAGCTTGTCCTTTTTGGACCGATCACAGCTTTATTCGAGTAGAGTCGTTCTGCATCTGTTGTTGCTGGCCACAGCAACAGTGTAGAAATACGAACACAATGACATCCACAACGGATACAACGCGCTATATAAGTATCAGTGTTCAGAATCGTCTCCGGACGACCCGTTATTGTCTCCGGACGAACCGGACTGATCACTCAGAAACCCAACAAGCATCGTTGGTAAAATGCAGCTGCTAATGATTTCGTTCAGCATGTACCCTAAACGTGTCATTCGGAAACCCAGGATGCACTCTGGTAAAACTTAGGGTGTACTTGTTCTCGGACAGACGTGTCTAGAGAACAACACCATTCCGCAAAGCCCAACAGCAACGTTGGCAGATAAAGAGCGTGAGCGCATTCGCGTCTTCACAGCTTTAGCAAAGCCTCATTCATGAGCAAACGAAGCCTCATTCGTGAGCAAACAAAGCCTCATTCATGAGCAAACAAAGCCTCATTCATGAGCGAACAAAGCCTCATTCATGAGCGAACAAAGCCTCATTCATGAGCAAACGAAGCCTCATTCGTGAGCAAACAAAGCCTCATTCATGAGCGAACAAAGCCTCATTCATGAGCGAACAAAGCCTCATTCATGAGCGAACACAGCCTCATTCATGAGCAAGCGAAGCCTCAGTCATGAGCAAATAAAAGTTCTATTCTCAAAAACCAACAACAATGTTGGCAACCATGTGTTCGGCTCCCTTGCCTGCGGCACAGCTCTTCACGAGTGAAGATGTGTTTGGCATGATGGAGCCGACCACGGCTTCGGCCTCAGGACCGACCGTGGCTTCGGCCTCATGATCAAGCACGGCTTTGGCCTCATAACCGAGCATGGCCTCGGCCTTATGACCGACCGCGTCCTCTCCTCGGCTCTCCTTGCCCGCGGCAACCTCGCCATCAGCATTCGAAACGCGGAGTCTTAAAACCTCCATAGGAAATACGAAGTCTTAAAACCTTCGAAAACAAAAACAATTTTACTGCAGCAACGCAGTAGCTTCGGCAAGCGAAGCGAGAAGTCTTAAAATCTTCAAAACGCTTACGGAGTCTTAAAACCTCCTGCATGAAGTCACTCTTATTAGAGATGACGCCATCAAGAGAAATTCAACTAGGACCGAGGCAAACAAAGAGAAGCCAAGGTCGGAATTTTGAATGACTCGGAGCAAGCCCGAGGAGGAGCTTCGCCAAAACCCGAAGAAGATGGACCAAAGCCGAACAATGGCAAGCGATCCATAAAGAATCAAGTTCCTTGTTCAAGTCCCTTCATCATTATGCTTGGCACTCTTTTTCCTTAGTAGTGGTTTTGTCCCAAAGGGTTTTCCCTACTAAGGTTTTAATGAGGCCATCATCTTGTATCTTCCAAGTTCACACTTGAGGGGGAGTATTGAACAAGATGAGTACTTAAGCGTACTGCAGAAAAGAGTAGGCGAACACTTTGCCTTTGAACGAAAATACCGATATCCAGCACATCTTAAACTTGGCACTATTATCTCTAACACTACCGAGCTGGGGGGCTAAGTGTTGGGGTCGGTTTTGACCCGCTCAGCATTAACGTCCAAAGACAAAACGACTAGGTGAAGCCGGAATGGATCGGGACCTGACAGTACCGACCACGGCTTCACCCTCGAGTGCCGACCGCGGCTTCGGTGGACAGTGCGATCGCGGCTTCGGTGAACAGTGCGACCGCGGCTTCGGTGAACAGTGTTCGGTGAACAGTACTCGGTAAACAGTGCTCGGTGAACAGTGCAACCGCTCGGTGAACAGTGCCGACCGCTCGATGAACAGTGCCGAGGTGAATCGAGCGATAGGTCTCTCCTTCCTGAGCGATAGGTCCCTCCTTCCCGAGCGATAGGTCCCTTCGTCCTGAGCGATAGGTCTCTCCTTCCCGAGCGATAGGTCTCTCCTTCCCGAGCGATAGGTCCCTTCATCCCGAGCGATCGGTCCCTTCGTCACGTCTATACCGATCGAGCGATCGGTCAAGGGACTGATCACGGCCTCTCCCATCACCGACCAACCGTGCGATCGGTCCATCACCTGCCGATCCGACCACTGCTTCGGCCCCGGGGTCGAGCACCATTTCTCCACGGCTGCTGCTTACATCCCCAGTGGAACGTGACATAGTCCACTTATGCGAGTGGAAGCTTCACTAGCATCAGCAAAGTAGCCTAGTGTCGGCAAGGTGGACTAGGGTTGGCGAGATAACGACGTTGGTGCTGAGAGTGATCGCTGAAAGCGACATTGGCTGAAAGCGACGTTGGAGCAGCCTCTCCTCTATATATATGTTTCTAAAAACTCTTGTAAACAATTCATTCTAAAAGAGATTGAAAAAATAATCACAACTCTGTACAAAAAAATCATTGAGAGCAATAGCAAAAATCCTTCTCTCATCTCTTGCATCCTTAGCTTAAACATAGAAATCTCTAATTCCTCTTCACGAACCCTTACAAATTTAACTGTGCTAGTTCTGGCTCCCACATTTCTCCATGTCTTCTCTTCCATAGCTTCTTGGAAGTTCATGGGCTCACAATCCGCAAATAAACAAAATAAGGTAAGATTATCTTGGTTTTCGGTTACCTCATAAAGCTCTTGTATACTCCTAAAACGTGGACTCCTTTCACTTGAGCTTTCATCTCCTTGAGAACTGGGTGTTGGTGAAGTTGGTGGTGTAACGGGCTCCTCTCTTGGTTGCTCCAAGTTCTTCTTCAACATGTGGAAAGAAGTTGTAATCTTCACCATTTGATCTCCAATCCCATTCTCCTTCTTCATCAAAGATGACATTTCTGCTTGTGATTGTCTTCTTTGTGTTAGGATCGTAGAGCTTGTAGCCTTTGGAGTTGGCGTCATAACCAATGAAGATGTACTTCTTGCTTTTATTTGCTCCGCTTCTCGTCCGGCACATGAGCATGAGCAATACTTCCAAAAACTCTTAGATGAGAAACCCCGGGCTTCCTTCCATTCCACGCTTCTTGTGGTGTTTTTCCCAAAACACTCTTTGTTGGAGATCGGTTTGAAAGATAAACCGCACATGCAACTGCTTCTGCCCAAAACTCTGGTAATTTCTTACTCTTTAGCATGCTTCTTGCCATCTCAAGGATTGTTCTGTTCTTCCTTTCCGCTACTCCATTTTGTTGAGGGGATCTCGGCACCGTCAACTGTCTTCGAATGCCATTATCTTCACAATACTTCAGAAATTCTTTGGACGTGAACTCTCCTCCTCGGTCGGATCTCATGGCTTTGATCACAAGGCCACTTTCCTTCTCGACATGGGCTTTAAACTTTTTAAAGTTTTCAAAAACTTCTGATTTCTCCTTTAAAAAGTAAACCCATGTTTTTCTTGAAAAGTCATCAATAAAGAGAAGGAAGTAGTTATTTTTACCGAGTGATCTTGGCTTGATCGGACCACACACATCCGTGTGTATGAGTTCCAGCGGCTTGCGAGCTCTTGTACTTGACTCCTTTGGAAAACCCATTTTGAATTGTTTTCCGAGTAAACACCCTTCACACACTTTATTTGGATGGTTGATGCAAGGCAAACCTCTCACCATTTCCTTCTTTGAAAGAAGCTCTAATCCTCAAAAGTTGAGATGCCCGAATCGAAGATGCCAAAGCCATGAATCCTCTTTGTAGCACATCTTGAGACATTGCGCGATGTCGCTTTGAATGTTAAGAACAAACATTCGGTTTCTTGACATTGGTACCTTAGTAATGAGATTGCTTCCTTGGTCTCTTATAGAAAGGTGATTATCTTTTAATCGAATATCATAACCTTTCTCTAAGAGTTGTCCAAGGCTCAAGATGTTGGTCTTCATGCTTGGAATATAGTAGACGTTGGATATAAATTGGTGATCTCCATTCTTCAATCGGATGAGAATATTTCCTTTACCTTTCACCTCCATCTTCGATTCATCTCCTAAAGCCACGTTTCCTTTCACCGATTCATCAAGCTCCACGAACATGCTTTTTCGCCCGCACATGTGATTGCTTGCACCACTATCGAGGAACCACTTGTGAGTATCTTCCTTTTCATCATTCTTGCACGACATTAATAACATGTCTCCTTCGTTACTTCTTTCTTCAACATAGTTCGCCTTCTCTTCAACTCTTTTGTTATTTGGAGCTTTACATTCGGAAGCATAATGTCCATATTTTCCACAATTATAGCATTTAATGCTTGACTTATCGTACCTTGATTTTGGACTTCCTCTCCCACGACCTCTTGAAGAGCTTTCTCCTCTTTGGTTGGTATTGTCTTCATATGGTCTCCAACCTCGTCCATTTCCATATCCACGACCTCGTCCTCGGAATTGGCCACCACCACGTCTTTGTTGGATTCGACCGCTTTCTTCTTTAGTTTCATCAATCCGCATCTTGAGTACTTGGTCGGCGATATCTTCCTTTTTCTTCTTCTTTTCTTCATACGCTTGTAGGGATCCAAGAAGTTGCTCCATTGTCATATCCTCCAAATCCTTTGTTTCTTCGATCACGGTGACTATATGCTCAAATTTTGGATCCAACGATCTAAGAACCTTCTCCATGATTCTTACTTCGTCTAACTTCTCTCCATTTCTTTTAAGGTTATTAGTAACCGTTAAAACTCTTGAGAAATAATCGGAGACGAGTTCACCTTCCTTCATTTGCAACGCTTCAAATTCTCCTCTAAGAGTTTGAAGACGTACCTTCTTAACTTGCTCCGCTCCCTTGTAAGAGGTTCGAAGCTTCTCCCACGCTTCTTTAGCCGACTTTGCTCCCGCGACCTTCTCAAACGTTTCTTCATCTAATCCTTGATAGATTAGACAGAGAGCTTTCTTGTCTCTCTTCCTTGAGTCTTTCAAACTGTCCTTTTGAGTTTGAGATATACTAGCTTCGTTCTCCGGTTCAACGTAGCCTTTAACAACTATCTCCCACACGTCATGTGCTCCTAGAATCGCCGTCATCCTTAGACTCCAATTGTCGTAGTTGCTTTTTGTAAGCATCGGGACTTGAAAGGGAATGCCGTTACTCGCCATATTTAGGACCTTAAGGCTCTGATACCACTTTGTTGGAAATAAAAACTTTAAGGAGATGGAGAATGTATTTGAGAAATTTTGGAGAGAAGAGGATTTTTAAGGAAGTAGAAGATTTTATTACTTAGTGTTTTTACTTGGAAGAGCTTGATTACAAATGAAGGTGGAAGGAGATATTTATAGCCTCCAAAATACAAAATATCCAAAATATTTAAATCCTAAATCTAGAGAATTCTACATATATTTTATTATAATTATCTAGATAATTTCATAGAAATCTCTAGATTTTTATTTTCCACATTTATCTAGAACATTTTAAGGAGGTGGAGATTTAGATATTTTTCTAGAAAAGATTTCTAGAACATGGATCTTGGGTTTGGCTCAACATTAGATCATTAGCCCAAGAATTATACTTGATCCAAAATCAAGTTTAATTTTCAACAATGTGATTGTTCAATCGTTTGAAGTTTAAATTGCTTATCCAAATTCGGATTCTGATACATCGTGTGTAGATTCATCTTTTGTAGTATTGCATCAATCGTAGTCCCATTTTTTATAATCTCTGCGTTAATTTGGTCCTGCATTTGCTTAGTCGATTTTTTTTACTTTGAATCGTTTTTCCATCGATTTTTATTTGATTTTGGAGACCGAGAATTACGTGTTGACTTGAATAACTTTTTAGCCAAAAAAATTGAATGTGAATTGTTTGAATGTGTTTTCTCTTATTCCTTGTGTGGTTGTTTGAATGTGAATAGTTGTATTGCCTTTAATTGAAATCTCATAGATTTTATTATATTAATACAGATTTTTTCACGAAGAAATTGTAGTTGAGAATGGAATTTTGATTTGCAGGTTTGCTTCTCTGTGTCTAGAAGGTGAACACGATGATTGGATCGTTTCTGACTAGAGGGCTGATGTATGCTACATAATAACACTAATCTCATTATATTCGGATTTCGATGTTTTAGACTATTTTATGAATCTTTTGAAATTGGTTACAGAATGGTGTTTGGATATGCATATCCTGCTTATGAATGTTTCAAAATCGTCGAACAGAACAAGCCTGAGATTCAACAGCTTATTTTCTGGTGCCAATATTGGTATATAATAATAACGCATTCTTTTCTTCATCTCTCTACCTTGAAGAGGTTTCTTTGTTTCTAATTTTATTGCTTCCTCTGTAAAAACCATCTTGCAGGATTCTTGTTGCTGCTTTAACAATCTTCGAAAGAGTCGGTGATGCTCTTGTTCCATGGTAAGTTATTATTATTTGAGTCTATAAGTTCCATTATGTTGTATTCTTCTTATCAGCTGTCCTGGTTTCTTCAAGGTTACCGATGTATAGCGAGGCGAAGTTGGCATTCTTTATTTATCTCTGGTTACCGAAAACCAAAGTAAGTAATCTATTTTTACCTTTTGATTTTACTGCCCTTACATTGTAATCTCATATCTTCTGTATATACCACCATTTCAGGGAACTACGTATGTGTACGACGCCTTCTTCAAGCCATATGTCTCTAAGCATGAAAACGAAATCGACCGCAACTTAATTGAGATGAAGACTAGAGCTGGAAATATGGCAATGATATATTTGCAAAAAGCAATTAACTATGGACATACAAGGTTCTATGAAGTTTTACAGTATGTTTCAGAACAATCAACACCAAAACTTCAGTCTAAGGTAATAATAATATATCATTTCTTTAATTCTACGGTTTCTATTTGCGTGATGAGATGAAGAAAATGTTCAACCCTTTTTTTTCAATCTAACAACAGGAAAAGAAACTGACAACAACAACTGAACTTGATGATCCAAAACTTGTGGAGACACAAAACAAAACTACTGAGTTAGAGTCATCCACTAAGTAACGCTAAAAGCTGACTTGTGTGGTCGTGGGAAGTTTGCATCATCTTCTTTCGTTTTAATCATGTATATTATGGTTAGTAACAATGTCACATTTCGGATGTAATTGTAAATGGCTGTGAAGAACAAACAAATAAAGTGGAATAAATTGAAGTTGGCTTACTATGGGCCTAAATCCAAATCATTTTGCACGGTTAGTACTTGCTCAAATCCTTATCGGTCCATGTCACCATGGTCATTGGTCAATCTATATTTTGAAATACAAATAAATTTTATAACACTTTTTTTTTGGTATAACATTCTTTAAGCCAAAAAAGAAGAGAAGGTAAAAGGAATTTAAAGGATGAAAGTGCTTAAAAGTAAAAAAACAATAAATAACCATAGGACCACACGGTTACAAGTTGTGACTTCTCATCATTGTGTGGGAAAATGACCATCACGATATATTTACAAAATTTCTGGAGATATTTCATATACTGTAATGTAAATAACCAATTAACTGACGCTATATGTGAAAGAAAGACCAATGAAAATTTATATTAATGAGTTGTCTATATACCAATAATTGAAGAAGGATATTTGTAAACGAAAGATAGATGAATCCACTATTAAAGTTAGGGACCATTTTTGAATGAAAGTTGTTGTATATCTATCTACTTATACCGATTGCATTTATTGGTATTAAGCTTATTGTATAATTCAGTGTGAAACTAAAAGAGTGTCAGCAAACTCTTCTTCGTTGTTTGATTATCTCATACGAGCTAAGCTAATGCGATTCTCTAATTTGGACTTCTAACCCAAAAAAAAAAAAGCAAAATAACATAACAAAAATAGAGATTTTGCAGTAAATTCCGAGACGAATATCGCTTTCTCACAACTAATTTTCTACCTACAACTACAAGTTACTTGATTATAGAACAAGTGTGCAATTAGAATTACATTGTAGTTGTTACACGTTCTATAGTATCAAAAAAAGATTGCAAACTTTCATATTGCGTTTGATTGGTAACAACTTACACACATTTTATATTGTATCAATCACAAAGTTGATGCCAATTAAGCTTCAAAAAAAAAGGTGATGCCAATTTGTTAACCAAAAAACGTCATATTTAGTTTTAATTGTACATTTTTTTTTTACAGTTACTTCTTACATCTTTATGTTTTTTTTTTGTTCAAACCAATACTTTATAAATGATATTAGTTCTTACACCCCACCAAGAGGGAAACTGTTAAGAGAAGACAATGCAGATTTTGCCAACGAATCTGCCAAAGTGTTACTTGTACGAGAAATAAAAGAAAAAGAGATAGATGCGAAGAGAAGACTCAGCATTCGGATATCCCGGAGAACACCGCTTAGCTCAACTGAATCTTCGTCCTTCTGAAGTAGTGTGATTAGCACTTGAGAGTCTGAGCAGACCCTTATGGAGAGGAAACTCTCTCTTAGACAAGCCAACAAGGCTTCTTTGATTGCAAATCCTTCTGCCATCAAGGCTGATGGTATGAATGTTTTCGTTGAAGAAGCTTGGAGTAGCGGAACATAGTCTGAATCAAGAATAATTCACCCCAAACCACATGTTCTCGTTGAGCTACTCCACGCTGCATCCACATAGCACGTGGTACTGACCTGTTCAAATGGTTGCGGTTCCTTAAACTTCCTACCAGCTTCAGGGATCCTCATTTGTGCCAAATTTTTACATCTTTATGTTATGTTGTAAAACTTATACCATTTTAGGTACCAATTTGATATATTATACTAGATGGTACTCTTTCGTGACAATTCATCTAGCGTGTTAATCACCATATAGTTAACTCACTTGAAATGTAAGTTTATGTGTTTCAAATTTAATTGTTTGAGTTGATTGAAATGTACGTTTAGGTTTTCAATTTTTTGGGTGGGAGAAGTAATTCAATTAACGTTACGCAAGGGATAAGATTTTGTTCCTCGTAATAACTTTTGATTACATGAAATGGGGACACAATTGTCTCTGCTTTCTTTTATTTAAACCGTTTTGCCATAAAATATTCCAAATCACACGTGTACTTTATAACAACATTTTGTATCTAGTAATATCTTAAAATTTCACAGATTGACCAACTGAGAAAACTCATGAGAAAAATACCCATACTTGATACTTCTAATATATGTATTCAACTATTGTGTACATACTGTACGAAGTTTTCTCTCTCTCTCTGTCGGTGTTTTGAAAATATTTTAACGTTCGTATCTCTATATTTAATGTCATATTAAAAGCACTTGAAATTATACAAATTGGGAATTGGAAGGGTTCTCTTTACTGCAATACAAGATGGGTAACACTAATATTAAATTTATGTCATTTTTGAAGTTATAAATTTGGTAAAATTTTATTAAATCAAAGACCAATATTAACCAGCCACGCGTTTATTAAAGATTCTTTCACTTGCATGAGGATTAAATTTTTCTGTCAGTCGAATAAATTCCATTGTCATCGGACTATAACAACTATTCAAAATGCTATGTGTACCTAAACAATTACTTTGCTTTTTTAAGGTTTGGTTTTTGAAATTCAAACTCGTTAACAAAAAACAAACACATTCTCAAGATCTCGCGCTCCTTTTCCTTCTTTGTCTCAAATGTAACCTAAAAACGTAAATCGAAATGACTAATATAATCTCTGGTGGTTTTTATAACTAGATTTATTAGAGTGGGAACAAAAGAGAGTGACAAATGTAGAATACGACAAGTGAGAAGGCCAAAGCAACTAGGGTGCGTGATAAATCCAAATATTGCGGCGAATGTGAAGGCCATTAGATTTTTACATACGGTCAACTCTAAATCGTAATTGATTTCTATTGCTACCATTGTCAAACTTATGATTAATTTGCTTTATGTTATTGATGAGTGATTAATACAGTTTGTCAAATTTATTTGTTAATGTAAATAGCATACCTTTTTTTTTGGTCGAAAATACGACTCCTTTTTTTTGGGAAAATTGATTTAAAAGGTTTTCTAAATCTAAATTTGGTCATATACACCTTTATTTGACATTGCTAATTTTTTCCACAATTACCTTTTTTATATAAATAATTAGTTTTTTCAAATTTTTTTTTTCAAACATGTAAAAAATGAAATGATAAGACTTTTTATCAAAGGTGAAAATTTTAATTTCTAACCATTACTTTAAAATTTGGATTTCTAAATTAATCTATTTTGTATAGAATGTACATTCTGCTGGTTATACATGTTCCTAAAAATTTAGAAAATGTAATCTATCCATTGTACATGTTCTAAAACTTTTAGAATTTGTATTTTTACATTTGTTCTTCGTTCTAAAAATTTAGAGCACATGCACATTCTAAACGATTTAGGAGAAATTTTTAGAATACATCATCTGCACATTGGTCTATGTTCTAAAAATTTAGAGAACCACTAATATTCTAAATTTTTTAGAATCAAATTTCAGAATACGTAATCTTTACTTTACTCTACGTTCTACAAAATGTAGAATATGTATTCTTCAATTTGTTCTATGTTCTGGAAAATTTAGAATACCAATTCTAAAATTATTTTTCAAATTCCAAAAATTTAGGAAATAAAATATTTCAGTTAAGGAAACCAAATATTCTATATATTTTTCGAAAATTATTAAATATATTTTCCGAAAATTATTAAATATATTTTCCGAAAATAAAATAATTTATTTTCGAAAATTATTAAATATATTTTCCGAAAATTAAGGAAAGAAAATATTTAAATATTTAATTATAACAAGCGGTTAAGGAAATAAGATATTTATTAAGATTTAATTACGCAGAATTTAGAACATGCATTCTAATTTTTCAGAATACGGTAAAACTGTTTATGTCAACTCCATATACCTTCGTTGTCATGGCTTCTAAACAATTTTGATAACTCTTTCTTATTCATCTACATCAGAATAATGGGTTAAAAATATTATCTAGTTATGTACTTGTTTAACAGAGAGTCTCCATTTGGTGCATATATTTGTAATGTTCAGAACATGTATGGTAGCTTAAGCCTTAAAATCGGTTTGGTAAAAAAAAATTTTAAAATCATACTTTTGCAAGAGGAAGGATTCGAACTACAAACCTCTGGCGAATTTTGTATCATGAGTAACCAGTAAACCATTAGTAACTTTCTGTTCATTAATAGATAGTTATTATATTTAATACTGATTATATTTATTCATGATTATATTTACGTGGAGACAGGGCCATGGAGCTACACCAATATATAAATATTAATATTAATATTAATAATGCATGTGAGGTTGTATGAACTATACTACTCACATATGTAATTTGAAGAATAACTCCATATAACCGGAGAATAAAAATATCGACAGATGGCAATTTGAAGAATATCTCCATATTACAAATTCGAAACACTACCATGGAAAACAGAGTAATTCAAAATCATTGAAACTACTAATTTTTCAAGTCTTTGATTCAATACCACCAAAGTTGTTCACACAATGTCTACAACATCAGAATTTGAAAGCAAAGGTTCATACTTGGCCATTCTTTCGATAAATGCAGGATCTGTTGCTGCTTCCCATGTATCAACTGCCATCTTTGGTGGTAGCTTTTATCGAGACCCTTACTTTGCTGCTTTAATCGGATATAAATTTGAAGTTTGGTAATGGTCTTGTACTTTATCAGTTAGAGATGAAAAATCAGAAATTATTACCAAAATTGCATGAAAAAATTCAAACAAATATAAGAAGACAAACCTTACTCAACTGAAGAATTCCGCAGGTGAAGAAGAATTTAAAAGGAGATGTCGAAGAAGACAAAGAGAGGAAGGAAGAACTTCTCCACGGCAAGGAATCAATACGGTGGCGACGAGAGGAAGAATGAAGACAAAACTCACAATTAACACGGCGAGCAAAACAGAGAACAAAATGGAGAAGGTCGGCGGCAAGGAATTAACACGGTGGCGACGAAATCATCGCCGTTGCACCTTTCACTTTACCCTCTTTGACAAAACTCACAATTTACCCGATGAAGAAGAAGAAGAAACTGAGTTAGGGCTTTCAATTACCCTAAGTCTAACCCTCTTTATCATTAAGAGTGTTTCAATATATATGTTTTTTTCATTTACTATTTATGTTATAAAATAAAATCAGAATATAATTTCAATTAGTGTAATTAACAAATAAATAAAAGTAAATAAATTTTGAGAATAAAATTAATATAAATCCGAAATTACTAAATAAAATCAGAATTAAATATGAAAATAAATTTCAAATCCTACAATTAAAGAAAAAATCTTATATTTTGGAAACAATTAATAAATTTAGGGGGAATTGCCAAATCAAGCCATTTTTTTTTGGAAAATGTCCCATTAAGCTTTTATGAACATAAAAATGTCCCAATAGAATTTTGTACTTTCAAAATTCCAATTTAATCCTTAAAATATAATTATTCCGAATTTTCCAATATATGTAAAATTAGAAAGGGAAATAAAATTTTATTGGTAAATCTTTTATTTTGATTGGTTTAAAAAGGAATAAAATAATTAATTGTACTAATTCTTCCCCTTCCTCTACTCCGGCGTCTCTCTTCTCCGACGAAATCGATTCCATAAAATCCGATCTCTTCGCCGGAGGAGTTACCGCCTCTGTCATCTCCGGCGACTTACCCTCTCTTCCCGCTCTGTCTCTGTTATCTCGTTCTTCCTCTTCGAAATCTCCTTCGAAGCTTAATCTCTAAATTGTCATCAGCTCCGGCGACACGAATACTCGACGGCGAAGTTTTTTAATTCCAGAGACTATCTCCTCTCAAGGTAATCGAAAATCCATGATTCTTGTTTGTGCATTAACCTAAAATTTCAGATTTTGGCAATTTCGCAATTAACCTAAAATTCAGATTTTGCAATTATGGTTGATGTGTCTTTCTCTTTTACATTTTGTTGGGAATCTCTGCTTGTTTTGATCGATTTCTTGTTTGGTTCTGTGCATTTGTGTATTATTGTAGTCAGATTCAATAAATTCTCATGCGAATAGTCTAGTTGGTAAACTTAATCTATGTTTGTATATTGAAACTATGATTGCGAATGTTCTTGTTCATAAACTGAATCTATATTATCATGAAAACAAACATTGTAATCTTTATATTTCTTTCGTTGTTTTGATAATATTAGAGATATAACTCTGTTTCTTCTATTGTTTTTGGTTATATAGGTATGGAAAGAGTAGAGTTACCAGAAAGGATTTTTGGTTATATAGGTATGAAAATTGTAGCTGCAATGTTTCTTTGATGTACTTCGTTTTGGCATTTAACTTGACACTACTGATATAGTGATATACCAAGGTTTCGCTGTTTGCTGCAGTCCAAGGTACACGGAGAAACTTGCTAAGAAGATTGAGATGATGGGTGGTGTTCGCTACATGTTTTTGACACACAGGTAGAGTTGATAAACACCAAAAGGAGAAACTTCATGTTTTCTCTTGTAATATATGTTACAAGGTAATAAGCTACTTCATTGTTCAGGGATGATGTTGCGGATCACAAGAAATGGGCAGATCGATTCAAGTGTAACAGAATTCTGCATTCAGAAGATGTACGTCTTTGAACTTATCCCACCTCTCTTGCTAAACTTCCACACATTCTTGATAGATTTCAACAATTCATGGATCTTGTTAGGTTGAACCTTCGACCTCTGATGTGGAGTTAAAGCTGGAAGGAAGTGGACCATGGAGCCTCTATGGAGATATTGAGCTTATACACACTCCTGATCATACAGAAGTAAGTCCAACTACAAGAACATATATGGAAACAAGTGTTTGGATTTTTTTTTTGTTAAGAAGAATTTTTACTATGATCTTGGGATATAAGAGCTTTGTACAAAATCACAGGGATCAGTTTGCTTGTTCCATAAGCCACTCAAGGCATTATTCACTGGAGACCATGTAACAATGTTTGAATCTGGAATGAGCATTATAGAGCTGTACAATCATTGTTCAGGTAAAAGACCAATTTGTTTATAAATTCTTTGGATAAAATGTTTTTGAACAAGAAAACATAATACTGTAATTGGTTTTTTTGTCTCTGGCAGTTCCTCTCCAGCTCGAGAGCGTAGAAAAACTGATCAACCTGGATTTCAATTGGCTAATACCTGGTTAGTGCATTTTTGCTTATATGCTTGAATCTGTTTTACTTAATGGAGATTTTGGGTTCTGATGGTGATTTTGTATAAAAGGACATGGAAGAAGAGTACATTTCAAAGATGGAGAAGAGAAGGCTAAGACTCTGGAAGCACTTGTCCAGAAGCACAGAGAAAAACAACTTGTTTCTTCTAGCTAATCCGGGAAACTTTGTATAATGATTCTAAACCGGCGAACCAAACTAAACCAGAGACCTAATGTGGCATATGATTGTTTATCAGACTTGGCGTGTAAACATTATCTATTTCCCACGTGAATGATGTATATCTATGTAACATTGTAAACCTGCTTAAACACTTTCTGAATTGAAAACAAAGATTGTGAGTAAAAAGCTTTCCCAGTTTTACTTTATACACAGTATTGTTTTATACACATGGAACGTAAGAAGCTACATTTTAAAAAATGCATTATTGGCCATCCACAAATTTAGCAGTGGATTAGCGCTGGAAAATTTGTCACAAAATCTAACAATCACCCACAACCTTTCAGCTTCGTTAGACACTCGCCGCCGATCATCTTGGATGTCATGACATCACCCACAACATAGGTTTAACATCGGGGATTTGGGGGAATTTTAATTCCCCGCCAAAGAAGATGATACCTAGAATGAAGACAATCAATAGAAATCACCATAGAGAATTAAGACAGACATATATTTGTTTAGGTAATTAAGAGTTTAACGTATATTATGCTTACAAAATACCAATGAACAATAAAAACTCTATAGCTCAACTGGTACACCCGTATATGTTTACAAGCCCATTATTCCAGAGGTCGTGAGATCGACGCATGGGTGGGTATATTTTTGAAACTTTTCTGTTTTACAAATTTTTATTGTTAAATTATTCATAAAATTTTAATTAATTATAAATTCGAAAATAATGAATAAAATACGGTAGGTAAATAACTGTAAAATATATTGTAAAAATCATTTTAGGAAACTAAAATATTCCCTCCTTGATTTTAGGATCTAATAACTAATTTTGTAGAAAGTGGATTCTACAAGACGGTAGATGGAAGTGATAGTGGTAGAACTATCGGTAGAAAGAGCTATCAGCGAATGGTAGATAACATTGTAAGTGGTGGAAATAGTGCTCTGGGTAGATGTAGAACGTTGGTATACAGCAGAAGTATGTTTCTACACATCGTAAAATTATGTTAATAGCCAGAAATCGAATTCTACTTCTACCATCACCCGTAGAATGAAAAACTAAATTCATTTTAAATACAAGTTTTCAACTTGAAAAAATTAAAACTTTTATACAAAACCACTATTCATGACTTGTTTATAATTATCAGATTTTTAAAATATTTAAAAACATTTTATTTGAATTAATTTTAATTACATAAAGGGCAATATGGGGCAAAATTTACATAGTCCTAATGGGACAATTTCCAAAAAAAAGTGGTCTATTTTGGCAATTCCTCCATAAATTTAAGGGTATTAGAAAATTTTAATTCCAACTAAAGTGTATCTCACCAATCTAAAAAAATAAAGGTGTAAATCACCAAATCCAAAATTTTTTGGCCTAAAAATCCAATCTTCCACTTTTTTTTTGGTCGAAAATACCACACCTTATTAAATAAAGAATCTGTGTTATGTTGTGAATCTTTCTCAATGCTCACCATTTATTATGCTACTGTAAATTGTTGTTCAGTATACGAGTATTGTTTAATGAATTGCCCCATACTTGTTACACTAACTTCAAGTGTAACTCCACCACTTTTTACTGTAGTGACATCAATTTCTGACACATTAAGTCATTTAAGCTGATCAAGTATTGAAATTTTATTTTCAAAAAAAAATTATTGAAATTTCTAAAACCTAACCCAAATTCAATCTATAAATGAAAAAAAATCGCATAATTCTACATTTTGAAATTTTAATATCGGAAATATATGTAGAAGCGCATTAGGAAGATATAAACAGATATTGATTTTTTAGGAAATTATGAAAAAGGCATTGAAAATTTGAATTTAATTAAAGAATTAAATTGACTAAGGACTAAAAAATAAAAATGATCCTTTTCATTTTTTATAATTTCTCCTGAAGTAGAAAACGTTCCAGTTGTTCTTGAATCCCTTCTTTCAAAAAACTTTCTGCTTCAGCGGTTAATGTCTTGGTAGAGGATATTATTTCTTGGAACTGAGGTTTATTTGTTTTTAAATAAGTGCGTAATTGAACGAGAAATTTTCTTACTTGTCCAATTTCTAATCCATCCAGATAACCATTTGTTCCGGTGTAAATGGTCATTATCTGTTCTTCTACTGTGAGAGGGGCTGATTGGGATTGTTTCAGTAACTCGTTTCTTATCACAACCCTTTTTCATAGCAGAAGTCTTTACAGGTTCTCCGGGAAAATATGTTGGTCTAGCGGAAACAATTAGAGGGTTTAAATTGATCCTTTTCGGAGAATTTGATTCTCTTCCTGAGCAGGCCTTTTACTTAGTGGGTAACATCGATGAAGCTACTGCGAAGGCTACGAACTTAGAAATGGAGAGTAAATTGAAGAAATGACCTTAAATCTTTGTGTACTGACTCCGAATCGAATTGTTTGGGATTCAGAAGTAAAAGAAATCATTTTATCTACTAATAGTGGACAAATTGGCGTATTACCATTTAAATTATAGAGAAATAGAAGATTTGGAATCCGTAATCCCAGTTCCAAATACGAGTTTCCGAAGACCTTGTCTGCCTCTGGTGTTGAACGTGTAAATGTGTAATCTTGTTCTGTTAACAATTGTTTTGACCATACATCCAACAAATTATAAATATATTATTTTATTTTATTTTGTGAATTATTTTCTAAACAATTGTTCTGATCATACATCTAACAAATTAGTATGTGAGCGAGAAAAAAAGAACTAAAATCGTTTTAGTACTTCAAAAAGATAATTATAATCATGCAACAATATATATATATATATATATATATATATATATATATATATATATATATATATATATATATTATTTTTTTCCAACAAACTTGTTTTCATTCATTCAAACTAAAGTAGCAGAAATAAGAGGGAAAAGTCATCATCTAGCAACAAACAAAGATACATAACAAGCATAGAATACATAGCAAGCATACAAGCATAACTTGGAATAGGTTCTTCATGGCAAAGGGTGATGATAATGAACAGCGGATCCGGTACTCGACTCGGATGCATCAAGGTCGTCTTTATGGCATCGCCGGAGACTATAAAGGTAGTCATTTGGTGCTTCCAAACTGACTTCAAAGGATTACCCGAAACCGCGTTGATCGTTGATCCGATCACAACTGTAACTTCACATAACGTAAAATACACTACGGAAGAACATAAAACGGTTTGGGAATTACTCTGATTCAAATCCGAGAGAGTCCTCGTTCTCGATAAAGGACAAAACAATAAACTCATTTCAATCCTAATCAGAATAGAGCGGTGCCAATTTCTTTCCCGAAGGTAAGATTTACAAGATTTGCAATACCAAATCTAGAAAACACTAATCTACTCTTGGTAGAGATGTTAGTGGGCTCAATAGCAAGATTCACATTAAAATAGAGAGGGTCAGAATAAAACTCACAAGTGATTTGTGTTAGCCCGTGATGGCAAAATCGACCAAAATCCATAACAGAGATTGGTCACATGATAATCCTTCAACACTATGGACACTTGAGGGTATTTATCTTCAAACTTTCCATGGAGTGGATCACCGGAGACGAAGTTACCGGGACCTTGTATAGTAGTACATTGGAAGGTGGAAACGCTCTCCATGCTCGATTTGGAGGCCGACGATTTTAACGAGCTCTGTAATACACTCACCAGACCTTTGGAGATCGGCGGCAGGTAGAGTTTCACCGGCTGAACAGCAGAATCAGTCAACGGTGATAAATTTGGATGGAAGGGAGAGGTGGTGAAGCGGAGAAGCAGCCCACGCTCCGGCACTGGCTTCGTACGCAGCAAAAACGACAGATTCGAACACCTTGTCCTCGGAGGTATCATCGCATTTGTCGAGGAGCCACTACAGAGGGAGCGTGGCCAGAGGTGAGAAGTAAACGCAGACATATCACGAGATTTATCAAGAGGAGCCGCATGCAAGAGCAGATCCAGAGAAGGGAAAACACGGGGGCGGTTCTGAATCTGGATCTAGATCTGGCGGAGGGTGCGACAACGGCGGAGGCATCAGCACTTCGAGTATCTTCAGATACATGAGATACAAGAGAGAAAGGGAGGATGGAGAAAGGAAAAAAATTCTCACCGGCGGCGTGAGGCTTTACTGGCGGCGGCCGCACAAACATGGTAAAACCCTAATCGCACATTTTATCGCAGTAGAGAGAGGATGTCCTCAACACAAGGGAGGGTTCATATTGCAACAATAATTATGTGTAATTTACTGAAGCAATTTCCATTTTTCGCTCACATGCATGGAATCTCCAAACTTTTTTTAGTAAAAATGAATCCACATTTGATTATTATTTTTACGCCCTAATTTACATATTACTGCTAATCTTAATAGTGAATCTTTAATTTTATATTTTTGTAAAAGCTTTCATTCTATTTTATTAAATATAAATGCTATTCATAATATTTCATATGGTTGATAATAAACTGTTGTTATGATATATTTCATACAAACTACGAAACATGTTTACAGTTTGTTTTATGTATTTTATTATATTTTTATGATTTTATAAATTTTGAGTTGCAACTAAAAACCTTGCTTTGAATAGAGAAACTAAAATAAAACTAGGGGTGGGCAAATTATCCGAATCGGAAGTCCGAGCCCGGAACCGACCAAAATCAAGCGGTTGGGATCGGGTATGGATATGGTCAATTAACCGATTGGTTTTAATTTGATTTGAGTTTGGATTTCGGTTTGGATATTATCCGATAACCGAACTTAAATCCAAACATAATCACCTTTGTTATACATTTATTTTATTTTTAGCCCCAAATCTTTGACTTACCCAAAATTCCTAATGCGATCAGAGAGAATCGAGTGAATATCGATTTTAGTACCTCTTTATGAATTTTTTTCTTGTTCAAATTGATTTTTATTCAAATTTGTTAGCACTTAGTAGGTTATTTCTTAAGTTTTTCTGAAAAATCACTTGAGTTTTAAATTTTTCTTAGACTAATTTTTCGGTTTTAGATCCGATAGATCCGATCCGAACCCGATCCGATTATAGTTAGGATCATTATTGGATTCTATATATTGTACATGAAACATATTCTGAATCCGATCTCATATAACCGATTCCGAACCGAAAATACAAAATATCCAAATGGTCTTTATAAGTCATTATTCAAAAAACCAAAAAACTAAATTACCTGAATCGTATCCGAATGGGTATCCGAACGTCCACCCCTATGTAAAACGACGTTTAACAAAATAGCACAAACTATAATCAAATAGTATTAAAGAGTGGAAAGGATTTGTTATGCCTTTCGACCAATGGAAATATTTGTGACGTTGACCTAGTAGGACCTTAAGCAGGTCAAACTGTCATGGAAGATTTGTATGTGAAGCAGTTAAAGCATATAACAAGCCAACCAAGCTAGTCCAAATAAAATTAATTTCAATATCTTCTAACTAATTTGTTATCATCAAAAAAAGTAATTTATTATTCAAAATGCATATTAAAAATACTATTTTTTATTTTAAGAAAAATACATTACTAGTAAGTAACTGCACCACAAGTCCACAACTAACAAAGCCAGCAACCAGATGCCAAAAATTAATTGTAAAGATTTTCATTTCTGACAAAACAAGATAAAATAGTACACACATTATATAGTTTTCAATGATATTTTTAAAAAAATCAAATGACAATTTTATTAATGACAAGGGTAATAAAGTAAAAATGTAAATTAAGAATTAAAGAAACATAGAGCCCACTACTTTAATCTTCCCTCCTTATTACAGCATCTTGGATCCATCTTCGATTTCAACACCTACAACAAAAAAAATAAAGCTTCTTAACTAAAGAACCAAAAAGAAACAAAACAAAAGCAAACCTCAAAAGAAACTTCTCACAATATTCTCTCAAGAACTTCTACTTCTTCTTTCAATTTCCAATGGCTTTACTAACAATCTTACCGGAAAACGCAGAGCCACCAAAACACACTCAACCGCCAAGCAAACGCAAGAAACGCAATAACCATACCGACCAAACGCAACCGCAAAAATCATACAAACCTCAAAAACCAAAGAAAGCAGTAATTCAAAAGCAACCATCTTCATGGGACCAAATCAAGAACTTATTAACTTGCAAACAAATCGAAGGGTCAAGAGTTCACGATCCATCAAAGAACTCTCAATCTGGACCGTCAACTACGACGAATAATCACTTATCTCCTTCTAAGCTTGGTTCTTCGTGTAGCTCGATATGTAGCTTTAGAGACGTGGCGCATGGTAACACTCGTGTGGTTCATAGAGCTGACCATTCTCCAGAAGTAGCTAAGTCGGTTAATACTCCTGACTCGGAGACTCGGCTTCTGACTCGGAAACCTGGTCAACACGGTTCTTCTTCGTCGTCTCGGTCACTTATCTCTGGCTCGACGAGATCTAACTACACGTCATCTTCAACGACGTCGTTTAGAGCCATGCAATTTCGTAAACTCTCTGGATGTTACGAGTGTCACATGATCGTTGACCCTAGCAGGTAATTAATGACCAGGGCCGGCCCTGGGGGCAAGCGGGTAAAACTCATGTTTGTGGTCCTCATATCGACTTTCAAATTTATTATAACGAATTGATCCTAAAAATCTCTTTAGTTTAGTGATAAATCGGCCAATTTTCGTATTTTTGCTTGTGGCCCATAAGAACTCAGGGCCAGCGACCGACTATTAGTTAATGATGAGGAAATAAAATTAGTTGTGACTATATATTTTTGTAATTTCATTTTTTGGATTTTTAGGTATCCGATTTCTCCTAGGGTTTGTGCCTGTTCTCAATGTGGAGAAGTTTTTCCGAAGCTTGAAAGCCTAGAGATTCATCAAGCGGTTCGTCACGCAGGTAAATTTTATTTTTGTTAACATTTATTTGACTCATCACTTAGCTCAAAATTTTATAATTACGCACTAGCTACAAAAAAAATCGGTGTGTATAGTGTAGTCACATTTAAAAAGGTGACCCTATAGTACTACGGAGAATTTTTTTTTTTATCTAGTGGTATTTCGTAAATGCAAATTTTTTTAGTAAAGATCTTAGTCCACAATTTGACTTGTGAAATAATGATATAACTTATACTTGTTTGGTATTTTGATTGAATCATTATTATTTACACATGTTTCTGGCAAATACGCATTTGGATTTATCGATATATTGATTTACCATAATGTTATGCAATTATTAACGAACATGGTTTCATTTGATAGCATAGGCTTACATTTTTTAAAAATGGAATCAATATCTCCATGTTATTGTCGGTGATTCTATGGGCTTGAATGGTATGTCAGCTGAATCGCAGAATAGCGGAATAGCTGAATTATGAAATAGCGGAATCACTGGAACGGAAAAAATCTAAACTAGACGGAATTGTAAAACAGCTGAATAACAAAAAACTACTATCTAGTTATAAAATTAAAACGTGCGGGATAAATTTAAAAATCACTTGTTAATTTCCACGTTTTATCATCCCGTGCGTTTTATTGTGAATGGTATGTATTCGGCGGAATCACGTTTTCAAAACGTGAAAACGTGAAAAAGCTACATACCATTCATACCCTATAGATCTAACAAAATTAAGATGATTTGGCATTATGTTAATTTTCTAACAGAACTTCAGATTCATTGATATAACGCATTTTCAGAGAAAAATACAAAAGAGAAGAAGAATTTAACTCGAGGACAATATATTCTATAGTGTCCATATCTATCATTTTGCTTGTAAAAAACACTTCCATGCGATGGGACCATTTGTTGTATAAGAAAAAAACAAAAATAAAATAGCTGTCACAAACATAACTAATTTCAATGTCCCCTGATATTCTTACGTGGCATTATATAGTTCGTCACTACAAGAATTACAACCTTCCCTTTAACAAAAAAAAAAAAAAAAGAATTACAACCTTCCACCTGACCAAACCGTATTAAAACTCACATTTTTGTTTTTTGTTTGTTTTGTTTTTAACGTCAATTGCAGTTTCGGAGTTAGGTCCGGAAGATTCGGGTCGAAACATTGTGGAGATCATATTCAAATCAAGCTGGCTAAAAAAAGAGAGTCCAATCTGTAAGATCGAACGTATATTAAAAGTACACAACACTCAACGGACAATCCAACGGTTCGAAGATTGCCGAGACGCAGTGAAGGTGCGTGCACTACAAACGACAAGAAAAGACGCACGTTGTGCAGCCGATGGTAACGAGCTTCTACGTTTTAACTGCACCACTCTCACTTGCTCTCTAGGAGCACGTGGCTCGAATTCTCTTTGCTCTAACCTCCCTGGTTGTGGCGTTTGCACCGTCATTCGCCATGGGTTCCAAGGAAAATCTTGCGCTGGAGCCACGACGAGTGGTGGCTCTGGCGTGAGAACTACGGCGAGTAGTGGAAGAGCTGATGACTTGCTTAGGTGTAATGATGATGCGAGGAGAGTTATGCTTGTTTGTCGTGTGATCGCAGGGAGAGTTAAACGTGTTGATTTACCTCCGGTGGATTCGACGGCGACGGAGGTGAAGAATCCGGATACGGAGGAGAGTTTGTTGAGTGGTGGTGTGTTTGACTCGGTGGCGGTCAACGCCGGAGTTTATTCGAATCTTGAGGAGCTAGTGGTTTATAACGCGAGAGCTATATTACCTTGCTTCGTGGTTATTTACAAAGTCTTAGGCCATCAGCACCAATGATATTTTATAGGTATCATTAAATATAAAATTATTAAAACACACACTCTCTCTTACTTTTACTCAACTTTATACTTTCTCTTTCATCATTTTACTTAACTTTTATTAATTTTATATTTAAAAACACTCACTTTTACTATTGATACTCATTTTTAATATCAACCCATTGATACCCTCTCTCCTATAATCTCAACAATCTACTCTTTTTACTCAACTTTTATTAATTTTATATTTACAAACACCTCATCTTTTTACTAAAAAACACTTTCTTTCCTCCTATTCCTCAAATTTTAATAATTTTATATCATATGATACCCACAAAGTATTACCGCTGCGTATGCCCTTAGAATCTTGAGTTTGTAATTTAAATGTCCGAAATAATGTTTGTTTTAGAATGTCTTTAACTTTTTAATTATTTTAGGGAGATTAGAGCATCATTATGGGTAGTTGCTAAGTGGGTTGTTAAAATATAAAATTATTAAAATTTGAGTAAAGAAAAAAAAAGAGTGTTTTTATGGGGTGTATTGAAATATAAAATTAATAAAATTTGAGTAAAGAGAGGAGATAGTGGGTGTGTTTAAATATAAAATTAATAAAAGTTGAGTAGGTTGGTAGAGAGAGTTGTTAATTTTAGGATTTAAGAGATTGTTGTTAAAAGAAAGAGAGAGTTGTTTAAATATAAAATTAATAAAAGTTGAGTAAAAGATGAAAGAGAAGGTATAAAGTTGAGTAAAAGGAAGAGATAGTCTGTGTTTTAATAATTAAATATTTTTAGCAACTCACTAGCAACTCACTAACACTTACCGATAATGATGCTCTTAGGTTAATCATCGTTATCAGATTTTAACATGCATGATGCATCATAAATCCCATCTTATTATTGATCATTGCAAACCCTCTTGGGTCTAATGTGGTGGTCTTATAATATAAAATTATTAAAACACACACTCTTTTTTCTTTTTACTCAACTTTATACATTCTCTTTCATCCTTTTACTCAATTTTTATTTAATTTTATATTTAAACACTCTCTCTTTCTTTTAAAAACACTCTAAAAATGTCTAATTTTAGACATTCTCTCTCTTCCATTTCCTAAACAAACTCACTATCTACTCTCTTTACTCAAATTTTATTAATTTTATATTTCAATATACCCCACAAAAGCATTCTTTTTCTTCCTTTTATAACTATTTTAATAATTTTATATTATAAAAACACCACATTAGACCATCTTGGGTCTCTAATGAGGATGCCCTAATAAGGAGTCCAAGGTATATGCGCTTGGCTTCAAAATTCTATTATTATTGAAATCATGATTATGTTAAGAATTCATTACTAGGTGGTCCATCAAATTCATGAGTATGAAGAAGTTTGATTTTTGACCGGTAAAGGTAAATTTTTGTTTTCAACTACAGTAATATTCGAAGGTGTGTCACACTTGGTGGGAATCAAATAGTGTGGGAGTGGCAGAGGTGATATAATTGCTAACCACATGCGTTTTCAGTAAAAAAATTGTTTGATTATTTCGAGTTCTTTTTCGTATTGAATTTATTGGTAAAGCTGATTTGTTTTTGATAAGCAGGCAAAGCTGTTTTTGGTTATTATAAAAACATAAACGTATTTGGGTATCGTATGGTTTTAATTTAGAAGTATTTTATTAAGATAAGTTCAAAATCAACCCATAAATATAAAAAGGGTTGCACGCTAAAGAGTGAGCCATTGGAACTTTCCTCGTTGTCAGAAGTTGCTTCAATATGTTTATTTGATATTAGTATAACTCTATTTCTCCTTGAAGTTGCAAATGGAAAAAAATCAGATATTTTAGAATCAAACCAGTTTAATATTCAAGTTTGTAACAAATATGTGGAGCATAGCCGCATAGGTATTAACTGAAGGTGTAATTGACAATATGGATTTCAAAATGAATTTGATTAACCGTGCTAGCAAACAATTTGAAGGAAATAAGATTTTAGAAAACATTGTATTTTATTGATAATAATTATTTATCGCATTAAAAAAATAATATTAAGTTTACTTATGGGATATCTTTTAAATTCCAGATAGAAATAAGATTAGACAATAATTGTTTAATACATCTTTAATTAGTATGATGGTAATTTTTATAGAAAAAACAAAAAAAATTATGCGGTTTGACGATATTTCTTAAACAATTATATCTTACAATGTATTGAGTAAAATTGGACTTAGACTTGTATAGTCCAACAATTAGCATCACAGGAACAATGTCCCGTTTATCTTGCTAATTCACAGGAACAATGTCCCGTTTATCTTGAATTAGCAATGTAGAAATTAACCTGGGTGCTACTGCGGATGTTATTAGCTTAATCCTTTGTAAAACGTAATTTATTGAGTAAACGTAAACTAAAATGGGCCTATAAAGTACAAAACATAATCATTAACTTGTTTTAGAGGCTTAAAAGAGAGAAGGCTTAGTTCTGATTATGTTATTCATATGTTTCTCGTTCTTAGTTCTTTACTTACTAACTAGATGAGAGCTCGCGCATACGCGCGGATATGGTTGATTTCTAATATTAATTTGTAAACTGGATATACATTATCAATAGAATATTTTTGTGTGTTCAACTCGCACCAATCTTATGTACCGTTTCTTCTCCTTAACAGTGAAATTAATCTATGAAACTGCCACATTAGTAAAACTCTCTTGCTCTCAAATATAGATCAGTAAAGACCAAATAATGAAAATAGCAAAATACACACACACACAACGACATTTACTTAACTTGATGCATTTTCCATCGAGCAATTAATTGGCATAATTATTTCAGAGACAATACGAAGTTCTTATGAACTTAAAAATAGCCACTTTCATTCACAATCTCGTGCTTTATCACCAATCTTTTTACAAAGAAAGACATGCATGTACGCGCCGTTTGGATATAAATTATATGGATCAAGTAGAAATTTCTCAGCTTAGGTGATGACTACTGTGAATCAAAAGAAGGTTAATGTACAAAATTCTTCAATCTAAATTTCTAAGTTTCAGAAAAGCTTTATTTTGATGAATACATGCATTAGTGTTTCATTTGTTATCAGATCTTGCAACTAATACCGGTGTGAGGTATAGTTTCTGGTATCTTTTTGTACAAGTAGCAACTCGAGAAGACTGCAACAATGGAATATTCTGTAAGCTTTGGTTTATAGAAAAAAAACGTAAAAAAACTTTTTTTAAGAGAAGCACCATAGTAAACTCCATAAACTTCAACCAAGTTGATCTGTAACAACAATAGACCCAAACGATTGATAGTATATTAATAAGTTTTCTCTTTTTGAAATGCGATTAAGAGTAGTTGAGTCTAAACACTATAAGAAAACATTGGGATTTCCGACGACCAAAACCGTCGGAAATTCGTCGGAATAAGGGTGTTTCCGACGGATTTCCACCGTCGGATCTATCTCGTCGGAAATTGAAGATCCGGATGATCCGTCGTATTTGGGATATCCGGTATACGGTATACGGTTACGTATTTCCGACGGATTTATGACGGATTTTCCGTATACGGATACCAACGGAATGTAAAATTCGGAAATCCGTCGGACTTCCGACGACGGATATTACGTTCGTCGGAAATTCCGTCGGAAATCTCCTTGTTTTCTTGTAGTGAAAGTTGATAAAAAAATAGAAAATTAATTTGGATAATATAAACTATAAAGAGAGAGAGGAGGCTTACTCTGAACTTTGGAGAATGATTTTGCTGAAGTTGCTTAATAGATAAAGTAAGCATTCCGTTTGAAGAATCCTAACAAAAATCTTACAACAAACAAGATTTATCAGGATCACAAAATCTAACTGGTTTCCAAAAATATGACTTGTCCTTTCATTCTTCTCAAGGTAATCACTAATCTTTGGTTCTCATTGTAAACTTGAATGCATGATGCTATTTGTCTGAGAAGAATGAAGGGAAAGAATGAACAAGAGACTTTTATGCTGAAATAAGATACCTTAAAGCTATTGGGTTTTTCAAAATTCGAGGTTTTTATATTTTGATTTCGAGGTTAAATCGTTGTGTAATGAGTTTAATTTCTTGTATTGAATTTTAGGGATTAGTTTATAATCACGCAATCTCTGAGGTCAATTTTTTGATTTCTGGTGTTAAAGTATCTTTCTTGTGCAAATAGTAAGTAATTATTTTGGTTTGATATTCTTGTTACAGACTTTGAATCTCTGATCCTGATGGATACTGAAGCTAATCAACAGCAAAAGCAAGATCGATCATCGAGAAAGAGATGGACTCCGTCACTAGACAAGCTTTTAGCTGATTTGGTGATTAAACAGATTCAATTAGGAAACAGACAGAACAATGTGTTTGACAGGAAAGCATGGAATTCAATAAGAGACGAATTCAACAAGGAGACGAAGCTTAACTACAACATTAATCAACTGAGGAAACATCTCAATGTTCTGAGAGTACGCTATAATACGCTCAAATCTTCCCGTGTTGGAAACGACTTTGTTTACGAAGAAGATACTTTAGGCTTTGACTTGTGGGAAGATCTCGGTGTAAGTCGGGTTTTGTAGTCTTTTTAGGTTATAGCATTTTATCTGTTGCTTTTGTTGAGGTTTTTCGATTGTGGTTTACAGGTGCAGCCAAGGAATGAACCGGCGAAAGTTAAGGAATGTCACATTTACGAGCAGCTTTGCGCTATATTCGCTGATGATTGCGCGAATGGTAAATACGCTCAGTCGAGTCATTTTGAAGGATTAGAAGAATCAATGCCAAATCAAACCTCGGAGAATTTACCAACACCGCAAGAGAACACGAATTGGGTGACGAGAAAAAGGAAGAGAGAACCCGATTCACACCTGATGAGATCATGTGTTCTACATGAGAAGAAGATGACGTGGCCATGTCCACAAACCAAATGAGTTGTTTGAGTTGTTTAATTGTTTCGGTAATGGTTTCATAAAGTAGTGGGAATGTGTTTCCTTAACTTAAGGAATGTGTCTCCCACGTATGTCTCCCACGTTTTGAGTAGTAGTTTGTAAAGTATCTTTTAGTTTGTGTATTTAAAGACTATGACCGGCAGAAGAAAAGGGGAATAGAGAAAATATTGAAACAAGTGTTTGGGTGTTTACACACTTCTCTGAGTTCTGAAGAGGGACCGCTCATCAACACCCGATCCAGATTGATCCATCTTCATTGGAAACCATGGCAGGTGCTTTGTCTGACATGGTGAGTGTACTGAGATCAAGGACGGCTGATTCGAAAACGCAAGATGAAAGATTTAGTATCACAAACTGCATCAACGTGCTCGACGAGTTTGAGAATGTGGATGAACACGTCTACTTTACTGCGTTAGACCTTTTTGAGAATCCCGGTATTACAGAGACGTTCATGTCTCTTAGAGATAACAAGCTACGGTTAACGTGGTTACTAGGTAAGTGCAGGAACTTTCTCCTTCAGTTGCATAGCTAGGTTTGACTCTGTAGCTAGCTAGCTCATTGTTGTTTGCAAAGTAAAACCAAATAGATTTGGTCTTTTGTAGAACATTTTTCTGGTTGCTAATGATAAATAGTTTCAGAAGTAACATTTTAAGCAACTTTGCAGCTGCGACGTTGTTTGTAGCATTGTCAGTCATTACTTGTACAATTTTTCGTGCGCCAATATCTTCAGTGCACATATCTATGTACTTAAAGATAAATTCACCAGTGTGAGAATCTTTACAAGTATCCTGTGAGGAAAGAAAATATGTACCTCCTCTAGAATTAACACACAAATTCATTATGCTTCTCCTTTTCATATCGGTCCATGCATCTGTTATTATAGGGCAGCCTTGTTCTTCCCATTCTACTTCTAGACCTTTTAACTTTTCTTTTGTCTTCGCATACTCTTCATTTAACTCAATTGATATTGACTAGGAGGAACCCAACCAGGACCAAACTGTCCTAATGCTTCACAATATAGCAAGAAAGGCTCACTATCAATCGCATTGAAGGGAATACTAGACAAGTACATCCAGCTAGCTAAATACTAACGAACTATGTTATGTGTCTTCTCTTTACTCTTTGAATGTTTTGATTCCAATGGATTCACAAGCATCTATTTTCTTGAACGCATAAGTTCTGGAATCTTTTATGTTCCCAACAAAGATTACTGCTAATCTAGGAACCACACCGATTGATTCCTTCATTCTCGTAATTTCGACTTCGAACTCATTATACTTCTTCACCGAAAGAATTCCAAAAATTCTCTTCACAAAAGCCTCTGATTTTTGCGTCCAAATTTCATGATACCTAATAACTCATAAGAGAGAATAAAAAAAAAAATTGTGTCTAATTTATAAAAATGCTCTTACTGATTGATTCTTCCATTCTCGTAATTTCGATTGCGGTCTCATCTCTAAACTTTTTCGCCACAAGTTTATCATCAATTAGTTTCGCAAAACTCTCTGAATCTCCATCAGCGATACCGACAAAAAAAAAAAAAAAAAGCAAAATTTCCATGATGATTCTGATAGCTCAAGAACAGTATATTAGTAGAGTTTTTTTCAAATCTCAATCGTTGGATTTATACCGAAAAAAGCGAGAATGGGAGAAGAACGAGAGCGAATTGAGAGAGAACAGCCACGGCCAGGTACGCTGGCTCGTAATCGGACTTGGTCGAAGCAATGACGGTGGAGTAAAGTACCGTTACGTTGGTTCTGATGGGTGAGAGGCAACTTCGTGGAGGAAGAACAATCAGTATACACTCTCGACGCCATTTCTATATCAATGAAGTTTTTTTTTTTCAAGGTTTAGGGTTTTGGATTATATTGGCTTTCGATTTTTTTTTTTTAATATTGTTGTATTTATATCATCACGATCACGTGGTGATGTGAACCGTTGGATTGATAGACTAAATCCCCTTGCTTTTTATTGAACCGAATTTTCTCTGAGCGTGACTTTGGCTTCTATACTGTGGTGTTTCGACAAGTTGGACTTCCATAAGATGGCTACGGTGTGATAAACGATGAATCAGTGATTCGTTACACTTGTTTAGATTTGTAAAGATCGCATCTTAACTTTCCAAATTTTCTGTAACCAATTGTATTATATAATGATTCCTCTTTCATGGTGATCGATTCGGCTATTATGACTTTTTTTTTTTTTTTTGTGAAATGAATGTTAAATTATATCCAAACCAAAAAAACGTTTTTACATCAAGTGTTACATTTTGTTGTATAACTCTTAATTATTTGTAAACATCAAGGCGCTCTAGTTGCAAACCAAACCGTAAGACCATCTTCATATTTGTTAGCTCCCATAAAGCGTATCGAACTTAGTCTATTTCTCACCACCTTATCGATAACTCGAATGAGGCTAGACGTCGGGGTTGGGGGATCACCGTGCCTACGATGGTTTCGTTCCCTCCAAATGTGGTAGATTGTAGCTTGTAAGGTGTACCTAAAAAGGCTATTATGGCTTTGGCTTCTATACTGTGGTGTTTTCTCATTATCCTTTTCCCTAAGACACACAAGCGATCCCCAACGCGACTCTTTAAACTCTCTTGAAGGATGCAATCTGCAATTAGCGATTCATGAGGAGTGTATTCGACAGAAGAATGTGTAGGTAACATCTCAAAAATAATTATCGATCCAATTAGAATGGAAATAATTAATTTAAAAAAACTGAACCAAAATTTTCAATATTTTTTTTTAAAATACATTTTTTCCAATATCCAAATAACCGAATTCCAACCAATTAAAAAGAAAAGAAACAAGACAAAAAAAAAAAAAAAAAAAAAAAGAAACTGATTTAAAATCCAATTTTCTTTTTGAAAATCTATGCATACTCTTTCCGAGTCTCATCATCGAGATGTTTCAAGTGATTCTATAGCAATGGAAAAGCAAGATAAGGCGATTGATGGGCGACGATTGATGGGCGATTGCAAGATACCCACGCATATTATTTCGCATTAGAGCAAGATCGAAGACGGAGAAGGAAAATAATGGATTTAATGATCTGTTAGCAAATAAAGCTTCTCTACGGAAAGCATCGTCAAATTCACTTCATTTATGTATCTTCCTCACTATTTGACGCATATATCTCCTCATGTAATAATTTGTCTTCCGTAAATTCTGTATACTGACTTTGTAATCTCGATTTGAAATCAATGAAATTGTTAACCGGCAAAAAATAAAAAGAAATCAATGCCTATGACTAAAATCTAAATCGAAATGGTATTAAACCATCCAAAACAGATTACACTTTACTTTGTACTAATTTTCTATTAACTGCTGTTACAATGTTGAGTAGAACCATGCCTGTATTCATTACTTCAACACCACCAGGAAGAGGCATAATGGCAGATGCAACTTTGGAAGCCTCCTCATAGCAAACATCTCCAACCAATCTATAGCCGTCAGGCGCATTTCGATCCTAGAGTTCAACGGTAATACGAATGTCACATATTGGATTTTAATCTTAATACATTATAATCGTGTGTACTTTACTCACCTCAACAGGATTCATCCCGAGATCGATGATAACTGCACCCGGTTTAATCCAGTTTCCTTTTACCAGATATGGTTTCCCAGCAGCTGCGATTATGATATCAGCTTCTTTTACGATTTCTGCACGCTTCTTGGTTTTTGAATGGATAACGAACGGGTACACCCTCTTTCTACATAGTGAAACAAAAAATGTAACTAAAATACGCGAATGTCCGTCCGAAGAGTGAAAAAAAGCAATTACCTTGAGGAGCATCCGAGCAGCGGCACGAATTTTGGTTTTGATGTCAATGTTGTTACTCCATCCGATAACAACAACTTTTTTGCCTTTGATCTCAATGTTAGATCTACGCAACAAATCGACACATACTTTGGCAATGGTCGGATCGAATAATGGTTCTCTTTTTCCTAGCATCGCAAGGTGTCGAATATTCGTTGGATGAAATCCTTCAACAATTTTCTCTTTACTAATCGCATTCAATATCTTCTCTTCATTCATATGCTGCATATATATATACACACCGCTAAAAAATCCATCGCTAATTATGAATATCATCATCAGTAATAGACTTTGTTTCAACAGGAAGAGAAAATACCAATGGTAGAGGCAATGATACAATGATTCCACGGATACAAGATTGATTATTGAAGTCTGAGATATACTCCAACACTTTCTCTTCTGATGAATCTTCTTCAGAGAAAGTGAATATGCATAGACCGATACCAGAGGATCTACAAGCGTCGAGACTGATACCAGAGGACATACAAGCGTCGAATTTTTTAAAGTAATGTTTGTTCCCAACAATGATTACTCCTAATCCAGGAACCACACCGATTGATTCCTCCATTCTCATAATTCTCTTCACAAAAGCCTCTGATTATTGCAATTTTTCATGATCCAAAAAGTGACTCGCAAGAGAAAAGAGAAATTTGTTTTGTAAAAATGCACTTACTGAATGATTCCTCTAATCTCGTGATTTCGATTTTGATCTCATCTCTAATCTTTTTCTCCACAGATTCAGAATTGGATTTTTCAAATCTCTAATCGATTTTCATTTTTTTTATTTCGTGGTTGATTTAGGGTTTATAGATCTACTTACATACCGAGAAAAGCGAGAATGGGAGAAAAGGAGAGCGAATTGAGAGAGAGCATCCACGACCTGGTACGGTGGTTCGTAATCGAAGTTGGTACCGTTACGGTGGTTCAAATGGATGAGTTACGGTGGTTCAAATGGATGAGAGGGAACTTCGTGGAGGAAGAAGAATTCGTAAACATCAATGACTCCATTGTCAGACATTGGAACATTAAGGGCATCCACATTGGTCCACAAAAGTGGGTGTCTAATAATATAAAATTATTAAAACACACCTTCTCTCTTCCTTTTACTCAACTTTATACATTCTTTTTTTTCCTTTTACTCAACTTTTATTAATTTTATATCTAAATTAACACACTCTCCCTTTTAAACACCCACAAAAAGATCCAAATTAACACACTCTATCTCCTTTTTAAACACTCTCTACTCTATTTACTCAAATTTTTATTAATTTTATATTTCAATATACCCCACAAAAACACTCTCTTAACACTCTTTTTCTTTCTTTTACAACCATTTTAATAATTTTATATTATTAAAACACCCACTTTAGACCCTACGATGTTACCAATGCGTATGCTCTAACACCGACTCTAACGACTCGTTTAGGTTTTTAATGATTTGGCTTTTGTTTTTTATTTTAAAGTCCAACTACTATAGACCCAATATAATATATAAATGGGCTTGCATAATAAATAGAGTGATCAAAACGATGACATATTTATTATATAACCTATCTAAGTTTGTTTCTCTTCTTCTATTAGATGCAAATGCGAGAGAGGTCTTGTCAGATGTGATATATATCCGTTGAGTCTTATTTTCAAACGGCTAATTTTTTTTTAATTCCAAGTTTTTTCCAACGGATATAAATTTACTCTATAAATGGTTTTTATGAGCTTCAAGGAGAATTTACACACACACCTTTCTATTATCAAACTCTGTTTTTGTTTTCTCTCACCCTTCTTATTCTTCAAATCCATCACAAATCTTGTACCTTATCTCTCTCTCTCTCAAGATCGGTTTATTCAGTGGTTTCAACTCGATTTGAAAAAAACAAATTTTGGACTTGTAGCGTGGACACCAAGGTACATTTTTCTCTCTAAATCTCTCTGAACATCGATCGTGTCTGTACATATGTTTTAGTTGATCGTATTTGAATGACGAGATTGTTGATTCCATCTTTCCTTCCTACTTGATAATTAGGTCAGATTCTCTTAGCTGCGATTCCAGAGGAAATAAATCAAAGTATTTAAATTTGGAATCGGTTTGATTATATGATTGGTGGCTTATAAAGAGATGTGCAAAGCTTTAGGGTTCGGGTAGGTTAATCTTTTGTCATCGTTTTATTATATATATATATATATATATATATATATATATATATATATATATATATATATATATATATATATATATATATACATTACATTCTTGTTATATAATTAATCAATAAATCAATAACATATGGATCGAAAAAAATAAAGACGGAGTAAAATAGGCGATTTGCCTCGAGCCCCACGCCAACCCTAATCCTTCATCGCCGGCGTCGGCCCTGTCCTACGTCGCCGGCCCTGCACCGATGGCCAAGAAAAAGCGACCCCCTCCGAAGCCTATTCCTCCGCAACCTCCTTCTCCTCTGAAGTTTTCTCATCAGCCCCCTCTCCCAAAAGCAACTCCAACTCCTCAAACCACCGTTTATGGTTCACCGGCTCCACGCTCTTCATATGGCCGGTCATCTTCTTTCTCTCCGGCGGCGTCTCTGTCAATGAACCACTGTTCTCCTCATTTGGGCCTGAACTCGCAGAGGGCTAAGTCTTTCGCTGATTTCGAGAAAGAAGATCTCCACGACCGTACTGCTTCCATGACTCGGATGAGGTTCTCTTCAAGCTCAATGGTCTCAATTTTGACCCTGTCGGAGCCTCCTCTTCCACCGGAACCTCCTGACCCGCCAGATGCGTCGTCGTCGTCTCTCTTTGCTCTGTTCATCGGCGTGGTCCTCTATGGTCTGCCGCCGCCTCCGATCTACATCTCCTCCTCTCCTCCGTGGGTGCTGGGAGATTATGTGCAATACTAGAGTTTGTCTCCAAAGATTCTCGACGAGCAGGTACAAACCCTAAGGAGCCATCACCTAGTTTGTCCCTATAGAGGAGAAGAGAATCCCATATGTCCCCGGGTGGCAAAATGACCGAATTGCCATTAATGAAAATCAGATCCAGCGTTTTTAGGGATACAATTGGCCCGGTAAGTGTACAAAGAAATCTGCGGTAGCCCAGTGGTGGGCGGGTTACTGCGCGCGCGTGCAACCCAGGCGCCCGGGGTTCGAATCCCCTCGCGCGCAGTAAAACAGAGTAAAACTCGGTAAAACTGGGGGATACTAAACCCTAATCTGGGCGGGTTAACCCAAACCCAAGGGTTAACCCAAACCCAATGGTTAACCCTAACCCAATGGATTTTCATTAAGGGCATTTTCGTCATTTCATTAAAAAGAGGGACATAGGAGACTCGTGGGGGATTTAGGAGATTTGTTTCTCCCAAAAGGGACATATGGGACGATTTCTCAACCCTAAGATCCCCTGGAATGTCTCGAAGTTGGTTGAATTTTGCCTTAAATTAGGATTCTTAATCCCTAGTTTAAGAGAGCAGTCAGTCCAATTACCTCATCATGAGGCTTGTTGGCCTTCTTTGAGCCATCGCTTACTGTATTGGGAAGTGTTTAGGTTTTTACTTAGCCTTCCTTTACCTCAATATGAGGTTCTTTTATCGCAATATGAGATCCCATTACCTCAGTATGAGGATTTTTTTACCTCAGTATGAGGCTGTTACTCGAAACCCTCTATCTTGTTGTGTGCAATCGATTGTGCTGGTTGTTTTCTTATATGATGAATCAGGATTACACTTCAAAGAGATGGGAGATGGACTCACCAACACCAATCTTATATCTTTTGCATCAGATAAACTTTTACCTCGTATTGAGGGTCTTGTTAGACAAATTCTAATTGATTATGTTGCTAAGGGTTTATTCCCACTAATTAGCAATTGTGTCTCTTGTTGTATAGTTGCAATGTGGAATTTGCATCCCCTGCCTTTGAAATTTCAGGCTGAAACTCCTCCCCTAGGATTAGACACGCGTTGGAGTATAAGGATCAAGGACGTTGGGCCTTCTTTAGACTTGTGTGTATCGAATTCTTTTGTTACATGTATCGTGTCCTCTGGGGACAATCTTATCGCCTTTGTGCGAGGTTATAGTGCAGTATGCAGGTTCCGATCCGTTATCACTATGACGATGTCTATCTTCGACACTCGCAGGTGTATACCTCCGGTGTTCGCAGAGACTCTTCTATTCAAAGCCGCCTTCATTGCCGCTTCAATTATAGAGATCCCACACTTTATTGTGTTCTCGGTTTCTCCTTCTCTTGTCAACCTTCTCAAGTGTGAAGTTGTTGTCAACGAGCAGAAAAGCATCCTACATGACTTCGTTTGTCTATTAGGCCCCTTTTCTCCTATCTTTTTCTTTCATGTTTGTTATACGGCATATGTTTTAGCCGTTTTGTTAGTTATGTCTTCTTCGCTAGAATGTAACATTTTCTCCTCGATTGGAGTTTAATCTATCTATAAAATTCGGTTTGATCAAAAAAAAAATCAATAACATAAGATCTATGATGCTTGATTATGATAATTGCATTAAAACAGTATCCTATTAACATTGAAGCTTTGTGTAACAGAACATGAACTCAACAAGGAAATGAGAATTGTCGGTGAAAGCTTCGTTTTGCTCAAGCCATAACCTGACATCGTAAGTTTAGATAAATATTTTTGGTTAAAATGCATAATTTTGTTGCCTTGTGATTCAAGCAGTTTAAGTTGATACACATTATTTCGTTTTGTAAGGTAACACGCGGTAAAATATTACCCGAGTGGCCAACCGGACATAATCGGCACGTGTCGACCCGATCGGATTTTTGCCAACACTTGCCCACTCGCAGTAACACTTGTCCAATTGCTCGGTAACACTTGTCTAAGCTCGGTAACACTTCTCTGATTGCTCGGTACACTTGTTTAAGTGTCGGAACACTTGTTTAAGGGGTTGGTACACTTGTCAAAACCCATGAACCGCGAGTTAGGCTATAAATACAGACCATAGGGTAGAAATCTCGAGCAAAAATTGTGTTCACCTACCCTTACGCTGCCAAAATTCTAGAGAACTTACCGTAGCAATTTCGTGAAATTTGGCTTGGACCGAGAACTGTTCCGAGTAGAATCAAGGTAAGTTCTTAGAGTTTTCGTGGTTTAAGCTATGATCCAAATGATCGGTTGATTAAGTTGGAATTTCTGTTCGTAGCTTCAAAGGATCGAGTCGTCCGAACGTTTGGATCAATTGTTAGGAACAAGATCAAACCGTAGCCAACCTCAGCCAAAACCCAGTGAGTCCCGGTAGTTTGAGTATTGATGTTTGATGCGGGTTGTGATGTTGCCTGCGAGAGTGATCCGATTGTGTTGAACACTCGCATGACCGATTAAGATGGAACGATGCATGCATGTGTGAATCTGAGTGTGCGGATCATATGCATGGCCGGTTGGAACAAAGTGATGCATGCATGTGCAGATCCAAAGGGATGGATCGCATGCATAATTATTTTTATCCCACCGGAGGTTCTTAGTAAAATTATGTGAATTTTACTAAGTATAGAAAAGTTTATTAGTTGAGAATGGATTGCTTGTTTTGTGTGTGATTGCGTGAATGATTGCATGTGTAATACGTCGTTATTTTTGCATAAATAAATGATGTGTGATAAGGCGGTTCGACGTTCCCGGAAGATGGGTTGACGACACGATGAGGTGCTATGGGCTAACCATGTAAGCACGGATTGACTTGGGTAGCGCCTTTGGCCGTGCAGGCGCGACGGTGCTGGAGTTCCAATGATGGAACTGGGACGACAGAACCACAAGGCCTTGAGAATGAAATGGAACGGTTGCATGCATGTAGTTTGTGATTACTTGTGTGATTATTGATTGATGAATGCTTCCGCGTATTCATATTATTGTGTCTATTTGCGATTTGAGGTTTGGGATGGGAATTAATTATAACTGTTAGAGAGATCCGGTCTCACTAAGTAATCTTAGATTACTTAGGGCATGTTCATTGGAGATCTTATGGTGTTTTATGGGGTGTTCTTAAAATATAAAATTATTAAAATTTGAGTAAAAGGAAGAAAGAGAGTGTTTTTGTAGGGTATATTGAAATATAAAATTAATAAAAGTTGAGTAGATGATGATGAAGTGTTCTTAAAGAGGAGAGAGAGTGTCTAAAATTAGACACTTTTGGAGAGTGTTCTTAATTAAAGTTGAGTAAAATGATGAAAGAGAAGGTATAAAGTTGAGTAAAAGGATGAAAGAGAAGGTATAAAGTTGAGTAAAAGGATGAAAGAGAAGGTATAAAGTTGAGTAAAAGGAAGAAAGAGTGTGTTTTAATAATTTTATATTATAAGAACACTTCTTAAGAAACGACAGTGTCACCAATGAACATGGCCTTATGACTCTACTTGTTTTGCAGGTGAACCTAGCGGGTAGACCTCGAGAAGCACTATAAGGACTTAGGATAACCAGCGGTAGTTTGCCTTGTCTTTTGTAAAATATTGTTGTTTCCTTTCTTTAGTTAGGATAAGACTTTTTTTTAGCTTACGACTCTTGGCCGAAACCATGGATGTTTTAATGTGTATTTCGAACAAGTATTATGTATGAAAATATTTTAGTATATTCATGTTGCAAATGATACTTGTTTTGTCCGAACGAACTAACCGTCTAACTTTATTTGGGGGGCAAACCTTAAGTCATGCTAGACGGGTAACTTACTCATGGAATAGTTAGAACATGTTGCTAGATTTGTTCTAGTAACTTGGATCACACCATACATGAGTAATAGGGTTGCGGCAACCTTGACCGATGGGCTTACTGCAGGTCGGGGGTGTTACACCGTCGGCTTTCTTCTCCCCCGAATCTCCTCTTACCACCTTTGGCCCGAAATCTCTCGTCAAGGAAGCTAACGAAACATTGTTTCACACATTAAAATTGAAAATCAAAAACTAAAATTAGTTTTCACGTGTCGTTTTTAACCACTTCTCAGGGCATGTACATTGGTCCCCATTATGGGGTGTCTAATAATATAAAATTATTAAAACACACCCTCTCTCTTCCTTTTACTCAACTTTATACATTCTCTTTCATTCTTTTATTCAACTTTTATTAATTTTATATCCAAATTAACACACTCTCCCTTTTAAACACTCTCAAAAAGATCCAAATTAACACACTCTATCTCCCTTTTAAACACTCTCCCTTTTAAACACTCAAATTTTTATTAATTTTATATTTCAATATACCCCACAAAAACACTCTTTTAACACTCTCTTTCTTCCTTTTACAACCATTTTAATAATTTTATATTATAAAACACCCACTTTAGACACTACGGTGTTACCAATGTACATGCCCTCATGTACATTAATTAACCCATACTTTTTCCGGGTAATAGTCACTATGCGGCATTAAATTCTCTTTGTTTTTTTTTTTTTGGCTCAACATCAATATTCATTCATCCAAATAAAAGTTTTACACTCTTACATCATTTTGACCTCCATAATTTTGACCCCAAATATCCAATTTTGGATCACATACAATGCAATGAATCAGTCTAGTATAACCCTGGAACACTGTTTAATCCAATCCTGGAAGGAACCAACGCTACCAGACATCCAATTCATTGCATTTTTCAACCACAGACGAGATAAAAATCACCCCACTACTCGGAGTAAAATCATCTCTTAGACCACTATGAGACGAGAACAAACTACTAACCCAGAGAAGAACCAGACCTATACTGAATACAAATCATAACCAAACTATTAGTCCCTCATGATCAGAATGCAGCACGTGTCCTAATAGTATCAACACCAAAGGCGCATCTTCAGTAAGGTTTGGTATCCCGGGTTTTCACTGTTCCGCTCTTAAACCTAAACCGGACAACACGTCCGACTGACCCGACATAGAGCACGAGACAAAATCCACATAATGACCAGATACAACTCCGAAATATCTACATCAGAACCCGAATACTAATACCTAATGATAAGAGTGTAAATCGCGATTAGTATGTCATCACCTCACGGTGCATTTCCAGATTGGTCTCGTCACAGCTGCTTCATTGTCTTGCTCACTGACCGGAATGAGCCAGAAGGTTGCAGAAGCACTTGATAATCTGCCTTTGAGGTAAACCCCAAATCTCGAGACGCCATCAAATCAAAGCTTCTTCAACCAACCGGCAGACTCAAAGACACGGCTGGACTGCTTCAACTCCGGCCGGCGGAGCCCTCCGGTGTACAGTAGCTCGCGAAAACACCCGTCCAGATCCATCCGCCTTGAAGCTGCGAAGGAGTCCACACGGCGCAGCTCGAGTCGCCACCATTCCCAGAGGAGAGGACAAGCCGAGATCTCACCTCCGTAGCCTCAACCACCGCATCCTCGCGACACAGCCGTCGGACCACGTCTCAGCGCCACCGTCGAAGAAGAGTCGAGCCTTTCTACCACTACAAGAACGAAAAAAACAAAGAAGATAGGTCGGAGCCCACTCACACCGCCGGCAAAAGGACCGGACGGCGGAGGGGCGGCGAACTCAGGCGGCGGCTTCTAGATCTAGGTTTTTTCTTAGACGCTCCTGTTTTTTTTTTTTTTTTTTTGAGTCTCAAACCTTATAATTGCATTAAATTCTCTTTGAATACTAACCCATTTTTTTTTTTTTTGTTAAAGATTACTAACCCAATTATACGCCTAAACTAAACAAAAAAACACAATATCCCGAATATAAATAATTTAAAACGTTCAAGTTTGTTGTATCACGTTAGAATTTTTTAATATATTGTTTATTCTATTTTTTTATTAATAGGAAGAATCCTAAATTTCATTTAAAACAGGGTCTTCTTTCCCGTTGACTCTCCAACTAAGGTTTCAAGGGAAAAAAGAATCAATCATTGTGGAAGGTGTGGAAATGTTGATCATAACTCAAGAAACTGCCAGAGTATGGTGATTAAAATGCACAAACCACAAAAAAGAGAAAAGTGTCAGAAGATCAACCTCATGGTGAGGGATCAAGTCAACAAATGCAAAGCCAAGTGACTCAATAATTTCAGTTTGGTATGTGTTTCATTGTGGTTTCAATTTCAATTTGGTATGTGCTTCATTATGGTTTCAATTTAAGTTCATGTTATATGATGCAGGATGTATATATATGCTTGGAGTTGGAGTGTCGGATGCAGGATGTATATATGCTTGGAGTTGGAGTGTCGCATGCAGCATGCTTGGAGTGTCGGATGCGGCATGCTTGGAGTGTTTTTGTTGTTTTTGCGGATATGCATATGCTTATTTTGCCTTCTTTATGGTTTGAATTCAGATTGTAGGATGATCTCATGTATTTTGGATTCAAGACTTATCTGTTAAAACCTATTATTCCAGTTTCTAAAACAGAATCAATGTCTTTTCTTAAACACATTGCAATTTCCATTAGCTAGGTTTTCTTAAACACATTGCACGAAAACACAATGCTTCGATTACAAACAAACTAGTCAAAGCACATAACACAACAAGGGGAAAACAAGAAACCATGTCTTTTCTTAAACACATTGCAATTTCCATTAAAACACATTGCACTAAAACACAATGCTTCGATTACAAACAAACTAGTCAAAGTACATAACACAACAAAGGGAAAACAAGAAACCTTATCACTACTAGATTATAAGTTTATACAAAAGAGCCACAACAAACTCTCAAGAACTCCTCTCATCTCCTACATTATAACCTTATACAAAAAAGCAACAACCACAAGAAACATAAATATGTTCTTCAAACCTCTAAGCTCCATCTTGCAATCTTCAATTTTTTTTTCACAAATTCGTAGCTCTTTCTCAAATTTGGCTATCACAGCTTCACAAGCTCGTGTCTCCATTGTTAGATTTTCGATCTCCGATTCCGAAATTTCTAAACCCTACTCTAATAGGGATGAAACTCTTACAATATCATCAATCTTCGGGTTTAGATCCTCCATCTCTTCTAGCACAGATTCATCAGTCCATTTGAACAAGTGATTACAATTTTTCTACAACATAAAAACACCAATTTGAATCAAATTATACGATTTCAATTCAAATTCTACGGATTCATGAGTTCTCACACATTACCTCATCACCATGTTGACAAGCATGAAATGGCCTCAAATTATACAGTCCATTTAAACAAGTGATTACGATTTTTCTACAACATAAAAACACCAATTTGAATCAAATTATACGGTTTCAATTCAAATTCTACGGATTCATGAGTTCTCACACATTACCTCATCACCATGTCGACAAGCATGAAATGGCTTCCCTCGATTCATTGCCGCTCGTGATGTGAGAAGTCTCACACGTTCTCCACATCTACAATGGGTCTGAATCCCTCTGTCGTCGCCCATACTTTCAGAGAAATCTCAATTTCTTTCCGATTGATTCGAAACCCAGAAACAAACCCCACAAACCAGCTGATTCGAACCCACAAACACCAAATTTCTCTCTATCGATCTCTCTTTCTATCTCTCAACCTCTCTAATTGATGAAGAAGAAACTCGATAGAAAGAAGAAGAAAAACCCTAATTTTTCAATTTTTCCCCCCAATTCATAAAACGACATTGTTTTATGTTTATTGCACATTTAAAAAAAAAAAATTGTTCAGATCGGTTTTGGTTCGCAACGGTACTCCGTTACCAGAGCGTTAACCCCGTAAACAGAAAACTGATTCTGTTAACGGTTTTGTATGAATTGACCAACTTTTAAAAAATCATGGAGGAAATTCAAAAATATAACGCGTTCATGTATGTTTTCGCCGAGCTGAATACTTTATGTATAAATATTTCGCATTTATATAGTTCATGGAAAAATAAGCCATTTTCCCGGACAAAGGTTTTATGATCCATCATGATCCAACCTTTGTAAATGATTTAAACGTTTGGGCTTTGGGCTCTTAATCTATTTTAAATTGAGATGGAAAAAAAAAAACGTTCTTTTTTGGTTTTTCTCTGTCAGTAACTTTATAATAATTTCATCGCAGGAAAAAAAAGGTTTTAAGCAAAGAAATCGATCAATAAAAAACCGTCAACGATTGCAAAAGACGGCGAGAATATTCCACGTGTCTGGATCGTAGTCTCAGTAGCACACGTGTCGACATCTTATCAGAAATCAAGAAGTGATTAAAGAAGATTAATTACTATACGGTAAGATAAACCGATCTAATTAGGATATATATAATCAAGTCTCTCTTTCTTCGCAAAAACATTCCACGTGTCGTGATCGTAGTCTCAGTAGCAGATCTTATGAGGAATCAAGAAGTGATTAGTTACTAAACCGATCTAAAATAATTAGGCTTATATATAATCAAGTCGTCTTCTTCTCGAGACTTAACTTTGACTCTTTCTCTTTCTTCGTTTCACACATTCACAATCAATCAGAGAGCGATGCTTCGGGAAGTACTTTTGTGGAAGAAAAGAAGCACTGTACAAAATGGCCGCTAAGCTGAAGAAAGAGGAGTCTAAGTTCCGATGCTGGTTCGATGGACTCGAGGGGGATCCTAGCCGAACAAATCGCTGAGCGTCGCGAAGAACTAGCTCGTGAATGGGAGAGCGTCAACAAAGCCAGAGAGGAAATCTCAGTGGTATAGTGTTCAGAGGATTACAGGCTTGTGGTTATGATTCGAAGATTTTGTTTTAAATTGATTCGAAGATTACTGGCTACTATAGATCGCAAGGAATGGAGGACTGAGGGTGTTGGGATCAGAGGCGAGTGGGGTTGGGGACGTGGTGGTGATTGGCGCAGTGGTGGCGGAGAACGGGTAATTATGCTTGTCTTCTTCTTTCTTTATTCGGTATGATCTATGTTAATGAGAAACCTAATTTGATTGCAATTCTTGACCTTAGGCTTACTATCGAGTGGCAAGGAATGTTAGGGAAGCTGCTGAGCATCTTTCTCGCCCACCACAACCATGAAGAAGTCACATGGAAGTCACACGGCTCTTTAGATGATAGATAGAATTAGAGATTGTAACCTTTGCTTAAGGTTTTTGTGTAAAACATTTTGCTGGATTTGAATGGAAATTCTTTCAAATTTACCTCCTTTGTTAAGTTCTTTGCTTTGTTAAGTTCTTTGTTAAGTTCTTTTGATCTCTATTAAGTGGTGTGTGTGAACCCTTCGAGCAACAGAAGAACCCTTCGAGTAGTTCGGCTCGCAGAGAGAGTGAAATGGAATCTGCTTCAACTAGGTGAACCATAATTTACCTCGTTATCATGTAAAAGCTGCCTTGTTTTCTGTTGTCTTTTCAGGTTTATGAAAAGGTTTGGCTCTTTAATAATAGTGTTGCTGTTACAAGCAGTAAGCAAGAAACCTTAGTTGACTGTATAATGTTTTCCTAGGGAGCTGAGGTTGTGAGAATGTACAAAACTCTACTCGGAAGTCAGGGGTTCCGAAAGGTTGCTCTCCAATACTGTTTTTATTTTATTTTTTGTGTGTGTGGATCTTATGTTGTGATCATTTCAGGGAATTGTGAAGTGACTTATGAGACATGATGAGGTTCTTATTTTGAAAGACATGATGAGCAAGCTGTGACTTGTGAAGTGAAAGTGAAATGGAATCTGCTTCACCAAAGTATCTTGTTACTGAAAAGGCACAAAATTTTCCGAAGTTGAATGTGTAAAAGCGCCCTTGTTTCATGCATTTCATAGAATTTTTCTTGGTTGGACTTTTTCTGCATTGAATAAAATAATTGGATGGTAGAATTGAATACTTCTATGTAAAAGCATTCCTTAGTTTAGTTCACATCATACTATATTGATAAAAATTGGATATTCATGTTGACGCTCTATGCTGTCCTGGATCTAATTCTGATACAAATATACCAGTTACCATTTTCTTAGACGATTTAGTAGAATGTTTATTTGGATCTACAGGTTTTATGGATTCAGTAGAATGTTTATTTGGATCTACAGGTTTTATGGATTCAGTAGAATGTTTATGTGGATCTACATGGTTTATGTTTTATGGGGAAATACTTAATCTGGCTTGTTTCATTAGTTAGGCTCTTCCTAGCTCAATTGAGGGACTGAAAGATGGTTACATGTCTGAAGACGGAAAGTTGGTCCTTGAAGGTTGCCATTCATGCAGCTGAGAAGCCCAGGTCTTTGCTGACGAATTAAGAGCCTTGAAGGTTGCTTAAAACACGAAATTTCTCATATGATTATTTATTCTCTGTATTGTCTTTGCTTTATGGGTTAGGTTTTAACTTATACCCTGCTGCCAATTGTTTTTTTCTATCTCAGGAAAAGTTTCAAAATGAGTTGAGAGATCTTAGGGCGCGTGAACTAATGCGTATAGAGGAGGCGGCAATATTGGATAAGGTGCTTTTATCTCTTTTTCTCTGCTTGATTTACTCACTCTAAGGACACATGTCCAGACACACCGCTCATATAAACATGCCAATGGTGTTCAGCTATATATTTTGCTTCTCGTATAAATATGGGCAAGTTAATGCGAATATTCAGTGGATACTTGTAGACATCAATATAATCTTATTTTCATTATGTTCGGGGTAGAAAACACAAGACTATAATTCAAGTGCCACTATTGCTTTCTTCAAGAGCAGAAGCAGCAGCTGCTATCAAGACAATCCAAGAGAGAACAGAAGATAAGCTCAAAACAGAAATTGAACAAAAGGTGTGCACATTGCAGGGAAACTAAGAATAATAGTGTATGGCGACTTGGAAAGTCATAGCTGATAAATTTTATAAACTGCAGGAATCTGAAGCACAGTTGGCTTTGAGTAAAGCTGAAGAATTGGCAAAAGCTGAGTTGACTTCAGCACTTGCAAAGAAAAGGCAGTTCAAATTGCAAAAATGACAGCAGCAGATCTTAATGTAAGTATAGAGGAAACGCTGTACCTCATTTCCTACTATCCAATGGTTCCAACCTCTTGGTGTAGAATATTGTACAGACTGTTTCGAAATAATAATTAGGAAGAATGTTTAGGAATCCAGATGTATGTTGGAATCAGATAGGTTCTGAAAATTGACCTAAAGTACTCTGCAGAAAACACATTATCCAAGTAGTATATTCAGTGAACACAGTTCAAGATCCTTATTAAGGATGAGATGCATACAAGATCTGTGATGGGCATTTAGTACAGATGTTGAAAGTGATATCTTTATGTTCTTGATACTTTGAAGAATTTAAACCCACATTACCACATTATAGCTTTCGAATTTACGCAAACTTGTGTTACCTGTATGTTTACTGATGTCTCCGCATTGTCTTCTAATTTCTGTAGATAAAGGCGCTGTGTATGGCATTCTATGCGCGCTCGGAAGAGGCTCGCCAAAGTCATTCAGTTCATAGGCTTGTACTGGTAAGAATCGAATGTAGATTTTGTCATGGATTCATGCGAGTGTCATCTATCTCTGCTTTTCTATAGATATGATAATACGAAAATTATGGTTATTGAAGTACATACAGGATTGTGTCCTGAAAAGGTTCTTATGAAGTTGTAGCTGAAGTATCAGTTTCCTCTTAAACAGTTGGTTTTTCTATGGCCTATATAAATTGTGTGATCGTTCGCTGACAGGATAAAATTGAACGGGAAGTAAAACAACCAGGTTCTCTACTTAAGGAATACAATCTAGAAGGCAATGGTACCGAAAGCACCGGATCCCCCATCAACCGAGGAGCAACTGACTAAGAAACGGAGGTTTCGAACTTGACTTTCCCGTCTCTGTTCCTTACTTCAATGATTGGTATTGATTGATAATCTGCGGGAAAATACTTTATCTAGCTTGTTTCATGGATTAGGCTCTTCCTTACTCAATTGAGGGGCTTAAAGATGATTACATGACTGAAGACGGAAAGTTGGTACTTGATTTTCTGGCTTCCGTTCATGCAGCTGAGAATTACGAGCCTTGAAGGTTGCTTAAAACACGAAATTTCTCTTATGATTATTTATTCTCTGTAGTGTCCTTGCTTTATCCGTTAGGTTTCAACTTACACTTTGCTCTGTTGCCAGTCGTTTTAACTGTACTCAGGAAAAGTACGAAAAGGAGTTTAGAGCCATTACAGAACAAGCTTTAACTCTTCTCCAATCTTGTGCAGCTTGTGTCAGCCTCACTTGATGATCAGCAACCCCTGTCAGATCTTCCTTGAAGAGGTACGTTCTTTTTTGTTTGATACTCATGAGTTCTCGAGTTCATTGATCTTGCGGGAAGTAGTAGTACCAACCCTTTTTTTTTAATTGTCAGAGAAAGAATCAATGGTTGTTACAAGTTACGACTCTCTATTCCAATGTTTATGTCTGCATTATAAAACAGACATTGTTTCTTTTAGGATTCGATCACGGGTTTGGTGTTTGAAAATCGCAGCTGTTCTCGAGAGAGAGATTTGATCTTGAGTTAGAACGTTTCTTTCAACCAGTTGCTGTTTCAGCTTTTCTTCTGGATTATATCTTGAGAGTCATCTTATGTTTGTGTTAGTTCACGTGTCTGCTGCATAAACAAGAGAGAGCTAAATAAACAAGTAGAGAGCTTATGCATTCTAGCTATATAATTGAAGTTGTCTTGGATTCCTTAAAGTTTGTTTACATGAATCTCTTTTGGATTTTAGAAGTGACAACTTACGTGTTGCCTTTGTAGAATTCCGTCATCAAAAGAGCCATTCCATCCTTGTCGTCTCTCATGAGAGGCTTCTACATATCATTTTTTTCTACTTTTTCAAGAGCCTCAAACATCGTAGCCTTAACTATGGAACAGCTAAAAAAAAAAAAAAATTGCATTGTCTTTAAAATCTTTTCCATTGAATGATCATCCAAAACCAATTCTACTGTTTGTTTTTTTTGAGACTCTGGGTCCTTGCTAACTTTTTGTATCCGTTGATAAGCAAACATGTATGGGATATAAAGAAAGACAGAAAAACGAGTATCACTAGAATAATTTCTCGAAATAAAATGATACAATGACTCAAAGTAAAAGCTTCATACTTGCGAACAAGGTTTCAGACATTGAGAGAAACAGAATACAAAACCTGAACACTATATGAGAGAGGAGTAAGTGTAGAGACAGCATTGGCCCATTCAATTTTCCCCCAAATCTCGCCTCCCTCGCGTCTCTCCAAGGAAATCTCAGCACACCAAAGCTCCAGCCACTTGGTATCCCAGATATGCACCCTCCAGAAGACCACAATGTTCCCACGAGAGTTGCTACTTAGTCTGCTAAAACCCTTTTGGGTCATTCGGAACTTGCGTGTAAAATATTCGTCCCTAACATAGTTGTTTGCTTTATAAGCAAATGTATCCCAATCTAAAATATCCAAGCCCTTCACTTCCTTCCAATCCAACTCATCTGGCTCACACCACAGTATCTTCCCGCGAGTACCACGACAGTATAACAGATTCCCCATGGCACACCAATCGTTTCTGGTTCCTTGCTTAGAGTCTTGATTCCCTCTTCTCCATATACCTTCACTTGGCAAGTAGCATAAGCTTTGTTTTTCTTCGTCTACCGCGTAAATTTTGTCATCAATCATCACACTTGTTTTGTCAAACATCCTGGTGTTCTTACATATCTCTGGATCTTCGGGTATTTGTAATGCATCCCATGTTTGATTCTTTGGGTCGAAAACCTCTCCCCAGTTCGAGGAATCAACATCCTCCTCGCAGCCTCCAAACACGTAAATCTTCCCGTCTACCACGTTTGCCGCTGCGGAAGCTCGAGCTACTCTCATGGACGGGACGGGGCGCCACGTGTGAGATAGACAATCGAAAAGCAAGACTTGTGTGGTTGGACTTCCGTTTATGATTCCGCCGATTATGTAGATAGCATAATCAAGCACCACTAAAGAAGACGATTCCAGAGGCTGATAAGGATGCGATGGGATCGGTCTAAGCCGCCGGTTCACTGACTTCTTGGCGGGTGCGTTGTCTAGCGTTTTCCCTCCACGACGGAAGATGCACCAGCGCGGAATTGGGTTAGGATGAATGCTTAAACAGACATAGTAAAACTCCTCTGTACAACCCATTAGCGATCGCTTGCGGCAGAGCTCAGGTGAAACCACTAAAGAGCGGTGTCTCTTCGAGACCAGAGATAAGGTCGCGCTGTCCAATCTCGAGAGACGAAACAGACAGTTCAGAGCAACATCATATGGCAACGAAATTAACACACACGAAGATGAAGATGAAGATGGAGTCGGAGACTCCTCCTTCTTCTGTCTTTTGTTGCGCCGTGACCCTTCAGCGGCGTTACTGGACATCGTTTCCGGTTCACAAACCCTGAAAACCTAAATTCAATCTCTCAACCCACTTCACAGCCTCGAGAGCCCAAATCTCTAGATCGTCTTGAAGACGATTCAGACAATCACTAAAAAATTTCAATCTCGATAATCCCAAAATATCTAGATCCTGTTGAAGACGATTCAGACAATCGCCAAAAAAAAAAATCCCAAAATCTCTAGATCGTGTTGAAGACGATTCAGACAATCACAAACCCTAAAAATTTTCAAACTCCAAATCCCAAAATCTCTAGATAGATAATGTTGAAGACGATTCAGACAAAGAAGCTTTATAAAGAGTTAAGATCTCACTTTCCCGACTCGTATTTTCGTTTTTCCTATTTCAAATTAGTTTAACATAATTTTGCTTTTATTTTGTTCCCATTCACTAATTGAATCATATTATGGATTTCCTAAAAAATACCCCAACTTAATTTTATTTATTGAAAAAATATCTAAACATTTTTGGTTATCCGATAAATACACTAACTATTTAAAATGGTTGTTTACATACCCGAACTTTCAAAATGTGTTGGTTTTACTGGTGACAATCCAACTAAAAGAAGTTAATAAACGCTGTTAAATTTTAAATATTGATTTTAAATTTTATGTTAAATTTTAGAATTGATTTTAGGAAAGAACAAGAATTTACTGTATCAAATACGTAATTGATTTAGAGAATAACAGCGCCATTAAAATTTACCATAATTTTGCTTTTGTTTTGTTCCCATCCACTAATTAAATTCTTGTTCTTCCCTAAATCAATTCTAAAATTTAACAGCGTCATTAAAATTCTTCTTCTTCCCTAAATATTTAAAAAATGGTTTTCATTTTGAATTAGTTTATTAGTTATCACCATTTGTTATTTTCTTTGGTTCCAGTTCTGTGACTCCATCTCTATAAAGGAATTGATCCCTACAAAAGCATGTTGAATCTGTTAATTTTTTTTTTTACAAATTCAGGTCCTACCTTGACATAAAATCCAACAAACCAGAGCTTAAGACAACAAAACTATATTAAAAAAAAAAAAAAAAAAGTTTTAGGATATCATTTTTGTAAAGTCGATTGTAGTAAAGTGGTTAAACATCTTTTAAACACCCTTCAATGTTCTTGAATTGGACCCTCCCTAATCTTGCAATTTTTGTGATATTAAACAAAAAAAAAAAAAAAAAAAATTGAATTTGCAAATGAACCGGAATTTGTTTGCTTGCTTTAAGCCCGTAAACTCTTCGGGCCGAGCGTGGATGGATAGACTGTCTACTCTTAGGATTAGTTATATTCTAGTTCTGACTTCTGAACCCTAATCCGTTTTCTGCTCAGATGTGTCAGATTAAGACACAAAAAAGTAGACCAATCGTGTACGAGCCATTAGAGCAAGACCATTGCTAACCCTCTAGGGTCTAAAACACATATAAAATTATTAAAACATACATTCATTTTTCCTTTTACTCAACTTTATACCTTCTCTTTCATCCTTTTACTAAACTTTTATTAATTTTATATTTAAATACTCTATTTTCCTTTTAAACACACTCTCCAAAAGATCTAATATTAGATCCCTAAAGATCCAAAAGATCTAATTTTATCCACAAACACACTCTCTTTCTTCCTTTTACTCAATTTTTATATTTCAATATACCCCACAAAAACACTCTCTTTCTTCCTTTTACTCAAATTTTAATATTTTTATATTATAAGAACACTTCTTTAACCCTGCGGTGTCACCAATGGTCATGTTCTTAATGACCATAAGGCATGAGTTATGACATCACGTGATGTAGGTGTGGCACACATGGTGCGAAGGCTTCGAGGCTAATGGATCCTTTCAATTTTTCCGTTTCAAATTGTTATACATTCGCACCTATGTGATTTGTCCCTCGGAGGCTTCGAGGCTAATGGATCATTTCAATTTACGATGAAACGAAACTCGGTTATATATTTTTTTTTTTATAACCACGTAATATTTAAATTAATGAAAATTTGAAATATATTTAATATGCGTGAAAAAATAGCTGATATCTTTATCATAAACAAAATTATGACTAGAACTAGAAAACAATTCGAAACGGAAAAAAGGAATTTTTCTCAGCATAGCCACTTGTGAAATTTCGCAAAATAGCTGATATTTTTTTTTTTTACTTTTTTTTGAATTTTTTTTTAACATTATACATGTTCACAAACATTTATTATTTAGGTACGCCGAGTATGTGAATAGTTACATCATACATTTATACAATACATCATCAAAAGACATAGTATATTTATAGACATTGATTATATATGTATGTACATACATAGGTATATACCAACACACGATTATCATATTCAAACACGTGTAGGCGAGTGTACATCAGATTCTGCCATAGGTACACGCGTATGAATATCTAAAATATCAGATCAGATCACCATATACGCACCTCTCTCTATCTCTCTCTTGGATAGAGACATTAGTCTTTCGGTACATTTGAGTGAAAACAATTTTTGATAGTGCTATATGGTAAAAAAGAATATTCAGATTTTCTGTTTGAAACAAGTCTAGGAAGGCGCATCAAGTTTTAGGTCCTACGCAATGCTTATGTATAATATCAGTCTTGTATGTGCTTTCCACTGATTCCATTCTTATGTGAACGTAGTTCTCTGCAGTTTGGGTTTAGAAGTCTGTTCTAGAAAGTTATGGGAGACAGCGAGGCCATGGTTGCTGAAGGTTATACCTCTGCACCAAATGGGGATTACAATGTTTCTGCTGCCAGTGTGGAATCAACAGGCCAAGAAAACGTAGTAAACCAGAGCAATGCACCAAGTGTTGATTCATCTCAATCCCTCAATAATGCTTCTTTGGTGAATGGGACTGGCCATGAAAGTGGTTTATCTGCGCCAGTTGAGAACGGAAATGCAACAGAGCATCGAGACCAGCTTGGTAATCTCTTCTTCTTAATAGCTTGTATGAGAAAATCAATTCTTTCTCAATAGAGACATCACTTGAGGGGCCATTGTCCCGAGAACCACATGATATAATTCTTTACTTATTCCGTCTTTGTTGTTACAGGCTCTACTCTTTTACAAACAAAGAAAAAATCAACTAGCCATATTCGAGTGAGAAGTTTGGCTTCTTTGTATGATTCTGCCTCTGCATCTTTAGGTAATCCAAAGAGGCGAGTTTTGCATTTTGATTCAAATCCAGAACAATCTTGCCGTACACGCCAAGATCAATTCCGAGATTTGGATTCAATATATAAAGCCGAGAAGACACCCAAAATTCGAGTCAGAAGTTTGGCTTCCATATGTGGAGTTCCAGAGGGACGACATAAACAAATCGGTAAGTTTGATATTTCTCTAACCAATCAAAATATTCTTCTTTTTTTTTTTGTGTGGCTATACCTGTGTTCCATATGGAGACTATAATGCTTCTGCTTCTACTTGAATCAACAGGCCAAGAAATCGCATTTACTGTAAACCAGAGGAATGCACCAAATGTTGATTCATCTCTATCGGTCAATAATGCTTCTTTGGTCAATGGGACTGGCCCTGAAGGTAGTTTATCTGCGCCAGTTGAGAACGGAAACGCAACAGAGCATCGAGACCAGCTTGGTAATCTCTTCTTCTTCTTTTTCTTCTTCTTAATCGATTGTATGAGAAAATTAACTCTTCCTCAATAGAGACATCATTTAAGGGAGCCACTGTCACTCTCACGAGAACCTGATGATATAATTCGTTGCTTATTCCTTGTTTGTTGATGCAGGTTTTGATTACATATCTTGTATCGATTCCTTGGCTTCAGACACGACTACGCACCCACCGCAAATCCGTGATTTGACTTCAATATATGAAGCCAGTGAGCGTACACAGAAAAAAGAAAAATCAACAAGCCATCTTCGCGTAAGAAGTTTGGCTTCTATTTGTGAAAAGGAACGACATAAGCAAATTAGTAAGTTTGAGATTTCTCTATCATTCATAACAGTCTTTTTGATCTTCAATTTTTGATGCAGCCGATCTTTGCAGGTTTTCCTCAACAATTCATTGCTGAATCAATCAGCGAGAGCAGCGAAAAAGATATGTCACCGTCAACCCCTAAAAAACATTTTCAAAGACCAAGGGTTGCCTACAACAAAAAATCAGATAGAATGTGGGAACTTTTTATGCAGAATAATAAGAGTCATTTAGACACAGAGGAAGTGAAATTATGTGAGGAAGAATGTAATTTATTTCAAGAACGCATAAAATCATTTCTAGCACAAATGCGTCTTCTGCAAGGTAACAACCAACACTATGTACTAATAACCTATAATCGATTAGTATTTGATCTTTAAATTGTATGTATCTAGTCATTACTTCTTGTCATGCTCATGGCTTTTCTAACAGGCAATCGGTCTTTTACACCTTGGAAGGGATCTGTTGTTGATTCTGTTATTGGAGTGATTCTCACTCAAAATGTTGGTGATCATCTATCCAGGTATTCAATTCTTACGTATTTCTATACTAAAACTGCATCCGTGACCTCTGATAACTCATACGTATTTCTTCCTTTATTTTTGTTGCTATGTAGTTCTGCTTTCATGTCACTTGCTGCAGAGTTTCCTGTCCGTACCATTTCCAGTGATGAAGCGACAATGGATTCTGTGGATTGGAACGCAGTAAGAACAGCGGGTATTAGTGTATTATCAAAAATAATCAAGGATCGTGGGATGTACAATAAACTTGCGGGATATATACAGGTATAACTTTTTCATTGTTTCAAATGGTAGTCAATGATATACACGATATCTTTTATAGAGAACACTGTTGTATTATTACTAGATATTTTGAGGATATAAGTTTTTTCAATTTCATATATTATATCACATGTATGAGTTGCTATTTCATATATTATAATCTGATTTGCGTAATAATCTATATTATATACATCTTCCAATTTAAGTGTTTTGACTCTTAACATGAAATTAATATAGGCTTTCTTAAAGCAACTGATGGAAGAACGTAGAAGCATCGATCTTGAATGGTTGAAAGGTGCTACAACCGACGTAGCAAAGTGAGTTTGAAAGAAAAGTATTTGATGTTTTTTCTATAAACCGCTATATTGTATTGTGTATGTTTTATATATTGTAAAACCATGCAGAGAATATCTCATGAAGTTTTTAGGAATGGGCCAAAAAAGCGTGGAGTGTGTGCGTCTTCTAGCATTGCACCAGTGTGCATTTCCAGTAAGACATGGTTTTTTTTTTTTTTTTTTTGTTATTGTTCTCTCTATAAATTAAATGATATGATGTATTAACTTATGATACAATTTATTGGTAGGTTGATACCAATGTTGCACGTATAGCCACTAGATTAGGTTTGGTACCTCTTCAACCGTTTTCAGAGTCACTACCGTTGCATCTTCTAAAGAAGTAAACATTATACATAATGGTCATAATTGGAAATTTTATTTTATTGGAGATTGTATTTTATTGCTGATTGATACATGTTGACTTGCTATATCTAGGTATCCTGATCCTATACACATTCAAAATTTTCTTTGGCAACGTCTTTGTAATCTCGACCAAAAAACTTTGTAAGACGCTTCCTCATGTTTATCATTTACTTATCTTAAATGTTTACGTAGATTTAAAGCGTTCTTTCATTATTATTTTACAGGTATGAGTTGCATTATCATATGATTACCTTCGGAAAGGTAATCTATAAATCAAATATACACTCATCTATGCATGAATAATAGAATCAACACATGACGAAGTTTTAATTTATTTGACTATCATTTCAGGTGTTTTGCACTGAGGACAAACCAAATTGCAGTGAATGTCCGATGAAAAGAGAATGCAAATATTTTGCTAGTGCGTTTTCTAGGTGCTTCAACATTTTCCAGGTTGATGAAATCCTTTATATCGAAAGTTAACTGACTTTACTTGTTTTACAGTGAAAGGCCCGAACCAGAATGTGCACAAATACCTGACATAGAGGATGCATTTTTGGAGGATACCGCGCTAAGGACTAAATATCAAGTGTACGTACGTATCCATTTTTCTCACTTATTCGTCGCTGTGTTAGATTGAAATCACTTGGAAACAAATTATAACAAATGTTAAAAGCTTATGTGTATCGTAAAATCATTGTATCTTGGTGAGTTGGGAAGAAGATAAATTTCCAGATATTCTGCAGGCCATGTCATAAATAGTTACAAAAAAATGCAAAGATATTAAGAATGTTTGTCAACTTGACTTTACCATTTTGCTCTTTCTCTTGTATTTTTGCAGTTATAAACTTCCAGACGAGCATCCTCTTTTGGAGAAGGTATGTCAAATAACTATATACGGACTCGTGTGGTAAAGTATCGAAACTTAAAATCTTAGTAACCAACTATTGTCTTGGCAGTTGGAGAATAGAAAGCCTGGTGACTCATACTCTTATTTGCTTGCAATTTGGACACCAGGTTTTCTAGGAATTAATGAATGATTTTGAAGTCTATTACACTATCTAGTTAGATCGATAAAATTTTGTTTTTTTTATAACTATGGTTTAAACTAGGTGATGAGTCAGCGAGGTGTGTTCAACCAGCCGATAGAAAGTGCATTTCTCAGAAAACCGGTGAACTTTGTGATGAGGAGACTTGTTTCTCGTGTAACAACATTAGGGAAGTGGGATCACAGACTGCAAAGGGGACTTTCTTGGTGAGGAATTGCATTCGTCTCATTTTATGCTTACTATACTCATAATATTTCTACAGACTATTGTAACTAATATGTTATAAATTTATTCAGATACCTTGTAAGAGTGCAATGAGGGGTAGATTCCCACTCAATGGAACATACTTTCAAGTTAATGAGGTAACACTTCAACTTTCATATTTCGAATTTTTGCATTTCTTCATATCATTGGAATTTTATGTATTTTAGGTGTTTGCGGATCATGCTTCTAACCGAAACCCAATCGATGTACCAAGGAAGTGTTTATTGGGCTTGTCCAGAAGTTTCGTATATTTTGGTACTTCTGTATCTTCAATATGTAAAGGTACAAGATCTTTACAATGATTGGATAATAATGTTTTTGTACACATTGAAACAAACGAAAATGTTTCAACTACGTGAATCTATATTGCAGGTTTATCCAGAGAAGCAATTGAAATATGCTTTTTCGGAAGGTAATGAAATGACATTTTTTTAAGTTGTAGCCATTTCTTCTTTTATTTTAGTTTTAAGTTTATTAAGCCAACATAGATTGGCATAAGGTAAATCAGTTAGAGCTTAATATGAATTTTAGCATGAATGATCTTGAGATCTTTTGCTATTCATTTTTTCTTATTACCAGGAAAACAAAATATTTCATGGATTGTTGCTCTAACTTGGGTTTAAAATATATTTATCTTCAAATTTGTAGGACGTATATGCACAAGAGGATTTGACCGAGAGACAAGAAGACCGAAAACTCTAATTGTGAGACGGCCATTTGACCGAAAGACTAGAAGACCGGAACCTCTAATTGTGAGACAGCGATTTGACCGAAAGACTAGAAGACCGGAACATCTAATTGTGAGACGGCACTTCCCCAACAGTAGAATGAACAAAAAAGCCTCTAACTCGTCCAATTCAGGTTTCGGATAAGATAGGCGTCGAGAGAACTAGGGAGTGGTGACAAGAAACTGGTTTCAAATGCTCTTGGAGAGTCTCATATAGTCATATTGTTGTTAACTATAAGAGCTTGTTCTATATCTTAGTCGTTCTTTCTTGTTCTATTTTTACTTCATGTTCAATAATCCCATCTTTCTTTTGATTGTAGTTGAGCTGATACAGTTTGTGGCAATCTGACCTGTTTCAGTATAAGCTGCTCCTTCATTCTCCTGTATAGATCAAATCATATATCCTTTGTTTCTTCACAATATTACTCTTGCAAGCAAAATTCTAGCTTAAAACATCACGAGTTATTTTTGGTTGAGTGATTTTTATAGTCCTATAGTTGCTTTTTCATTTAGCCAAGATTTAAAAATGTAAGACCAGTTAACACTTATTTCATACGTGGTTTAGTTAGGATCTTACTGTCAGACATCATTTTCGTACTTATCGAATCATATAAGCTAAATACAATTATAACTGTAATTGTAATGTAATATAGACAATCGAGATCCACCACCGAAGAAATCCAGTATGCCTGAGGCACCATAGACCGGCTTGAGCAGCCTGCTCTGCTGCACATTTCTTAGTTGGTCTAGCCTCACCATAACACTCCAATGTCATATTTGGGGATTTTCTTGACTCTTTTAGAAAATTACCTTCAGATTTGTGAACATCAGTTGAGCAGCCTTTTTTGTACTCTCTCACTTTTGTTCCGACCAGTCACAGAAGCTGTAAGACAAGAACCTTCCTTGGCCACTTTTAATTCAACAGAAAGAGCACCATCCTTCTTCATTACTGTTATTTCCCGATCCCACTTGTATGACTGACAAAGTTCAAACAGTTCCTTTACAGGACTAACTTGGAGGTTAGACAAGTTTTTGACTGAATCTACAAATGATAGCATCATTTTCCTGACATGTTTCAAGTTGAACCCACTGTCAAGGAAAATAGCCCCCAAACAGGATTTTATCAAGTCACCAAGAACCTGCAAAAGAAATATAATAACTACATTAGTTCTTCCACTAATCTAGTTATATATTGTCTTCTATATAAGAAACTAATTGACCGCAAACTAAACTAATGAGATAGGCCGTCTCTTGAATTCAGCATCTCGTATATATAAAAAGAAATTGAGGAAGAAAGCTATAACAGAGATTGTTATGTGTGAGTTAAATATCAATAGGAGCAAATCTCATCATAATTTTCTTACCTGGATCACACAGATGGCATATTTGGTCGTGTAGTATATAGCATTCACAGATCTCCCTATCCTATGCAGCATTTGTTTCAGCATTATCAAACCAGACAAGTTCTGAACCTAACTCCAAGGAATTATCACAACTCTCACCATAAACACACTAAAATAGAAGATAGAAGCAGCAAAAATATTGTCTGTATATGGAACGAAGATCCAAACACACCTTTGGGCATCTGGGAGAAGAAGGTACAAGGTAGATTTGCTTGTTCCCGTTCTAGAAGAGTCTTAGAGTGCTAAGGGAACAAATTCTGGAATTAGCTCCAAAGAACCTTCAGGGCAACCTCCTGGAAACGCGCGGCTAGCTTTATCTGCATATAATTAGACGAGGTCATCTAGTTAAACTTTTACCTAATTTAACAATACCTTTTTTGAACAAATACCTATTCAGTGACTTCTGCTGGAAAGATCTTCACACCTATAGATCTTTGATAAGCAAGGTGAAGATAGAATTCCATAGTCTCAGCCTCAACGGCCAGAGGTGACTTCATGAAGAGACCAAGCTTTCTGTAAACCCTATCCGCGGGATGAGGCACAAACCTTATGTAGTAAGAATGAAGATTGACACAACTCATTGATGGATCCCAATTTTGTTTTAACAATCATCTCATACAGTTCACCTCGTTCACCTGGCAAGAAATAAATAAAATGTCTTTATATAATGACTAATAAGTGAACAGCATAGACAAGTTAGAAATATAACTTAACCACTCATGCACCTTCAGCGTTATCAAAATCAAATTCATCATCTGACAATTCGTCCTCAATTTCATCCTTTGAATCTGGCAACAGAAAATCATTAAGTAGACCAAAGTTGTGCAACTCATTCACAGCCTTTAGACAAGCATTCTTTTTAGCAGCTTCAATCGAACGTAAAACTATGTGGCAGATATTTCCGCCAAATTCGTCCACCGGATTGAATTGGAACTCTGGCTTGGGCTGAAAAAATGTGAGGGAAGAAAATAAGGCAAATGGAAATGCAACTATGACAAGAACAAGCTCCCATTTACTGTGAAAGTTGAAATCAATGCACCAAACAGAAAATTGGACGTCTTACTCATCATGTGGAAGCCTAGAACAATATTTATACCGAAGGGAGATGCTACTTCCACCACTAATACAAGCTCCTGTCTCATGAAGCCTGTACACCTCCTAACCAATTCTAGGACAAGTTTCCTCTGACGTTCATGAAGTTATTTCCAGATTCATTCGATCTTCATTTACTTAAAAAATTTCAATCAGATCCATCTCTTTTTCGTTTCCGCTGAACCATGAAAGAAGAAACAATGTTAATTGTGTAGGGAGGAAAAGCGGACTCTGGCCTCATTATTTTCTCATTCCTACACACCTGTCCACTAGAAACGCATATTCAGACTGAGGCAGTTGAGCACGGCCTCGTGACTGTATGAAGCTGGTAACAGTCTCTAGTAAATCAAAAGGGATCACAAGACAGCATGTCTGAATATCAAGGCCTTCTTCACCAACCTTAGTAGCAACCAGTATATTAAGCTGGCACAGGAAAAGGAATCTCTAGAAGTTAGTTGGAAGTGGCTTGAAGTTTGAATCCTAGACAATACATGTTTATCCAAATGGGTGTTTCACTGTTTTGGGTGTATATATTTTTACATATCATGTGTGTAGGTATATGAGGTAAAGATATCTCCCAATACTAACTACAGGTTAGAAGATGGCCCAGTATCACCTCATTAGGTTTGACATGCTCTTCAGTCCAGAACTAAAGTCCAACAAGGAAATCAGACTTCCTAGACCGTAGAAGTTTCAAATGATTTAGTATGCATGACAACGTTCTTGCAGTCACAATCCGATTGACAAATAATATACACTTCATGAGTGGCTCTAGCCTGAAAGAGAAAAAAAAAAAATTGACGCTTACTGCAAAATATACCATTGGGTTTTCATTCAAAATACACTCATGCGCATGACAACTGAATCAAGCACGATGCAGTGAAAAAGCAATCAAGATTTAAGAGCTCAAAGTAATTTACTCAGGAGAAGCCATATTCTGACTTCTGGACAGAGATATATTGGTAATAGGCAGTTTTCAGTTGTATCTATAAAGCTCTATCATCTAGGTTCTCAGTTGTATCTTACAGAAGAAAAAAAATGAAAAAGTACAGACGGGTAAGCATGGAGTACTCTTTCGTACATAAGGCAAGTTTGGCATCTTTAACGCAAATGATACCAATGAGAAACGGATATCCAGTATAGGGTTTCGGTTAACTGACCACTCACTCCAAACTACACCTATCACAATCACCATTGTAAAGAGGCTCTGAGCCTAAGCTAAAAGAAAAACAGACACTCAAACAAATGGTAGAGGAAATATAGAAAATCTGCTAACGAGTTTCTCTTATTCTTATTGGGAGTGATTTAGAGAGTTTATAATAAATGCTTTGGATAGCAACGCCGGGCTTGTAATCCGCGGAATCAACATTAGAAAGATGGGAGTACCTTTGCCAACAACTGGAGATGCAGTCATTCCAAATATACGAGAACCTTCTGTTTCATAGAAAACCTGCATTTGCAACAAACTGAAGCAACTTAAAGTTGAATGTATTGTCAAAAAAGCTTCAGAGACCATATACCAAGTACGTGAAGAAAGATAAAGATACCTTCATGATTTGCGCACAAGGATGATTGCTTTGGTCTTGAGAATGGTGACACTCATCGAATAGTAGAAGGGAACGCACTCCAATCTATGCTGTAAGTTATGCAGAAGTATTTATGGAGTAATAAAGAGAACCTGCAGGAAACATTCATTCAGCCCCAGAAAACCAAAACAATTGAATCATGATCTCACAGGTCAAAGCGATGGTTCCCATGTAACGGAACTCAGTGGAACTTAAAGGGATAAAAGGATAGAAATATAATCAGAAAACCTCTCTCACCGAGTTATAGTGGCTCTTGACAGTCCTGACCGCCTCCACAATGTATTGCGATCTTGAAGTCGAGAGACTCTGCTATAACCTTGGCTTGCTGTAAAGAAGAAGAACAACAACAAAAAAAAACAAAAAACTAAAGACAGTTCGATCATGTGAAAGAAAATAATCCATTAAACACCGATGTAATCAAGAGTAAATATACAAACACTTTTCTTGGGGCTAATAAATCAAGTGACCGAGCTCATATATAACCATCATCACTGCAATGTGAGTCTTCCCACAACTCCAGATGATACCTTGAGACAGCAAAGAAAATCATTTCAGCCCTCGAAAAGAGTATCAGCACTAGCAACAAGAAATGAACAATGTATCCGATCTTTCCATGAATCTCCGTTTTCTATATTAACCAAAGACGACAATCCTCCTATCAACTTTACTTGGGATAAAGTGTAAATTTAAAAATCCGATTAGTCTAAGACCAAGACGACAATCCTCCTATCAACTTTACTTGGGATAACATAACATGTAAATTAAACAATCCAATAAGTCTACAAAATCGGAAAACACACAACCCAGATACGAAACTATCTACAAAAATAGTGAACTGAAGAAAAGAAAATGCAAACTGTGAAAAGGTGTACGGAAAGTGAAGAAAATTGAAAAATCAAACCTCCGGGCTATTTTTCTCCGGGACCCAAGAAGAAGACGGAAGGGTGAATGTCAGAAGCATCGGCATCACAGTCGAGTGAGCAGAAAATTTTCCCTAAACGGAGTAATTTCCTCCTCGCTATTTCTCATTTTCCCAGAAGATAGTTTGAGTCAACCTAAAGTCAACTGCTCACACATTATTCTTCAGTTCACGATTGCACGTCTCCCTTAAAATGATTTAATCATTTGCTAAACTAAAATGATTTAATCATTTAATTGGATTTTAATTCAAATCACTTTTTTTTTTTCGTCAAACAAAATCTATTATATAATTAGGAAGTCTTCTCTCCATCTAGAGTGTTGCAAAACCATTTTTTAAAAAATTGAAGTTTTAAAGTATTCATTTAATTTATGTTTATATATTTTTATTGTTAATTATAACTACTAAAAGTAAAATTAAAAAATAAAAACGAAAATATATAAATAAATGATTAAAAGTAGTACATACAAAAAATTTGAGTATTTATTGTTCTAATACAAAATTACAACAAAAAAATATATTACATTTATATTGTATTTCATTGAGAGTAAAAAAAAAACATTATGAGTTTATGATAAGATAAATGTTCATATTTTAATTTCAAAAATTGGAAATATGTAAAATGAATGGGGTAATTGTAAAAATACCACTTTTTGTGTGCACATTTGCAAGAATGCTATTTAAGGGTGTCCACTTGCAAAAATGACACTAATTATAGATTTATAAAGCCTATATCTTAAAATCTAAACTCTAAAAAATGTTTTGACCCCTAAACCCCTCAAAACACTCAGAACTAAACCCTAATACAACATAGTTAACCCAAACATAAATTATATAATGAAAAAGTAATTTTGAAAAGTGGTATTTTTGGAAAGATTTTGAAAATGTGGCATTTTTGTAAAGTGGCATTTTTTGAAATTTCTCAAAATAAATATCGATATAAGAGAAAATGAATAATAGATAAACGACATGAGATAATTAAAAAGTAAATAAATGATGTTAATTATTGAATCATCGTAATTGAGTATCAAACGATTGTTAGGAGGCTGAAAGTCTAGAGAAAAATAATATATCTTATTTCACCAAAAAATATTGAAAAATCTCACTAAAGATGATAAAATAAGGTGAAAATTTTGAATATATGATTTATTCAAAATGTTATAATTGAGTTCTAGAAGTATAAAAGAAAATTAATCTATATCTATAAAGTACATTTTCTCACTTCTCATGAAAACACATCATCATCTACATGGCATAACACATCATATTTTATTTGATTTTAATCTCAAATTTAATACACATAACAATTATATATTTAGTTTTAACATTATAAAAGAATTTGAAAAGTCATTCATTAAACAAACTTAAATATCAAACAAGTCATAACAATTAAACAAATAAATTGATCTAGAAGGCAAAATATAAGTTCGTGACTCTTATCTCTAATAAAGAAAAAAAGTAAAGTATAAAAATAATTTCAATTGTACATAACTAAAGAGAAAAAGAGAATACGAACATTTATATTTGTTAGAAACAAAGTAAAATTAATAACGTGCAAATGCAATATAAGTTAAAAAAAATTAATATCGATATGTTTTGTGATTTTACTTTTAACCAAAAAGGATAATTTAAATTTAAATGTAACTATGTGAAGAGGAGAAAATGAAAGTTTTTTATTATTAATTATATGCAAAAATATATATCATATGATGTAAATACAATTAATCTATAATAAAAAAAAAAATACGAGATAAAACAAAATTAGATACAATTTTGAAAAAGCAATTTAAGCAAGAATTAGTGATTTTTTTACTCACTCAAATAAAATAACTTTACTATAGACATCAATTTTGAGGCATAGTTATCAAGATCTAAATAATAATTAAGATTATTTCTATCAAAAACGAAAAATATTATATCAAGAGGTTTCAATCAATTCTGAAATCAAAATGGTTTAGAATATAATTAAATTGGAAAAATTAAAACCAAAAATATTACCTATATACATGTTGTTTTGTCAAGCATAGTATTATTGGAACAAAATCATGTTGAAAGTAATGTTATAATGGTATACATAAACACTGGTAAATATATATTTATTACGATAAAAAGTGAATTTATAAGGTTATCCCCTACAAACATTTTTAGGTAAAAATTCAAAACCAGAATGCAAAATGCTTCAACCCGTATCGTACTACAAATAGTTTAGGTGAAAATCAAAACCAAAAAACGAAATACATTTCTGGTAAAATCCGCGCGTATGCGCGGTTACTCAACTAGTATTATTAATAGGCCAAACGGGCAAGTGATACTGATCAAGAAAAAAGCCCAGTTACAATATTTTTACCCAAATAAACCCAACAAGAAGAACCCTAATATTGTAACCGGTGAAACGCAGCCGACATCCAAAGCATCATCTATCTTCCACCTTCACGACCAGCGTTTCGACGCTTTCTTCTACAATGCAGATTCCTTAGAGGAAAATTCGAGGCATGCACTCCCGTAATCTTTGCAACACCATAAATCAGCACCGGCAATTAAACGGACGACCACGTCACCAAAGGCCTTCACATAAGGCTAAATCTATGACTAAAGGGGAGTATATTCTCCCGATCTGAACCGAAAATTGCAGTCAGAAGGTTAAAAAGATGCGAAAGTAACAACACCAAGATTCCTCATAAGGAAACAGGTTTCAAAAAACAAAACTAAACAAACGATCCGGTCGTAGCTGGAAAACAGAATCGGACAAGCCGAAGAAATATCCGCTTAACGGAAGAGAGAATCCGGAAAGAAACCGGAACAACGATCTCTCACTCTCTCCCTCACCGAAACTAAGATACAGAAAGAAGAAGAAAGAAATATGTACAGCCGGATCGACCAAATGGTCGACCGGAAAAACTTGGATCTGAGATCTAGACTAGAGCAGGGAAGAGAAGAAGTTTCAAGAGAGATAGAAAGAGAGAGAATTTTTTTTTTTTTGACGTCGGATGGGCCGAAGCCCGGATTTTTATTAATAGAAGGGAATAACATAGTACAACGATTGAGCCCAAGAAAAGAAACACAATTACATTACAGCCCAGTAAAGATAAGCATTGAAACCCTAAAAAACAAAGCTGCGTGTCCTTCACCAGACCACCGCCGTAGCTGCAAATCAGATCCAACAAAGAGCCACCGTCGAACACTGATTTACCAACTCCCTTCTTCACATCTCCCTCCCAAACAGTACCGAATCTTCTTGACCCGATCTGAAACCATCGAAATATCTGCAGAGAATTGCAAAAGAGAGAATCAATTCGTCGGCATACGCCCCTCCGAATTGATTCTTGATCTCCCCAACAATACCCAAAAACATGAAACCCAACTTCAGTCTAGAAACTTAACCTAATTGCCCAGCAGGGGGTTGAAGATTGACACTAGGAGAAGAAGAGAACCATGGACTGATAAAGACAAATCAGGACCAAAGAAACCTCGGATTAAACTATAACCACAGAGGGAGGAGAGAAATTAAAACCAGGACCAAAAGGTGAACCGCTAAACAAAAACAAAATCCGAGCAGATCGGAAGCAGACCGAGACATAGTCGGTAAAAGTAGAACAAACCGGAGAGAAAAGAGAAACAAAGACTAGATCTATATATACACCGGATCGGCGTTTCCGCCGAACGGAAAAGCCGCAAGCACCTAGGTTGTGAACAGTAGTCGCCGAACGCTAAAGTGGATCTCCTTAGAGAGAAAGAAAATCGCCGGTCGAAGAAATATTTAAGAAACCGTTTTCTTTTCTGGATCGCAGAGAGAGAGAATTCAAAGTTAATTCAAATCACTTAAACTATGGACATTTAAAAACAATTATGATAAAATATGGACATTTTGATAATGTTTTAAAAAAACAAAATTTACAACGTGAAATGGTCAAAACGATACTCTATACTTATGGATAAATAGTAAGACTTTAATTGGTTTGAGTATTTTAAGTGGATTATTAACTTAAGCAAAATCATGTGCTTTTTCTACATCGTTGATTTTGAAATCATTTTTTCAAACTATCGTATTCAATTTATGGTTTCAAAATTAAATTCTTGCTAAAATATACGGCTATTATCAGTTGAGATTTTATAGTTTGGTTGATGTTGAAAATTGGGGCTTCTAAACGATGATATGTTATCTTCGTATTTGTTATCTAAAGTTAAAAAAGATAAATTCATGTTATCTTCGTATTTGTTTTTTTTGTTTTTAAGGGGCTTATCTTCGTATTTGTTAAGTGTTACCATATACTGTCCAACAAAATTTCCAACAATTCCCCATATAAAAAAAAAAAATATACACACCAATGACAACTTTGTTCGACGCATTTCCTCAACTACGGGAGTATTAAAAAGAGTAATATGCATGTATATTAGTCTTGATAGATATAATTAATTATTTAACGTAATCTAATAATTAATTAAATATCTTGTATTTAACTTACCATAAATTCCTATTTTGCTCTTTTTATTATTAGCTTTTTATATTACAAAATTATTTAAAACCCTAATCTCTAAATCTCCCTTTTTTTCTTCTTACGATTAGGGCTGGGCGTTCGGGTTCGAGGCGGGTAGTTACACTCGCCGGGTACCCGGTTTTAGATTTATAGAGACCCAAACGGGTAATAACTATTATTGGATCGGGTACGGGTCGGATATAACCGGGTTCGGGTATTACCCGAAATACCCGAAATGTAAATCTGCAAAGATTTTTTTTGCAAAACTCTCAAGTTTAAAAATGAAAGTCTGAATCAAAACAACCAAAATGCAAATGTTTCAGTACGAAAGAAACACAACAACAAAATAAGCAAAATCCAAACGTTTTAATACTAAAGAAACACAACAACAAAACACAGTAAGGGTAACACAATGCCAACAATGCAGTCTTCTCTTCCATCTTCAACCAAGCTCTAGAATCACACCTGCAACTTGATGAGAAGAAAATTATGAACCATAAACCGTGAATAATTTGCAATTTTTATCGATTAGAAATTAATCATCAAACAAAAACCATGAATCATTTGCAATTTCTATCCATTAAAAAATTATTTTGATCAAAAAAAAAGATGACCCAAAAAAAACTAAAAAAAAACTGCATTGATAATTATTCATCACAGAACAGTAACGAAACCATGGATCAATTTCAATGTCACTCGATTCGAATTTACTCATCATACAACAACAATTAGGTACTTGAATCAACAACAATTACAATTTGAATCAACAACAACATACGAAACCATGAATCAATTTCAATTTCAATCGATACAAACCCAAAATCATTTGCAATTGAATTTACCATTCGACTGAAAAAAAAATGAAAGGATAAGAAGAACTACCAGAAATCTCCTCTGTGAGTTCACCGATGGAGGAGAGGATGTGAAATCGATAATCCTTTGGGTTTCCAGTTTTGAAGCTTGGGTGGAATTTAAATCGTCTTCTCTTGCTTCGATTTTGAAAAAAAGCTGTCTCGAATGTTGATGAGAGACACTAGCAATGATTTTGGGTCTAGGGTTCTTCGAGTAGGTGTGAGTCCCGATGTCGCCTATTGTGTATATGTCTATATGTGTATATGTGTATATATGTTCGGGTTGATTTTCGTGTAATCGGGTAATACCCGAACCCGGCCGGGTACCCTAACTAGAATTAAATCAAACCCGATCGGGTTATTGACCAATCCCAAACCCATACCGAACCTGGTTTTTCGGGTCGGGTCCGGGTTCGGGTTTCGGGTACGATAAAACGCCCAGCCCTACTTACGATGCCGCCTCCTTTTTTTTTCAACTTCTTCTTCTTCTTCTTCTCTTTTTTTCTCCTCTCACCGCCTCCTCATTTCACCACCGCCGCTTCCTCCTCCTTCCACAACCACCTCCTCCTCCTTCTCCATCTTCTTATTCTTCTCTTTTGTCTCCTCTTTCTCCACTTTCTCCTCCTTTGTCTTCTTAATATTCAATTTCACTATTTGGTTCGTCTTCTCTTCTCTTAATTACGTTGTTATGGATCAAAATTTTCAATCATGAATTAAGAAGGTGTTTCTCCTCCTCCGTTAGTTTTTCCATCTTCATTCATCTCTTGATCAAACTAAACCGTCACAAAAATAGCGACATAGTTAACTATGTCTAAAAGGTAACTATGTATCTCATAATAGTTTACTGTATATGTTATTTTTTTTTATCATAGTAGCTAACTATGTTTCTCATAATAGTAAATTGTTTACATTTTGAACTAGTTAACTATGTTTGTTTAAATAACTAACTATTACAACAATATTTTCATGTAGTCAACTATGTCTTGAAATTAGTATAGTCAATAACTATGATATGAAAATAGTTAAAATAGTTAACTATGTTTAAATTAGTAACTATTATTTTTAAATAGTTAACTATATATAGATAGTTATCAATAATATTATGTAGTTAACTATGTTTGTTTCAAAAATAGTTAACTATGTAGTTTACTTTCAGAAATAGTTAACTATGCAGTTACATTTTTTTTTCATCGTCTAATCCAATTTTTTTTTTTCCAGAACAGTTGCAAAATATTTTTGGATAAGATACAATCGCAAAGTAAGTTTTCCATGAATAAAATCAAGAGAAGATTTTTAGAGATTTTTTATATCAATATATTTACATTAATTAGAGTTGTAAGGGTGATTTTGTCATATTTTTTATTCTTTCTCCTAGTTACCTAAATATAATTTTGGATATGTTAGTTCTCTAATTACAAGTTCCAAAAGTAATATTCAGCTAATTAACTCTACTAAGAAACATGTGTTTTTATTATGTCTATCATGCTTACAAATGTGAAAAAATGCCAACGGGCAAATTAGAGAGGACACATTTCTGATGATCATCTTCTTGCATGTACCAAGCTTATTAATTGTTCAATTGTATAATTTGATATCATGATATAATTTGTATTTTTAAACGATATATTTTTTATCTTTGGTTCTTGTCAACAATATTAATTGTTCAATTGTATAATTTGATATCATACATTGTATAATTCAATTATTGGCAACAATATATATATTTTTATGTTTGGTTCTTTAAACATTTTTTTGTGCTCTAACAAGCATATTTTTGTGAATGAGGTAATTGTGTTGAAAACTATTTTTTCATTTATATTCGAGAAAGTATCACACGTCAATCGTATGTTTGACCATCTGCTTTTGTGTAATCTTTTCACTAGTGGAGTTAAGTCAACAAAAAAAAATCTCTACTAACTCTGCGTCGACGATGAATGATCGGGTGTCGTCACAAGGTTGAACTGAGCTTCTGGATCACCTCTGTAATCATGGTTCCCAACGCAACATCATTTATGAGATTTGATGAGAAAATCAAACAAATTTCATCAAAGTGAATAATATTTTGAGATTTTGTAAATTAACATTGTACAATTGTTTTGTATACTTGGAGTTGTGTAGATGTTACAAAGGTTATTTTCGAACTTTGGATAATCTTCATAACCGTTTAGATTTATCACTTTGTTAAATTCGGAAACGTGGATTTATCACCTAGTTAGAAGTTATTCATCGTTAAAGAAAAATGATAAAGGATTAGTTACTTTTTAATGTGTGAAAATCTTAGAAACTCATAATCACAAAAACTAACGTAATGGATTTAAGTTTGTACAATAATTGGGCATGATTGATTAAGGTTTAACCGCCAATACATGAAAATAAAATAAATAGGGATGACGACGTCACCATGGTCAACCAAAAACCATGCCTTACAAACATGTATTTGCTTTCTTGAAATCAAACTACACAAAAAGCTTGTCCCATTCTGAATTATATTAAAACTTGTATTTCGTCCGGTGCCATGCATCGGAAAATCATATTATTTTCTCTATTAATATTTTTATAAAAATATATTTTAATATAATTATAAATTTACTATGTAGGGATAAATTATGGTGAGAAGATTAAGAAGAATACATGTTCCAAATATCATTAAATAGATTTGTCGATTTGATAGCAACTCGGTTTAGAGAACAATAATCACTAAGAATATATAACTCGGTTTAGAGAACAATCCCTAATTTTCATTCGATTGCTAAAAAGTTAGTTTTTGTCCATTTTTTTCTTTTGATTTTGCAAACGTTAATAATTAGTTTCCAACCTTAACGTAAGTCTAGCTTCAAAGAATGTATAGTAGTTGTAGAAAAAAATTTACATATAGTATTTCAAAGACTCAATACAAAAGAAAAGCTTTGATTAACCTTAGATTTGATTTGTGAATACCTGAGTTCGTGTTAAGCACATTGAAAACATGTTCACAACTTCACATTAACTGATGAAATTATGATCTTAGTTTTTATATTATAAGAGAAGGTAAGTGACTAGAAAATTTTGATCACGTTTTCAAATTTTGGAGGATTTGATATGATTTTTTTGTTTGTTAAATCTGAGATTTTTTTTTTGTTTTCAATTTTTTCAATTCTTATTTTTGATTAATTATGTTTCTTAAAAATAAAAATAGATATAGAATTTATAAAATTAATAACATTTAGAATTCTACTTTTCATGAATATTTATAACAAAGATAGTGGAGGAGGTTATGAATTTGTTGGATCTAAAATTATTTAAATACCAATAACGGAGGAAAAAAAATTTAAATTGCTATAAAACAATTTTAAATGCTAAAAATGCTATGAAAGTGGGAAGTTAAAGAAAAAAGAGAATTATTTGTTTGTTAAATAAAGATGAGAAAAGTATAATTCTAGTTTAATGATTATCTCTGAATTTAAGATAACATATGAATTAGGTTTCGATTATTGATCAGGTTTAAGAAAATATGTATAACAATAAAACTCCTACATTTTAAACGACATTATGAATGTCAAAAAGATGAATCCCATAACAGAGGACTGGTCTTTGGACCCTCTTGGTCACATGTTTCATGAGAAATTGGCTTGGAAGATTAGTAAAAGTATTGTTGTAACTGGTTCTTTTGAATCAGAACCTTTTATCAATATATGACATCTTTTCAGATGAAAAAAAAAAAGAAGAGAGATGGTAAAAAAGATCAAAGATTTATTTAAGAAAATCTTTTTAAATCAAAAGAAACATTGGATTAAAATGAAACTAAACTACAAAGGAATTTTTTTTTTTTTTCCTGAATACCACAAACACAGAAAGGAATTCTTTTTCTTCTTCTTCTCAGTCTTGATCAAACACAATGCATGCTCTACGATGCTTCCTTGAATATGCGAGGTAGAATCTCATGTGCACTGATATCCAGAGCTTGCGGATCCCTTATATCCCAAGAAAATATTAACAGCTTGTGTGAAGTCATGGAACTTCATCAAATTCACGAAGCTCATTCCAAAACCAAGAAGAGGATAAGTGTGAAGAGAAAAGAACCTGCATAAAGTTTGCCCCTTTTCTTTCGAGCTAGGAATGAACCAAACATTCCGAATAGAAGGAGATTCAAACTGAACAAAGATTCCATCGTTTTGTCCGAGTTTCCACTTCCTTGAGCCTTGACCTTTCCACACCTGCGAGACACGATTCAACCATCAGTCCATAATATAAAACCAGAAAATAGACTGTTAACAAGCAAAAATAGACAGATTTGGTTCACCTGTGGGTAGGATATACTACTCTTTGAAGTTACCAAGCAAGCAGCTTTGGAAAACGACTCCTCTGCGTATTGCCTCAGATATGAAAAGCAGTTACTGTGTGTGAGTGGTGAATCAAAAGCCTGTGTAGGAACAGATAGTTTTAGCATACAAAACAAAAGATGGTTTCTTTCTTGTAAGATTTGAAGTTGGCTCATGTCCTTGTTCATACCTTATCGATGTTGACTGCTGGTGCGTACTTATCGGTTTGTGTTTTCTCTTTGTCGAGAAGGAAATAGACTCTAGTATCGACTTTAGATGCCTCGTGCCACGACTTCACAGCTGCTTCCATAGTCTCAACAAGAAAAGAAAACATCTCTTTCCAACACTCTTCAGTTCCATAGTTTGCAGACTGCAAGTGTTCGTTCGTATAAAGACAGTTAATCTCAGAATATGAGTTGAATAATCAACGAGGAAGGCTTATATTGATTCTTTAGATTTCACTTGGAGTAGACAGAAACTAACCAATTCAGATTTAAAGCTCACGAGATGCTTGGCCATGTTGACATTAGTTCTCAAATTCTCGAGTTCTTGAGCTCTCTGTTTATCCTGCTGCAACTGAACGAGCCTCTTGATCTTTCTAGAAACTTCTGCGCTCTGCGGGTTATACTGTAGAGCCGTTTCAAATGCAGCCAAGGCCTGTCACAATCATCAAAGAGAATTTTAACTACCAATATTACAGCTTTCTAATCAAAATTTAAAAGGAAAATGAAAAGACCAAAACAAGAGAAAATTTTACATCTTCGTATTTTTCCATGGCTTCGAGCACAGAACCTTTCCTGAAGTATCCCTGAAGAAGATAGTAGATCAGAAAAGAAAAGCCATTGTTTACATAAAGATACTGATATTATCAGCTACTACAGTTGAAACAGAAACCAAAGAACACATTCTCTTGTTTCGACTTACCTTCTCCCATTGAGGGTTCAGTTTGATGGTTGTCTCTGCATCAGCTAAGGCTTTGCTAAGCTTAACTAGACTCAAAAATGCAGCAGCTCAGTTACTGCAACGTATAAAGAAAAGCTTTATTACACTAAAAACCAGCTCACATCGACTCACACATTGATTCAAACATTCACATAAACCTTAATAATAACACCTCAATCTTTTATTATTGTAAATAAAAAATTAATACTTTGAAGATATGCCATTAAGTATATAACACAATTCAGAGGAGCAAAACAATCTCATTTTCAGGTCTTAACATTTCACAAGAGAACAAAAAACAAGATCTTCTAAGAACTCAGCTCAAATCAAAGGAAACCCATCAAAACCCAAAAATTAGATCGTCTAATGAAATCATTTGATCGAAACCCAATACGAATCGCAAAACTAAGAAAACTGTAGAACACTGAGTAAAAGCAATCTGGGAATACCTGTAAAGAGTAGCGTTAGAAGGATCGAGTTTGATAGCTTGAGTATAGAGAGCTGCAGCTTTAAGATAGTTCCCAGCTTTGAAGAACTCGTTGCCTTTATCCTTTAGAGATTTCTCCGATTCCCCACCATTAGTTCCCGTAGACCCTGCCTTACCTGATTCCACCACTCTCTCCGCCATCATTCTGAGAAAGCCAAAGATGCGAATCGATGAGAAATTTCGTGATTTTTGTGCTTTTCAATTAGGGTTTATAGAGACAGAGAAATGGAGACAAAAATGTAGTATAAATAATTTTCTTCTTCCTTTTTTGGAATTTTTTTTCTTTCAATCTGATTTAATCAAGAAATGGGACATATGTTTTTTTTATGGGAAATTAGGCGATATAACGCAAAAAAAATTTATAATTCATTGCGTAGCATAAAATACTGTGCACGCAACAGTTGTGTGTGTAATATGTATTTTGGACGTTTTTGCCCTTATGGACACGCATACGTTTCGATTTTGTCAAAAGTTGAAAACAACAGAGGAAAAGGGGTGACGAGAGAGGAAATGGGGTGAATTCGACCGCTTCGCCGATAACGTCAAGTCCGGCAAGGCTTGGAGAGACGCGTGGCGGACCGGCAACTCGTCTTTGAGGCCAAGAAGACCGTCAAGCGCATCGACCGCCAGTACTCCGTCTCTCGCCGCTTTAGCTCCGCCGCCAGTTCGGTGAAGATTGATCGCGAGTTTGGAATCAGCCCTCGCGTCCGGTCCTTATCCGTCGATTTGAGTAGAAATTTTCCCAAGGTCTTTCTCAACTGCTTCTTCTTCTATTATCAGAGAGTATCTGGAAATGGCTAATACCTCTCTAGTAGACTTGAAATGGATAGTGAGGATTGAGAAAGAAATCTTGTTTATGCAGAAAGACATATTTGATTTTGCAATCAGTCTAGATTCTCATGTGCTAGGTTATCAATTGCTTCTCGCTTAGACCCATTTACACTTACTGGGATGTTGAATCATTCGTCCTTGTACCTAGCACTTTATTCCAAAGTCGATAGCTTTTTTATTTTTCGAATTGTGGGTTTTTGCGGTTTTCTTTCGATTGATCTAGATTTGTTTCAAAGTTTCCAACTTTAGTGTAGTTTCTGATTCAGCGAGACAAAAGGTTTTGCTTTGTAATTTCTTTGTTTCTCTTTACTTGATTTTGGGGTACACTCAATCCTATCGGATGGTACTAACAGAACTAGAACTTGTTTTTTTTTTTTCCGGGTGACAGGTTCTGAAATGTGAGTATGTTGTTCGTGGAGAATTGTCAACATTGCTCAGGTCAGAGATACGGTTTTGCTTTGTTTAGTGAAATCAAGAACCAAATCTGTAAAAATTATGTGTTATTAATTTCTGTTTTGTCTATTTGCTTTCCATCTTGCAGAAGTTGCAAGAAGACTTGAAGTCTAATAATGATGTTTATCCCTTCGACGAGGTATAATTTCCTTCTTCATTGGCAATAGTCATGTTTACGTCCCTGACAAAATGTTCCATTCTTTCAAGAAAGTAGCTCGGTCTTTGGAATATGGCGAAAAGGATATTGCTTTAGTTTCGTTCCAATCAGTCTCCAAAGGTAAAATAACAACCTTTTTTTTATTGATATGTTTCTGATGACTGTGGAATGCTTGTCATCTTAAAAGTGGGGGTCTTCTTTTTACGTTTACAGGTTACTACGGAGAATGTGGAAAAAGAGGAGGTTACGTGGAAGTTACCGGATAGGCTTTCCAGATGAGGATATGGAAAATTGTGAAGAATGTAGCATGCATATATGGATGTTATGTTTGTTTCTATGTGTCTGTTGTCTGTATTTGTTCCATAGACTGCAGGGGTAAACCAACACTGTAAATGTGTTACTTACAAAAGTTAATTTTCTTACAGATATATGTTGTAGATGCAAGTGATTTTCTGCATTCTTGTGAAGTAATGAGATTTTTGGCCGTTTTCTATCATAATATGTTAATGGCGTAGAAAAGTTTAGCCTAAATAGTTGGGCATTTATTTGTTTCGTTATAATGCAGATGCATGTCTGAGAGTGTTGGCTTTCGTGAAAAGGAGTAAACTATGTTGTTTGCAAGGCTAGTTGATACAAAAGGGAGGAGAAAGAAAGATTGGAATGCATATGTTTGTAGTTGAGAATTGTCCCATTAGAGCTTAGGAATTAGGATGCGATTCAAGGCTGTCCTTATGCGTTGGTTATTGTTTTGGTTATGCATGCAGAACTTGGTCACTTTGGTCTATACTATATGCATGAGTAAACTAGAAGACGCATATCTATACTATATGTACTGGTCTTATATAATATAGTAAATAGTAGCATGTGTTGGTATAGACATACTATATGCATTGGTTATAAGAAAAACATGAATCTATGAACTGTTTTTGGTAAACATACAGCTATTTGACTATAATGTACATATAAATCTTTTGCAGGAGAGGTCTTTGTTGAGTGAGGGAATGGTAGGCAAAGAACGGTCCATAGGGTTTTATGATGAAATAGATGATGATTTAGTTGACGCATTTATCAAAATGATTCGGGAAGGAGAGGCAGTGTAAAGATTGTGGTTGTTGGGAAAAATGAAAGCCGTATGTCTTTAAACAAAAGGAAGAAGACCGTAACTCTTGCCATGAAGAAAATGTAGTTGCTGGTCCTGTCTTTGAACAAGAGGAAGAATACCCTAACCCTTCTGCTGCTGTTGGTCCCATGGAAGAGCGAGGACGAGGCTGGAACGTGAGGCTCATATATGTTTCTATATAATTTGACATAGCATTTACTTTACTAGTCAAGACGGTTACATATTTCACGTCTTACAGCAAACCTAAGAATATGTCATTTACTACCTTCGAGAGCATCAAAGATGTTGACATAGTACAGCAAAAGTAAGAGGATAATTCATCTACCAGTTGTATTACTCGATATACTCACAGTTGTTGACATAAAGTAATGAAATATAACTTTTCTTTACTTGGACATAGTATAGAAAAAGAAACTGGAAAAATATGTGGGAAAAGAAGTCACTTGAAATTTTTTAAATATGTGGTATGCCTCTTACGCAAGGTGATGCGTTGTCATGTGCCCAGACCACACGAAACTCCCTCAAGGCAGGCGAAACATGTTTGCACATGTTTCTTTAATTGGCACGTGCATTGGATAAAAGAGTCATTGCACATGAGGTCTTTTTTAAGCTCCTAAATATTTTTTATACATAGTTAATATACAAATTACATTATCAATTTATGCTACTCAGCTAATTGACCCTTTTTTATTGCAGTTTTTGTATATCTGTCACGGAAGCAAATATATTGCATATATGGGCTTTTACAAATTTGGGCCTTAATCAACCATTTAAATTGGCCTGTTAACGAGTTTCAACGAGTTATTTGTGTTTGTTTCAAAAATGACCATACAAAAACAAATTAATTTTCTCTAGGAAATAAAACTGTTACAAAAAAGGGTGAACTAGACTATATATTAAAAAAAAAAAAACAAGAGCCACGTCATCCTAATTTTACAAAGGGTCTTTTGCTCAATAACCAAAACAAAAAAAATATTTAAATTGTTGGTAAAATGGGGTGATGTTGCCACATTTAGCACCATTGGATGGAGGGGTTTTAGTTAGATTTTAGATTGTAATTTTTTTTTAGGTTATTTGTGCCAATTTCAGTTTTACAAAACGTCCATATATTTACGAACTATTCTTGGGTTCACCCCTAGGGATGAATTCTTGGGTTAACCCCCTCCCTATTAGCCAATCACAATTAAACTAAAAAATAATTTATATTAATTAAATAAAATAACTGTGGATACCACTAAATCTCTCTCTAATTAAATCATTAAATCTTAAAATTCAAAACCATAAATGCTAAACCCTAAACCCTAAACCACAAAAAATAAACCCTAAACCCCAAATAATAAACCCTAAACTACAAATACTAACCCTAAACCCCAAATACTAAACCCTAAACCCTAAATAATAAACCCTAAACCCCAAATACTAAACCCTAAACCCAAATCCTAAACCCTAAACCCTAAATAATAAACCCTAAACCCCAAATACTAAACCCTAAACCCAAATAATAAACCCTAAACTACAAATACTAACCCTAAACCCAAAATATTAAACCCTAAACCCCAAATACTAAACCCTAAACCCTAAATAATAAACCCTAAACCCCAAATACTAAACCCTAAACCCAAATCCTAAACCCTAAACCCCAAATAATAAACCCTAAACTAGAAATACTAAACCCTAAACTCTAAATTCTAAACCCTAAACCCCAAATCCTAAACCCTAAACTAGAAATACTAAACCCTAAACTCTAAATTCTAAACCCTAAACCCCAAATCCTAAACCCCAAATAAAAAACCCTAACCCCAAACACTAAATCATAAACCCTAAAACTAAACCCTAAATAATGTTTTTAATTTTATTTGATTTTTTAAACTAAATTATGATTGGTTAATAAGGAGAGGGTGAACCCAAGAATTTTTTTATATTTACTGTTGGGGGACTTCAGGAGAGGGCTCTCTTTACTCTATTATACAATTTTGTTTTTTTTTTCCTTTGTATTTTTTACAAATAAATATAATAAAACCCTAACTTGAGGCTTAAGCAACTGAGATGCATCTTCGGTGACCTATATTTCTTCTAATCTTTTGTCGTTTGGACCTCATGGGCGAATCTACATTGGCCAAGATGGGGGCAAATGCCACCACTACTTTTTTTCATTTTTAATGTAATCAATGAAGCTAAAATTTTACTGCCCCCATTGCTATATTTGTTTCTGCCTCGTTGACATCTTGACTCTGTGATTTTCTAAAGTTAAATATATGATTTGTTCAGTTCACTTGCCGTAAAAAAAATCAATATTTATTACTTGTTTATATATGGTGCTAAATACTTAGATACTAAAATAATCCCAAGATTCCATGGGTTATATATAGTATGTCTTACATAGCAAATTTACCGTTAATGCTATTATATATATATATATATATATATATATATATATATATAGATTCCATGGGTTATATATAGTATGTCTTACATAGCAAATTTACCGTTAATGCTATTATATATATATATATATATATATATATATATATATACTACTAATACTAGGTAAAGGACTCGCATATATGCGGGTTTATGGTAAAAAAATATTATGCAACCCGTGAAAAATCAAACACAAAAAAAACAGAAAAATTAAATCACTCATGAAAGAAAATAGAATCGAAAACTTTGATAATAAATAAATTTAACACTTACTTTTTTATCTTGATTTTTTTTGTCTAATTTGATTTCCAATTAAATTTGCTACTTCTTTTTAAAATTATTTTCTTTCTATTCATGTTTGAAGTAATTTTATTTTTACTATTTTACTACTCTATTTTTCAAAATCTTGTTGAATTACTTTATCATAGTCTTATTTGATTTTTCTAATTTTATAACCTATGAAAAAACACAAAACATGAAATGTAAAAAATCACTATTATTAAATTGTTTTGACTTTTTTATTATATTATTTTCTATTGCATTAATGTTTTGACATATTTCTAAATAATTAGTTTATTCTATTCCTTATTGAATTAGGTTTATTTTATTATCATACATTTATTTTCAAAAATCTTAACGAATTGAATCTCATATTTTTAGTTGCAAACTAAATTTGCAAATTTCAATAAGATTTCTTTCACAAATTGATTCCCAAATTTTTCAAAAATCTAAACCATCTAGTGATGCAAAAAGCTTTAAATAGTATTTTTATGCTTTAAAATAAAATCAAATTGTAGTTAGATATTATTCAAATAATTAGTAAACGTTAAGACTTTTATAGATATAAAATAAATATACGCTAACCTTTTCATCAACTAATATAAATTCATTTCTATAAGCGCATTATTTTCTTAATATTATTCTTCTCTTACTTTCTATTAAGACTTAATACACTACGATGGTAAAACACTTTTGTATTTAAGTATAATTAGTAATACATTAAGACTGTTATTGATATACAATAAAAATATGCTAACTTTTTCATCAACTAATATAAAGTCCATTCCTATAAGCTCATTATTTCTTTTAAAATTTTTCGTCGCTCAATTTTTAATAAGACGCACTACAATACGATGATAAACATTTTTTATTAACTTGTCTACTGTTAAATAAGTGATATTTTTAATGAGAATAATTTATATATTGTATTTATCAATTATATTTTTTAATTCTAAATTAGAAATCATGTAATTTTTTCATGGGAATATTCTAATATAATGTAAAGTCTTTTTAGTTTAAATAGACTTAGGTTTTGCATACGACGATTTATCCAAATGTCAAAAGATTTATCTATTTTAGAATAATAATATCTTTATTTGTAAAATAGTAAAAAGTGAACCTATTTTAAATAGGATTACGGAAATTTTGAAATATGTGATTTAGTTTAATTAAAAAAAAATACGTGTCAAAACCTAATTTGAATAGGATTTGGAAATTTTTGAAATATGTGATTTAATTTAATTAAAATAAAATTACATGTGTTAAAATCTTATCGACCGGTTGACACATGTCACGATCATGTTAATTATTACGTTTGACCCATCAAGCTTTATATAATAAGATATATATATTTCCACATTTCAAAACAAGAAAAATCAAAAAAAAAAAAATTTGTTAAATTTTATACCATTTTAATTTGCGACAGAATTACAGGGAAAACCTAGGAAGCAGAAAAATCAAAATCTACAACAATGACAGCAAACAAAGCAACTAAGAACCTGTAAAAAAGAACAAGTTATACACAATTAATCGACCGGGTAGTTCCTATATGAAGAAACACCAATTCCAACCGATTGATTGGAAATTCATGCGATTGCCGCAGTTTCGATGAAACTGGAGTCCCATCTTAGTTGCCACGAGCCGTCTTACCTTAGGCCACACTCAAAACCCTTGGAGAGGAAGAAAGCACTCTCTGATGGATCTAATTGGGGGCAACAACAACTCGAGGAACGGGTCAAGAATGTGGAATCGACTATGTCGGATCTCAAAGTTGAACTGGAACAGGAGAAGATCAAATCTGCTGCTGTTGCTGCAGCAGCTAGGGTTACTTCGTTTGACTTCATAGATTATTTTATAAAGAGGTTCTTTCTCTCTTGCTTCTCAATTTCAAAATACTGATTACTGGTATGTTTGATAGTCAGAGCGTGAAGAGGTCTGATAGTTAGAGCTTGAGGAAGTTTCCTTGGAGAGGAAGAAAGCACTCTCTGATGGATCTAATTGGGTCCAACAACAACTCGTGGAACGGGTCAAGAATGTAGAATCGAATTTGTCGGTTCTGATGTATGTTTTATATATAGTTATAGCGCTCTAGGATGTTTCATTTAAAACATTAAACTTTGTGAGGACGATTCTCTGTTTCAGTTCTTATCATTATCAAGCAAGTTTGAATTCCTTGTTTTATAGTTAGTAATATTATATAGCTCTAGAATGTTTCATTCAAAACATTTAGCTTTGAGAGGACGATTCTCTGTTTCAGTTCTTATCATTTGAATTCCTAGTTTTGTTTTAAAAATGTAGTTCCGCTTGAAGAATGCTTATATAAAGAGATTCTTTCTTTCTTGCTTCTCGATCTCAAAACACTAATTCTATGTATGTCAGTATGTGTGTGTTCTGATCCCAACAACTTTGATGACGATTCTTACAAAGCACGTAATATAATCTCTAACTCGAAAGAGAATCATTGAACAAGACAATGTTAAGAATTGAATTCGTAATTTGTACCCTCTCTACCCTTACACTCGCTAAGCTCCACCGCTTTTTTTTCCTTCCTACTGATAAATCATCCATCAAATTAAAGCAAAATCATCTTTCTAACATAATCATGTTTGTGCGGTTCATGAGCTTTCTACTGATTTGTTTTTTCTTTTGTGAATGGCTCATGTGTTGGAAATAAAAGTTTTAAAGAGATGGAGAATGTATTTGAGAAATTTGGAGAGAATAGAAATTTTAAGAAGTAGAAGATTTTATTACTTAGAGATTTTTGTTGGAACAACTTGATTACAAATGAAAGGGGAAGGAGGTATTTATAGCCTCCAAGGTACAAAATATCTAGATTATTATAGTCCTAAATCTAGAGAGTTCTAACATTATTTTATTACAATTATCTAGATAATTTCATGGAAATATCTAGATGCTTATTCTCTACCATATTCTAGAACATTTTAAGGAGGTGGAAATTTAGATATTTTCTAGAGAAAACTCTAGAACATGGATCAAGTATTGGGTTTGGCCCAATATTAGAATATTGGATTATTAATCCAATAATTAATCTTGATCCAAAATCAAGTTTAACTTTCAACACCCCCTCTTAAACTTGATTTTGCTACTCCAAGCAAACTCCTCATCTTGATAAAATCTTCGCGCTTAAGTGGCTTGGTGAAAATATCAGCAACTTGATCATTCGTCTTCACATACTCCAATTGCACTTCCTTCTTGGTGACACACTCTCTGATGTAGTGATAGCGCGTGTCAATGTGCTTACTTCGATCATGGAAGACTGGGTTCTTTGCCAAAGCAATTGCTGACTTGTTATCCACAAAAATCTTCGTTGGCTCTTCTTGTGCCAAGCTCAACTCCTTTAAGAGATTTCGTAACCAAATGGCATGACAAACACAAGAAGTGGCTGCTACGGACTCTGCTTCGCAAGTAGAAAGCGTTACAATCGGCTGCTTCTTTGACATCCATGTGAAAGCTGTATCTCCAACATAGAACACGAAGCCACTTGTGCTTTTTCGATCATCAACGTCGCCACCCCAATCGCTATCGCTATATCCAACAAGCTTGTAATCGTTAGAGCTAGAGTAATATAAGCCAAAGTCTATAGTACCTTTGATATAGCGAAGGATCCTCTTAGCCGCCTTGAAATGAGTTGTTGTTGGATGCTCCATGTAGCGACTAACAACTCCGACTGCATATAAGATGTCAGGCCTAGTGCACGTTAAGTAGCGTAGACTTCCTACCAAACTCTTAAAGAGTGTTGGATCCACCATTTCTCCCTCTTCATGCTTTGATAACTTGGCTCCACATTCCATTGGTGTACTAACTGGGTTTGAGTCATCCATCTTGAACTTCTTAAGTACCTCCTTAGCATAGCCTTCTTGAGTAATGAAGATTCCATTATCTTCTTGCTTAACTTCAATCCCAAGGTAGTAAGACATCAATCCAATGTCCGTCATCTCGAATTCTTTCGTCATCTCCATCTTGAACTCCTCGAACATTCTTGGATTACTACCGGTGAATATCAAGTCATCTACATATAAGCATGCGATCAATATATCTTCATTTTGAATTTTGATATAGAGTGCATACTCATATGGACACTTGATGAAGTCTTTTTCCTTGAAATACTTATCAATCCGAGTATTCCAAGCTCTTGGGGCTTGTTTTAAGCCATAAAGTGCCTTCTTCAACCTTAGGACCTTGTCTTCTTCACCCTTGACTATGTAGCCTTGTGGTTGCTCAATGTAAACTTCTTCTTCAAGATCTCCATTTAAGAAGGCTGATTTGACATCCATTTGATGTATCTTCCAATTGTTTTGAGCCGCCAATGAAAGGATTAGTCGAACAGTTTCTAAACGAGCCACAGGAGCGAATACCTCATCATAGTCGATTCCGGCTCTTTGACTATAGCCTTTTGCCACCAATATTGCCTTGTGCCTTTCAACTTCTCCTTTAGAATTCTTCTTTGCTTTGTACACCCACTTCACACCGATCGCCTTGTGCCCATTTGGAAGTGATGCTAACTCCCAAGTATCATTCTTTTGTATCACCTTGATTTCTTCATCCATTGCATTTCGCCATGTCTTCTCTTCCATAGCTTCTTGGAAGTTCATGGGCTCACAATCCGCAAATAGGCAAAATAAGGTAAGATTGTCTTGGTTTTCGGTTACCTCATAAAGCTCTTGTATACTCCTAAAACGTGGACTCCTTTCACTTGAGCTTTGATCTCCTTGAGAACTAGGTGTTGGTGAAGTTGGTGGTGTAATGGGCTTTTCTCTTGGTTGCTCCAAGTCTTCTTCTCCAAAATGTGGAAAGAATTTATAATCTTCACTATTTGATCTCCAATCCCATTCTCCTTCTTCATCAAAGATGACATTTCTGCTTGTGATTGTCTTCTTTGTGTTAGGATCGTAGAGCTTGTAGCCTTTGGAGTTGGTGTCATAACCAATGAAGATGTACTTCTTGCTTTTATCATCTAGTTTGCTCCGCTTCTCGTCCGGTACATGAGCATGAGCAATGCTTCCAAAGACTCTTAGATGAGAAACACTGGGCTTTCTTCCACTCCAAGCTTCTTGTGGTGTTTTCCCCCAAACACTTCTTGTCGGAGATCGATTTGAAATATAAACCGCACACGCAACTGCTTCTGCCCAAAACTCCTTTGGTAGTTTCTTACTTTTTAGCATGCTTCTCGCTATCTCAAGGTTTGTTCTGTTCTTCCTTTCTGCTACTCCGTTTTGTTGAGGGGATCTGGGCACCGTTAATTGTCTTCGAATGCCATTATCTTCACAATACTTCAAAAATTCTTTGGACGTGAACTCTCCTCCACGGTCAGATCTCATGGCTTTGATCACAAGGCCACTTTCCTTCTCGACATGGGCTTTAAACTTTTTAAAGTTTTCAAAAACTTCTGATTTCTCCTTTAAAAAGTAAACCCATGTTTTTCTTGAAAAATCATCAATAAAGAGAAGGAAATAGTTATTTTTACCGAGTGATCTTGGCTTGATCGGACCACACACGTCCGTGTGTATGAGTTCCAGCGGCTTTCGAGCTCTTGTACTTGACTCCTTTGGAAAACCCATTTTGAATTGTTTTCCATGTAAACACCCTTCACACACTTGATTTGGATGGTTGATGCAAGGCAAACCTCTCACCATTTCCTTCTTTGAAAGAAGCTCTAATCCTCCAAAGTTGAGATGCCCGAATCGAAGATGCCAAAGCCATGAATCCTCTTTGTAGCACATCTTGAGACATTGCGCGATGTCACTTTGAATGTTAAGTATAAACATTCGGTTTCTTGACATCGGTACCTTAGTAATGAGATTGCTTCCTTGGTCTCTTATAGAAAGGTGATTATCTTTTAAGCGAATATCATAACCTTTCTCTAAGAGTTGTCCAAGGCTCAAGATGTTAGTCTTCATGCTTGGAATATAGTAGACGTTGGATATAAATTGGTGATCTCCATTCTTCAATCGGATGAGAATATTTCCTTTACCTTTCACCTCCATCTTCGATTCATCTCCTAAAGCCACGTTTCCTTTCACCGATTCATCAAGCTCCACGAACATGCTTCTTTGCCCACACATGTGATTGCTTGCACCACTATCGAGGAACCACTTGTGGTTTTCTTCCTTTCCATCATTCTTGCACGCCATCAACAACATATCTCCTTCGCCGCTTCTTTCTTCAACATAGTTCGCCTTCTCTTCAACTCTTTTGTTGTGAGGAGCTTTACATTCGGAAGCATAATGACCAAACTTCCCACAATTATAGCATTTAACATTTAACTTGTCGTACCTTGGTCTTGGATTTCCTCTCCCACGACCTCTTGAAGAACTTTCTCCTCTTTGGTTGGTATTGTCTTCATATGGTCTCCAACCTCGTCCATTTCCATATCCGCGACCTCGTCCTCGGAATTGGCCACCACCACGTCTTTGTTGGCTTCGACCACTTTCTTCTTTAGTTTCATCAATCTGCATCTTGAGTACTTGGTCTGCGATATCTTCTTTTTTCTTCTTCTTTTCTTCATACGCTTGTAGGGATCCAAGAAGTTGCTCCATTGTCATATCCTCCAAATCCTTTGTTTCTTCGATCACGGTGACTATATGCTCAAATTTTGGATCCAACGATCTAAGAACCTTCTCCATGATTCTTACTTCGTCTAACTTCTCTCCATTTCTTTTAAGGTTATTAGTAACCGTTAAAACCCTTGAAAAATAATCGGAGACGAGTTCACCTTCCTTCATTTGCAACGCTTCAAATTCTCCTCTTAGAGTTTGAAGACGTACCTTCTTGACTTGTTCCGCACCCTTGTAAGAGGTTCGAAGTTTTTCCCATGCTTCTTTGGCCGACTTTGCTCCCGCGACCTTCTCGAACGTGTCTTCATCTAATCCTTGATAGATTAGACAGAGAGCTTTCTTGTCTCTCTTCCTTGAGTCTCTCAAACTATCCTTTTGAGTTTGAGATACACTAGCTTCGTTCTCCGGTTCATCGTAGCCTTTAACGACTATCTCCCACACGTCATGTGCTCCTAGAATCGCCGTCATCCTTAGACTCCAATTATCGTAGTTGCTCTTTGTAAGCATCGGGACTTGGAAGGGAATGCCGCTACTCGCCATCTTTAGGAACCTAACGCTCTGATACCACTTTGTTGGAAATAAAAGTTTTAAAGAGATGGAGAATGTATTTGAGAAATTTGGAGAGAATAGAAATTTTAAGAAGTAGAAGATTTTATTACTTAGAGATTTTTGTTGGAACAACTTGATTACAAATGAAAGGGGAAGGAGGTATTTATAGCCTCCAAGGTACAAAATATCTAGATTATTATAGTCCTAAATCTAGAGAGTTCTAACATTATTTTATTACAATTATCTAGATAATTTCATGGAAATATCTAGATGCTTATTCTCTACCATATTCTAGAACATTTTAAGGAGGTGGAAATTTAGATATTTTCTAGAGAAAACTCTAGAACATGGATCAAGTATTGGGTTTGGCCCAATATTAGAATATTGGATTATTAATCCAATAATTAATCTTGATCCAAAATCAAGTTTAACTTTCAACATCATGCAGTCACTTCTTTTGCCACTTCTACTTTTTGTGCGAATCAATAGCTATCAAGCATGGAATCGTAGTGTGTGTTCTGATGCCAACAGCTTTAATGGCGATTCTCTGTTTCTGTTCTTATCAAGCAATCTTTGTTCTTATCACCTTTTTGTTGCATAATATGGTCAAAGCTTGATGTTTTTGTTCTTACTTCTAATAAATCAATCTATGATGTAAGTTATGCAGAAGTATTTATGGAGTAATAAAGAGAACCTGCAGGAAACATTGAGCCCCAGAAAACCAAAACAATTGAATCATGATCTCACAGGTCAAAGCAATGGTTCCCATGTAACGGAATTATTGATCAACTCAGTGGAACTTAAAGGGATAGAGATATAATCAGAAAGAAACCTCTCTCACCGAGTCATAGTGGCTCTTGACAGTCCTGATCGCCTCCAAGTGACCATTGTGAGTCTTCCCACAACTCCAGTTGAGACAGCAAAGAAAATCATTTCAGCACAAGCAACAAGAAATGAACAATGTATCCCATCTTTCCATGAATCTCCGTTTTGTCTATAACCAAGACGACAATCCTCCTATCAACTTTACTTGGGATAACATAACATGTAAATTAAACAATCCGATAAGTCTACGTCAGCTACAAAATCGGAAAAACACAATCCAGATACGAAATTATCTACAAATCAAACCCAAGAAGAAGAAGGAAGGGTGAATGTCAGAAGCATCGGCATCAAACTCGAGTGAGCAGAAATTCGGAAAATTCTTGGGTTCACCCCTAGGGGTGAATTGTTAGGGTTCACCCCCTTCTCATTAACCAATCACAATTTAGTTTAAAAAAACAAATTAAATTAAATAATTAAAATAACAATTAATTGTATGGTTTACTATTTAGGGTTTAGTATTTGGGATTTAGAATTTAGTGTTTGGGGTTAGGGTTTATTATTTGGGGTTGGGTTTAGGATTTGGGGTTTAGGGTTTAGAATTTGGGGTTTAGGGTTTAGTATTTCTGGTTTAGGGTTTATTATTTGGAGTTTAGGGTTTAGAATTTAGGGTTTAGGGTTTAGAATTTAGGGTTTAGGGTCTAGTATTTTTGGTTTAGGGTTTATTATTTGAAGTTTAGGGTTTAGGATTTGGGGTTTAGAATTTGTGGGTTAGGGTTTAGTATTTCTGGTTTAGGGTTTATTATTTGTGGTTTAGGGTTTAGTATTTGGTTTAGGGTTTAGTATTTGGGGTTTATGGTTTAATATTTGGGGTTTAGGGTTTATTATTTGGGGTTTAGGGTTTAGTATTTGTGGTTTAGGGTTTAATATTTGGGGTTTAGGGTTTAGTATTTGTGGTTTAGAATTTTAAGATTTAAATATTTAATCAATTAAGAGAAATAGATTTAGTGGTCTCCACAATTATTTTATTTATTTAATATAAATTATTTTTTAACTAAAATGTGATTGGCTAAGAGGGAGGGGGGTGAACCTAAGAATTCACTCCTAGGGGTGAACCCAAAAATTGTTCCAGAAATTCACCGTCCGGCATGGTCAAAGAGGGAAGAAAATTGGGTACATCTTTTGCAATTTCCCCTGAGTTCCTCGTAATTTCCTCCTCGCTCTGTTTCATTTTTTTTGGTGTTTTCTCTCATTCTCCCAGAAGATAGAGAAAACCTAAAGTCAACTGCTCACACATTATTCTTCACGATTGCAGTCTCTCTTAAAATGATTTAATTGGATTTTGATTCAAATAACTTAAAAATGAGTAATAAGTACAATTATGATTACCCTGTTTAAATATAAACACAATTATGATAAAATTAAACTATGGACATATTTTCGACCAAACAAAAAAAAAACTATGGACATTTTGATAAATTTTTAGGGAAGAAAACAAAATTTACGTGAAATGATGGTCAAATTGATACTATGGATAAATTACAAATTATTCTAGTTTAATTACTTGATTATAGTATTATATTTTAGAAATTCTTTTTGTTTCATTTTAATTGATGTTTCGTTAAATTTGAAAATAATAAAAATAATTTAAAATACACATCAAATGATTATGGGACAAAAATTACCTAATCAATTAGCAAAATTGAATAAAATACATTAATAAAGTAATATCTTTAATATTCCTTGGTTAGTTAAGTTATTACGGTTTGATTTCATAATAGGAATTATACAAAAATGATTTTTAAATTCAATTTTTGTTTTTTAGTAATTATTTTCAATTTTTACGCATTTTTCAAATTGATCAGCAAAGCAATAAAAAATCTCATATTATTTACATTCTTCACATTTTCGGTTTAATCATATACTACCATTTAGATCCTTAGCAGCAAAATATCATGAATGGTCAAAATTATGATGAAAAACAAATGTTTATATCATAATTCTGGTATCCAAATTTTATTTTATTTTTACAAGGAATATATTTTGTATTTTTTAACATCATCTAAAATTATAGATAAGCTGTGGTTTCAGGGTTTGCTAAAGCATATCTATTGATACTGATTGGGCAAAAAAATTAAATCCAGCGGTTGAAAGTAGTTTATTAAAAAATCGAATGGATGGTGAGGATCGATTTATAAGGTTGATTGGTAGCATTATAGCGGTTGAATAGTATAATTAGATACAATTATGTAATAATTTTTTCTAAAATGATTTTAAAATATAATGCATAGAAAAATAATTTAAATTTGATGATATAAACTATTAGTAAATATATTACAATTATTCACTTTGAAAGCGAACCGCACCAAAAATTAAACGGATACTTGAAATACCTGAAACATAAATTAACCTAAAAAATACTTAGATTTAAAATATGATATATTCATATATTATGCATTTTTTCGGTTAATTTGGGTGTTGTGGATATATTGGAAGCTATAAATTTTTAAAATTTTTTTGGATAATTCGAGTTCAAAATAACTAAATCGAACTAAATACAACTGTAATTATGAATATTTCGCATAATTTTTAGATAGTACAAGTATGAATATTTTGGATAACCGAAATCGAACCAAAATTTCTAAATACTAGAATGAGTATTATATTTCTAAAACCGAGAATCCGATAACCAACTCAAAATCTAAATAGTTATCCGATAAACGACCGTTTGAACCGTCCGTTTCAAAACATCATGAGTGGTGAGGTTAGGATGAAAAAAAAGAAGTTGAACTCTACCAAAACTCTTAGGGCATCTTCATCCATAACACTCTTAGGGTGTCATTCAATAAAAAAATATTAAAAAACACACTCTCTCTTCTTTTTACTCAACTTTATACCTTCTCTTTCATTCTTTTACTCAACTTTTATTAATTTTATATTTAAACACAACAAAACCCACCAAATAACACTCTCCAAAAGTTCTCCCTATAAACACCCTCTCTCCAAAGTTTTTTTCTATCTCATCTTTTTACTCAAATTTTATTAATTTTATATTTCAATACACCACACTATTTCAACAAAAAACACTCTCTTTCTTCCTTTTACTCAAATTTTAATAATTTTATATTTAAAGACACCCACAAAAATTCACCAATGAGGATGCCTTAGTTCCATATTAAAAAGAAAATGAAAAAAATAAAAGGAAAATCTAAAATCATCATACTCTCTCCATACGTAAGATAAGCTATCTAGGGTTTTGGGTAAGCATATTTATAGGAAAAAGGAAAAAGGAAAAAGGAAAAAGGAAAAGTAAAATCCAACGGTTGAAAGTAGTTTGTTCAAAAATGGAACGGATGGTGAAGATTGATGAGAGAGGAAAAAAAAAAGTTAAGACAATTATTGCTTTCGACCTAGATTGTATCGCCGTTCACTTTTTAACAAAGTACAAGAGATAAAGTAGTACCAATAAAGAGAAGAAACTCTCTGAGATTCTAAAAGAGTTGTGTTGTGATTCCGAGACAAAAAAACAACACAAATAGTTTGATCTCTAATTCACTTAGACATCATCTTATGTAAGCCATCCTGTTATTGTGTCTTTGTTTGCTTCCAGTTTCCCTCTGTCTTTTAATTTCTTTTGACTTTTTTCATTGCTGTTTATTATTCTTGTCTTATTATACTCTTGATGAATTATGGATCTCCCGTTTTTTGGTCGCTTGGGACATTCTGAATCCCTCTGTATTTTAAGACTGGGCTAAAAGCATTGATCCGATCCGGTATGAAAAACAACCTCTGTAAATTAATCTTTGTTTTTTTTTTGTGTGTGGAAAAGACTGGGCTACTCGGAGTTCCCGGATCAGATCTGGGTATTTTTATCCTTTTTCATACCGTACAACCTCTGCAAATTAATACTCTAAAAATTAATACATAGGTAAACTAGTAGAAATTTTCAACCCCAATTGATCTCTCGATACATTAATATTTTGCTAAATTAATTAATTTATATAAGTTTACCGTACGTATATATATATATATATATATATATATTATAATAATAAATAATAATACCTCAAACCATACAAAAATTGGAGTATTTAAGATGACTATTTTCGAACACTCTTGGTGAGATTATTTTATATTTTAATTGTACTTTGTGATTTAGTGTTTTCGTTTTTGTTTTTTCTTCTATAGTTTAATATCCGAGTAGTTTGTTTGTTATTATCCGGGTAGTTGGCAGTCGGGGTCTCCGGACATTGTATCCAAAACATAGATTTGTTAGTCCCGTCTTTAAATGGAATCTTCTGGTTAGAGTTTGCTAATCCTCCTAGAGTTTTTGTACTAGTAATGTGGCTGACGAGGGACAATGATGTAGATGATGGTTAGAGAGTATTGTCTTTTTCTTTTGGAGCCCTTCTAAGACTTGAAAAACTGATTTATACATGCCATTTATGTTTTCTTTTACATGTATTTTGCTTCCAATTTTTTTTTTGTATGAATGTTTTTGAGGCATACATACCCTTATGGTATTGGAAACTTGATGTTGTTTATAGAAATCATCTTCTTCTTCTCTTCGTTACATACTACTACAAGTATAGCGAAGAAATAGTTCTAACTTTGTTCAGAATTTTTCTTGGTTTTTTTAAAAAAAAGTTAAATGGGGACGGAATTGAACAAGGCCTTGAGTTGGGAGATAGACAACTTGTGCGGAAGGAAGGAGGATAGGATCAAGTCAGAACTCTTCTCGAGCGGCGGCTGCGAGTGGTAAAAAAACTCAAATCTTAATTAGCTTTCTTAGGGAAAGTTGTTTTTGTTGTTGTCTATATATTCAATTTCTAGAATTAAAAATCTTAAGTTTTTTTCTCTCAGGAGTCTTGTGGTTTACCCCAAGGGATACTGTGGTTTAGATCACTTGGCTCTGTTCCTGCAACCTGAATCAGTGAGACCTGGATGGAAAAGGAGAGCTCGTTTTTGCTTCGTTATGTTGACTCAATCCGGCAAAGTGCTATCTAGATCATCTGGTAATGAGCTTGAGTATGTCCCATTTGTTGTACTTGATTGATGAAGATGACTAGTTGATTGATATATCTATTTTGTTTTTATCTTACAGACACAGAGAGGTCTTTCTACGCCGAGGTCCCAGACTGGGGTTTCTTCAAGTCGTTTTCTCTTACAAAGTTTGGAGAAGAAGGGTTTCTGGAGAATAACAAACTAATCATTCAAGTCTACATCAAAGTCCTTGAAGTTGTTCATCAAGGAAAACCAACTGCGAATGATTTGCTAGTTTTCAATGGTTTCCAGATCCTTGCTTCTCAAGTAAGCTAAATGAGTCTTGAGAAGAGAGTATGGATCTGGATTGGTTAGCATGATAACATCTTCTTTTTCTTCTTTCTTCTTAACCATTCGCAGGTTCCTTCAGTGAACAAGATATTCGCAGACCACCCAGGCTTTGAAAAAGATTTCATACCAAAGAGCCAAGGCGTTAGAACGGCGTACATGAATCTCCTCCTCGCCCTCATCAAGACACTGATGAAGTCTCCGCAGAGCTTGTCCTTGACTGAACTAAGCAATGCTCAAAGCGAATTGGATGATCTGACTGAAGCAGGCTTCAAGCTCGACTGGTTGAAGTCAAAGCTTGAGGAGGTTTCCTTGGAGAGGAAGAATGCACTCTCTGATGGATCGAATTTGGTCCTACAACAACTCGAGGAACGGGTCAAGAATGTGGAATCTCTGATAGTCGCACAGCACCGAGGCTTTGCAAAAGATTTTAAACCAAAGAGCGAAGGGGTTAGAACGACGTACATGAATCTCCTCCTAGGCCTCATCGAGATACTGAGCAAGTCTCCACAGAGCTTGTCCGTGACTGAACTAAGCAATGCTCAAAGCGAATTGGATGATCTGACGGAAGCAGGCCTCAAGCTTGAGTGGTTGAAGACAAAGCTCGAGGAGGTTTCCTTGGAGAGGAAGAAAGCACTCTCTGGTGGATCTTGGGTCCAACAACAACTTAAGGAACAGGTCAAGAATGCTGATTCTCTGATAGTCGCACAGCACCCAAATTTCATACCAAAGAGCCAAGGGGTTATAACGGCGTACATGAATCTCCTCGGCCTCATTGAGACACTGAGCAAGTCTCCACAGAGCTTGTCCGTGACTGAACTAAGCAATGCTCAAAGCGAATTGGATGATCTGACGGATGCAGGCTTCAAGCTCGGCATGTTGAAGTCAAAGCTTGAGGAGGTTTCCTTGGAGAGGAAGAAAGCACTCTCTGATGGATCTAATTGGGGGCAACAACAACTCGAGGAACGGGTCAAGAATGTGGAATCGACTATGTCGGATCTCAAAGTTGAACTGGAACAGGAGAAGATCAAATCTGCTGCTGTTGCTGCAGCAGCTAGGGTTACTTCGTTTGACTTCATAGATTATTTTATAAAGAGGTTCTTTCTCTCTTGCTTCTCAATTTCAAAATACTGATTACTGGTATGTTTGATAGTCAGAGCGTGAAGAGGTCTGATAGTTAGAGCTTGAGGAAGTTTCCTTGGAGAGGAAGAAAGCACTCTCTGATGGATCTAATTGGGTCCAACAACAACTCGTGGAACGGGTCAAGAATGTAGAATCGAATTTGTCGGTTCTGATGTATGTTTTATATATAGTTATAGCGCTCTAGGATGTTTCATTTAAAACATTAAACTTTGTGAGGACGATTCTCTGTTTCAGTTCTTATCATTATCAAGCAAGTTTGAATTCCTTGTTTTATAGTTAGTAATATTATATAGCTCTAGAATGTTTCATTCAAAACATTTAGCTTTGAGAGGACGATTCTCTGTTTCAGTTCTTATCATTTGAATTCCTAGTTTTGTTTTAAAAATGTAGTTCCGCTTGAAGAATGCTTATATAAAGAGATTCTTTCTTTCTTGCTTCTCGATCTCAAAACACTAATTCTATGTATGTCAGTATGTGTGTGTTCTGATCCCAACAACTTTGATGACGATTCTTACAAAGCACGTAATATAATCTCTAACTCGAAAGAGAATCATTGAACAAGACAATGTTAAGAATTGAATTCGTAATTTGTACCCTCTCTACCCTTACACTCGCTAAGCTCCACCGCTTTTTTTTCCTTCCTACTGATAAATCATCCATCAAATTAAAGCAAAATCATCTTTCTAACATAATCATGTTTGTGCGGTTCATGAGCTTTCTACTGATTTGTTTTTTCTTTTGTGAATGGCTCATGCAGTCACTTCTTTTGCCACTTCTACTTTTTGTGCGAATCAATAGCTATCAAGCATGGAATCGTAGTGTGTGTTCTGATGCCAACAGCTTTAATGGCGATTCTCTGTTTCTGTTCTTATCAAGCAATCTTTGTTCTTATCACCTTTTTGTTGCATAATATGGTCAAAGCTTGATGTTTTTGTTCTTACTTCTAATAAATCAATCTATGATGTAAGTTATGCAGAAGTATTTATGGAGTAATAAAGAGAACCTGCAGGAAACATTGAGCCCCAGAAAACCAAAACAATTGAATCATGATCTCACAGGTCAAAGCAATGGTTCCCATGTAACGGAATTATTGATCAACTCAGTGGAACTTAAAGGGATAGAGATATAATCAGAAAGAAACCTCTCTCACCGAGTCATAGTGGCTCTTGACAGTCCTGATCGCCTCCAAGTGACCATTGTGAGTCTTCCCACAACTCCAGTTGAGACAGCAAAGAAAATCATTTCAGCACAAGCAACAAGAAATGAACAATGTATCCCATCTTTCCATGAATCTCCGTTTTGTCTATAACCAAGACGACAATCCTCCTATCAACTTTACTTGGGATAACATAACATGTAAATTAAACAATCCGATAAGTCTACGTCAGCTACAAAATCGGAAAAACACAATCCAGATACGAAATTATCTACAAATCAAACCCAAGAAGAAGAAGGAAGGGTGAATGTCAGAAGCATCGGCATCAAACTCGAGTGAGCAGAAATTCGGAAAATTCTTGGGTTCACCCCTAGGGGTGAATTGTTAGGGTTCACCCCCTTCTCATTAACCAATCACAATTTAGTTTAAAAAAACAAATTAAATTAAATAATTAAAATAACAATTAATTGTATGGTTTACTATTTAGGGTTTAGTATTTGGGATTTAGAATTTAGTGTTTGGGGTTAGGGTTTATTATTTGGGGTTGGGTTTAGGATTTGGGGTTTAGGGTTTAGAATTTGGGGTTTAGGGTTTAGTATTTCTGGTTTAGGGTTTATTATTTGGAGTTTAGGGTTTAGAATTTAGGGTTTAGGGTTTAGAATTTAGGGTTTAGGGTCTAGTATTTTTGGTTTAGGGTTTATTATTTGAAGTTTAGGGTTTAGGATTTGGGGTTTAGAATTTGTGGGTTAGGGTTTAGTATTTCTGGTTTAGGGTTTATTATTTGTGGTTTAGGGTTTAGTATTTGGTTTAGGGTTTAGTATTTGGGGTTTATGGTTTAATATTTGGGGTTTAGGGTTTATTATTTGGGGTTTAGGGTTTAGTATTTGTGGTTTAGGGTTTAATATTTGGGGTTTAGGGTTTAGTATTTGTGGTTTAGAATTTTAAGATTTAAATATTTAATCAATTAAGAGAAATAGATTTAGTGGTCTCCACAATTATTTTATTTATTTAATATAAATTATTTTTTAACTAAAATGTGATTGGCTAAGAGGGAGGGGGGTGAACCTAAGAATTCACTCCTAGGGGTGAACCCAAAAATTGTTCCAGAAATTCACCGTCCGGCATGGTCAAAGAGGGAAGAAAATTGGGTACATCTTTTGCAATTTCCCCTGAGTTCCTCGTAATTTCCTCCTCGCTCTGTTTCATTTTTTTTGGTGTTTTCTCTCATTCTCCCAGAAGATAGAGAAAACCTAAAGTCAACTGCTCACACATTATTCTTCACGATTGCAGTCTCTCTTAAAATGATTTAATTGGATTTTGATTCAAATAACTTAAAAATGAGTAATAAGTACAATTATGATTACCCTGTTTAAATATAAACACAATTATGATAAAATTAAACTATGGACATATTTTCGACCAAACAAAAAAAAAACTATGGACATTTTGATAAATTTTTAGGGAAGAAAACAAAATTTACGTGAAATGATGGTCAAATTGATACTATGGATAAATTACAAATTATTCTAGTTTAATTACTTGATTATAGTATTATATTTTAGAAATTCTTTTTGTTTCATTTTAATTGATGTTTCGTTAAATTTGAAAATAATAAAAATAATTTAAAATACACATCAAATGATTATGGGACAAAAATTACCTAATCAATTAGCAAAATTGAATAAAATACATTAATAAAGTAATATCTTTAATATTCCTTGGTTAGTTAAGTTATTACGGTTTGATTTCATAATAGGAATTATACAAAAATGATTTTTAAATTCAATTTTTGTTTTTTAGTAATTATTTTCAATTTTTACGCATTTTTCAAATTGATCAGCAAAGCAATAAAAAATCTCATATTATTTACATTCTTCACATTTTCGGTTTAATCATATACTACCATTTAGATCCTTAGCAGCAAAATATCATGAATGGTCAAAATTATGATGAAAAACAAATGTTTATATCATAATTCTGGTATCCAAATTTTATTTTATTTTTACAAGGAATATATTTTGTATTTTTTAACATCATCTAAAATTATAGATAAGCTGTGGTTTCAGGGTTTGCTAAAGCATATCTATTGATACTGATTGGGCAAAAAAATTAAATCCAGCGGTTGAAAGTAGTTTATTAAAAAATCGAATGGATGGTGAGGATCGATTTATAAGGTTGATTGGTAGCATTATAGCGGTTGAATAGTATAATTAGATACAATTATGTAATAATTTTTTCTAAAATGATTTTAAAATATAATGCATAGAAAAATAATTTAAATTTGATGATATAAACTATTAGTAAATATATTACAATTATTCACTTTGAAAGCGAACCGCACCAAAAATTAAACGGATACTTGAAATACCTGAAACATAAATTAACCTAAAAAATACTTAGATTTAAAATATGATATATTCATATATTATGCATTTTTCGGTTAATTTGGGTGTTGTGGATATATTGGAAGCTATAAATTTTTAAAATTTTTTTGGATAATTCGAGTTCAAAATAACTAAATCGAACTAAATACAACTGTAATTATGAATATTTCGCATAATTTTTAGATAGTACAAGTATGAATATTTTGGATAACCGAAATCGAACCAAAATTTCTAAATACTAGAATGAGTATTATATTTCTAAAACCGAGAATCCGATAACCAACTCAAAATCTAAATAGTTATCCGATAAACGACCGTTTGAACCGTCCGTTTCAAAACATCATGAGTGGTGAGGTTAGGATGAAAAAAAAGAAGTTGAACTCTACCAAAACTCTTAGGGCATCTTCATCCATAACACTCTTAGGGTGTCATTCAATAAAAAAATATTAAAAAACACACTCTCTCTTCTTTTTACTCAACTTTATACCTTCTCTTTCATTCTTTTACTCAACTTTTATTAATTTTATATTTAAACACAACAAAACCCACCAAATAACACTCTCCAAAAGTTCTCCCTATAAACACCCTCTCTCCAAAGTTTCTTTCTATCTCATCTTTTTACTCAAATTTTATTAATTTTATATTTCAATACACCACACTATTTCAACAAAAAACACTCTCTTTCTTCCTTTTACTCAAATTTTAATAATTTTATATTTAAAGACACCCACAAAAATTCACCAATGAGGATGCCTTAGTTCCATATTAAAAAGAAAATGAAAAAAATAAAAGGAAAATCTAAAATCATCATACTCTCTCCATACGTAAGATAAGCTATCTAGGGTTTTGGGTAAGCATATTTATAGGAAAAAGGAAAAAGGAAAAAGGAAAAAGGAAAAGTAAAATCCAACGGTTGAAAGTAGTTTGTTCAAAAATGGAACGGATGGTGAAGATTGATGAGAGAGGAAAAAAAAAAGTTAAGACAATTATTGCTTTCGACCTAGATTGTATCGCCGTTCACTTTTTAACAAAGTACAAGAGATAAAGTAGTACCAATAAAGAGAAGAAACTCTCTGAGATTCTAAAAGAGTTGTGTTGTGATTCCGAGACAAAAAAACAACACAAATAGTTTGATCTCTAATTCACTTAGACATCATCTTATGTAAGCCATCCTGTTATTGTGTCTTTGTTTGCTTCCAGTTTCCCTCTGTCTTTTAATTTCTTTTGACTTTTTTCATTGCTGTTTATTATTCTTGTCTTATTATACTCTTGATGAATTATGGATCTCCCGTTTTTTGGTCGCTTGGGACATTCTGAATCCCTCTGTATTTTAAGACTGGGCTAAAAGCATTGATCCGATCCGGTATGAAAAACAACCTCTGTAAATTAATCTTTGTTTTTTTTTTGTGTGTGGAAAAGACTGGGCTACTCGGAGTTCCCGGATCAGATCTGGGTATTTTTATCCTTTTTCATACCGTACAACCTCTGCAAATTAATACTCTAAAAATTAATACATAGGTAAACTAGTAGAAATTTTCAACCCCAATTGATCTCTCGATACATTAATATTTTGCTAAATTAATTAATTTATATAAGTTTACCGTACGTATATATATATATATATATATATATATTATAATAATAAATAATAATACCTCAAACCATACAAAAATTGGAGTATTTAAGATGACTATTTTCGAACACTCTTGGTGAGATTATTTTATATTTTAATTGTACTTTGTGATTTAGTGTTTTCGTTTTTGTTTTTTCTTCTATAGTTTAATATCCGAGTAGTTTGTTTGTTATTATCCGGGTAGTTGGCAGTCGGGGTCTCCGGACATTGTATCCAAAACATAGATTTGTTAGTCCCGTCTTTAAATGGAATCTTCTGGTTAGAGTTTGCTAATCCTCCTAGAGTTTTTGTACTAGTAATGTGGCTGACGAGGGACAATGATGTAGATGATGGTTAGAGAGTATTGTCTTTTTCTTTTGGAGCCCTTCTAAGACTTGAAAAACTGATTTATACATGCCATTTATGTTTTCTTTTACATGTATTTTGCTTCCAATTTTTTTTTTGTATGAATGTTTTTGAGGCATACATACCCTTATGGTATTGGAAACTTGATGTTGTTTATAGAAATCATCTTCTTCTTCTCTTCGTTACATACTACTACAAGTATAGCGAAGAAATAGTTCTAACTTTGTTCAGAATTTTTCTTGGTTTTTTTAAAAAAAAAGTTAAATGGGGACGGAATTGAACAAGGCCTTGAGTTGGGAGATAGACAACTTGTGCGGAAGGAAGGAGGATAGGATCAAGTCAGAACTCTTCTCGAGCGGCGGCTGCGAGTGGTAAAAAAACTCAAATCTTAATTAGCTTTCTTAGGGAAAGTTGTTTTTGTTGTTGTCTATATATTCAATTTCTAGAATTAAAAATCTTAAGTTTTTTTCTCTCAGGAGTCTTGTGGTTTTCCCCAAGGGATACTGTGGTTTAGATCACTTGGCTCTGTTCCTGCAACCTGAATCAGTGAGACCTGGATGGAAAAGGAGAGCTCGTTTTTGCTTCGTTATGTTGACTCAATCCGGCAAAGTGCTATCTAGATCATCTGGTAATGAGCTTGAGTATGTCCCATTTGTTGTACTTGATTGATGAAGATGACTAGTTGATTGATATATCTATTTTGTTTTTATCTTACAGACACAGACAGGTCTTTCTACGCCGAGGTCCCAAACTGGGGTTTCTTCAAGTCGTTTTCTCTTACAAAGTTTGGAGAAGAAGGGTTTCTGGAGAATAACAAACTAATCATTCAAGTCTACATCAAAGTCCTTGAAGTTGTTCATCAAGGAAAACCAACTGCGAATGATTTGCTAGTTTTCAATGGTTTCCAGATCCTTGCTTCTCAAGTAAGCTAAATGAGTCTTGAGAAGAGAGTATGGATCTGGATTGGTTAGCATGATAACATCTTCTTTTTCTTCTTTCTTCTTAACCATTCGCAGGTTCCTTCAGTGAACAAGATATTCGCAGACCACCCAGGCTTTGAAAAAGATTTCATACCAAAGAGCCAAGGCGTTAGAACGGCGTACATGAATCTCCTCCTCGCCCTCATCAAGACACTGATGAAGTCTCCGCAGAGCTTGTCCTTGACTGAACTAAGCAATGCTCAAAGCGAATTGGATGATCTGACTGAAGCAGGCTTCAAGCTCGACTGGTTGAAGTCAAAGCTTGAGGAGGTTTCCTTGGAGAGGAAGAATGCACTCTCTGATGGATCGAATTTGGTCCTACAACAACTCGAGGAACGGGTCAAGAATGTGGAATCTCTGATAGTCGCACAGCACCGAGGCTTTGCAAAAGATTTTAAACCAAAGAGCGAAGGGGTTAGAACGACGTACATGAATCTCCTCCTAGGCCTCATCGAGATACTGAGCAAGTCTCCACAGAGCTTGTCCGTGACTGAACTAAGCAATGCTCAAAGCGAATTGGATGATCTGACGGAAGCAGGCCTCAAGCTCGAGTGGTTGAAGACAAAGCTCGAGGAGGTTTCCTTGGAGAGGAAGAAAGCACTCTCTGATGGATCTTGGGTCCAACAACAACTTAAGGAACAGGTCAAGAATGCTGATTCTCTGATAGTCGCACAGCACCCAAATTTCATACCAAAGAGCCAAGGGGTTATAACGGCGTACATGAATCTCCTCGGCCTCATTGAGACACTGAGCAAGTCTCCACAGAGCTTGTCCGTGACTGAACTAAGCAATGTTCAAAGCGAATTGGATGATCTGACGGATGCAGGCTTCAAGCTCGGCATGTTGAAGTCAAAGCTTGAGGAGGTTTCCTTGGAGAGGAAGAAAGCACTCTCTGATGGATCTAATTGGGGGCAACAACAACTCGAGGAACGGGTCAAGAATGTGGAATCGACTATGTCGGATCTCAAAGTTGAACTGGAACAGGAGAAGATCAAATCTGCTGCTGTTGCTGCAGCAGCTAGGGTTACTTCGTTTGACTTCATAGATTATTTTATAAAGAGGTTCTTTCTCTCTTGCTTCTCAATTTCAAAATACTGATTACTGGTATGTTTGATAGTCAGAGCGTGAAGAGGTCTGATAGTTAGAGCTTGAGGAAGTTTCCTTGGAGAGGAAGAAAGCACTCTCTGATGGATCTAATTGGGTCCAACAACAACTCGTGGAACGGGTCAAGAATGTAGAATCGAATTTGTCGGTTCTGATGTATGTTTTATATATAGTTATAGCGCTCTAGGATGTTTCATTTAAAACATTAAACTTTGTGAGGACGATTCTCTGTTTCAGTTCTTATCATTATCAAGCAAGTTTGAATTCCTTGTTTTATAGTTAGTAATATTATATAGCTCTAGAATGTTTCATTCAAAACATTTAGCTTTGAGAGGACGATTCTCTGTTTCAGTTCTTATCATTTGAATTCCTAGTTTTGTTTTAAAAATGTAGTTCCGCTTGAAGAATGCTTATATAAAGAGATTCTTTCTTTCTTGCTTCTCGATCTCAAAACACTAATTCTATGTATGTCAGTATGTGTGTGTTCTGATCCCAACAACTTTGATGACGATTCTTACAAAGCACGTAATATAATCTCTAACTCGAAAGAGAATCATTGAACAAGACAATGTTAAGAATTGAATTCGTAATTTGTACCCTCTCTACCCTTACACTCGCTAAGCTCCACCGCTTTTTTTTCCTTCCTACTGATAAATCATCCATCAAATTAAAGCAAAATCATCTTTCTAACATAATCATGTTTGTGCGGTTCATGAGCTTTCTACTGATTTGTTTTTTCTTTTGTGAATGGCTCATGCAGTCACTTCTTTTGCCACTTCTACTTTTTGTGCGAATCAATAGCTATCAAGCATGGAATCGTAGTGTGTGTTCTGATGCCAACAGCTTTAATGGCGATTCTCTGTTTCTGTTCTTATCAAGCAATCTTTGTTCTTATCACCTTTTTGTTGCATAATATGGTCAAAGCTTGATGTTTTTGTTCTTACTTCTAATAAATCAAGTTTGATGTTTCATTCAAAATTATGAAAAAGATGCGGAGAAACAAAAAGGTTTGGATAATTAAAGACAACGAACTAGGTGATTGCCAACAACTTTGATGACGATTCTTACAAAGCAAGTAATATCATCTAAAACTCCAAAAAGAATCGTTGAAGAAGACAATGTTAAGAAATGGATTCCTAATCTAAGAATTGAAACAACGCTAAGAATTGAATTTACCAAGACAACTCACCAAATCCTTCCTTAATGTGTTTTCACTGTTGGTGGGGATTTCTTGGAGAAAATATACATCTACTTCAGGGGAAACAAGTAAAGAGAATATAATACATAGAACAGAGCAAATACCGTGCCCTCTGAGAAGGTTTGATCATATCATCTTACTACTTATGTAATTACCATTGTATGCGATATAACACTGTGTTGTCTTGTGTTTGTTGGGTTGTGTTGTATTATGTTGTGCTGTGTTCGTTTAGTATTCGTGGTAAATGAGAGACTACTGTGTGTGCTAGGAAACAGAAGAGTGAACTATTATTTGCATAATGGAAAGAAAATAGAATAAAGAAAGGCTTGGTTGATTTGGCTTTAGAACATATATATGTAGTTCCCATCAATCTCAGTGGAAACAAAAACTAAAATCAAACATTCGATCCTTTAATTCTCATTACTCAAGATCTAAAATCAAACATTCAATCTTTTAATCCTCTAAAATCAAAATCTAAAAACTAAATACATTATTTATAGCAACTTTCGTAGCCTAATTGTTGCTTAGTCTAATCATAGCACAATATATAGAACTAACTAGGCACAACACAAGGTTTTAGAGATAATGCAAACTATGAGGAAGATAACAAGAACCCAAGCCACTGTCTGGAATTCGGTGGTGTAGTAGACGGCACAACCCGTAGCAAACAACCCACATGCAACTGAAGAGCCTTCGAGGAGCTTCTTGACCCATCCAGTTGTAAAACATTTGGAAGCCAAGTGAGTTGCACTATACATGAGAACTGCTGGAAGAAATTCATCGGGGAACTTTAGATTGATCATGATTTCCTCAAGTGAAATCTTCAAAAAGAAGGAATCCACTATGACTTTGGCGGGGATGAAGAGAAGAATCAGGCCAAGGACCCACTTCAAAAGCGTGTGAAATTCTTTGAGAAAGCCGTTCCAATCCACGGCCGGAGCTCCGGCGGGAGAAGCTGCGGCGGGAGGAGCTGCGGCCGGAGGAGCTGCAGCGGGAGGAGCTGTGGCTGGAGGAGATGCGGCAGGAAGAGCTTGAAGAAGCGGTTGTTCTTCCAGGAGCTTCCAAGTGTCTCCAACAACCCTCCGGTGGCAAACAATCCACATGCAATGGAAGAACCTTCCAGGAGCTTCTTGACCCACCCGGTTGTAAAACACTTGGAAGCGAGGTGGGTTGCACAATAAATCACAACTTTGGGAAGAAACTCATCCCGAAATTGTAGGTTTATCATGATTTGATCAAGGATGGCCTCAAGTGAAATCATCAAAGAAAAGGCATCCACAATCACTTTGGCCGGGATGAAGAGAAAAATTAGGCCAAGCACCCACTGCAAAAATGTGTGGAAATCCTTGAGAAAGCCCTTCCAATCCACAGTGGTGGGAGGAGTTGCGGTTGGAGGAGCTACGGCGGGAGGAGATGCAGCGGGAGAACGTGAAATAAGCGGTTGTTCTTCATCTCCAACAACCCTCCGGGTGCGGCGGAAGAAACGGCCGGGAAAAAGGTTGGAGAATCGAAGTCGAGGAATCTGACCTGCGGGAAAATTTCAAGTTCATCATTAGTTGAGAGAGGATCGCCGGAATGGGAAGCTGCAAGGAGAAAGCATCAATGATAGCTTTTGCGGGGATGAAAAGAAATGTTGTTGCCTTTGACATTTCCTTGAAAATGCGAAGGAGAACATGATAGTGCCTATAGCAAACTAACGCAAGAGATACAATTTTGTTTAAAATTGTACAACATTTGTGCGCATTGATTGATTACGTTGTTATTTACGAAAATTGGAATAGACCAAGCAAAAATTTGCTGACAGTATCAAAGTTTTACTAAACTAACATCTAACAAAAAACTTTGATATGTTTTTTATATATCAAACATCACCATAGTCAATAGAAAACCATTGAAGTTCTCAACAGTAGGAAATAGTTGAAAAAGCTACGATGAGCTTGATTTGAATAAATTAAATGCCTTACCGAACATGTATTTGCTTTCTCGAAATAAAAGTACACAAAAGTCGTGTCCCATTTCGAATTCATAAACGCATCTAATTTCATTTTCCAAGCAAATAGAGTTACTACAAAAAGTAATTAGGGCCTAAAGTAGATAATTACAGAACGTCTTCAAGAACCTCTTCAACGTCGAGATAAGCCGAGCCTGGAGTCGTTGGTGCCACCGCCGGTGCCGCCGCCGCCGGTGCCTGGTGGAGCTTGTTCATTGCAGTTTGAATTACGAGCGAGGCATTATGTTCGTCGGAGTTGGTAACAACAGCGAACAACGCTGCCTCTGCCAGAGCCAAAGAAGCATACTCTTCATTGCTTGCAGCAAGGCCAGCCACATAGGCTCTGGCAGCGACATCTTTATGAGAAGGACGATATGGAAGGCAGCAGTATACAAATACTAGAAAGAGAAAGCTAACACTAACATACGCAATGCCAACCCATTGACCAATTATAAACGCAACTAGAGTAATTAATCCAAAGTATCCGCATATCAACAGCTGTCACATTCCCCCTTTGAACACCACACGAACAGCCGCTATCCTTCTTGTCATCATCGATCTTAGCCACGGTAAAGAGCATGAGCAGCGTCAGAATGACGAAAATGAGAGCTTTGAGCTTGGAGGAATATTTCTCATACTCAACGGTGGTGTAAACGGCGGATGTGAAACCTGTAACCATTGAGCTTTCTGTTTGAGAGAATGTTTGAGATCTCGTGTCCCATTTCGAATTATAAAAAGTATAATTATAGTCGCGTGATTATATTTGTACTATATCAAAATGAGAAAAATATAATTATAGTCTAATGATTATCTCCAAATTTAATATAACATTTGAATCATGTATCAACTATTGATTAGGTGTGTGGTCACCAAGTTTAGAAAAATGTGTATGAAAATAAAACTAAGAAAAAAATCAAAAGGATAAAGAAATAGAGTTACTACAAAAGGGGAGAGCTTGAGACGGACTTCCTTCGCCGGTGTGAGCAACTTTTTCAGCTGGGAGAGAAGAGCCGGCTCCGGAAAGAGAAGGATTCTCCTCTTCAGGAGCAGGAAGTCTTCGGTCGCCGGAGAGAGAAGCCGTTAGTTCATATACGTGAGTTTCCATGGTATTTGGAATTTGGTTCTCCGGTAGGGGAAATGTCTCGTGTGGAGGGCTTATAAGGTAAAGAACCTAGGGTTTATAAGGTCAAGATAAAGCTAACTATAGTTTTGTCAACCATGGTTACGAATGAGAAACAGACAGAAAGATACATGGTTAATGTGTATTGTAATAACTAAAAGCTCTACCTACGAGCTAGGGCTACGTGTTACAGAGCACAGAGTAGGATGGCATTAGTCATGTACTCATTACTTAATTCATGTGTCTATTTAAAATCATAAATACACGATGGATATGGAGTATACGTTATACCGCTTTTTACTTACCAACATGTATAGCCATTGCAAACAAATTTCAAATGTGATCACACATATATACGTCGTTCCACTTTTATTGTACAACTACTCATGTATACAGATATTACGTATACAATTTAGCCTTTGTACAATTTACTTTTCCTATCCATCAACCATTTTATAGAATTCAAAAGAAAATGAAATGAAATTTAGTCCATAATTAGGGTTACATATTGAGAATGAAACATTTCATTGGCATTCTTTTATTAGTTAGTTAGTCACTCAAATCCCTGATTAAACTTGACTTTTTCTAATTGGCCTCTTACTTTGGTCAAGGCTCACATTTCCTTAAACTAATAATTCGTGTGATCAGTCAAAAACTTTAAAACATAAATGAGACTAATGATTAAGAGTGACCACAGATAGAACATCTTGAAATTTTTCTTTACTCCCTATTGTATTAATTATTATGGATGCATAAACAAAACTTAGTGGAAGGTGTACGGCAAAAAAATGGTGACGTGATTTCTAGTTTATTTTCATGTTCGATTAGAATAGATTCAACTTTATGGATATGTAATCTATCGATTCATGAGAAGTGTTTGATATTGGATCAAGAACCTAAAAAAGTGACTGACAAATAAAACTATATAGTAACAAAAAGATCTATATAGTAAAAATTATAGCAAAGTAGTGATTTTTCAATTTTATAACAAAATATTATTGATATTTTCCGCTATATTTTATCGGTTGTGTTCGTGGACAAAAATACCCAAATAATACACTATGTTAGTATGTACAATGCATAAAATGGTCAATATTAATATTTGAAATTTTTTTATTGTGGATAACTACAAGCCTTCGAAACCTCTAGATTAATGAATAAAGAGTTTACAAATCCATTTTTTGGTCCTGTCACAAAAAAGGAAAATAAATCCACCTTTTGTGGATGAATATAGTGAGAAAAGCTTCTCAAGTAAATGTTTTGATATTTTGATTAAAATACATAAAAAGAAAGCTGTCAATCACTATCTCTCTCAAGCCACCTACGTATTCGCATGGGTCAATTTGAATGGGGGAAAAACAAATTGTTTCCTGATTTCTGATTTATTTTCCATTTTAAGCTGATAAATCTTTTTATTTTATTTTAAAAGTTAAATCTGAGAGAAATTTAAGCTTGTCAAATGGAATCATAGTCTCATAAAAAAATCAATAAAACTGAGTAGAAAACGGATAGACAGGGTCTCTAACGAAAATATAATGGCAATTAGGTCAATAATACCCTAAGTGTAAAGATGCCTAGAGTTAGTAGGGTTTGGGTTAGAGTTAGGGTTTGGCTTTACAGAAATTTACATAGTTATAATTTTATGAAATCTTCCAAAAGTTTTGATTTGTCTGAGATTTAAATTTTAGTTAGCTAACTGATAAGTGTTAGTTATTTTTTAACTCACAGCTTTAATTTTAAAAGGAAAAAAATCAAATGAAGAGAACACTTTAAAGTAAAAAAAAAAAAAAATGAGGGGATTTTCAAAACGATCAGTAGACAACATGTTTTTTCTACTGCATTTCATTGCAGCTTTTTTTTTGGGGTTCTCTCGATGTGTATGTACCTTAATGGGGAGAGAGACGAAAAGACAGAATGCATTTAATGTCCAGGAAAGAACAAAAAGTTTGATTGAAGAACAAAGAATAAATAGTAGGAGTATATGCTTTAACATCCTCTCCAAGATCTCCATAAACGTTTGATAAGCTTTCCAAATATTCATTCCATTTTTCTCAGTCCTTTATTATATAGCACCAAAGAATTGAATTATGTGCCACACGTATATTTGGCAAATTAAAAGCATTAATTATGTGTCACACGAGCATTAATTAGTAGTCAAAAACTACAATATTTAGCTTCTAATTAAATTGTTGTTTTTTTGTGTGATTTTTTTACCAACACGACTTCTAAACAAAATAAATAGAGAGACCTCTGAAAAGGTGAATCAGCAAACAAACATAATGGATGCAAGGGAAGGAGTGGAGAAGAAGTGTGGCAGTATCAGATGCATAAAGCTTGTCTGCTTTTCAGTATACATGCTTCTGTGTAATTTATAATATTAACTATGGTTTGGTTAGTCTTGTTGAGTAGGGTTCAATTGTTGATTAGGGTTCAATTCTCGTAATTAAGTGATAAAATTATTAATGTTGCTTTTAGTTAGTGATCTTGTTGATTAGGGTTCAATTGTAACTGTTTGAGATGATATAAAACAGATTGTAATTAGGGTATGAACGTATGCAAACGACAAAACAAGTAGCTTAATATTAAGAAAATTATACTCTAAAGAAAAGTTTAATTAGCAAAAAAGGAAGCTTTGATATGGCTGTGCAAATTGATAAATTGCAAGGTTTAACAAAAGAAGAGAAACACAAAAAGAAATGTGTATTTTTAATTAAATGGAATGAAAGGTAGCGCAAAAGAGCTTTTGTAATCGAGCGCGTGTCAATCACTCGATGGAGAAAAGCTAGGGTTTTTCTATTTAGTAGTACTAAAAACTGTACAGCTCTAACAAAGACAAACAACTCAATTTTTATTTTTTTTCTTCAGAATCAATTTTAAATAGAAAGTCACGCTCTCCAAATATTTTTTTTTGTTTTTCTTCTTTGTTATACAATTACAAATATTTCTTTTTTCTGAATCCTTTATTATATACCATCAAAGAATTTAATTATGTTTCACATGTTTGGCAAATTACAAGAGCATTAAATGAGCATTAAATGAGCATTAAATACTAATAGTAGCCCAATAATATTTAGCATATCTTTAAATCGGGGAAACAAAAAAGAAATGTGGTCTTTGCGTGATTTCTTTTACGAACGGGACTTTTAACAGAATCAATAGAAATGGCAATATGTCCTTTTCAGTATACATGCTTCTATGTAACTTATAATATATAACAACCTAAAAAAAATGTAAACTATAAATATAATCATTTTTGGATATATATTATACATGATATAATATATATCAACATTTCTTCTTGACTTTATGATTCTTTACAACAGGTATGGGCAAATTAACATGTATCCGTTAGTTCGAAAACAGAAGACGCCAAGTATCCGTTGCACGTCGGTAATCAACATTATTAACATCTTATGCACTTGAAATAATATCAACATGTATACATTAATTAGTCATGTACACGTTACTTAATTGCTGTGCCTATTTAAAATCCTGTTGTTTTATAGGATTTATAATAAGGATTAATTTAGTCATGTACACATTAAGTATTTATAATAAGAGAAAGATCAAAAGCAGTTGCAACATTTAGTCTTAATAGGAAGAAAATGACTAATGAAAATGAATATACAAGAACGATCGTCAGAGAACAGCGTATATAAACATATGAAATGCATATTTAAAAAAGAACAAATGCATGATTAAATGCAAAAGATTATCAAATGGAGTGCAAAGACAAGGAGTTCAACTTAGATCAAGGGCAATCTTATGTGACGCAAAACTAAATCATCCAATTTATACCAACTAAATAAGCATACAAACAAAACAAAAGTGGGCTAGCGAAAGTTGGAAACTTTAACTTTACCTTACAAAGTAAGCAAAACTTGAGTCGGAATTATTCACAAAACTACGTTTTACACACACACACACACGAATAAGTAAAGGTGTAATGAGCTATATATGCATGGTGCAAAAATGATCATTTGAAGTTATATCTTTTCTTGAATATTTACGTAAGTTCACGTTTTTCTCTCTTGTCAAGGAGAATAAACCCTAAAGATTAGTTTAAAATAAATGGAATGACATTAGCTAAAATCCGATTTAAGAGAAAACTATATATCTTGATATCTGATTTATGTAAAATATCAAACTCTAGAACAAAACTGAATACTACTATTTCAAATAATTGGATGGGTTTGAAAGGTGATATATTTTTAATAAGGTGAATAAATCTAAATTTATGTAAAATATCAGACTTCTATATATTTAAGAAAAGCAAAAAGAGAGGTGTTGTATTTTAAATAAATGGAATGACATCAGCTAAAATTCCTTGGGACTCTCATCGAAGGCTGACTAGACTGGGCTAGGAAAACTTAGGGTTCTCAGAGAAAAGACAAAAAGCATGTTCTACATTAATATATACAAAACACATGGCATTAATGTCCAAGAAGAGAACAAATATACGTTCTGCCCAAGTAAAAGACAAGTAAAAGACTAATTATTTTTCTTCTTCAGAATCAATTTTATTTTTACACCAAGTAAAAATCAGCTTTTACTTGATTTTTTTATTTTTTATTATCCCTATTGGACTCTAAAACACCAAGTAAAAAATAACGTCCTGCCCAAGTAAAACCAAGTAAAATCATGACTTGGTTTTTTACACTCGAGGGATTTTTTTATTTTTTATTATCCCTATTGGACTCTAAAACCAAGTAAAAGACTAATGATTTTTTGTCTAGCCATGTAGATAAATGGTGTGCAATGGTCCAATCCCAGGAAGCTTCATTGGTTGGTCAGAATTGTAAAGGTAATTGGTGTCATAGCAAATCATACTCCCATTAAACAAATAAAAGTAATATTACGTGGTATCATAGCAAATCATACTACCAATTAATTGGTACTAAAGAATGCTTCAAACACACAAAAATATTACAAAAGCCCTAAATCCCAAAATTAAAGATGGAAACCACTATGCCCGATTAGTACGTAACCCCCTACTGTCGAGAATCCCACTTAGTGGAAATCCGCTAGATTAAAAGGAAGGAAAATTAATACAAATACAATTCTGTGGAAGTCCAGGTTTATATATAGAGGGAATTGGCATTCAACACCTTTTGAATGCAAAACTGGAGAAAGCTTTGAGCAACAGAGATAATTAAGGTACTGCATTCATTCAACAGTACTTGTGACTGTAAATTAAACCATTTGTTGACATGTGCATGATTTCTCTTTGTAACACATAACCATTCTATATGTTTGTTTGGGTAATAAAACAGTCAACAGCTTATCTTTAAGTCGGTCTCTGATATAAAATAACACACAAAACGATTTGATGGCAACTCTAGTTAAAGATAATGTATATCATAATAATAAATGTGTTTTTGTGGTAGGAATCAATTACTAATATTAAGAAGGGAAATAGTTTCAGACAATTTATTTTATTAAAGAAAAGGAAGAAGAAGAAGAAGAATTGCTAATTAATGGCATTTGTAGTGAAATTACTTATTATTATAAAGGATAAAAATATATAACTTCCAATTAATAAAAATAATAAAATCGCTTTATTCATATTTTTAATTACGTATTCAAATGTTTTGCTTACTTAAATTATTAAATACATATATTCAAATATTTTGTCTGTTCCAATTAATTAATATATATATATACAGGCGGTTTTCTTCTTAAATATATATATATATACAGGCGGTACAAAAGGTAGGCCAAAAAATGACGTGGCACATAGAGTGGGAAACGATTGGAAACAAAATAAGGGAATTATATACCAACTGTCAGACACTCATACTAGGTTGGAGAATTATTTAACAATGACAAGTGAAGTTTTGTTTGCGTATCAATAACACAAACAAGTAATAACTAATAAGGTTGTTTCTCTACTAGTGTTTTGTTGCATTAAGGAGATGCACCACCTACTATCCACAACAATCCTGACCGTTCACTCACATAATCTTAGATCCAACGGTGTATATGAGCTTATCGCATGTCTCCTTCGATCGATCCTCTATATAAAGTGGATAAGCCAAAGTAGGACTAATTAAAACACTAAAAAGTCAGGTAAGAATTAGAGCGTGACAATATACAACACTTCAAAAAAATCTTGAGAGAGAGAGAAAGAGAGATACTAAACGGGAAAAAAATGGCGTCGTCGTGGATAAAAGGGATTCTAATCTCCACTGGCTTCGTGGCATCTAAAGGTCAACGTTCCGGCAACAGTTGATTTCTCTCAAGCTGTGTTCCTTTTGAGCTCCTTTCTCTCTTGGTAGCAAAGACTAAGAGTTTTCATACGGCGACTATGAAAGTCATCAGACTGAACAGCAGCAGTTCGTCCATCGAGATTCTCCGATCATCGTTGAGGTGAAGGAGAGACCGGAGGTGGTTAAGGAATAAGGAGAGGGTAGCAAAAGCGGCGGCGATGCTAGAGGAGGAGGAGGAAGAGAGGAGTTTAGTGGTGGTGGAAGAACGGGAAAATCTGTCTCCGGTTGAGAAGCCTCTGGTCACGGCGAGGATCGGACACCCGAAACTGGTCGAGACGTAAACTTATTTACTTGTTTAATATATTATATAATTAATTATACAAGTTAAGATATTTTTAATTTAAAATGATATAAAAACAGTGTTTTTTATTAAGTTGGTAATTTTTTCTCAGAGCACGATACGTTAGAGAACACGTGGAAATTGATAACCGAAGGAAAGTCAACGGCGTTGAGTAGTCATTACTTGGAGATTCCGAATCCGAACAACAATCGAAGATAAGCTTTTACAAAAAAAATGTAATGATGATGAGATGTTCGAGTCGACGAGACAAGACAAAGAAGTGACTCGTCGTGGGCTTTCGTTTTTAATTAGTATGTTATTATTACATTTTTGTTTTGTTTTGTTTAATGTAGTTTCTTATATTGATTTGCATTTTCTATACGTCAATAATAACAAATGAAGGGTGGTTCACCTAGCATTTATTTGTTTTACGAAGTTTATTTTCTATGTACATAGATATATTTGTTTATAAGTCATTGAATAGATATTTGCTGCTAGGGTAAAGAGTTCATAGTTATGTTTATTTCGTTTATTTTGTTCAGAAATAAAGATCATAGTTTTATGGAATAATCCTCTATATATTAAATAAAAAACATTCTAATCTATTTTTGCTTAGATGTCAATTCTATAAATTTTCTAAACTTTTTTTTTAATAATTAGATCCTATAATAATTATCTCCTACTATACTACTATCCAAACACTCTTCTTACCATTTTATTTATTTATTTAATTCTTTGATACTCATTACGAACAAACATTTATTTCAAAATATTACCTACTATTACTCAAAATCCAACTGTCAAAAAAGTTGAATATTCATAAACTTGCAAAAAACATTTATTTCAAAATTTAATATCAAATCTCACAATTAAATCTACATAGAAATTCTCTATCTATAATTTGACAAAAGTAAAATAAATAAGTTTTCATATTCTTTTTAAAATCTATGAACATGTATAATAATTTTTCAAAATATATTTTAACAATAGTTGGTATAGAACTAAATACATTTTAGATTAGAAAAAACATTATTCGAGTTTGTTTGGAAAAACATATCTTAACAAATAAAATTTTGGTAAATACATAAAACATTCTAAAAATAAAACTATATATGTCAAGAATTAGTGAGATAAAACACTGCTAATTAATTATAAAAATATAAAATATAGAAATAAAGTAATATTTTTTTAGTGATTTCTAACTACTTTGGTTTGGATTTGTATTACATCCTGCCCAAGAAATCCAGTAAAAAGCTTGATTTTTTATTATTATTATAAAACCAAGTAAAGACTAATGATTTTTGTCTAGACCATGTCGATAATGGTGTGCCGTGGTCCAATCCCAAAGCTTCATTGGTTGGTCAGAATTGTAAAGGTAATTGGTGTCATAGCAAATTATATAAAAGTAATATTACTTGGTATCATAGCAAATCATACTACCAATTAACTGGTACTAATTAAAGAATGCTTGAAACACATAAAAATATTACAGAAGCCCTAAATCCCAAAATTAAAGATGGAAACCACTATGCCCAATTAGTACGTAACCCCCTACTCTTGAGAATCTCACTTAGTGGAAATCCGCTAAATTCAAAGGAAGGGAAATTAATACAAATACAATTTTGTGGAAGTCCAGGATTGTATATAGAGGGAATTGGCATTCAACACCTTTTGAATGCAAGACTGGCGAAAGCTTTGAGAAACAGAGATAATTAAGGTACCGCATTCATTCAACAGTACTTGATACTGTAAATTAAACCACTTGTTGACATGTGCATGATTTCTCTTTGTAACACATAACCAATCTATATCTTTTTTTTCAAAAAAAAAAAAAAAAAAAAAACACACACACACATAACCAATCTATATGTTTTGTTTGGTATACTATCAAAGTATCAATAAACCATTCGACAGCTTACCCTCAAGTCGATCTCCTGATATAAAATAACACAGAAAACGATTTGATGGTAACTCTAGTTAGTATCATAATAATAGGGAGAAGAAGGGAGAATTGCTAATGGCATTTGTAGTGAAATTACTTATAATATAAAGGATAAAAACTAAATCGCTTTATTCATATTTTTAATTACGTATTCAAATGTTTTGCTTACTTAAATTATTAAATAAATATTCAAATATTTTTGTCTGTTGCAATAAATAATATATACATGCGGTTTTCTTCCTTAAAAAAATCGCTTTATTCATATTTTTAATTACGTATTCAAATGTTTTGCTTATTTAAATAATTAAATACATATTCAAATATTTTTGTCTGTTCAAATTAATAATATACAGGCGGTTTTTCTTCTTAGAAATAATAATAATAATAATAATATGCATGCGGTACAAAAGGTAGGCCAAAAAATGACGTGGCCATAGTGTGGAAAACGATTGGAAAGAAAATAAGGGAATTATATATCAACTGTCAGACAGTACTCATACGTATTATTTAATATATATAATGACAAGTGAAGTTTTGTTTACGCATGTCAATAACACAAACAACTCGTGTTTTGTTGCATAAGATGATGCCCCACCTAATATCCACAAAAATTTATCCTGACCGTTCACTCAACTAATCTTAGATCCAACGGTGCATATCAGCTTATCACATTTGTCTCCTTCGATCTCTGTATAAAGTAGATAAATCAAATTAGGACTAATTCAAACACTAAAGAGTCAGGTAAGATTAGAGCGTGACAATATACTAAACGGGGAAAAAATGGCGTCGTCGTGGATAAAAGCGATTCTAATCTCCACTGGCTTCGTGGCATCTAAAGGTCAACGTTTCGGTAACAGTTGATTTCTCTCAAGCTCCGTTCCTTTTGAGCTTCTTTCTCTCTTGGCTGGGACCGCCATATTTTTACGTCATCATCATCATCGTCATCGGAGTTTCTTCCAAGTTTTCACCGGACCATTTCCATCAACAACGACGGTAGCAAAGACTACGAGTTTTCATACGGCGACTATGAAAGTTATCAGACTGAACAGCAGTAGTTCGTCCATCGAGATTCTCCGATCATCGTTGAGGTGAAGGAGAGACCGGAGGAGATGGTTAAGGAATAAGGAGAGGGTAGCAAAAGCTGCGGCGATGCTAGAGGAGGAGGAGGAAGAGAGGAGTTTAGTGGTGGTGGAAGAACGGGAAAATCTGTCTCTGGTTGAGAAGCCTCTGGTCACGGCGAGGATCGGACACCCGAAACTGGTCGAGACCACAACACCAGATAAACTTATTTACTTGTTTAATATATTATATAATTAATTATACAAGTTAAGATATTTTTATTTTAAAATGATTTAAAAAAAAAAAAAAACAGTGTTTATTAAATTGGTAATTTCTTCTCAGAGCACGAGACGTTAGAGAACACGTGGAAATTGATAGGCGAAGGAAAGTCAACGGCGTTGACTAGTCATTACTTGGAGATTTCGAATCCGAACAACAATCGAAGAGCTCAGAAGCTTTTACAAAAAAAATGTAATGATGGTGAGAGGTTCGAGTCGATGAGACAAGACAAAGAAGTGACTCGTCGTGGGCTTTCGTTTTAAATGATTTGTTATTACATTTTTGTTTTGTTTAATGTAGTTTCTTATTTTGATTTGCATTTTCTATAGTTATCTTTATTTAGGTCAGAAATAAAGATCATAGTTTTATTCTATTAAAATGTGGCAAATTACAGCTGAGGGTACTAAACTACACCTAGTATGAGAAAATAAGAAACGAAAAGGTACATTTAGTAATCACCATGGTATTGGACTATTGGTAACACAACAACGCCAAAAAAGTAATATTCTTCTCTGGTCTAAATTTAGAAGGGGTCTTCTATCTCAGAAACCAGAATCAATCCCTCCTGTTCATTCTCATCCTAGCTTCGGTTTCTCCACTGTAAGGAGCAACATGAAAAGAGTATTCTTCTTGAATAACAGAGAAGAAGACAATCATCTCAAGACACACAAGAACGTTTTGCATATATAGCTTCCTTAAGCTGCTCCACTTCCAACCAGAAATGATGCGACTTTATTATTCCCAATCCCACCAATATCTCCAAACACTACACCCCGCACAACTCAGCATTCCTTGATAGATACCCGAGAATTCCCACAAAGAATGCTTTTATTTTCACAATGTTCAATTACTTGACCAAATGAAGTGATGATCCTATAAATCTATTGCGCGTGATGAGAGACTTTGATTGTCTCAAGGACCAATCAACCTGTTATAAATCGTTTTTTGTTCGCCATAACTTTTAACGACTTCTATTTACGAGAAAATCTCATCGCTCAGACCATCATATCTGAGTTTTCATTTAAGACCTCTCAACCTAAACAGCCTAAGCTCTGTTACTGAGCTGGGAGAGCTACAATTCCCAGCACAATTTCCAGGCTAGTTATAATATTCATGCGCTAGACTTAACAACAAAACCTTTTAATATGTAGAGTCTAATTCATGGCAATGAAATTAGGCGATACTCCTAAACCATCTTTGAATATTCCAGAGACTATTCAATTATCTTTATCAGCAGAATGAATGAATGGATATCGGATTTTAAAAATAGAAATTTTTTAGTTTTAAGAACCCCTAATGGGGAATTATTACCAATGGAGGATAAAACAATTAGAATCTCCTAATGAGGTAATTAAGTAATACATACTATGTTGAGATAGTCTATTTTTGGGCAAATTTTACATATACGACATTGTTTTTTAAACAAGTGTTTTATTTATCGCATGGATTAAAGAACGTGATATTATGTTAAATATTGTAACATCATATAAAATCTAGATTGTTTATGAAAACGTGATTGATAAAACACACTACTGATTTAGGAAAATAACTGGATGAGATTTTTTGAAATGGATTTTAAGTTATAGATGAGGCACATCTATACAATAACATGATGAAGTTTTCTAATAACAACCTTGTTACAGACTCAAGACAAGACAGTTAACTAGATGGGATCCGAGATGTCATCCATGTCCGGGATCTCCTCCTCTCCGCCAAAGCACCCAAAGCAACCACCGACATGCTCTTCCATCGGATCCGGGATGTCATTGATCTGGGGAATCTCGTCCTCTCTTCCGAAGCAACCACCTGCGCGCTCTTCCTCCATGGGATCTGGGATGTCTTCCATGTCCGGAATCTCCTCCTCTCTTCCGAAGCAACAGCCGAAGCAACCACCTACACGCTCTTCCTCCATGGGATCCGGGATGTCTTCCATGTCCGGAATCTCCTCCTCTCGGCCTAAGCACCCAAAACAACCACGGACAGGCTCCTCCTCCATGAGATCTTCCTCCTCATGAGTGGATCTGTGGATCTCTCCATCTCTGGTGGAGCCGAAGCAACTCAGGTAGGAGAAGAGGGAGAAGAAACGAAGGATGGGAGACCTTGTTGGAGCTTGGTTGGTGTGAGCATCCATGGTGATAAAATTTCAGGGTTTCTAGGGTTCACAAAAGTGAAGAAGATGAGACGTATTTTATAGTGGAGAACAAGTTTGTAGGGTTTTTGAAGAATTAACTATGGTTTGCTTGTTGTTAACTATGGTCGGTGAGAGAGAGAAGATGCTGCAATCAGACAAAGCAAACACACACACACAAAATTTGTGATCACAATTATTAAATCGATAAAACATTTCTTTGTGTCTGCACATGCTTCTATGTAAAAATCAACATGTAAACCATATTCATATTAGGGTCAAACATTTCTTCTTGACTTTACTGTTCCATGAGCATTTTAATCCATATATATATATATATATATATATCTTTAATCTAAACTAAAAACCCAATTACAAATTCCAAGAAATATGAAACCATGCAAAGTGATCCTTATTTAAAACAAAGTAATTATTTTTTGTATCACCACACCATGTAGATAATGGTGTGCAACGGTCCAATCCCAAAGCTTTGATACGTCATACACAACGGTCGATCGTCTACTAACGAATGCTAAAAGCACAGATAAATAATTCAAAAACCCTAAATCCCAATTCCAAAGTTGAAAATGGAAACCACCATGCCCAAAGAGTACTAATTAACCTTGATGAGAGATCTCACTCAGCTAAATACAACACTCAGTTTTGTGGATGTCCAGCTTAATAGAGTGAATTAGCAGCATTCAACACCTTTTGAGTGCAAGACTAGAGAAAGCTTTGAACAACATAGATAATTCATGTACTGCATTCATTCATCACTTGGTACTCTAAATTAAACCATTTGTTGATTGTGCATGGCTTTGTACATATTTGTAATCACGTTTTCAAATTTTTTTGTTTGGTTAAATTAATAACTAGTACATACATATTCAGATATTTCGTTTGTTTTCCAGTTAATACTAATACTAATATATATACAAGGTAGGCTAAAAAAAAGAGACGTGGCTATAGCTTGGGAAACTAGGTGCTTATTGTATACCAACTGTCAGACACTCATACTAGGTTGGAGAATTTATTTAATTTTTATAATGATACAAAAAAAAAAATTGAGATACGAGTGTGGCCACCTCAAGCTGTGCTTTTGTTGCATGAGGAAATGCGCCTGGTACCCACAACAATCCTGACCGTTTACTTAGTACTACTAGTATTTGTCACCGGGACTCGGGTTGAGCTATATCGAAAGAGTTTCGTGAGGCTTTTATTAAAGAAGGAAGTGACTCGTCTTTAAATTATTTATTATTGCATTTTCTATACGCTAATAATAAGTTTAATAACAAATGAACAAAAAAAAAAAAACATGTATGGAATTGATATTTGGGAGTATATATCTGAGAGTTGAGAGTTGTGTCCTTGTAATGTCCATACGAATGTACACCTGGTCCTCACAGTTTCATATCTCACAAGTTAATGTGTAGCACACATATATATATATATATATACCTTTGAAAAATAGGTCATTAATTTTGACATGTTGCATGTAACATTCAAATTTAGACCTATATGTGTACTTAGTAATTAATACAAGTTTATATAAATTAAATGAAAATTTTCTTTTTATACAAATTACACACCAACAGTGGTCAACGTCGATTGTGGCAAATAAGTGGTCTCCATTAGTAGGATTAGTGAGATATAGATATATCTATATATATTTGGTTGTATTGGTTAAAACTCTTTAAAGATTTGCATACAAACTACAAATATATATATATACATGTACGTACGTTAGATATTAATACTATATGAAGAGGAGTTGGTTTGGAGTTTTTCTGTACCAGTCGGATGTACTTCAGAGGAGTTTTTCTGTACCAGTCGGATGTACTTCAGAGGGTACTGAAGTGATACAGAAGTCGAGCTATGTTGTTTGTGAAGAGGAGTTCGTATTGGGTTAATGCACAAGCGTGAATTGGGCTAAGAAAAGGAAATAAATATTAGCTTGGAGGAAGGGAGAATATATTTACTTGGAGATTTGCAGAATATATTCTTAGAGAAAAATAAGGAAAGGATAACAACAAGAAAGGAAAGTTTCTTTAGGGTTAAGGAGGTGCTCTCTATGGGTATAAATATGGAGGCACGGTGGCTGAGTTCTTTTGACGCCTCTGAGAAGAAAATTACAGAGAGATTGATTGAGAGAAGGCGTCCTCTTTGTTGTGTGTGGTTGCTGCTGCTGTAGCAGTTTGTGCTGCTGGTGCTGTACCAGTTCGTGCTGCTTGAGCTGATCAAGTGAGTTGGTGAGAAGGTTTCTCGTGGCTGTGTGCTGTTGGCTGTGTGCCGTTGGCTGTGTGCCGTTGCCAACCGTGCGTGTTGGTGTGTGGAGGTTTCCACAAACTCAAGTCTAGGCTCAGGGGGAGTTTAGCTCAGGATTAGGTTATCCTGAAGAATCCATGTTATTGAACAGAGTGGTAAATTAAGAAGTTGTATTTGATTTACGCGTTTGCGAATAAGTTGTATTTGCTTTCTGGTTCTAGTGGATTTGATTTCTAGACGTGGTCCCGGGGAGTAGGAAACGAACCTTGTTAAAAATTCTCTTGTGTCATTTATTTTCTGTACTACGTATCTGCACTAGTTATTGCCTCACTTGCATTTTCACTATATACGTTGAAAAAAAAAAATTAATAATATATACTGATCCTACAATATTCACTGGTTACATACATTTATCATGTGAATTCCATACATAGTTTGATCAGATAAAGTAGATACACATTAATAAACACGAAGAAAGGATGTGACATATAAAAAAAAATGACCCAAAAAATGGGGGTATGTTGATTTGAAAACTCTTTGGGATAGAAACAAATTCGTGTTTGTAGAGAGTCCATTAATCTTAGGCTTTGATTGGTAAACATGTGAGAGTAATTGGGAGTAAAATGATGGGAAGTTATTGGGAGTAACATGGAGTAAATATTTTTTTGTTATCAAGTGTTTTGCTTTTTTGTTGGCTGGAAATTTCCCTCAACATATAAGTAGTGGGAAAGTTTACTCTCGGTATATGGGAGACACATAAGTTTTTCTTTACTTTTTATTCCACCATTTTACTCTCACATGTTTACCAATCTGACTCTTAGAATGGATAAAACCGACATATCTCTGGAAAAGGTGGTTCACCGAAGCATTATTTATTTAAAAGTTTGACAATGTACAGTCGTTGAATAGATATGTGTTGGTAGGGTAAAGAGTTCATAGTTATGGTTATTTTTGTCAGAAATAAATTTCTTGGTAAAATCTAATTTTAAATGTGGCAAACTACAGCTCGGGGTACTAATTAAATTACACCTAGTATGAGAAAACAAGAAACTCAAAAGGTACATTTACCATGGTCAATATCATTCACAAATTATAACACCAAAAACGTAAAATTCTTCTCTGGTCTAAATTTGGAAAGGGTCTTTTATCTCAGTATCAATCCCTCTTGTTCATTCTCAATTTCGCTTGAATATTCATATTAGTAATTAATTACTAATACTAAAGAGAACTTTATTTATATCTAAAAAAAAAAAGAAGATACCATACTTAAATGCAATGCAATCATATAAAACCTATAAAACTATAAACTCCAAGAAAGATTCAATAGCAGTGATAAAGTAAGACTAGTATTAGTGATTACTCTAAAGACTCTAAACACGAGCAATCAAACTTCATCGAAGGGTTGCCATCCATACACGTGTCTAAAACCCATTTGACCAAAGATCTCTTAAATACGACATACACAATTACACATGCAGCTACCTCCTAGAGATACTATATACAGTAGAGACTCACTCATCTCACTTTGAATTATTTGTGTAAAAACCATGTTTTTCCATCTTCCTCATCAACTTCCCAAGAAGAAAAGGAAGAAGAGTTGTTAATAATGATGGGCAGAATCGAGCTGAATCTAAACAATGAGCCTGAAAGCAAGGAATTAAGGATCAAGCGGTGTCCAGAGGCGACGTCCACGTTCGTGGAGGAGTCGATGGACGGAGCTCTCAAATGCATTTTGGCTAACATGTTTAATTAGCTCTTTTAGTATGGGTACGTACACGTTTTAATTTATATCAATATTATCTTCATTAAAGTTTGATAATTATTAGTTGTTACTAGCTATATTAAGGAAAAAGACAAAAAAACTTGGTTAGTTAAGTATAATTTTCACTATAATAGATTAGTCTTAGATAAACCGATCGAGTAGACAACTCTTCCATATGTTTTCATGACAAAATATGTTTCGTATGTTGCACCATCATAAATGCCAAGATTAAATTTAGGATCTATAGTTTCTTAGGATCCAAAAAAACTCAACTAAAGTCTAAAGACTTGTTTAGTTTAAAACTTTATACGTTATAGTATATTAATGTGAAGGTGCTGGCCAATTGTGAGTCAATTCCTTCGGTTCCCCTTAGCCGGTTTTGTCTGATGGTGGTTCGATTTGTGTTGGGTAGGGCTTTTGGTGTTAGTTGGTTTGTGATGGGTCTTAGGTTAGCCAAGCTTAGGATGGCTCAGTGGTTCTTGCATTATTAGGGATGGGTTTTGGCTTGCCCTGGTTTCGCATGTTCCGACTGGTCCTTTTTGTGATAAGATGGGTGTTGGTGGACTTCATTGCGATGATACGTCCTCTTCGCTTTCGTCTTATCGTTCGAGAAAGTGGATGTTGGTGGACTTCGGATTGTTCGGACAATTTGATACGTCCTCTTCGGTTGGCTTTCTATTGCTCAAGTTTAGGTTTAGCTGTGGTGATATTATTGATCGTTTGTGTCCCGGACAGATTTCGTTGCCTCATCAAGGTTTTGAGTATCTTCTGCGGAGTAAACCTGCAGTCCAGCTGGTAGTTGGCGTATGTGTCACTGTATAGAATCGACACTGCGGGTCAAGCTAGTGTGGACGGGTTTTCCACAACGGGTTGTTCAAATTTGTGCCTCGATGTGATGTAGGCAGTTTCACTCGTTGCATTCTCTGTGTATTTCACTGTCGATCTTGTATGAGTTGGATCTCTTGTACTCTGTCTGAACCTTTCTATCAATAATATTTCCAGATGAAAAAAAAAAAAGTATATTAATGTGAAGGTAAAAATAATGATTAATTTCTTTATTCATTTAAATAAACTACTAGAGTATTTGTTTATAAATTTATCATTTATTAGAGTGTTCGTTGATACATCATCATACATACGTCTCATGAAAGGATACCACGCTACTGTCTTGGTATGTAATGCATTAAAGCTTATAGTACATCTAAACCGTTTAATATTGATTAAATCCTTAAATTTTTACACACTGAGTAAAAGCGTTACCTTACGTTTATATACAGTTGAAAACCGGAGGAGTTTCTTCGTTCAAAACATCATCATAAGCTATCATCAAGAACAGGGCGTCTCAAACTTTATAGAGGCCCTGTTCAAATATCAAAATTAGGCCCTAAATATTTTTAGTTTTTAAATATTAATTATAAAAAAATTACCTATAACTTATCGTAACGAATAGTTTATAATCAAAAATATACTTTTTCTTATTTTTTTTACAACGAATAAAATTTTATTATTCAAAATTGTTTCATTCATACAATTACAAGTAAAACATTATATTTAAACAAAGTCATTCTACTTATCGATCAAAGAAGAATCACTACAAGAAAACTGTAAAATAGCCACCACTTTTTTGGTGGTTAAATCCTAAAATCGGTGGCTAAAATAAAATTAGCTACCGTTTGCTACCAAATTTTTGTGCTGCGGATCGAAGGTAGCTAAATCAGTTCGGTAGCTAAATGGCCACTAATTTGCAACGCCATATTTCGGTGGCTAAATTAGCTACCAATTAGCTACCAATAATTCAGGGTATTTAGCAACCAATATAGCTACTGAAATAATGTGGCTTTATGGCTACGGAATTGGCTACTAAAATATTAGTGGCCATTACCATGTAGCTACCGTTTAGCTACCAAAACATTAGTGGTTACACAAAAGATTTAATTAGCTAATATTTAATATAATTCTGATTTAATTATAACTAAAATAAAAAGTACTAAAATAAGATACTTAAAATTATATTAAATAACCAAATTGTTTAGAAACAAAAGAGCTTAAACGACAAGAAGAAGGAGCTCAGTGGCATTATAGGTCAGAGACATTACAATCTGAATACAGATTACTCTAAGTAGATATATTATACACATCACTGCTCAAAATCCACATCTCTAGCAATTGGGTTCGGTGTTGTCCCTGAACCTCGATTGAGGAAATAGTGATCTTTATTTCTTCAAACTCTGTCTCCAACATAGTTTCATGCCGAGAGTAAACAGATTTCGACGTCTGGCCATGATGAAATTGCATTGAGCCCATACCAACCGATGATAGCCATGGCTGAGAGGAACATACTATCCAAAAGAAAAGTAAAGATAATTAAAATGCATGTATCGTAGTTATAGGTTGAGGTAACCAAAACTTGTAAGAAACATAAAAAGAAAAAGGCACGTTAAGCTAAAAGATGTGTGTAAACTGTATTGTCATAAGTTGAGATTACCAAAGGCTGAGGTTGTGTATATATATGACTACAAAACCTAACCACATTTAATCATTGTTTAACTAAAGAAGCACCAAAAAGATGGATAAAAAACCAACATGATTGACAGAAAACTCACAGCAAACTTGGACCACCATTGCACTTGAGCCTCTGGAGGAACCTTACTTATACTATGCCATGGACCTTTGAAGTCGTTTTGGTAAATTGATGTGATATCATTCCTGATGCAATCATCAATGCTAAACCTGGAAGACAAATTTTATTTAACAAAATCAAGTAAATTAATGGAAAAGATTAAGCACTCACCAAACATCTTTGGTCGGTTTGGCCTTTTTGGGTACAAAACAATAATCACAAACCAATTGAGAACAATTTGAACAGCTTTCTACTCAAAACAATCACTGGAATACAATAATTATCAAGGTAGGAGCAATAGCACCATTGGTGGTGATAAGAGTATGTTTCATCTCTTGCTAGAAACAACTTAATTGACTAATGGACCCAGCAGCCTTTCGTTCAATACAAAAACGACTAGCATCCTTTCGTGCACCAATAATCATCAAACAAGGAAGTACAAATCAATACTTTTTTATCTTTTGGAATATAAATCAATACAATCACTCATAATTTCCAAATCAATACCGAAGAATCAATAACTATACCAAATCAAACATTCAGAGGGAGAGATCCCCAATTGAAACCTTTAATTTCCTTATCACATTATCACAGCAAAGTGAGGATAACGGAAGCAAACAAAGAGAAATTGAAACCTTTAATTTCCTTTGGTTTATAGCTGGCCTGAACCTGATAAAAGTTTGCGTTAGAGACTTTCAGATGCTTGGCCTTTTCTTCCTCTGAAATAAGAAACCAAAATTTAGATATCAAATGAAAATAACAACAAAAATTTAGACTAAAAGAGATTTGTGCAAGAGAGATCTACGAGAGTACCGCGACGGTGGTGAGTAGAGAGAGTGAGAGGAAAACGGCGAGTCGGTGAGAGAGTGAAATGTTCTGGCGGTGGTGGTGAGATAAAGATTTGAGTGCTAGAGATGGGTTTTCTTCTATCTAAGATGTGAAAAGGAAAACCCTTCAAATTTTTTGGGAATTTATTTGTGTGGGAAACTTCCCGGTTCTATTAACTCAAGCGTCAAAATGAAATTTTCATTTTGGTGATGTGATTTAGCCACCAAAATTATAATTCTTTTCCACCTACTTTTTTTAGCTACTGAAATTTAACGTTTAGCCACTCAAGTTCGGTGACTGCATCAATACCCTAAACCCCATAGCTTGTTTCTTCTTCATTCATACATTTACACTCTTAATATGATCAAGTGATGGATATTTTTTGTTAAAAGTTTTTATCAACATTTAATTTTTTTTTTATTATGATTACGAAACTACTAATAACAAAATCTAAATTGTAATCTTTCAAAATAAGTTAACACTCAAATCCACTAAAATGTAATTGACAATGTCAATAAAACAAAACGAGATGATTTTGTGACCAAAAAAAGAAGAGAACAAATGAGATGTATTTGGACAAATTCATCGTCTTCTTATTTTAGCTGGTGTACATAGTGTGAAATATGTAATCTCGGATAATGTAATTTGGTTAGGATTTATAACCGCGTTTATAAATCTTGTAACAATTCAACCCACCATAAGAGTCCTCTAAATAAAATTTTGAACTAGTATTATAATTTCTAAATTAGCATTTATATTTAAAAGAACAAGTAATTGTTAATACAATTAACAACTTAAATGCATGGATCGTAACACTAACAACTAATAAACAAAAATCGTTGCTACTAGATTATCAATGGCAAATCAGTTGCAAAAGGTAACTATTAGCCGAAATAACAACTAATAGACACTCAAAATTCAATGATTATGTTATAAAATTAGGTAATAGTAGAAAATGATAGCCACTACATTATCGGGAGAAAATTGGTTGCTAAATAGCTACGTAATAGTTACTGATAAAAACAGTAGCTATTTAGCCACCGTTTAGCAACTGATTAGCTACTAAAATGTCAATTTATTTTTAGTGGCTAATTAGTGGCAAATCGGTGGCCTTTTAGCGGCTACAGAAAAAAATCGGTGGTGAAACTGTGGCTAATTCACAGTTTTCTTGTAGTGAATCACGTCGAGTCTTTTTTCGTTTTAGTTTGTAACATGAAGAATAAATTTACTTAGAAATATAATAAAAAGAATGTTTAGTATATTAGACATCATAGACAACATATCACTAAGTAAATAAATAAAAACATGAAAGTACTTTAAGATGTTGTCATGAATGATTAAAGACGACAAATTGTGAAACTCGAATCAAAATTACTCATAGCTTTGTTATGAAAGTGTTTGCAAAAAATCTTTTTTAGAGAATTGGCGAAGAATTTGTTTGATTTTTAATATATATACCAAATATAATTAATAAAAAATATCTAAATGTTGTAAGTAAAAAACTTTTACCTAATTAATAATCAAAAGCCCTTTTCCTTTAATATTAACAATTGATATTAATTTCTACATCATTTTCCTATGTTAATTATATATATCAAAGGTAAGTAATCCTTACTTTAGTTTTTTTTATTTGGTTGTCTAAATAGAATGAATTTTTTTAAAATCTTTAATGGTTAACAAACTCAAATATTTTTAATAACATATACTAATATAAAAAAAATATTTTTGGGCCCTTCTAAATTATGGGCCCTGTTCGACCGCACTACTTGCACACCTAAATAGACGCCCCTGATCAAGAAGTTTATTCACAAGATATCAGATTATCATCTTAATAATCTCTGCTTGAAGCACTGTTATAAAAATTATATATGCAAAGTTTCAAAATTACATGTATAGTTAGTTAATCGAATAAATACAATATTGCTCCCAATATATTGGCTAATTTTTCAAGGTAAACTCTACATGTAATTTGTGAATATTAACTTGTATTATCGGGTTTTGAGAAATATTGGCGTTACAATATATTTCTCATATCAATGTATTTATTAGAACGACTTAGCAATGTACACCTGAACAGCATAATTGTTCGTCTAAGGCATATATTAATCTCTTGTACTTATTATATCGTGTAAGACCATATCTAATCAAACATTTAAAACGCCAATATATCATCTTCGTCTAAATTTTCCGTATTGGGACGGTGGAAGATAACTTATCGCCTAGATGTGTGATATATGTGATATGGGTTATATTATATTTTACATGTATCTCATAAAAGTATAGGGAATATAAAAACTGAAGATATGGGTTTGATTTCTCTTATTGGTATGTTACTTTGGCCAAGGCTCACATTTCCTTAAACTAATCATTCGTGTGATTGATTAGTCAAAAACTTTAAAACATGAAACGAAACTAATAATTAACTAAGAGCGACCATGCACATATAGAACATCTTAAAAATTTTATATACTCCTCCCTATTGTATTAATTATTATGGATGCATAAACAAAAAAAATGCGGAGGGTTGATGATTTCTAGTTTATTTTCATGTTCTATTAAAGTAGATTCAACATTATGCATATGTAATCTATCTATAGCAAGACTAGTGTTTGATATCGGTTTTGGAACATAAAAAGTGACAAACAAGTAAAAGAAGAAGAAATGCGAAAGTGTTTAATAGCAAAAATATTTTTTGGCTGTGTTATAGCAAAAATAATAGAATTGTAGCAAAAATACCCAATAAAAAGTGACCGATTGTTTTAATTTTTGGTTGTGTTTGTGGGCTTAGTACTATGTTGTTTTCCGACAAAAAAAATACACTATACTAATTAATATGCTGGTAATTAATGTAAATTTACAATATATGTCTATGCATATCTTTCCATTTTGGTGCAACCTACGGGAAACGATCGTTCGAGCAATATTAGACCCCCATGTGAACATACTGACAAAAGTATACATGAATATAAAAATAGAAGAAATATGGCTTGTATTTGTGATAATCATATTCTTTTTGTCGTTTCTATCTACATAGTATTTATATATTTTCGGTTACATTTTATTTTTATATGTTGAATAAACCGATTAATTTTGGAAAATAGTTGAAACTGAACAGGGTAAAGCTTCTAACTTTATATAAAATTTATTATTTGTGGATAAAATTATGAATTGATACAATGATAATTCACACCGTTCTTGTACAAGCTGGTTACGGTCTCACAAATCAAATCAACACTTGGAGGTTGGAATCTTTGATCCGTCATTAAAAAACAAATTCACTTTTTGGTCGACCGACAATAGTTTTTAAAAAGAAATTCACTTGTTTGATTGAAATCATGGAGTTTTCGTCAAATGAAATTATCCACACGATTGCTAGTATCAATCTGTATAAAATAGCATTTTGTGACCTAAACAAATGTAAGATATATAGTGGCATTTAGGTAAAAAATAACCTGAGTGTTGCCTAGGTTTAGGGCTTGGGGTTGACTTTAGAAAATTGTGAATTTTATAATTTTATAAAATCTTCCGAAAGAGCTACAAAGATTTTAAACTTGTGGAAATTTAAATCATAATGTGCGAATAGATAAGTATTACTGTAGTGGCATTTAACCTTTTTTTCCAAAAAAACCTTGACAAGAAAATAGGAAATGAGAGAAGTCTTCAAAAGCATCAATTGACAGCGTTTGTTTGACGCGCAGATGTTTCATTGCAGCTTTTTTAGGATCTATGGATACACACATTTCGTGTATAATTTACAACTTATTAGTAATTGTAAATGAAGAAAGTAATTTTGATGCCCCAAAAAAAGTAATTCCAGTTAAAAATAACTTTTATTTTTATTTGTAAAGAAAATTAAGAAAAATTGTATTATATACGAACGCCAACGTTACCAAAGAGAATTATGTTGTTTATTTGGCAACTAGTCTATAGTTTTGGGAAAACATCTCTCCATTATTCCCTGGACTCAATATTCGTCTACGCAGAGTTATATATAATTAACACATTGTTATGAATCATGGTGGATTGTCATAACCAAGTTTTGGCCCATTACGGCCCATCACGGCCCGTGGACATTATGACCCATATCCGGCCCATCTATACTTAGTCTTAGGAAGCTTTTATGTATTCCTTGTTCAACAAGGATTTCCTTATTATGTATTTCATTTTCTCTTTAGGAAAAGGAAACTTCCTTTTCTCTCATGTATTGATCCATATATAAAAGACACTTGATTAATGAATAAGACACACGAAATTTCCCCTTCTCTTTCTCTTGATTCACAACACGTTATCAGCACGAATTCTCTAAGATCCCTAAGCTAAAACCTTCGAAAACTCACAGCCCTAAAATCGATCTCCATCCGCTCAAATCCTAACCGGAGGTGTTCGTATTCGTGGTTCGTGAGCAGCTCGTGTTCGTGAGAAGTTTAGCTCGATCTCAAAGTTCATACAGCCTATCAAAGGTTACGGCGAACTAGAAGTAGTTCATACAGCCTATCAAAGGTTACGGCGAACTAGAAGAACAATCGTAGAGGTTAAGGTAAGTAATCTAAAACCCTAAGAACAACAAAACCCTAAATCCATAAAATCCGAGAAACCCTAATCCTAAATCTTACTCGTTTTAATTATGCTCGTTCTTGTTGATTGATTGATTACTTTCACCATGATTCATAATCGCTCACCCTATGAAACCTTAATATGCATCCCTAACCTAAACCGATTAAAATCAAAACGTTTTGCTTAAAATAAGCTCGTGTCGATCGACAGGCTTCACCTCTGTCGATCGACATAGAACTCTCTGTCCAAACTTGTCGTTTTAATTGAACCCGTGTCGATCGACACTAGGCTTCCGTCGATCGACATAGAACCTTCTGCCCGAAAACTTTTCTAAGTCAAATTGAATTTGGTTGCATGCTCTAATTGAATCCGTTTGCTAAATTGATTAAACTGATTGACCTAATTGATTGATAAACCTGATTGACTACTTTAATACTGAAATTGCATCATATTCAATTGACCTAACATGTTTGCTTAAAACATCATAAAGCGGTTTAGAATTCACATGATAGGTTTGCATCATGAACATATAGATATCTTATGCTAGGTTGCTAGTTAAGAATATCTTGTTAGAAACATAAAATTTGTTTAATCAAACATCATGCATTTGTGACTTGTCTTGCATCATACACCTAGACTTTACGGTTTCATGAAACTTAGAAAATAAGATACATGTTTTCAGATGTCGAAAATCAACAATTTGGATTATGTTGCCCTCAATCTCTCCGGAGATAATTACCTACAGTGGGCGTTAGATACAAAGATTAATTTAAAGTCGAAAGGACTTGGCGAATGTATCATTGAGGGCAATGATGAGAATGAAAAGAATAGATACAGAACCATATCGATCATTCGCCATCATCTTGTTGAGGATCTCAAAGATCAATACCTCACTATTGAAAATCCTCTGGACCTTTGGAATGAGTTGAAAATAAGATATGACCACCATAGAACGGTGTTGTTACCAAAGGCCAATTTTGATTGGAGGAATTTGAGGTTCCAGGACTTCAAGTCCGTGGAAAAATATAACTCGGCCATGTTCAGAATTGTTTCTCAATTGAAATTGTGTGGTGAGAAGGTAACTGATAATGATATGCTGGAAAAGACTTTTTCCACCTTCCACACAAATAATGTATTGTTACAACAGCAATACCGTGAAAGAGGTTTTGAGACATACTCTAAGCTCATCTCATGTCTATTACTGGCCGAGCAGAAAAATACCTTACTCATGAGAAACAGTGAATTGAGACCTCCTGGATCAGCCCCACTTCCTGAAGCAAATGTGGCCACATATGCAAAGAAATAATCTGAGAAAGAAATTAACCACGTCCAAAGAGAGTATAGACAAAGTGGTCGTGGACGTGGGGGTAGATGGCAAGGACGTGGCTGTGGCCATTTTCATCCTTAAGGCCGAGGCCACGGGTTCCAAAACAACTTTAACCGCAGACGAGGTCGAGGTCGCGGATACCAAACTAATTCTGACCGTGGTATTTCTTCTCAACCACAAAACTCGACCGGAAAATCAGTATGCCATCGATGTGGAATGGACAATCATTGGGCTAAGACTTGTCGGACTCCCATGCATTTAGTTAACCTCTATCAAGAGAGACTTAAAGGGAAGAATCCAGAAACCCACATGATCCAACATGATAATGAAGGAGATTTTGATCATGAGCAAGATGATTTATTAACTTATGAAACCTCAGATTTACTTAAGTGACCAAGTTGATTTCGATTTTCTGTTTTGTTTTGACTTTGATTTTATTTCTGTTTTATGTTTGCTTTGCGATTTACATTTACGTTTTCCATTTTATGTTTTGGATTTATTTTATTGCTTTGAACTTAATGGAATAAAAGGGTGTTATTTTAAAAGTCTCTAAAGATGATATTGCGGGTATAGCCAACATGATTGAAGGCCACGGCCAAGCCCATATTTTACCTAAGGGCACGCATCTAGATATTTCTAAAGCGTTATATTCACCCAGCTCAAAGAGAAGCTTATTGAGTTTTAAAGACATTCGAATGAATGGTCTTCATGTTGAGACTATGAACGAAGGTAACAAAGAGTTCCTTCAGATATTTGAAATTGCCCAATGACATAAGAAAGTTCTAGAGACTATACCCGCCGTTTCTACGGGCCTTTATTGTGCTAAGATCAGTATGATAGAAGCAAATGCCACGGTAAACAAGGAGTTTACCGAGAATTTCACTTTTTGGCACAACCGGCTTGGCCATCCCGGTTCGAATATGATGCAAAAAAAATTGACAAGTACTAATGAGCACACATTGAAAGAAAGAAGAGTTATCCCAAAGAATCTCACGTGTGAAGCATGTTCACTAGGGAAACTCATTACTAGGCCGTCACCAGTTAAAGTAACTAAGGAGGCAATAAACATCCACGAGATGGTCACATGTCTGCCTATTATCAACTAGAAATTTAGCGTTTGCAAGATTACTTGCCCGGATAATACGGTTAAGGGCACACTTTCCAGATTTTCCTTTGAAAACTATACGCCTTGATAATGCTGGTGAATTCACGTCCAAAGCGTTTAATGATTATTGTATGTCCATGGGGGTAAGTGTTGAGTATTCTGTGGCACATGTACATACACAAAACGGTTTGGCAGAATCATTTATTAAACGCATACAATTAATAGCCAGACCGTTGCTTATGAGATCAAAACTCCCGGTCTCAGCTTGGGGACATGCAGTTTTACATGCAGCAGAGTTAATTCGCATCAGGCCATCTAGTGAAAATAAGTATTCCCCATCACAATTGATTACGGGTCAAGAGCCAGACATATCCCATCTTAAGACATTCGGATGTGCCGTTTATGTACCGATTGCACCACCACAGAGAACAAAGATGGGCCCTCAGAGGAGGATGGGGATATATGTTGGATATGATTCTCCCACTATAATTAAGTACCTTGAGCCAACCACGGGTGATCTATTTAAGGCCAGGTACGCGGATTGTCATTTTGATGAATCCGTCTATCCAACATTAGGAGGAGAAAATAGTAAGCTGGTAAAGGAAATTACATGGAATCAAACGTCCTTTAAAATGGCAAGATCCTCGGACTCAAGAATGTGAATTAGAAGTCCAAAAGATAATATATTTACAAAAGCTAGCTAATCAATTGCCAGATTCCTTTGCTGACCCGAAAAGAGTAACTAAGTCATATATACCAGCTGTTAATGCACCGATTCGTATTGATGTTCAAGAGGGACACAATCAAGTTGCTACAGAGTCCAAAGCGCGCTTAAAACGTGGCCGGCCAATAGGTTCCAAAGATAAGAACCCTCGGAAATTAAAAGGTGCTAAATCCGTGGTTAAGGAAACCGAGATCCATGGAACCCCAGATATAACTGAACCGATGGTACCAATCAATGAGGCTCGGGACGCCGAGCTTCATGGTCCTGAAGTTCCTGATAATAATGAGATCTCAATAAATTATATTATGTCTGGAATACAATGGAACAGAAAGTGTATAGAAATTGATGATATATTTGCACTTAAGGTAGCACTTGAACTTATGGATATAAGCGAGGATCTAGAACCCACGTCAATATATGAGTGCACTCAGAGTAAAGATTGGACTAAATAGAAAGAAGCTATAAACGTGGAGTTAAATTCATTAAGGAAAAGAGATGTGTTTGGTCCAATAGTCCGGACAACACATGATATTAAACCAGTTGGACATAAATGGGTCTTTGTGAAGAAAAGAAATGAACATGGTGAAATCGTGAGATATAAAGCACGGCTAGTTGCACAAGGATTCTCACAGAGACCAGGAATAGACTATGAGGAGACATACTCCCCTGTGGTGGATGCTACAACTTTTAGATTCTTAATAAGTCTGGCTATAAGAGAAAATTTGGATTTGCGGCTAATGGACGTAGTGACCGCATACTTATATGGTCCACTGGATAATGAGATATATATGAGAGTCCCAGAGGGTATTGAGCTCAAAGATAAGACAAGTTCCTGGGAACAACATTGCATAAAGTTGAATAAATCCCATTACGGTTTAAAACTGTGACGACCCGATTTTTTTTTTTTATTAAATAATTAAATAATTAACCCGAATTAATAATTCCATAATTATTAATTCTCAAAGATTAAATTCAACAACAATCATCAAATAGCAGAATTCACACAACTTAATTATTAAATAATAAATTCACAATATTATTATTTAAACATTTCTAGCAACCTACTAAAAATGCAAACACACAAACATTCCTAATCATCCTCCTCCTACGCCATGATTCCGCGATCACGCTTTCTTTACTAATTCCTGCAACACATAAAACAAATGAGTTGCATAAGTATTTCATAAATACTTAGTGAAACGGTCATCCCATCTACCTGGCTTCGAGATTGGGTAAATGGAACATCAAAACACATCACAGAAAACACCAAACGCATTGAACCCAAAAAGTCAACACAAAAGACAATACCAAAAAGTCAATGCAAAAAGTCAACCCCAAAAAGTCAATGCAAAAAGTCAACGCAAAGTCAACAACAATCCCCGATACATACGTTGATCTAAACACTAAAGGCACTCCAAACAAGCATTAATCGAACAACAAATCAACACCAAATTCACGATTTACACACACGCAAAAAGTCATCCCCAAAAAGTCAACCCCGAAAAGTCAACCCCGTAAAGTCAACGCAAAGTCAACAATAATCCCCGATACATACGTTGACCTAAACACTAAAAGCACTCCAAACAATCATTAATCGAACAACAAATCAACACCAAATTCACGATTCACACAAAAACCCATTTACCCGCAACTAACCATGATCACGTACTCACCTTTGCCTAAAAACGGATTTAATTCGGTTCGTACGGATGAATATCACGACGAACAGAAATACCCACGATCCTAAACGTTCTGATTTAATCAAAAATCACCAAGAACAACCGATTCATCAACAAGGTTTTCCTTAATCCGAAAAACGCTTTCTATAAAAACAGAACCGACGCGATTCACTAAAATCAACTCTGGGGACGGAGTTTACCTCCGATTAAACCGAACTCGGTGTCTATAGAAATTTAAGCCTCGGGGCTTTAAAATGATATCCAGATCGTCTCCTGGATCCTTACAGAACGACGGGAAAGAGGCCCGTAAGTTCGGTAATCGGAACTGGAAACAGAAACGACACGTTTTACTCAAAACAACACTGAGGTCGGAGTTTACCTCGGATTGTTGATCGGAAAACAGCTCTGGAAACAGGACTCACAGATGATTCCAACGAGCTATAGAACGTACACTGAGTCCCAACGGTTCGACGGGAATCCCTCCCCGAAGTGGACTGATCGCAACACGGAACTGCACAGACCTCCCATGTTCAAACGACCATAACTCAGCGAATACTCAACCAAAAGACAAACGGTTTTCCCCCACATCAAGAGCAGAGAAAGGATAACTTACCCTCAAAATTAGAGACCAAACCGAACAGAACTCCCCGGCCGATTGCCTCTCCCAAAACCGGACCTCTTCCTCCTCTCTCTCTTCTCCTCTCTTCTTTCTTCTTCTCCCCCTCTTTCTCACGTCTCTCTCTCAATTATTAAAACAGCACTTTTGACTCTGAAAAACATATGGCTGCCGATCAAAAAGAGGTGTTTTTAATAGAAGATGAAAGGGTATGAGAATTATTTAATTCCCAAGAGGCAACCCCTTTTTATTTAAAAATTCTTGTATTATTTTCCTTTGTATTTAATAATCTTTCTGATTAAAATACACCCACTAATTAGGAAAATAATACTCAACTCACAAAAATAAGCTCCTTTATACAACGGCACTTCACTCATTATATTTGCATCTTGCATAAAATAACACCATTTGTCGATCGACACGACCAAAAAGTCCAAACTGGATTTATTTATTTTTATTTTTGGTTCGCGGGTGTTACAAAAACAGTCAGGTCGAATGTGGTACAATAGACTAAGTGAGTACCTAGTGAAAGAGGGCTATAAGAATGACCCCATCAGTCCGTGTATCTTCATAAAGAAATTTGCTAAGGGGTTCGTGGTCATTGCTGTGTATGTGGACGACCTGAATATTATGGGGACCTCTAGGGAAATCACCCAAACAGTTGAATATCTCAAGAAAGGATTTGAGATGAAGGACTTAGGAAAAACAAAGTTCTGTTTGGGATTACAGCTTGAGTACATTAACAATGGAATCCTTGTGCATCAAATGGCATATACAGAAAAGGTACTCAAGCGATTTAACATGGACCAATCTCACCCATTATCTAGCCCCATGGTTGTGAGATTTCTTGATCTAAAGAAAGATCTGTTTGGTCCTAAGAGAGACGATGAAGACGTCCTTGGTCCCGAAGTGCCATATCTCAGTGCCATAGGAGCTTTAATGTATCTGGCGAGCCACACTAGGCCAGATATATGTTTTGCCGTGAATTTACTATACAGATTCAGCTCATGTCCGACCCAAAGGCACTGGGACGGGATTAAACATATTCTTCGTTACATACAAGGAACGAAAGACTTGGGTTTATTTTATACTAACCAATCCAAAGATGGTTTAATTGGTTTTGCTGATGCAGGTTATCTTTCGGATCCACACAGTGCTCGGTCTCAGACAGGTTATGTTTTTATTCATGATGTTTTATACTAACCATTTTATACGAGGACAACGCAGCATGCATAGCACAGCTAAAGGATGGATACATCAAAGGTGATAGGACGAAGCACATTTTGCCAAAGTTCTTCTTCACGTCTGGTTTGCAGAAAGCAGGAGAAATTCAAATGCAACAAGTACGGTCAAGTGAAAATTCGGCGGACCTATTCACCAAATCACTTCCAACCTCAACGTTCAAGAAGCTAACACATCGTGAGAAGTTTAGCTCGTTTGAGAGAACTTCAGTGAGGTTCAGAACTGGGGGAGTAATAAGTGTTGTACTCTTTTTCCTTCACCACGGTTTTGTCCCAATTGGGTTTTACTTGGTAAGGTTTTAATGAGGCAACATCCAAAGCGTATTATGAGCCCATTACGGTTATGACATCCAAGGGGGAGTGTTATGAATCATGGTGGATTATCATAACCAAGTTCTGGCCCATTACGGCCCATCACGGCCCGTGGACATTATGGCCCATATCCGGCCCATCTATACTTAGTCTTAGGAAGCTTTTATGTATTCTTTGTTGAACAAGGATTTCCTTATTATGTATTTCCTTTTCTCTTTAGGAAAAGGAAACTTCCTTTTCTCTCATGTATTGATCCCTATATAAAGGGCACTTGATTAATGAATAAGAAATAAGACACACAAAATTTCCCCTTCTCTTTCTCTTGATTCACAACACACATGCTTTAATTTTGTCTTTGGGGTTTATTAGTTTTCAATCGGGTTCATTTTTTTCTTTATGTAATAATTGGTTCTGACTTCCAAGAAATGTAAAACCAAGCAATGATTTTTTATCCAACACCATGTACGTAGATAATGACTGTGCATGGTTTTGAATTGATTTCTCTTTGTAACAATAACACATAACCATTCTATTTGTTTGTTAATTTGGCACCGATCAATATAAAAATATTTGTTATCATTAGCTTCTTAATGGTAACTCTAGTTAAAGATAACGTTCAGGGTCTCCGGCTAAAACTACTTTCGTGGGAGCCTTTCTTGTAACTTCGCGGGTTCAAGAATAGTGGGCGGAAGCGGCTATAATCCACTACTGAGCTCCCGTGCTGCGCGATTATGGAATTAATTGGTGTCTCGGTACCGTTTTTGTGCTTGTTTTCGGAGAAGCTGTAGGCGGTTCTCACGGCTCGTGGCAACTAGGATGAGGACTCCAGTATCCAAGAAACTGCGGCAAAGGCATGAATTTCCGTCCCCTGGGTCGGAATCGGTGTTTCTTCATATACGATCTTCCCGGTCGATTAATTGTGTCGAGCTTGATCATTTTTACTTTTCTCTTGATTGCCTTGTTTGCTAGCTGTCTTTTTTTTTTTTTTTTTTTTTTAGATTTTGGTCTTTCTGTTTCGATTCCTAATTTTCCGCTACTAGTATGAGACATACTTACATTCACCCCCTTACATTCACCTCCTCCTCTTCACCTCCTCTCTAAAAACCAATCAATGTGCCATGTCATATAAGTGATTAAAAAAAATTAATTAAAATAAGAAAAGAGGAATCGATTCACTTAACGCCGTTTAGCATAAAAAAATGATGAATTATCCTCTTTTTTTGTCTGAAAGTATTCCAAAACTGCTCCAGCATCTCCCTTCGCCATTTCCGCCATTCGCTTTCTGTATATATAATTGCGATAGTCTTTCTCCAGAAAACCCAGATTTGCTCGCCCCCCAACTTCTCTACTCATCATTTCAACGGTTGCTTTTGCCGAAATTCCCGACATCTCGGCATCATCAGCATGTTGTTTTTGAGAGGCAGAGACTATTCGATTGCCCTTCAACAAATGCTTCATAGGTGTCCTCACTAAATCATGGTTATGATTCGGATTGAAAGACACAATCTTAAATTTTTCGGTACTCTGGACGTAGCAAGTCATATGAGCATTACAACCACACCTTGTGATTGGTCTTGTAGATTTCTTGACGTTACGTTCCTGCCTAAACCCCTCTCTTTAGCATACATAACGAAGCCTTACTAGCTTACCTTTTTTTTCGGACCTCCGTTGTTTCCCGACGTCGAAACCCCGATTGCTTCCATACTTGCTGTAAGCTTTATATGCGGTCTCATCAGAACTAAACTCCATATCAATACAAAGTTCATCTTTCTTATCATTCTCATTGTTTGCTTCTAAAGCATCATCGACATCTTCCGTTTGAATAGAATCCTCTTTCTTAGCTATGTCGTCTTCTTCTTCGAATCCAGTGAGTGAAGCTTCGTCTTCACTAAGTGAATCATCTTCTTCCCCAGATAAAAAGTCAACTGAGTTTTCACTTAAGAAACTAGATCGAACTTCTTCATTGTCTTTGGCATCCATTGATGTAGTTTCAATGTTAATCTACACGTATAAATTAAAAAACGAGATTAATAAACAGCAATCTTGAGGAAACGATAAAGAAAAAAAATTTGAAAAACACAAAAGGATTTTCATCATACATCTATGTGATTAAATAAACAAATCAAATCTAAAGTCGTTGAAAAAAAAAAACAAATCTAACAAAGCAAAAATCAATTCGAATTTTTCCTCTGATTTGAATTAAAACTTTAAGGGATAATCCAAGACTTCAATCAAATTGATAAGCATGACAATATACGTTAAGATCGTTTTGTGTCTTTCATTATCCTATATGATCAAGCCATATAATACCGATTAAACTTCACTTTGTCTCAATGCAAACCCTTGATAGAGGATAAGAGAGAGTGTTGCAGCGTACCGTTGCTCGAACCCTCTAATTTACGCTAAGATGTGATCAAATTCAAGAGAATTCTGAAAAGAAGGGAGGTGAAAAGCTCGTATTACTCCTGTGTGTATAAAGACAGCAAAAACAACCTTATATACAAAAAGTTTCAGGTTACAACTACAAAGAGAATTAGGAAAACTAAGGTAAAAGAGGAAGTAGTACTTGACTAAAAAAAAGGAAATTTATAATGAACTTGTAGGAATTAGTTCGACAAAAAAAAAAGAGATAAACACAAAAACTTCTAACTTTTCTCCTGCTTTTCCAATCAATCAAACTCTTTGCTTTACAATTGCCTCCACTTAGCAACATTCTTGCTGATTCATCCTCTTGCTCCAGGAGCATGTAAATTGGTTTCACTCGATAAACAATAGTTTCGGATTGGTTTCCTCTTCCATTTTCTTTTGTGTAGTCCCTCTTTTCGCAAAAAGAATTCAAACCCATTAGCACATGCATACATGCAGGAATCCGAAGTATTAAGGATAAAGAAACGCATTAGCTCTTACTTTTTCCCTCTAATGAACTTAATCAAAGAAGCCCCAACCTGCAAACCAATCACACAGAGCCAGATAAAGTAGTTTAAGCAAGAAAGAGGCTACAAGGAAAAATCAAATCAAACTATAAAATCCCAAAGTTGCTACACTCAGCTTCTTAGCTTTTATTTGATTCAAGAAAATCCCAAAGTTGTAAGCAATTCTTAATATACACTTTAGTTGGTATCTTCAAGACTAAAGAGAAATCATTGATCACACCACAGTAAGTAAAAGAGAAAAATCAAAATTAGAGAAGCATTCCTCTCATGAATCTGAAACTTTGCAAGAACATATCCAAGGCATGATTTATGGTTCTCGGCAAAGAAGAGTCTCTAAGAGTCTCGACAAGCATTTCTCAAATCTAGCCAAATAAAACTTTAACTATTAAACTTGAATCTCCAGTGAAACCATTGAATCAACATAAGTAAAATTAAAATCAGAGAACTTTGTTTCAACTTATGAGTTTTACCTCCCGCTAGAATCAAACCCAAGCTTGGTCTCTGGAATCCATCTCTACTCTTCCGTTGGCTCGTCCTCCACAGAGTCCAGGTCCTCTCGGTCCACGTCTTTCGCCGCCACGATCCCCGAGCCCACGCCTAAAGCCACCCCGCTCGCCTCTGCAACGGTATGTCCAATCAAGAGAATCGCTAGAAGGGAAGAGACGACGGTAGCGGAATTTCGGATTTCTGGTCACGAATCTGGTGACGACGACGGGATTAGAGATATGCAGGGAGAGAGTCGTAATCGTTGCTGTTCTTCTTCGCCCGCGAGTGGATGAAAGAATAGAAAAAAAAAAATTGCTAAACGGCGTTAAGTGAATCGATTCCTCTTTTCTTATTTTAATTAATTTTTTTTTAATCACTTATATGACATGACACATTGATTGGTTTTTAGAAAGGAGGTGAAGAGGAGGAGGTGAATGCAAGGGGGTGAATGTAAGTATGTCTCAGTATTATATCCCTGTAACTTCCGTCAAAAATCGAAAATGGTGATAAAATCTTAACATTTTTACCAAAAAAAAAAAAAATTAACGCATATCATAATAATAAATGTGTTCTGTGGTAGGAGGAATCAATTACAATAAAAATAAAAAATAGTTTTGGACAATTTAATTAGAAAAGAATAAGAAGCTAATAATTATGGCACGTGTTGTGAAATTACTTAGTATTTCAAAGAAGGAAAATATATAATTTCCAATTAATAAAAAAAAAGGCTTTATTCGTATTTTGTAATTACGTAATTTAGCTAGTCTATACTCCTACAAGGTAGTCTAGAAATATCTACTAGTATAATCATTATAAATATTAAATATATTTCTCCTACAAGGTAGTCTAGAAAAAGTAGGGAATGATTATACTATACTACCAACTAGCCTAGGTTGTAGGAGAAATTTATTTAATATTTATAATGATAACAGCTTTTTGTTGAGATATATATACTCGTGCTACACACAACAATCCCGAAGCGTCGTGACTTTCCGAATATGTTCTCGAGTTATACGTCATTGGTGGACGTTTTTGTTCGTCTTGTATTTACACTCTTCATACTTTTCCTTGAGCAGGTATGTACCCAGCGGTCATGGAAACGACCTTATGGTGTGGGTTTACTGGTAGGTGGATTGGATGAGTCTGGAGCTCACCTCTACTACAACTGCCCAAGCGGAAACTACTTTGAATACCAAGCATTTGCTATTGGTTCTCGTTCACAAGCTGCGAAAACTTATCTTGAACGCAGATTCGAGGGCTTCCAGGAATCATCAAGAGAAGATCTGATTAAAGATGCTATTTTGGCTGTAAGAGAAACTTTGCAAGGGGAAACATTGAAGAGTTCGCTATGCACGGTTTCTGTTCTAGGAGTCGGTGAACCTTTCCATTTCTTGGACCAGGAAACCATTCAGAACGTGATCGACACATTTGAGAAGGTTCCAGAGCAAGACGAGGAAGCTGCTCAGGGTGAGGCCGAGGCTGCGGCTGCGGCTGGTGCTCCACCTGCAGAACAAGGTGGTTCAGGTGATCAAGATGTTGCACCAATGGAAATGTGAGCAGTTGAGAAAATGTTTAACGTTGGATTTACAAATCATTTGGCATATAAACTCAACATGTTGGGTTACTACTTTCTCATGTTTAGCTCTTTTGGGGTCTTTTAAGTTCCAAAATATTCATCTTTCAGTTAAAAAACTCAGTCATGTCCCAAGTATTTGGTTCTTACTTTTTTCTCTAATCTCGGTGAGTAGAAATGTAGCCTAACACTGTGGAAGAAAGAAAGTAACACTGAGGAATACTTTTGTCATTCAAACTTGAAATTGGTCACCTAAGGCATCAAATCTTATTAGCCCCCTGTGCTCTAGACCATTCGGAATCGATCTAGAAGGCAGGTTTAGTATCAATCTTGTTAGAGTATAACAAATGGGCCTTTAATTTGCCTCTTATACTGAAAAATTCAATCTTGTTACAGTATGACAAATGGGCCTTTAATTTGCCTCTTATACTGAAAAATTCAAATATTTCAAATCTTGGTTGAAAAAACAAGCGGGAGTATATTTCACATTTGATATCGACCGTAGACGTGTCAGTAGTAACTACCGGAGCTTGCTTCTTCGTTCCCTCCCTCAAGGAACATTACTATGAAGCTGGAACCTGAAAGCAGAACTAGCAAGGGGTCTGAAAGGGGCTGCCTTAGGCTGCTATGTCGAGTCTTGCCGCAGGAGCTATCGCGTTCCATGTGCACGGGAGATTTCCAGATGCCTTACGTATCTGCATTACGTTTCACAATAATTACGGCAAGCAAATCAGTAATTACAGATTTCAGAATAGCTTTGGATGGAAGAGGAGAGTGAAACCTATAAGAGCGATGAAGCATACATTAGAAAGATAACAAGCAGTGTTCCAGTAGCAAATATTATATAGGCCTTTAGCAGTTTTGCAACAATATTATTTGAAGCACTTGACTTCTGAGCTTACCGTCTCATCCCCAGTTATAGGTACAGGATTCCCATCAACCACGGTTCCAGACCTGCAGATATTGCAGCAAGATTTGAGCTAGTCTATGGTTTCTTAAGCAAAAAAATAGAGATGAATACTGCTCCTAATTCAGAACTGGGTTAATCTTGTTTATATTTTATATTTGATTCATTTCTCATACACCTCTTTCCAATTTTAGCCACTGATCATCCACTAAGCTTAAAAGAAAATTAGAGGAAAAGAAAACTACTGAAATCTTAGTATTATCTAGCAATGGCTGATATTAACCAATATACTGATGATATAGAAAACCTTGCATTCCTGTTTTACTTGCTGCCATTGCGGAAATTTACCTTGATACGAGGGAACCTTCAGTTTCGTAAATGATATCCCGTCATGATCCAATTATCAGGATAAGGTTTGCCACTCGGAGCAAAGTAATAACCAACCTACATCATCATGTATTTAGTATCTTAAAAGCATAAGATGAAAAGGAGAAGATAGAGCACAAATAAAAAAGATATTGCAAAACCAACAAAAACGGGGAATACAAACAACGTCATTTGAAGAATGCAGTCATACCTCTGTCTTTAAATGAGCACCATATATGCAAACTACATTTTTTATTGGTGGTCTCTCCCAAGGAGCCAGAGGATTCATAACAGGGTCATCAAGATTCTCCCAAGGAGCTTCTTATATATAATTTTTATTTGAAGACTCACAAAGATTTGCAAATAAACTTGACATGTAGTCCGTGCCAGATTCTAAAATATATTGAAAAAGCATTCGTTTGCATTCATAGCAAGCACCGTTGATAGTCAAAACCAAGATTTCTGATTACAGTTTTCTCTTATATTAAGAAAGACAAAGCACATGTACCATTGATATAGAGATTTAAACAAACAAAACTTCGAAGTACAAGGAGCCAGCAATTGATGATTCTTGAGAAATATTGCTGATCACAGAAAAAGGCACTTACTTCTTTAACTGGTGTAACACCCTCTTGCTATCTGGGTCATAGTCTCAATTGCTTTGAAAAGAGTCCCATCTGCTATTTCACGAGCTGTGAAAGACAATAGAGCGGGTAGACCACATTCAATGCTGCTGGTCATGTTGGCTAGAGCTGTCTCTGTAACTGATGGATATGCATCAAAGCCTAATTTTTTTTTTTTTTTTTTTTTTTGGTGTTGAGAAAATCAAACGAGATATGAAAATGATTCAGTTACAGATGCATATTCCAAGTCTTACCGTTAGTGGAAGGAATTTCCATGTTGATGATGTTCGTCGGCCAGCCAGGATATTTCGATTGATATTCCTCGTTCGCACAGTGGTATACGCGCTTATCTTTCTTTGCAACACCACCAGAAAAATGCGTCCAGAACGTGTTATCATCACCATTGCAGTTCTTTGAAAATGGCATGAACCACAATGAAGAAGGGAATGAATTGGACAACAGTCGAGCAGTTCCCTGAAGTCTTGCCAACAAAAAAACATGAGAAGCGCAAGTCAATATATGACATAATTTTAATAAACAAAATCACAGCCTACCAAACTGAAAAGATGCCAGCAAAAGCTTCTTCTCAACAAAAGTAACACTTTCAAAGGAAAATAACTTCTTGGCACTAAAGAGAAGTCAGAAATAGGAAGGCCAAACCTTACACCAGAGAGAGTAGATTTGATTGCCTCAACTGAAACAAGAAGGGGAGCTCCTACAACAAGTCAGGTATTGAGCTCAATCCAGTTTGTTAAAACATAATTCTCCAGTTTAAATGAAAGTAAAATGGCAACTTAACAATAACTGGCCAGCACCAACAGCGAAACAAGCATGGATATGCTGATCAAGCCACTCCAAGTAATGTTTTGGTGCAATTTCTAGCCTCAGCCATTCCAGAAAATATCTGAAGACATTATTACCCATAGAATGGGCAAAAACTAGAGAAGGACAACCACAGAGTTTTAAAGGGAGTTTCAAAGGTCAACCTGTAAAAAAGGGTTGTTTGCTTATCTTACAGATTAATGAAAACGAGAGAAAAAAGGCATAAGCCTGGCGAGGACTAACTTGAGCTTGTGAGAGTAAAGGTCACGCTCTTCCAATTTGGATGGTGACAATCTCCAATCATACGGGACAGCGACAATAGCATTACTCAGGATGATCTGTTTGATTATAAGGATCTAGCACCATACACTTAAACCAGCAATTCACAGCAGAGAGAAGCTGCAAAATCAGCCACCAGGTCTATCAGTAACTACAGAAATCACATTGCAAAGGAAGAACATCCAAAAAACGAAGACTAATTTCACATTATTCGCGCTATGAACAAAAAACTATGAGAAACACTCGCAGATTCAGCATCTAATTTCTATTTATGAATCAATGAGAGATAACAAGAGATGCTTCATTGCAATATTTCGCTTGAAATTAGTCAAGTAGGAACTCGATCGAAAGAACAGGGAAACGAAGATCAACGTACCTTAGTGGTGTCTAGCCGAACGAGGTCGAGCGGATTAAAGTCCAACGGAGAGTAAGGAAGCATTGACCACGCTCGCAACTGCGTCGACGCAAATCCCGGAATGATTATACCCTACAGCTTCGAGCAATCGCCGTGAAACTCGGTCTCATCCGCCACCGCAAAGCAATAAATAACGTGAAGGAAGCAGTTACCGATTTCAAATCCGGTACCATCGCTCCGTCGTCTCTATCTATTACGTCTCGCCAGAGAGAGAGAGAGAGTTGGGACATTGGAGGTGGAATTGAAAAATTATTGGAAGAGCATCCTGATGATTTGATATCGCCGTCGTGACAAATAAATGGGCTTTATCGGGCCTTTGAACCTCAAAAATTCAAAATATTTCAAATTTGCGTTTGATATTTTTTTCTCCTGCCTAATCAAATAATCTGTATTTCCCCGCCATTTGATATCGACCGTACACGTGTCCCTAAATACCAATCGCACGGAGACGAAACGAGCAAAAAGCCTCTCTTTTCTCTTCGGCTTCCTTCCTGAGCTTTCATCGTCGTTTTAGATCTGGTGTCGTACTCTAATGGCGGATTTTACCAGCATGCTGATGAATCCATGGGTTCTTCATCTCCAGAAGCTCGGGCTCGAACTCAAATGCCCCCTATGGTTAGTCTATAGCTTCCTAGTTTTACTTTTTTTTTAGAGCAATCGTTCGATAGTTAATTCAACTTTCACGGTGTTGTTGGAATCGTAACAATGGATTACGTATTTGCAGCTTGAAATCGCTTAATCGACCTGTGTGCTGCTTCCTTGTGATCACGTCTTCTGCGAGTGAGATTAACTAATTCCCCTGTTACTATTTTACCTTTCATTACATATTTGATTTCAAATTGACTCTTATTTACTGTGGAAATTATTTGGCAGTTCATGTATACATAAATCGTTGCAAGTTGAATCACGCGGTCCTGTATGCAAATCTAAACATCCCAAAAAGGGTAAGTTCCATTAAGACATGTTCCATTGTACCTTTTTGTTGAAGATTCGTGTTAAATTCTGAATGTAATGAGAAATCTTCATTTCATGCAGCTCTTAGTGTTCATCTCCCTCAATTACAGATTCCGAATGATTGCAACTACAAGAAGGATGCATTCAACAATCCAAACAGCCAAAATGACGGTGGATCAGAAGAAAGCAATGCCAGACCTAAGCATTGGCCCTCGATCATGCCCCAATATATGAGTTTGAATCAGAGAATGAAGCTAGCAATCGTGTCAGAGCTTATAATTGATTCATAAAGGCGATTTTTTTCTGATACTTTTCTTAGCCTCTTGTTTGAGCCCTTTTTTCTTGCTGCAGACACCGGAAAGTCATACAGGAAAGCTTCAAAAAGTCATCCTCGATTGGTTGGATCATTATTTTGTTTGGCCACTCCAGGGGAAGGCCAGTGGTCGGAGATGACATCTTCCGCTCCAATGTCATCCATGTCCATAGCATATGTATCGAATGGTATACAAAATAAAACCCAAAACTTCTACAGTTGCTCGTATTTGTTTCTGCAAGTCCATGTGTATACAATCTGTGGCTAGAGTGTTAAAACCCTTTTGAATGATAAAAGAAAGTATTAAAAGCATCTGGAATGATTGTTCAGGGCACCACAAGTTTACTATGAAGCCGGCACAGTGAAGAACCTGAAAGCAGAACTAGCAAGGGGTCTGAAAAGGGGCTTGCCGCAGGAGCTATCGTGTTCCATGTGCACGGGAGATTTCCAGATCCGTTGTATGTTTTGCCATATTCTTTACAGTTAGTAATAACTTACCAAAGTTCCAATTGTAATGTGAGACTGTTTTCTTGATCTTAACAGGAAGACTTTCTTCTGCTCATTCTTCAGTACCAGAAGTCTGGACCTCGTCAACCTACAAAAAAGGTATTGAATCTTTTTTCAGCATATAATCGTTAGACTTACACAGTATGACTTCATTCTTCAAACTGATACTAACTTAACAATTCCATTACTTTCCCCCTCTCAGAAGTACTGATGAGCTTCGTTCTCTAGAAACAAAACCTGGCTATTACAAAAGACCTTGCTTTCTGTGGATCAGCACTCTCTCAGAGTGACAAGGTCAGTACTAATTTGAGATTTGTTTCTACGGGTGAAAGCAAGCCTTGAAGCTTCTCAACCTGTTGATGAAGAACCATTTGAGATTCATATCAACACTCAAGGATGTCAAGATGGACAAAAAAACCGCAAGACTCAGAGCAGCAACTAATGTAAGTATACAAATTTCCTTGCGAATTTTCTTTGAATTCCTAACTACATCTTTTAGTTTTTGTAGTGGTTAATTGCTTGATTACGCTAAATAAGTTCTTTGTTATGCATAGAAAATTACTGTGGTATCTGCAAAACCTGATCATCTGAGAGTTAGAGTCCCCACGGACGGCTGAGGAAATCCCAAAAGCTTATGTGTTTCCAGTTCCTGAGATTTTGTGAGCGTGGTTGATTTTTTTGGTTTCTACTTTTTCCTCTAGATTGTGCTAACAAGTGTTGATTCTCTCAGTGTAGACGCTGAAGAGAAATGCAGTCCAAGCCCTACTAAGAAGAGAGTCACTATCGTTCTTTTGGAAGAGAAGAAAGATAAAGAGGTCAGTCAAATCGAAAGAGAGGTCACTGAAGTCAAGCAAGAATGGTTCAGATCTTGTTAGGTTGCCTCAAGCTCCTCAGGGTCGTAAAAGGGTTATAAGCAGCCATGGCGATAGACCCATACTGTGCGCATCGACATTGGATGGTGGCCCTGCATCTTCTTTCAAGGGAATACCAAGTACAGAGAGGTGCATCTAAACCAGAAAAACCAACCTACGAGACAGTACAATGTCTAATACTGATTCCATCGTGCTTTCAAAACCAGTTGTAAATCGATACACTCAGACTCCACAAGGTTTTGTGGTAAATACATGGAAAAAAAGGAATATCATCAAGGTTTTGGTAAACATTCTGAGGGAAACTAAACATTGTATCCATCACAAAACGAGCACTAAAGTGGCGAAAATCCAAAAAAATTAACAAACAAAATTCAAAGATATCAAAAGATCCTCCATTTACCTAACTTGTTCATGTTAAGCTACTCTGTTCTTGGCTCTGTAACTGTTGATTTCTCTTATCCTATGAGAATTCAAGAGAGTCACCAATTTTCAAGCTTCTAACTCATAGTAATTAGATTCATACTACATTGCAAAGGAAGGCCAAAAGGTAGGCCAAAAAATGACGTGGCCATAGTGTGGGAAACGATTGGAAACAAAATTAGGGAATCATATATACCTACTGTCAGACACTAGGTAGTCTAGGTTGGAGAATTAGTAGTATTTAATATATAATGACAAGTGAAGTTTTCTTTACGTATCAATAATACAAACAAGTAAGGCTGTTTTACTCTACTCGTGTTTTGTTGCATAAGAAGTTGCACCACCTACTATCCACAACAACTAATCCTGACCGTTCACTCAACTAATCTTAGATCCAACGGTGTATATCAGCTTATCGCATTTGTCTCCTTCCATCTCTATATAAAGTAGATAAACCAAATAATTAATCCTAAGAGAGATACTTAAACGGGAAAAATAATGGCGTCGTCGTGGATAAAAGCGATTCTAATCTCCACTGGCTTCGTGGCATCTAAACGTTCCGGCAACAGTTGATTTCTCTCAAGCTCCGTTCCTTTTGAGCTCCTCTTTCTCTCTTTGGTTAAAGTTTTTGTTTTCTGTGAAATCAAATGTCTATGATAAAGAGACACGAGGAGTGTGAGAAAAAAGAAAAGAGAAGTAATGTGACCTGAACGAGGATTTCGATATGTACTGGAGCAGCATATCAGCAGATGTGTTCCTCAATCTACAACTTTGTCCTAAGTGAACATCTCCCAAACTGTATCTGCATTCGCTTTCACAATAATTTAGCAACCAAGTCAGTAATTAGAGATTTTTCAGAATAACAGAATGGATATTTTGGATGCGAAGAGGAAGAGTGAAACCTGTTTTCACAGTATTCTTGCCACGCACAACAGGCTTTCCAGTAATCCCAGTAGCAATCCGCATCTCTAAGTGGCCCGCGCTTGGCTGTGACACGGAATCAATATTTACACCCAAAAACCATAAGATGAAAGGGAGAAGATAAGAGCACAAAAAAAAAAAAAAAATGGAATCAATATCCAACCACCAGAATGAGGTTTGCCACTCGGAGCAAAGTATATAACCAACCTATTACAGCGTCATACATTTAGTATCTTCAACACTTAAAGCATAAGATGAAAGGGAGAAGATAAGAGCACAAACAAAATTAAATGAGCACCATTTATGCAAAATACATTTTTTATAGGTGGTCTCTCCCAAGGAGTCAGAGGATTCATATAGTTGGCTTGTTATATATACTTTTTATTTGAAGACTGTCAGAGATTTGCAAATAAACTTGACATGTAGTCCGTGCCAGATTCTAACTAAATTACACAAAGGACAAAATGTGAAAACCAATATACTGAAACAACCTAAGTTTGCATCATATCTGCAAGCACCGTTGATAGTCAAAACCAAGATTTCTGATTACAATTGTCTCTTATATTAAGAAAGACAAAGCACATGTACAGTTGATATAGAGATTTAAACAAACAAAACTTGGAAGTTCAAGTTGCCAGCAATTGATGACTGATGAGAAATATTGCTGATCACAGAAAAAGGTACTTACTTCTTCAACTGGTGTAACACACTTTTGCTATCTAGGTCATAGTCTTCCACTGCCTTGAAAAGAGTCCCATCTGCTATTTCACGAGCTGTGAAAGACAATAGAGCGGGTAGACCACATTCAATGCTGCTGGTCATGTTGGATAGAGCTGTCTCTGTAACTGATGGATATGCATCAAAGCCTAATTCCTTTTGGTGTTGCGAAAACCAAACGAGATATGAAAATGATTCAGTTAGAGAAGCATATTCCAAGTCTTACCGTTAGGGGAAGGAATTTCAATGTTGATGATGTTCGTCGGCCAGCCAGGATATTTCGATTGATATTCCTCGTCCGCACAGTGGTATACGCGCTTATCTTTCTTTGCTGCAGCACCACCAGAAAAATGCGTCTGAAATGTGTTATCACCCTTGCAATTCTTTGAAAAAGGCATAAGCCACAACGAAGAAGGCAATGAATTGGACAACAATCGAGCTGTTCCCTAAAGCATTGGCAACAAAAAGCATGAGAAGCGCATGTCAATATATGAAATAACTTTAATAAACAAAATTCCAGCCGATTGAAATGAAAAGATCTCAGTAGAAGCTTCTTCTCAACTAGAAATCTACCACAGTAAAGTGAAAGTTTTATGTGTGGACATGTTGCAGTTTGGTTGTATTAGGACAGACATATTAGGTGTTTCGATAACTAGCCAATTTAAGATTTACAGATACCATATCCAGTACAACAGCTTGATTAACAAAAGCAAGTAACACTTTCAAAGGAAAAATCAATGGAATTATGAGACCTGGTGGATATTTTACTACTTGGTGCTCAAAAAAATTCATAGGTAACCTCAGAAATAGGAAGGCCAAACGTAGTCAAAGGTCAATCTGCAAAGAAGCTTATCTTGAGCTTGTGAGAGTAAAGGTCACGCTCTTCCAATTTGGATTGTGACAATCTCAAATCATACGGAACAGCGGCAATAGCTATGCCAAACTCAAGACACCACTTAAGCCACTCTTTCCAGACAGCAGACAGAGGACCTGAAGTTCAAACCAAGATTATTTTAATTAACAAAAAGAGTTCAAATTCTAGAAAACTCTAACAAAGAAAGAAAAATGTCAGAATTACCTGTCATGTAACCTGGATCCAATTCTGTGACTTACACTCAGGATGATCCGTTTGATTATAAGGATCTAGTACCATACACTTATACCAGCAATTGACAGCAGAGAGAAGCTGTAAAAAGCATCCACTACATAAATCACAATGCACAGGAAGAACATCCAAAAAACAAAGACTAATTTTACATTCTTCGCGCTATTAACAAAAACCGATGAAAAAAACTCGCAGATTCAGCCATTTTCGTAGCCTCTAATTTCTTTTCAGAGGCGTCAATGTTGACAAAATCATGAAGAGATAACAGAGATGCTTCATTGCAATATTTCGTTTGGAATTAGTCAAGAAGAAACTCGATCGGAAAGCGAGAAACCAAAACAGCGGAAACGAAGATCACGTACCTTAGTGATGTCTAGCCATACGAGGTCGAGCGGATTGAAGCCCAACGGAGAGTATGGACAGTCAAACATCGACCACGCTCGCAACTGCGTCGACGCAAATCCCGGAATGATTATACCCGACAGCTTCGAGTAATCGCCGTGAAACTCGGTCTCATCCACCACCGCAAAGCAGAAAAATAACGGCGAATACGGTGAAGGAAGCCGTTACCGATTTCAAATCCACCACCCTTCTTCGTTGTCTCATTTCATCGCCAGAGTATAGGAGGAAAAGTGAGAGAGAGGAGAGTAGGTGTGTTGTTGGGACCGCGTTGAAAAGTTATTGGAAGCGTCCTCACTTTCCGAATATGCCCCTATGCTCTCTATACCATTCCGAGTCATCTAGAAGGTAAGTTCCGAGCAATCTTGTTATAACAATTGGGCTTTATTGGGCCTTCTTTTCAGCCTCTAACACTGAAAATTTCAAAATATTTCAAATTTTCGTTGAAAAGCAAGCGGGAGTTTTTTTTTTTTTTTTTTTTTACATCTGAATTTCACTTATATATACCATGACTTTCAAAGATCACCACATGCAACCAAAGCACTCATCAACAAGAAGAGGCACGAGCCCAAGACATGGAAACAACCGGGTCTAAACAAACCCTTCCAACAACTATTTACACCCAAAAAAAAAAAAAAAAAAAAACCAAGCGGGAGTTTAATTCACTTTTTTTTTGTTTCGTTGAAAATCTGTATCTAACAATCATTTGATATTGACCGTACACGTGTCGCTAAAGTAAATAAGTGTGTTTCTTTCATTCTCTTCGGTTTCAAGAGCTTTCATCGTCGTCTAGATCTGGTCTCATGCATTAATGAACGATTTTACCACAATGTTGATGAGTTCTTCTTCACCTCCAGAGCTTCTCTTTTGTAGAGCAGTCCGAATTTTTTTCTTTTAATTTAGTTCGATGATTAATTACTGATCATGGAATCGAGGCATTTATCTTCACAATTCGTGTTAGAATCTACTATCAGATATTATAGTTTGGTTTAGAGAAAACCGGTTTGTACCGGATAGGTTATGTTGTATATAAAGACATTGTAAAGCATTATTTACATTTAACAGAAACAGATTACAATTTCCAAATCCCTTTCTCTCTCGATCTTCTTCTTCGAGTGAGTGAGATTGTTTATGTTCAACATCGAAATCTCAATCACTAATAGAATCTTGACTGTAGTTACTCATGTACAGCTCGGAGAAATCTTCAATTCATGGAGGGTGTTATAAGCATATATACAAAAGCTTGAATGCAGCTGTTAGTGTTCATCTCCCACCATTACATATTCCGAATGATTGCAACTACAAGAAGGATACATTGAACAATTCAAAACAGCCAAAAAGATAAGTGACAAGACAAAGAAAGGACAGAAATTGATAAGGGGCAAACTCTATGAAAAAGGGTTCACATCTCTTGGTCCAGTTGATGGTCCAGAGAGAAGCTGTGTCGACATTGTAACAAGCATGAAGTTCAGAAGTTCCTGATGTAGAACCTACGAGTTGAGACTTGCCAAATAAATGATGCAAATCAGGAGACTGGAACATTTAACACTGATACTTATACGGAAGAACAAATTATAGAATAAGCATGGCTTACCTCACTTCAGTTGATCCAACGAAGCTCAGCACACTATGCATGACAAAATTCTGGATGTCTTGATCTGCCATTAATACAATCTTTATAAGCCAACTCAAGCCAGATTAGAATTACCTTTAACGCTGAAATTTAAGTTGGAACGAGAATAGAGAGCCACATTACCCATCATCACAAAGCCATGTGGAACTGGCTCACTTTCGTCCAGAGAGAGATGCAACTCCTCGAGGCTGTCACTTTTTCCATTCTCGATCAAATGCTTCAAAAACACTGACAAAGTATAGGTTGCTTTAACAGCTTTCTTACAGATACAAGACTCAGAATCAGAAGCTTGGAGAAGCTCTTGCAAACACCATGATAGATGAATCAATAGCATAGCCATTGCTTTGTGCTGCAAAAAGCCAAAAAACAAATCATCAATCAAAGTATCCTCTTACTTTCACTAGGTCGTCTCTACAAACAAATTTCGCTTGCCCATAGAGTGAATTCAACAATAAATCCTTCATAATCCTAACGCATATACAGAATCACACTCAAGCATCCAATAATCAGTTAAATAGGAACCATAATGAGAATGATACTATACAAAAACAGAGAGAAAATATGCAAAATCATGAAAAGACGTGGAAATAATTGCATACTTTCGAGAAAGCATGTAGAAAAGGCTGACAAGCCTCTGTGAGGCATATGCGCTTAAATGATGGGCATGAGCTGCCATGTTAGCCAAGGTAGCAAGACAAGTAGTCTGCAGATACACATCCTGCAACACACCAAGATACAAAATTTGTCACAAAAGTTCATTCTACTCTATATAAACCACAATCCTTTCCCCCCCCCCCCCAACTAAATGGCCTTTTATATATAAGAAAGGAACAACACTACCAAGCCTAAACGGAAAGAGATCTATATCTTAAGGGTCCAATGTCTGATATATCTCCAAATAAGTTGCAGTTTCCAATATCTTTTCTATCGTCAGAAGAATTTGATATTTGGCCAAGGAGTTAACTTGACATCACTTTTATATAGATTATGATACAGGAACAGGATACATCTCTATGAAACCAAAAACAAGCTACTGAAGAGAAAAAAGCTTAATCAAATAAAACTTACATGCCAAGAGTATCAAATAACGAAGCAAATGGTATACGAACATGTGGACCTGGGTGGGCATTTCCTTCCACATCGGAACAATCAACTGCAATCAGGGTAACAGTTTAGATATACACATAGGATTCACCCTCTCAGAAAGATGAAGGAAAAAAAAACAAATCTCACATTCGACATCTCTAGCATTTGCTAGAGCCTTGCTAAAAGTATTGCCAGAGGAAAATGCATGCACTTTAGAAACTGATTCTGAAGCAGCACTGCATCACTTTTATCCGTCATAGACTCATCACTCATGATAGACTTGTGGTAGTTAGTGAGGATAAGCAAAACATGAAGGCTGCACTCCGCTAGTGGACTTTTTGATCCATCACCACTGTTATTTACAAGATAGTTTAAAGGCAAGAGCACGTATGTCGCTGCATATGCAAAATTTTTCATGAAAACAGGGAATGATTCGCAAAGCCAAGTAGGAAAACAAAATGCAATGGAAAGGCAATAGCAAAAAGGTCAACATGGAGAAGTTAGTGTATGAAGTAATATGAACACCTACCAGCTGCAGAACCAACTCTTTCCAAAATTCCCTGCGAATCTCCACCAGAATACAAATAGGCTTTGCATTTGGAGGAATATGGTGTCGGGAAATATAATTAAGTAGGAATCTTCTGACCGCCAGACAAACTAGAGACTTTTCCTGAAAATTGTTGAAGCAAAGGAAAGGGCGGAAACTGATTAAGGGGGAAAAATCTATGCAAAGATAGGGAAAAAAACTATTAAATTTGTTACCTGAGCCATAGCTGCATCAATAAAAGGGTTTGCATCTCTTGTGTCGACATTGTAACAAGCATGAAGTTCAGAAGTTCCTGATGTAGAAAATACGAGTTGGGACTTGCCAAATAAATGATGCAAATCAGAAGAATTGAAAATTTGATACTGAAACTTATAAGGATGAACAAAATATAGAATAAGCATGGGGTACCTCACTTCAGTTGATCCACTGAAGCTCAGAACACTATGCATGACGAAATTCTGGATGTCTTGATCTGCCATTAATACACTCTTAATAAGCCAACTCAAGCGAGATATGAATAACCTTAGCGCTGGAAATAAGTTAGAACGAGTAGAGAGCTACATTACCCATCACAAAGCCATGTGGAACTGGCCTCACTTTCGTCCAGAGAGAGATGCAACTCCTCGAGGCTGTCACTTTTTCCATTCTCGATCAAATGCTTCAAAAACACTGACGAAGTATAGGTTGCTTTAAAAGCTTTCTTATAGATACAAGACTCAGAATCAGAAGCTTGGAGAAGCTCTTGCAAACACCATGATAGATGAATCAAGCATTGCTTTGTGCTGCAAAAAGCCAACAAACAAATCATCAATCAAAGTATCCTCTTACTTTCACTAGGTCGTCTCTACAAACAAATTTCGCTTGCCCATAGAGTGAATTCAACAATAAATCCTTCATAATCCTAACCCATATACAGAATCAGACTCAAGCATCCAATAATTGGACAAGAAATTCAATTATTGGATGCTTGAGTGTGAAGGCGCACCTCCCAAAAAGACAATGAAGAAGAAGCTAAGATGTCAATAAGATCATTCATTCACCTATAACTTAGTGCGAGAAAAAGCTACGTTCTCGATAGTTAGGCAGTGAGAAACCAGAAATTACCAAACAAAATTCAAATTGCTGCTCTCTCTCCATCGCAATGATCAAAGGTACGACGAGGATCATAAACGTTGTTCCGGCGATCCACGCAGCTTTGCCGTCTCTTGTTTCATTTTTTCTATAAACATAAAATGAACAAAAACCGATATGAATAGAAAACATCAAACATACAATGTTATTATCTAAATCTTTTTCTTTGTGATCAACAATTCTATAAATAAAAGTATAGGAACACAACTGAGAACACAAACAAAGATAAACCAACAACATACGTAATTAGTTTCCGATTAAATGAATTCTTGAATCGGATCAAACGAATAGATCCTTAACTCACCGATACAATTTGACAGCATAAAACACAACAACTCTAACCTAAAGAACTATTGTCGAAGAAATCAGAAACGGAAACGGGAGATACATTGTTGTACCTCTTAATCCAAATTTTTGCGGAGGAAAAAGGAGAAAAGAGCAAAACAGAGGAGAGTCAATAGAGATGTATGGTAGACTGATTATGTATAGTTTAGTAGGGAATGCATGTATAACAACGGAGACTAGGCGCATATCTACGGTTTTATTTGTTTCCGATTAAGCTAAAGAAACTTAGTATTTCCTTAAATCTAGGAAGACTTGAAAAAATCATATAAGATGAGTTGAGTAAGATAGGCCAGATGAATCGTTCCCAATCGTTCCATAACATTCATCTCTCTCTCTCTCTCTCTCTCTCTCTCTCTCTCTCTCTCTCTCTCTCTCTCTCTCTCTCTCTCATTTAACAGTGTCACACAATTGTGTTTCTCAACACAAAATTAATATGTATGACTTTTTTAAAGTTCAATATGTATACCTTGGCGTTAACAAATTAAAAAAAAATTTATAATAAATTGATTGCTTAATACATGTGAAAATGAAACTTGTACAGCTTTTGATCTTATCCCTAAAATGGAAGAACAAAACTGATTGAGAGTGAGACTAACGGAGATAGCGATATCGATAGCTTCCTTCTCTTTCCTCCGTTCACGCTCTTCTTCCTCCTCTCGTTATTGTTTGAAATCAATCTCGGAAGCATGCAAAGAAATCTAACTCCGAAGCTTTTTTCCTCCATAGCTCAGACATCGAAGGTTCGTAATGCACCTTCCACAAACATTTGAAGAAACTTACTGTGTTTTTGTGAATCTAACAACTGGAATTTCTTCACTAACTTGATTTTGGTTTGGAATTTGATTTGTTTGATTGGATTGTATTATATTTTTCGTCAATATATTTTTCATAATTTTTATTAAGAACTCCTAATAGGGTTGTACCATTGGAAGAGAATACAAATAAAAACTCTTCTAGGAGTTCTTATGAATTGATGATGAAAAATTTGGTAAGAACCCTATGAAGAGTTTCACCATTGAACATGAGAATCAATTTGGGAAATGTTTTTGTTTCTTTTACAACCAAAATGGGAAATAGAGAATTAAAAAATTAACAAATTTATTATATATTTTTCTACAACAATTATACGAATTAAGCGGTTATGCAATTTTTGAAAACATTTTTTATTTGTTAGTCTATTCTATATGTATTATGGGGTTGTGTAGTTTTTTCTTAGCCAGTAAAAAGTAATATAAAGAAATGACCAATAAATTGTAGAAAGTTTATAAGCTTTTTAAGAGTTTATATATGATTAGTTCTTAAGATTTCACACAAGAGTTAGTATTATAAACTCTATAAATAACATCATCATAAACACCATACAAGATTGAATAACACAAATATTACATAATATTATGAACAGTATTGATTTACGCTTTACAATTGCAGCATATAAAACATTTTTCAGTTTAACATACACATCATTCAGTTCTAATAATAGATGTTTGGGAAAATTCACAAATATAGGTTATTATATTTTATTTTATTTCTTATCAATTATTGTGAAAATAAATGAAAACTAATATTTAATAATAAAAGAAGGGTATATTAGGAGTTAATTTTTTGAAACATATATATCTATGAAATCAAAGACATCTTATTTAAGATATTTGATGCAGACAAATATACGATAAGTTGTCATTTTAGCCTCTAAAATAGTACAATTTTAACTGATTTTTTGATATTTTTGCCATTCAATTCCTAAAATAATACGGAATTTATTCTCCCATATCAATCTTTTAAAAGAAATATATATAATATCAATCTTTTAAAAGAAATATATATAACTAGGCAAAAACCCGCGCCCAGCGCGGGATAGTTTAATGTGAAGTAATTATTTATACTCCCTCCGTTCCAGTATGTAAGTAGTTTTGGCTAAAAGCACGATGTTTAAGAAACTACTTTTTCTTATAAAAAATATCATTTAATATACATAATTAATGTAATTTAATTAAACCTAAAAAAAACTACAGAATATTATTGGTCATTTGAACAAATTTTAAAAAAAAAAAAATCATGAGAACAATATATCAGAGACTATAAAATCATCAAAACTCTTAAAAATCATCAAGAAGGTTAGAACGTAATATATCAGAGATGAGAAATCATCAACATATTTAAACCTATAAAATACTAAAACCGTAAAACTATGATTTGCATTGGAATGAATACGTGAGGCATATTTATATACAAAAACAAATAGGGTTTTGCCGTCATTAATATAAATAGCCCAATAAATTGTTAATTAAGATAGAAAAGGAAACGATAAGTACGAATTTGAGCGATATGTCAACAAATATAAACATAATAAATCTACAATAAATGTATTATATTAGCTAGATATACGATTTACCTGAAGAACGTAATATTCACTTTTTTCCTCAAGGATATTTACAATTATGCTTCGAGTAAATCCCTAACCGAATATACGAACTAAATATTCCCAAAAGAGATTAATATCGGCGAAAAATTTAAAGTTTAATTATTAAGGTCATTAAGGGCAATTTCGTCTCACCAGATCTGAGAAGCTCCCTCTCGATGCCACCTTGGATTTTCGACTTCTCAAATATAAGAATAGATACTGGTATGAAAAATTATAATAACCCGCGCATGGGCGGGTCAACGATACACACGAAGAATCGTTTTCACTCCAAACCCAATAATAACACGCCACGTAGCGCTTTTCGTCGTTACTGACCACAGAGCAGAGCAAGTAAGGAGACTTTTTCCCGAGAGAGAGCAAAGAAAAACCATGTCGTCTTCACGACTCAGTGAGTCAAATAGATCGACGGAAGAAGACGGAGGAAAGTTCACGGCTTACGAGCCTCGATTCCAGTCGCAGCGGTTTGACTCGTCCTTCTCCAATTTTGAAACCCAACCGGAAAACGATTCGTCTTCGGAAAATCAATCTCCGTCATTGATAAACAGTTCCGATGATACGAACGGTCCGATCTTGCCACCTCCGAGGAAGGTTTTGCTCTCAGAGAATGGCGAAGGTAAATACGCATGCAACTCTTGATCCTTTGACTTGTTCGATTCTCACTAATTTCTTTGATTTTGCTTTAAACCCTAAATTTAGCAACTCCAAACGTTGACCAAATATTGTTCCATGGAGTCTCAAGTAAATTTACAAATACAACAAAAGTGTAGTTTATGTGCTTGACCATGTTACTTATTGTGGTTGATTATGTCAGCTTGTTTGAATTAGTGTTGTTGTGTTGTCTTAAAAGGCTAAATGCTCTGAGGTTGGAAGAGAGGGAAAAGAAAGAGAAAGAAATGGTTCAACAAATTATAGAAACAGCAGATCAATACAAAGCCGATTTCTATAGCAAGCGTAGCATTACTATCGAAAACAACAAGAAATCAAACCGCGAAAAAGAGAAGGTGATTTTTGTCTATGTTTTTATCATTCAAGATTTGTGTGAATTCTCAAGCCTTCTTATTGTTGTTTGTTAGTTGTATTTGGAGAACCAAGACAAGTTTTATGCTGAAGCTGAGAAAAATAATTGGAAGGCGATTGCGGAACTCATTCCTCGTGAAGTACCAGTTATAGAGAAGAGAGCGAAACAGAAGAAGCAAGCTTCCATATATGTGATACAAGGACCAAAACCTGGGAAGCCTACTGATTTGTCTCGTATGCGTCAAGTGCTCACGAGGCTCAAGCATAATCCACCTTCTCATATGATGCGTAATCAGCCCACACCATCTGGAGTTGACCCGTGATTGAGCGGTTCAAACAAGTTGTACTTTTGTGTTGTGACAAAGTTAGCTTCTTCTTTATTTGTGTAAAGCGTCTGTGATTTATAAGCTTCTCTGGTCTTAGTATTGTTGGCTTCCTACACAGTTTTCAACTTTGATGTTTATATTCAGTAAGACAGACCAAATCTGTGTTCATCTTGTTCCTGCTACTACAAGAACATTTGGTTTGTGATGCACATATCTTTTGTTTTTTTCCACCTGTATCGGTTTGGTTTGATTCCATAGAATTTCAAATAAACAGGAACCTTATATATGTAGGTTGACGTGGTTACAAGGTAAGTGCAGGAACTTTCTCCTTCAGTTGTATAGCTAAGTTTGACTCCAAGCTATTTATATATGTAGCTAGCTAGCTCATTGTTGTTTGCAAAGTAAAACCAAATAGATTTGGTCTTTTGTATAACTATTTTTCTGGTTGCTAATGATAAATAGTTTCAGAAGTAACATTTGATTGATCTCTGGTGAATATAGCATATATTGTACAATGAAGCAATGTAAGAAGGGAGAAAAAGAGACTCTTTTGATCTGCTTCTCTAGTGCAAGGTTCTTTAGTCATCATCCTTGAACTCCCTGACCAAAAGAAATAGAGAAGTACGTCAGTGCGAAAACGGAGTTGGTTATTTTAGGTTATCGAATTCACGTACCTTCGATCAAGGTATCGAGGTTGAACACCAGAGCCTTGACAAGTAGTACAGGTTAAAGAACCAGCACCGTCACAGTTGATGCAGCTCGAGATTTCCTTCTCGCCACCACCAAGCTCTACGGTAACATTACCACTTCCCACACACAATCTGCATTTCTCTGCATCACCAATAACCATAATATTCATAATATTCCACCAAAATGCATAGAAAAACGAGAAATTCGATTCACATACGAGCTCCGGTTCCATTGCAGGGAAAACAAGGTTGAGTATTCTCTCTTTTAGCCTATGCATGTGTAAAAAAACGAAACAATGTTACATCAATGATTATCGATTTCGAGGCGGATTTACGAAGCTTACGGCATTGTCGATTTGAGTTTCGTAAAACACAGGGATTCCGATTCCTAATGCGACGCTTGCTATGCCAACCGAAATTGCGACTACCTATTACGAACAAACTAAAATCGATCAAATCAGCTAAAACCAGAGTGAGACCAAAATTGATATAGCTAGTGAGAAAGATCGAACCGTGTTCGAATCAAGTTCTGATTTGATTCGTGGATAAGATTTCGCCGGCGACCGGAGATTCCTCGCCGGAAGTAAACGGGAAGAAGAAGAAGTGAAATTGATGGGACGGTGAATAAACGGAGATTGAAGACGAGGCGGTGATGAAACTGATACTGGCATTGTGAAGGTAATGCAGAGAAACGCTTACGCGCGCAAAGAAGATGACATGTAGAAGAAGAAGATTGAAGAATCAGTGGTTTTGGTTAGAGATGGTTTCTGGGTTTTTTGGGTTAATCTCAGCCACTAGATTACTTCACTGCGGCTAAGATTTGTTCACGTGGCTTAATCCCATTTTCTTTTCTTTTTTCAAATTTTATATTTATTATTTTCGCCTTATCCTGAAAAAAAAAACAATGTTACGGTGCGAAGAGGATACGGTATACCTGCGCAAAAATGGAAGATCGTAACCGTCTGATAATGATCCAACGGCTAATAACCTCTGAGAGTGGTCGTGAATGTTGACTATTTAAACACCGCACTGTTTCAAGTTACAAGTCTCAAGTAGAGGACAAAATATTTTGAAAAAAGGATTCGCAAGTCACAATCGGATACGAGATACCGTTTGATTTCCCCTTTCTCCATACTTTTTATTTGTCGTTTTCCTCTTCTCTTCTCTTCTCTTCTCTCTCTCGTTGTCGCCGTCGAGAAACCGGTCCGATTACACCGTCTCTTTTCCGGCGAGAATATCAAAATCATACTTCCCGGTTCGATTTTCTCTCATTCCTTTGTTTCCGAATATCTTAACGTTTCTCCAAATTTTGATTCTGATACATCCTTTTTTTGTAGTATTGCATCAATCGTAGTAAATCTTTGAATCGTTTTTCATCGAATTACGTGTTGATTTGAATAACTTTCTAGCCACAAAAATATTGATCAACATTAGAATCCTTGTGTGTTTGAATTCTCGTGATTACGTTATTGTGTGTAGGAGGATGATTGGATCGTTTTTGACAAGAGGGCTAATGTATGTTACTTAATAACACTAATCTCATTATTTTCGGATTTCGATTGTTTTAGACTATTTTTATGAATCTTTTGAATTGGTTACAGAATGGTGTTTGGATATGCATATCCTGCTTATGAATGTTTCAAAATCGTCGAACAGAACAAGCCTGAGATTCAACAGCTTATTTTCTGGTGCCAATATTGGTATATAATAATAACGCATTCTTTTCTTGATCTCTCTACCTTGAGGAGGTTTCTTTGTTTCTAATTTTATTGCTTCCTCTGAAAAAACATCTTGCAGGATTCTTGTTGCTGCTTTAACAATCTTCGAAAGAGTCGGTGATGCTCTTGTTCCATGGTAAGTTATTATTTGAATCTAAAAGTTCTCTATTATGCTGTATTCTTATGATCTGTCCTGTTTTCTTCAAGGTTACCGATGTATAGCGAGGCGAAGTTGGCTTTCTTCATTTATCTCTGGTTACCAAAAACCAAAGTAAGCGATAAAAGTAATATCTTTTTACCTTTTGATTTTACTGGCCTTACTCTCTAATACTATTTCAGGGAACTACATACGTTTACGACGCCTTCTTCAAGCCGTATGTCTCAAAGCATGAAAACGAAATCGACCGCAACTTAATTGAGATAAAGACTAGAGCTGGAGATATGGCAATGATATATTTCCAAAAGGCAATTAACTATGGACATACAAGGTTCTATGAGATCTTACAGTATGTTTCAGAACAATCAACACCAAAACTTCAGTCTAAGGTAATAATAATATATCATTTCTTTAATTCTACGGATTCTATTTGCATAATGAGATGAACAAAATGTTAACCCTTTTTTCAATCTAACAACAGGAAAAGAAACTGACAACAACAACTGAACTTGATGATCCAAAACTTGTGGAGACACAAAACAAAACTAGTGAGATAGAGTCATCCACTAAGTAACGCTAAAAGCTGACTTGTGTGGTTGTGGGAAGTTTGCATCATCTTCTTTCGTTTTTATCATGTATATTATGGTTAGTAACAATGTCACATTTCGGATGTAATTGTAAATGGCTGTGAAGAACAAACAAATAAAGTGGAATAAATTGAAGTTGGGTAATTTTTTTAGTATAAGAATATGGCTTACTATGGGCCTAAATCCAAATCATTTACTATGGGTAGTACTTGCCCAATTCCTTATCGGTCCATGTCACCATGGTCATTGGTCAATCTATATTTTAAAATACAAATAAATTTTTGGTATAACATTCTTTAAGCCAAAAAAGGAAGAGAAGGTAAAAGGAATTTAAAGAATGAAAGTGCTTAAAAGTAAAAACAATAAATAACCATAGGACCACACGGTTACAAGTTGTGACTTCTCATCATTGTGTGGGAAAAATGACCATCACGATATGTATTTACAAAATTTCTAGAGATATTTCATATACTATAATGTAAATAACCAATTAACTGACGCTATATGTGAAAGAAAGACCAATGAAAATCTATCTATCTACTATATAAAAGTAGGATGGCTCTCTCCATGAGATGCCACCAAGTCAGCAATCGAAACTCCTCTAAACATGCCACGTGGACTCTTAATTACAAAAATGAATTAGATCATCTCAACTGATCGTTTCTCCGTCTTTCCTAGCTTTAATCTCATTCATTTTAAAATTTGAAACGCTTTACCTTCAACTCTTGATTTTCTCTTTTATGATATGCTTCTCCCTTCAACTCCTCTCTCAAAACAGTTCCTTCATTTTCCCCCAAAATCCAGGTCTACTCCATCTCTTGCGATTTGGGAATAATCTCACGAAAATCATGCCTCTAGCAGTTATAGACTCTTTCTGCCAACGACCATTACTTTGCAATATGTAAGCCAAAATCCATTGGATATATAATTGTTGATTCTGTCGCTCGTCTTTCACTTTCATACGCTTTATGGAAGCTTCTTCTTCAATGACCAATGTTCTCAATCCTCCCTTTTAATATCATCCTTTCTTCCAAATTACAAGGGTTATGTGTCACCAGAATTCTAGGAGTTACACAGCTTTGATCCACACATGTTCATCAAGAATTGCAGTTCTCATCGGCAAGGTAAATCTGACCAATCATGATTGTTGTCATCCTTTCACGCTACTTTTGTTTTTATCTTAGTTTTTTTTATGGGATTGGGACATAGGTTCAAAATAGTGCGATTCCGAAATAAGGTAATATTAGTAGGGTGAATATTTGTTTTCTGAATCTCTTGGTATTTGGTATTTGGTGTTTGGTATTTGATGCTTGCCTTTGCTTTTGGCCACGGTGCGAGTTGTTCTGCTTCTCATTTGAACAGTTGTAGACTGGGCGGGACAACAATTCAAGACTGGTAAACTTAAATAGCTTACTCCATTTGACCCTCACTTGGTACTACATCCGTATTTATATAATTTTTTGTCAAGTTTCCCTAATGTTTAGATCTATGATGTTTGTATCTGTCTTTCCGAAATAAACTTCTACTCTTTAGCTTCGACGGCAAGGAAAGTCTACCTGAGGGGTTGTCTTGGAGTTTGTGCCTTCCATAGGATCTATGGAGGAAACAAGAGGAACGTAACCAGTCCACCTCTTCTCTTCAAGAGCGGTGGTGGTGGTGGTGACTCACTACAAGAAAACATCTCAGTTTCTGACGGAAAAATCCGTCATAAATCCGTCAGAATCAGGGGTTTTCCGACGGATTTCTGACGGATTTGATCCGTCAGTTCTATCTCGTCAAAATTTCTAATCCGTCAGAATTCCGTCAGGACACCCTGACGGAATTCTGACGGCCAACGGATCACCAGAATCCGTCAGGAAACCGTCGAAATTTCGTCGGAGCCCAGTCTTCCGACGGTTTTCTGACGGTTCAAGTAACTGACGGAATTCCGACGGTTTCGTGACGGATTCCGGTGATCCGTTGGCCGTCAAAATTCCGTCAGGGTGTCCTGACGGAATTCTGACGGATTTGGCATTATTTAAAAAAAAAAATTATTTTTAATAAAATAAATGCAAAAAAATAAATTAGTAAGAAAAAATTAAATTAAAAAAAAAGAAAATTATAATTAAATAGAAATTGTTTTAAAAAGAAATTAAAGTTTTACATTAAATTTAAATTACAATATAAATTTAAAGTCCTTGACGACGTAAGAAGTCGTTCATCTTCTGCTCCATCTGATTGTATCGTTCGTCCACCTCTGCCTTCTCTCTCAGACGCCGTGCCTCCACCTCCTCCATATCCCTCTTGCGCCGTTCCTCCGCCTCCTCAATCCGTTCCTCCAAAGAGACAACCCGTTGGGTCAGTTGGGCGTTTTGTGCTAGCAAACTGCTACCACCGTGATAGCGATACGACGAAACGAATGAGCAACTGTCTTCGGGGAGGCCGTAGACACGACCTCTGCTCTTAGGGGTTACCTAAGAAAAAAAAATTTAAAATTCAAAACGTATTAGTATTAAAAGGTATTTTAAATGTGTTTAAAATTGACACGTTTACTAACCTCGAAAGTGAACTCGTTCACCTTGTCGAATGAAACTTCGGTTAGCGGCGGAGTTCCTTCGACGATCGGTTGCGACTGGAGGTATTCCTGCCCGGCCTTCTCCACGCTCTCCACGATTTCCCGAGCAATCGCATCTTGGATTTCACCCGTCTTTCTGTTGGTGTGGGCATCTCTGATGATATCAACATTCGACAGACGCACACCGGTCTTCTCAAACTGTTAGCATATTCAAGTACGGAAAATGTTAGCGATAAGTAAAATTATTTGAAAAATTAGGAAAATTACCAGTTGCTGAACACGTGTCGCCTTGCTCGTTGCACCGAGGTTGTGGGTCGCCTCTCCCTTCCCATTCCGCTGGCTCTTCCGGTTACTCGTGTTTTGGGCGGAGGTCCCTTGAGTGTCCTCCAGTTGCCAATATGCAACAAGTCCATCCCATAATGTTGTGTTGTCTTTAATAACCTTAGGCGCCTTCCCCTTTTTTATCCACTTGTTCTTCCACTCGTTTATTTTCGACGAGTACTTTCTCCTCGCATTTTTGTCGAAAAAACGTCGGACCATAGGAGTCAGCTGGGGGTCCCACGTAAATTCTTGCTGCAAAGAAAACCAATACTCGATTTATTGACAATTGGAATTTTTTAAAAAAAATTGTATATTTATTTAAGAATATAAACATTTACCGCAAATTGCCGAAACCATGTGTCCTGGTCTTCAGCCGGCATCGACTCATATGTGGGATACGGCTTAGTTATCATGCTGTTGACCATTTCGTTGATACAACCCGCAATACCGTTTCCCGAAAATTGGAACCTACACGGTATTTTGTTTCATATTTTTAAACAATTTTTATTAAGCTTATATAATCATTTAAATTTTGAAAAGTAGTCTTTACCAGGTCGTGTTGTCAGGTAAGTCCGGGTCAAGGCGTGTCAACCTATCCCGACCAGGTTGCGACACAAACTCCTCGATGGTCATAGCCGTACGAGCAGCAGAGGCAGTTGTACCCATAAGAGGAGTGGTTGGGATCTGCGAATTACTCGCAGTCCCACCTCCCCTACTGGATTCACCGCCTCCGGTACCACCATGAAATAGGGGATAATCCCTACGATTTAAATTTTTTTAAAATAACCATTTATTTTTATTACATATTTAAAATTAGTATGTCAATTATTGCTTTAAAATTTACAATCTTTACTACGGATTTAGGGCTTTTGGGAATTATGATTTTTAGTATTTGGGATTAGAATTTAAGGATTTTATGATTTATGGTAATTTGGTAATATGCGATATATAAAAGTTACATGTTTTTAAATGTTACATATTTTAAATGTTTTTAAATTTAAGCGTTACATGTTTGTAAAAGTTTTGCAATTTATTTGAAATGTAAGAATTTTTGTTTTCCAACTTTTTATAACGTACATAGTATAAATCTCAATAAATCCTAAAAAATTACAAAAATTTATTACAATTGAATCCGCGAATGCATCTACACATATTCCAATTTGTATGGTTTTTAAAAGTTTTTCTATTTGTTTAAATTACAAAGTTTTTATACATTATTTAAATGTTTTATAAAGTAACATGTTTTTAAAAGTTACATGTTTTTTAAAGTTACATATTTTCATATGTTTTTTAATTTAAGCGTTACATCTTTGTATTTTAAGAGTTTTTTCCCAAATTTTAACAACTTACATGTATATATCTCAATAAATCCTTAAAAATTACAACAACTTTTTACAATTGAAATTTAATTAATCTATACATCCATATATCCCTAATTTATCATAATTTCAAAATTCAAAATTCTTTAATAAATCACTAAATTCATGGAATTTTCTAAATCCCTAAATTCATATGATTTTCTAAATCTCCATATCTTTAATTCGTAAATCAATAACAAAACCATGTTCTACAAGATTTCTATTTCGAAATTTACCCATACCCAATTGAATAACACACAATTTGAAGCATCGATTTGAACGGATTGAAAAAATTTATATGGATTTGTTCATAATCTTAAAACTACTAAGAACTTACATTGATTTGGTGAGTTGGGTGACAAACGGCGGTGAATCGACGGAGAAGACGGAGAATCGGACGGAGAAGTCGGTGAATCAGACGGAGAAGAGGAGTTAAAATTTTTTTTTTTTCCTCTCTATGTTCGACGGAGAAGACGAAATGGTGGTTTTAAAGAACACTATGACGGAATTATGACGGAATTATGACGGGTTATTAAAATCCGTCAGAATTCCGTCAGCCATCCCGCTATTTTGATGAGACCGAAGTGTTTAGGCGGGAGTAAATTAGGGTTTTCCGTCAGAAATCCGTCAATATTGGCTGACGGATTTCTGACGGATTCTTTATTTTTTAAATAGTTTAATAAGGATTTACACATAATTAAATGTAAAAGATACTTGGGGTTTTTATTTTTATTGTGTAATGGAGAAATGTTAAATTTAAAAATTTAAAGAATTTTGAAGATTAATCATATTATAAATTTGTATAAATCCTAATAAATTACAATCAATTTATAAGAAGTGAAATTCAATTCATTGGAAAACAATCGTAAAATTGTTATAATATTGTACATCCTAAACAAATATAGCGTTTATCTGTATGCGAGGAAAAAAAATTTTAAATTTAGGATCCGTCACAAATCCGTAACACGTGATTGTATTTTAATTTTTCTTTTTTAGAAAAATTTTAAAAAAAATAAAATTCCGTTAGAAATCCGTCAATATTGGCTGACGGATTTCTGACGGTTTTTTTTTTTAAATTGTTTAATAAGTATTTAACAATTTAAATGTAAAACATTATTGGGGTTTTTATTTTTATTGTGTAATGGAGAAATGTTAAATTTAAAAATTTAAAGAATTCTGAAGATTAATCATATTATAAAATTGTATAAATCCTAATAAATTACAATCAATTTATAAGAAGTGAAATTCAATTCATTGGAAAACAATCGTAAAATTGTTATAATATCGTACATCCTAAACAAATATAGCGTTTATCTGTATGCGAGGAAAACAAATTTTAAATTTAGGATCCGTTACAAATCCGTAACACGTGATTGTATTTTAATTTTTCTTTTTTGCAAAAAAATTAAAATAAATAAAATTCCGTCAGAAATCCGTCAATATTGGCTGACGGATTTCTGACGATTTTTTTTTTTTTTTTTTTTTTAACCGGATAAAATATTTATAAATTAAAGATCCGTTAGAAATCCGTCAGGCAATATTGACGGATTTCTGACGGAATATTTTTTTTTATATTAATTTAATAAGATTCAACAATTTAAATGTAAGAGATTCATGTGTTTTTCTATTAAGAGAATTGAAAAAATTTACAAATTAAATGAATTTTGAATTGGAAACAATTGGAAAATTGTTAAAATATCGTATTGTTATTTCTTTTCATTTTTTTTACCTAAAGGGGATTATTAATTGATCACAAAAAAGGTTGGAAATCCGTATTATTCCATATTAAATGATCGATTGTACATACTTATAAAATCATGGAGGGTAAAATATTACACATAACAATATTATCCGGATAAACTCGTACAATGGATAGTACGAAAATATTAAAATCATGGACGTGGGATTTTTATTCATCATCATCTGAGTCTGGAACTGTTTCATATTCGTACCCAGTAGTTCCGTCATCTTCATCATCCATCGTAGATGCTTCCGGTGATTGGTATTCAGCAATCATCGAATTAGCACCGATTATCTGTTTCAAAAATGAATTTAATTTGGAGGGTTATGACCGGGTGCTCGGTTTTGCATATAGTAATTCCACAAATCTCTGTTTGCCATTACGTAATTGAATTTTTATGTGTTATGATTTTGTGTTGAAATTTTTTTATAAAGGAATGACAAAATCTGCTAACTTATGTACAAATGATATCCGTCAGAATTCCGTCAGACAACCGTCAAGACCTCCGACATAACAACACATCAATCCCATCGGCCAACCCAGACGATGTGTTAACCACTCAAAGTTTGCCGACATCGGATCCGTCAGAATTCCGTCGGAATTCCGTTACATAATTCTGACGACTTATCTTCGTCGGAAATCCGTGGGTCCACCTGACCAATCAATCATTGCCGACATCAGAAATCGTCCGCCATCCGTCGGACATCCGTCACACAATTCTGACGACATAGCTGCGTCGGAATTGAGAGAAACAAGAACTCTCGGCGCATGCACATAGATGGAGGAAAATTGTAAGGTGTCACGATGACCGGCCACAACGAATATTTTCTTCCATGCTTGCCAAACGGGTTGAAACCATCAGTGGATAAGCCTATGTATACATTCCGTCGTTCACACGCAAAATCTGGATATTCTGATTGGAAGTGTTTCCACGCTTCCGCGTCAGAAGGATGCGTGATATCTCCATCTTGTCTATGCTCTGCATGCCATCTCATAGAGTTAGCTGTGCGTTCAGATTCGTACAGCCTTTTCAACCTCTCCGTTAAGGGTAAATACCACATCCGTTTGAAGGGAATCTGCACCCTCCCACTTGTGTCCTGGAACCGTGGTTTGTTGCAAAATTTACATTTATTTCGGTTCTCGTCTTCTCTCCAGTATATCATACAGTTGTCGATGCACACATCAATAACCTGGTAGGGCAAACCAAGACCGGCAACAAGTTTTTGGATCTCGTAGTATGATCCAGGGGCCAGATTATCTTCTGGCAAAATATCTTTCACGAACTCGGCGAATGCATCAACACAATCTTCGGACAAATTGTAATTAGTCTTTATGTTCATCATCCTTGTAGCAGAAGATAGCGGTGAATGACCATCCCTACAACCACTGTATAGTGGTTGCTTTGCTGCGTCTAACATATCGAAAAAACTTCGAGATTCTAAATTAGGCTCTTCAACCCTACTACCCTCATAACCACCCGACTGGAAATTATCTCTAACCATCGCAACCGTACTTACCCCAACATCTACTTCCGTACTTACCCCAACATCTACTTCCGCTGTAGGTTCCCCTACGCTATCCGGAAAATAAGGTGAATTACTACTACTACTACCATATTCATAATTCCTTTCTCCATGTAAATATCAAACCTTATATCCGGCCCTAAATCCATATCTATATAAATGGTTCCAAACATTAGGAACATCAACACTAATTCTATTACGGCAATTAGAACAAGGACATTTGATATCTTGACCTTTGTTGGCCGCCTCTTGATTTCTGGGTAACTTCATGAACTCGGAAATACCAGTAGCGTATGAAGTCGTTAATAAGTTACCCCCCTCTTCCATCATTGGCCCGTCCATCCATGACCGAAAATATGAAGAACTCATATCTAAATTTTTTTTTTTTTTGGTTTTCAAATGATCTTATGAACAACCGGAGAAATTGGAAAACTTAAGTAGAATGAAAATCCGTCAGAATTCCGTCAGACAACCGTCAAAACCTCCGACATAACGACACATCAATCCCATCGGCCAACCCAGACGATGTGTTAACCACACAAAGTTTGCCGACATCGGAATCCGTCAGAATTCCGTCAGCCCTATAAAAAATCTTATTTCCGTCAGTGTTCCGTCATTAATACCGTCGGAATTAGATGACCGATTATTTCCGTCGGTTAATAATGACGGATTTATGACGGAAAACTGACAGATGCCCTTTCCTTCAGAAATCCGTCAGAATAAACTGACGGATTTCTGACGGAATGAATTTTCTGTCAGATTACCGTCAGTAAACCGTCGGAATTGACCGACAGAAATACTGACGGCTGAAAATTCCGTCAGAATCGATGGTGTTTTCTTGTAGTGACTTATGGTTGTATATTTAATATTATTTTTGACTTCCATTTTTGATCATTTCATGAATTTAGCTACCAACTTATAATGTCAAATGTGTGCTTAAGTCTTTGTTTTGTTATGTTTTTGATTTTGGCAAAATAACACATGCAATTCGGAATGGAAATGATAATGTTTCCCTTAGGGTTGCCTTTTCTTTGTGAGGATCATTCTTTTTGCTATAAACTTGTAACCATGATTTAATCCGTCGGGTTTTTGTTCTCTTACGTCCTTCTTGCAAAATTGTTTTGTTTCTTTTAATCGGTAGAGCAACACATGCAATTTGGAGTGGTGCTGCTACCATGTTGAACAATGTGGTTTAATACGATAATATTGAAGTTATTGATTGGTCATTCACTGCTTACTATTATCGTATTTTCGTATGTTACAATGTAAGTATGTTATTGAAGTTATTAATTCGTCATTTCCCTTAGATTATTAAAGCTCCTCTTTCGAAATTTCTTATCTTCTACTTTCTCTCTCTCTCTTCTCTTAAGAATCATCATTAAGGTATCTAATCCGCCACTTCTTTTATTCTGCGAGAAAACTATTTCTGTGCATAAAGGTATGTGTATGTATATGCTAATATAGTATAACAGTTGAAGTCTAAATTGATTAATCAGACTAGAGTAATGGAAAATCCTAATATATTGCACATGAATTTATTGTTAAAAGCTGGCCTTGCTAACTTTTCTGTGTTCAAGCATGTGAATAACTCTTTGTATCAATGTGGTGATTTGTTTAATGTGTTTTTCACATGCTTGAACATAGAAATGTTAGCAAGGCCAGCTTTGAAAATGTGTGCTTTGGCTTTAATTTTATTAATTTTCACATTTGTCCATGATTTTGTAGTTTTGTTTAGGTGCCATCAAAGACATTTTTTGGGGATTACAAACAAAATTGCAGACGCTCGCTTATACAAAAGTGGTTCTGAGGAAATTGTTTTTATCTTTTGGACGTATGGGAACTGGATTTGTTGCTCTAGATGGACAATATACTATCAGTTGATCAGGATCTACCGTTAGGGGAGCTAATATGATTGTACACGATGCTGGAGAATGGAGAAAGATAAGTGTTCCTTGCAAGTCAAGATAGTTGCAGTAGTAGTCATGGCATGAAAATACACATTGAATATGGTGGTAGAGTGAGACATACAAAATTGACCCAACCCAAGATACTCTGGTGATCGTTATGAAGGAGTTCATCATCGAAGATTTCGAAGGATATATAAATGGCCAAAGTCCTTCCAAAAAAAACATAATCAGGCATGCTTACTCTCAAAACATAGAGAGATGTTACGTAACTGATTCTCTTAAGCCTCCTACACATCAATGATGTTTACAAACACATTGGTAACATCGGTTTTTTTATTATATGGTCTATTATACACAAAAACGTCATCTTCCATAGTCAAGTTAAAGATTCAAATTTTCTTTTTAGTCTCATATGTGTTTGTTAACATTTTACATCAAATCAAAAATCTTCAGTTTCTGGCTTGATATTTTCATCGTTTAGAAGATTGTTTAGTTTAAGCAACTTATTCCCCCCATGAACCAAATAATTTCTAATTATTTATACGCGATCTATTGAGCCATGCCAAAACATACGTGAACTACTTCTCTATTTGAATTTACTACATGATTTTTTAGATTGGTGCGATTTTTTTTATGGTTAACTTTAAATGGTATAATATTGTGTTTTCACAAGTTGAAAAGATTAGCTAGCCTTGAGAACTCATGAAACATGATTTATAAAATTCAAATGAAAGTTAAATATTTTAAATATAAACAAATCCAATACCAATATATAATAAAATTAACAACATTAAGCAACAAAAACAAGTATAGTAAACAAAACCCGCGCGTATGCGCGGATACTCGCCTAGTATATATTAATGAGTTGTCGAGATACCAATAATTGAAGAAGGATATTTGTAAACGAATGATAGATGAATTCACTATTAAAGTTAGGGACCATTTTTGAATGAAAGTTGTTGTATATCTATCTACTTATACCGATTGCATTTATTGGTATTAAGCTTATTGTATAATTCAGTGTGAAACTAAAAGAATGTCAGCAAACTCTTCTTCTTTCTTTGATTATCTCATACGAGCTAAGCTAATGCGATTCTCTAATTTGGACTCTACTTCTAACCCAAAAAAAAAAAGAAGCAAAATAACATAACAAAAATAGAGATTTGGTAGTAAATTCCGAAACGAGGATTGCTGTCTCACAACTAATTTTCTACCTACAAGTTACTTGATTATAGAACAAGTGTGCAATTAGAATTACATTGTAGTTGTTACACGTTCTATAGTATCAAAAAAAGATTGCAAACTTTCATATTGCGTTTGATTGGTAACAACTTACACACATTTTACAATTTGTAACATTTTATATTGTATCAATCACAAAGTGATGATTCCAATTTGTTAACAAAAAACGTCACATTTAGTTTTAATTGTACAATTTTTTTTTAGAGTTACTTCTTACATCTTTATGTTATGTTGTAAAACTTATACCGTTTTAGGTACCAGTTTGATCTATTATACTAGATGGTACTCTTTCGTGACAATTCATCTAGCGTGTTAATCACCATATAGTTAACTCACTTGAAATGTAAGTTTATGTGTTTCAAATTTAATTGTTTGAGTTGATTGAAATGTACGTTTAGGTTTTCAAATTTTTGGGTGGGAGAAGTAATTCAATTATAAACGTTACGCAAGGGATAAGATTTGGTTCCTCGTAATAACTTTTCATTACATGAAATGGGGACACAATTGTCTCTGCTTTCTTTTATTTAAACCGTTTTGCCATAAAATATTCCAAATCACACGTGTACTTTATAACAACATTTTGTATCTTGTAATAATATCTTAAAATTTTACAATTTGACCAAGTGAGAAAACTCATGAAAAAAATATCAATACTTGATACTTCTAATATATGTATTCAACTATTGGTACATACTGTACGAAGTTTTCTCTCTCCCTGTTGGTGTTTTAAAAATATTTTAACGTTCGTACCTCTATATTTAATGTCATATTAAAAGCACTTGAAATTATACAAATTGGGAATTGGAAGGGTTCTCTTTACTGCAATACAAGATGGGTAATACTAATATTAAATTTATGTCATTTTTGAAGTTATAAATTTGGTAAAATTTTATTAAATCAAAGACCAATATTAACCAGCCACGTGTTTATTAAAGATTCTTTGACTTGCATGAGGATTAAATTTTTCTGTCAGTCGAATAAATTCCATTGTCATCGGACAATAACAACTACTCCATTTCATCGAATAAATTCCATTGTCAGTAGTATTTAAAATGCTATGTGTACCTAAACAATTACTTTGCTTTTTTAAGGTTTGGTTTTTGAAATTCAAACTCGTTAACAAAAAACGAACACATTCTCAAGGTCTCGCGCTCCTTTTTCTTCTTTGTCTCAAATGTAACCTAAAAATGTAAATCGAAATGACTATTATAATCTCTGATGGTTTTTATAACTAGATTTATTAGAGTGGGAACAAAAGAGAGTGACAAATGTAGAAGACGACAAGTGAGAAGGCCAAAGCAACTAGGGTGCGTGATAAATCCAAATATTGCGGCGAATGTGAAGGTCATTAGATTTTTACATACGGTCAACTCTAAATCGTAATTGATTTCTATTGCTACCATTGTCAAACTTATGATTAATTTGCTTTATGTTATTTGATGAGTGATTAATACAGTTAGTCAAATTTATTTGTTAATGTAAATACCACACCTTTTTTTTTGGGTCGAAAATACTTAAAGAATCTGTGTTACATAATTACATTTATCATGTTGTGAATCTTCTCAATGCTCACCATTTATTATGCTACTATAAATTGTTGTTCAGTATACGAGTATTGCTTAATGAATTGCCCCATACTTCTTACACTAACTTCAAGTGTAACTCCACCACTTTTTACTGTAGTGACATCAATTTCTGACACATTAAGTCATTTAAGCTGATCAAGTATTAAAATTCCTACAACCTAACCCAAATTCAATCTATAAATGAGAAAAAAATGGGTGAATTTGTAGTATAACAAAAAAAAAATTATAATTCAAATCCTAACAAAAACCCCTAAATCTAATGGTTGAGATTTGACCACAAAGAGTGTTTTGGTTAGAAATTTAATTATAATTTTTTTGTGTGTTATTTCACCTAATTTCCCAAAAAAATCGCATAATTCTACATTTTGATATCGGAAATATATGTAGAAGCACATTAGGAAGATATAAACAGATATTGATTTTTTAGGAAATTATGAAAAAGGCATTGAAAATTTAAATTCTAGACAAATAGAAGATTTGGAATCCGTAATCCCAGTTCCAAATACGAAGGTTCCGAAGACCTTGTCTGCCTCTGGTGTTGAACGTGTAAATGTGTAATCTTGTTCTGTTAAAACAATTGTTTTGACCATACATCCAACAAATTAGTATGTGAGCCAGAAAAAAGAACTAGAATCGTTTTAGTACATCAAAAAGATAATCATAATCATGCAACAATAATTATGTGTAATTTACTGAAGCAATTTCCTTTTTTCGCTCACATGCATGGAATCTCCAAACTTTTTTAGTAAAAATGAATCCACATTTGATTATTATTTTTACGTCTTAATTTATATAAGGGTTTATTTGCTCAATAACAATGAAAAAAAATATAATTAAAACTCTAACCAAAAAACCTAAATCTAATGGCCATAAGTTTGCCACACATACCATTTTTGGTTAGTTTTTTAATTATAATTTTTTTATTGCTATTAAGCAAACCTAAATCTAATGGTCATAAGTTTGCCACACATACCACTTTTGGTTAGTTTTTTAATTATATTTTTTTTATTGCTATTAAGAAAATTAACCCTTTACATAATACTGCTAATCTTAATAGTGAAGCTTTAATTTTTTTTTTTAAAAGCTTTCATTCTATTTTATGAAAAATAGATGCTATTCATAATATTTCATATGGTTGATAATAAACTGTTATTATGATATTTTTCATACAAACTGCGAAACCTAAATCTAATGGTCTTTTTAAAAGTTGTTTCGATATTGGTTTTTATTAATCAATATATATATTTATATATGTGTATGCGTTTCCAAAGCGTACCCGTTTCTTAATTTTTTCTAAAAATTCGTTTCCACGTTTCCAAACGTTTTGTTTCCACGTACCCGTTTCCGTTTCCAGACAGCATAGCTTACAACTAAAAACCTTGATTTGAATAGAGAAACTAATGTAAAACGACGTTTAACGAAATAGCACCAAATAGTATTAAAGAGTGGAAATGATTTGTTATGCCTTTCGACCAATGGAAATATTTGTGACGTTGACCTAGTAGGACCTTAAGACTAGAGGTGGGCAAAAAATCCGAAACCGAAAAACCAAACCGAACCCGACCCGAAATTACCCGAACCGAACCGAACCCAATGTTATAAAATAACCGAATGGGTTCTAAATATCTAAAACCGAAAAACCGAACCCGAACCCGAACCGAACCGAAAACTAAACGGGTAACCGAAATACCTGAAACATAAAATTAACCTACATATATCTAGATATAAGATAGGATATGTTCGTATACTTTAGGCAAAATTTTATAGTTTTTTTAGTTATTTTTGGTCAACTCGAAAAGTATAGGTATATTTGGCTAAAAATAATCAATTTAGTTAGGTATATTATTTGAAAATTTCAATTTCTTTTTATCATTTTCGGATAACTCGAGTTAAAAATAATTAAATCGAACCAAAATTGGGAAAATTTTACGTAATTATGAGTATCTCGGATAACCGAAACCGAATCCGAAACCGGCACTAACCGAACCGAAACCGAACCAAAATTTTAAAATACCCGAATGGGTATTATATTCCTAAAACCGAAAACCCGATAACCGAATTAACTGAACCGAAATCCGAATGGTTATCCGAACGCCCATGCCTACTTAAGACCATCCTCATTGCAAACATTTAGATGTCTAATTACAAGATTCCTATGAATAAAATTGAATTTAAATAAACAAATGGGAGTCATAAATTTAGGATGAGGGTCTAATATAAAATTCTTTTTTGAAAGTTTAGACCTTTTCTCTCTTTTTCTAAACACTAAAAGTAAAAAATATAAATAAAAAATGTTATTAGACACTTTTCAAAATGTCTAAGGATGCTCAGGTCAAACTGTAATGGAAGATTTGTATGTGAAGCATATAACAAGCCAACCAAGCCAGTCCAAATAAAATTAATTTCAATATCTTCTAACTAATTTGTTATCATCAAAAAAGTAATTTATTATTCAAAATGCATATTAAAAATACTATATTTTATTTTAAGAAAAATACATTAATAGTAAGTAACTGCACCACAACTAACAAAGCCAGCAACCAGATGCGAAAATTAATTATAAAGATTTTCAATTCTGACAAAACAATATACTAAGGGCATCTTTACTGCATATCCCTTGGGGTCTAACGTGATTTTAAAAATATTAAAACACACACTCTCTCTTCCTTTTACTCAACTTTATATCTTCTCTTTCATCATTTTATTCAACTTTTATTAATTTTATATTTAAACACATTCTTTTACTTTTAAACACACTCTCCAAAAGATCCAATATTAGATCTCTCTCTCCCTTTTACTCAACTTTTATTAATTTTATATTTAAACACACTCTCTTTCTTTATTTACTCAAATTTTATATTTCAGTATACCCCATAAAATATTCTCTTTCTTCCTTTTACTCAAATTTTAATAATTTTATAAACAGTTTAGACCCAAGGATCTGCAATAAAGATGTCCAAATATAGTACACACATTATATAGTTTTCAATGATATTTTTTTTAAATGACAATATTATTAATGACAAGGGTAATAAAGTAAAATTGTAAAATAAAGAATTATAGAAACATAGAGCCCACTACTTTAATCTTCCCTCCTTATTACAACATCTTGGATGCATCTTCGATTTCAACACCTACAACAAAAAAAAATAAAGCTTCTTATAAACTAAAGAACCAAAAAGAAACAAAACAAAAGCAAATCTCAAAAGAAACTTCTCACAATATTCTCTCAAGAACTTCTACTTCTTCTTTCAATTTCCAATGGCTTTACTAACAATCTTACCGGAAAACGCAGAGCCACCAAAACACACTCAACCGCCAAGCAAACGCAAGAAACGCAATAACCACACCGACCAAACGCAACCGCAGAAACCACACAAACCTCAAAAACCTCAAAAACCAAAGAAAGCAGTAATTCAAAAGCAACCATCTTCATGGGACCAAATCAAGAACTTATTAACTTGCAGACAAATCGAAGGGTCAAGAGTTCACGATCCATCAAAGAACTCTCAATCTGGACCGTCAATTACGACGACTAATCACTTATCTCCTTCTAAGCTTGGTTCTTCGTGTAGCTCGATATGTAGCTTTAGAGACGTGGCGCATGGTAACACTCGTGTGGTTCATAGAGCTGACCATTCTCCAGAAGTAGCTAATTCGGTTAACACTCCTGACTCAGAGACTCGGCTTCTGACTCGGAAACCTGGTCAACACGGTTCTTCTTCGTCGTCTCGGTCACTTATCTCTGGCTCGACGAGATCTAACTACACGTCATCTTCAACGACGTCGTTGAGAGCCATGCAATTTCGTAAACTCTCTGGATGTTACGAGTGTCACATGATCGTTGACCCTAGCAGGTAATTAATGACTGACTATTAGTTAATGATGAGGAAATAAAATTAGTTGTGACTATATATTTTTTGTAATTTCATTTTTTGGATTTTTAGGTATCCGATTTCTCCTAGGGTTTGTGCCTGTTCTCAATGTGGAGAAGTTTTTCCGAAGCTTGAAAGCTTAGAGATTCATCAAGCGGTTCGTCACGCAGGTAAACTTTATTTTTGTTAACATTTATTTGACTCATAACTTAGCTCAAATTTTTATAATTACGCACTAGCTACAAAAAATCGGTGTGTATAGTGTAGTCACATTTTAAAAGGTAACCCTATAGTACTACGAAAAACTTTTTTTTATCTTGTGGTATTTCGTAAATGCAAAATTTCTTAGTAAAGTAATGATTATGTTTTGTACCCTTGGAAATTTCTTAAGATCTTAGTCCACAATTTGACTTGTGAAATAATGATATAAACCTATACTTGTTTAGTATTTTGATTGAATCATTATTATTTACACATGTTTTTGGCAAATACGCATTTGGATTTATCGATATGTTGATTTACCATAATGTTAAGCAATTATTAACGAACATGGTTTCATTTGATAGCATAGGCTTACATTTTTTTAAAAATGGAATCAAGATCTCCATGTTATTGTCGGTGATACTATAGATCTAACTTAATTAAGATGATTTGGCATTATGTTACAATTTGTTTTTCTAACAGAACTTCAGATTCATTGATGATAACGCATTTTCAGAGAAAAATACAAAAGAGAAGAATTTAACTAGAGGACAATATATTCTATAGTGTCCATATCTATCATTTTGCTTGTAAAAAAACAGTTCCATGCGATGGGACCATTTGTTGTATAAGAAAAAAACAAAAATAAAATAGCTGTCACAAACATAACTAAATTCAATGTCCCCTGATATTCTTACGTGTCATTATGTAGTTCGTCACTACAAGAATTACAACCTTCCCTTTAACAAACAAAAAAAAAAAAGAATTACAACCTTCCACCTGACCAAACCGAATTAAAACTCACATTTTGTTTTTTTTAACGTCCTTGACTTTGTCGTTTTAATTGCAGTTTCGGAGTTAGGTCCGGAAGATTCGGGTCGAAACATTGTGGAGATCATATTCAAATCAAGCTGGCTAAAAAAAGACAGTCCAATCTGTAAGATCGAACGTATATTAAAAGTACACAACACTCAACGAACAATCCAACGGTTCGAAGATTGCCGAGACGCAGTGAAGGCGCGTGCACTACAAACGACAAGAAAAGACGCACGTTGTGCAGCCGATGGTAACGAGCTTCTACGTTTTAACTGCACCACTCTCACTTGCTCTCTAGGAGCACGTGGCTCGAATTCTCTTTGCTCTAACCTCCCTGGTTGTGGCGTTTGCACCGTCATTCGCCACGGGTTCCAAGGAAAATCTTGCGCTGGAGCCACGACGAGTGGTGGCTCTGGCGTGAGAACTACGGCGAGTAGTGGAAGAGCTGATGATTTGCTTAGGTGTAATGATGATGCGAGGAGAGTTATGCTTGTTTGTCGTGTGATCGCCGGGAGAGTGAAACGTGTTGATTTACCTCCGGTGGATTCAACGGCGACGGAGGTGAAGACTCCGGCTACGGAGGAGAGTTTGTTGAGTGGTGGTGTGTTTGACTCGGTGGCGGTCAACGCCGGCGTTTATTCGAATCTTGAGGAGCTAGTGGTTTATAACGCGAGAGCTATATTGCCTTGCTTCGTGGTTATTTACAAAGTCTTAGAATCTTGAGTTTGTAATTTAAATTTCCGAAATAATGTTTGTTTTAGAATGTCTTTAACTTTTTTAATATTGTAGGGAGATTAGGTTAATCATCATTATCAGATATTAACATGCATGATGCATTATAAATCCCATCTTATTATTGATTACTAATAAGGAGTCCAAGGTATACGCGCTTGGCTACAAAATTCTACTATTATTGAAATCATGATTATGTTAAGAATTTATTACTAGGTGGTCCATCAAATTCATGAGTATGATGAAGTTTGATTTTTGACCCGTAAAGGTAAATTTTTGTTTTCAACTACAGTAATATTCAAAGGTGTGTTCACATTTGGTAGGAATCAAATAGTGTGGGAGTGACAGAGGTGATATAATTGCTAACCACATGCGTTTTCAGTAAAAGAATTGTTTGATTCTTTCGAGTTCTTTTTCGTATTGCATTTTATAGGTAAAGCTGATTTGTTTTTGATAAGCAGGCAAAGCTGTTTTTGGTTATTATAAAAACATAAACGTATTTGGGTACTGTATGGTTTTAATTTAGAAGTATTTTATTAAGATAAGTTCAAAATCAACCCATAAATATAAAAAGGGTTGCACGCTAAAGAGTGAGCCATTGGAACTTTCCTAGTTGTCAGAAGTTGCTTCAATATGTTTATTTGATATTATAACTCTATTTCTCCTTGAAGTTGCAAATGGAAAAAAAATCAGATATTTTAGAATCAAACCAGTTTAATATTCAAGTTTGTAACAAATATGTGGAGCATAGGTATTAACTGAAGGTGTAATTGACATTGTGGATTTCAAAATGAATTTGATTAACCGTGCTGGCAAACAATTTGAAGGAAATAAGATTTTAGAAAACATTGTATTTTATTGATAATAATTATTTATCGCATTTTAAAAAAAAAATATTAAGTTTACTAATGTGATATCTTTTAAATTCAGATAGAAATAAGATTAGACAATAATTGTTTAATACATCTTTAATTAGTATGATGGTAATTTTTATAGAAAAAACATAAAAAAATTATGTGGTTTGACGATTTGCCTTAAACAATAATATCTTACAATGTACTGTATTGAGTGAAATTGGACTTAGACTTGTATAGTCCAACAGTTAGCATCACATATCCCCTATATATTATTTGAGAGGTGATTTCTAAAAAAAAGCTTATGTATCATCTTCATATTCACCCTCACCAAAATAATTGTAACATGGCATTCACTTAATGTGACATGGCATGTTACTTAACATATTCACAAACTTCCATAAGATTATTTCCTAATTTGATTCAAAATCAAACTAAATAAACAAACATCTGTACAAAAATTCGTTTTTATATTAAAAAACTATTTAATCATTTGGTAAAACGTAAAAACATCAAGTTAAGTATAGAAAATTAATCTTCCAAAAAAAAAAAAAAATCAATCTTTCAAAAACAGAAAGAGTATTAACTACGTCTTCACTTTTAGCTAAAAGAATATACATATATACAAATTACAAGACCATAAAGATAATAAAATAAACTAAACATTAGACATATAAAAGGATTATACATTATATGCATTGTTTTTTTTTTTTTTTTTCCGTCATATACATTATATGCATTGTTTTAATTTTAAGAGAATTTAATTAATCTGTGATGAAGTAATTGGGCCTATAAGAATGTTACATTTAGCCTATTATTATTTACCTTGTAAAAAGGTATGGTCGAAATGTGTTATTAATAACTTAATATATAAATGGTTTATTATTAACAAAAAAAATTTCCGCAGCTGGGCTTCGAACCCAGATTTCACAGGAACAATGTCTGTTGATCGCAAATTCGCAGTGTTGAAATTAACCCTGGGTGCTACTGCGGATGTTATGATAGGCTCAGGTTTTAACCCAAAATAAAACACTGCAAGTGCACAGGCACGCAATAGTATATTAGAGGATCGAATCCACAGAGACCAAGGTTTACACAACAAATTATAGAGTATTGAATTAAGCTAAGCAGGAAATAATGGTTTTGAGTGATGTTATCAAAATTAAAGACAAGATTTGCAAATAAAACGATTTAAAACAGATTAACAAAAGCGCTAGGCATTAGGGAGTTCTCAGGAAATCACAATCATAAACCAGACAACTATTCAGATTCTAATATGCATGCATCTTAAACTCAAAACACTGATATAAATTGCTCCACTTCCGTGATAACAATTACTTTCCCTAGAGATCCGAGTGCCTAAACTTCCGTTTGGTCACGGCTATCCTAGACAAACATTATAGTTCAGGTTTGATCAGTTCACAATTGACTCTAATTCACTTCCGAAACTAAAGACTAATTGCTCATCAACAGTAGTTCCAGGGATACACAAGTTTTCGGAATGTGTATCAACCTAAGATCTAGAGATTAAGTGGCCAGTTCAATCCTAGCATTATGCCTAAAAGTGATGAAGATGGTAATTGATAAGTAATCTATCTGTGTCTAGTTTAATCTGTGAAATCCTTCGAAAACCCTAAAACCTAACTAGAGAACTACTCAGACATGATAAAAGACAAAGCAAAGACCATGGATGAAAAGAGCATAATCAATATAATAGAAAGCAAATAAGGTTTAGAAATCTTCTCCGAATGGTAGAGGAATTCTTCTCCCTGCTTACAACTCTGAAACTAGGTCTATAGTCTAAATAAAAACGTCTGAATAAAAGTAATAAAGAGGTGGTGTCTAAAAAAAATGAAACCCTATGGGTTTATATAGGATAAAACGGAATCTAGAAATTTTCCTAAAAATCTGGGACTGGGACCGGTCGGTCCGAAGTCGGGACCGGTCGGTCCGGTCTACAGGAGAAAAATCTTCAAGTCGATGCAAGTGCCTGGACCGGCCGGTCCTTGGTGTGGACCGGTCGGTCCCATTTCTAGGAGCTTCGGGTCTTCGAGGCGTCAAAGTGGATCGGTCGGTCTTGTAAGGGAACAGTCTTCAACGTGGAAGTGTGGACCGGCCGGTCCTTGAGGTGGACCGGTTGGTCCGGTCTCCAGGAGGTCAGCCACGTGCGTGTGTAAATGGGACCGGTCGGTACGGACTCCAGAAAACTCCGGTTTTCGCTCGAATGCTTGAATCTCCTTCCCGTACGCATGTAGTTCCAAATCTTCGAGTATGGATCTAAATATCAGCTCAAAACAACTCAAAAGACTCTGAAAACTCGTTAAGTTCGTGGTTAGGAACGTCCAAATTCACGTTATATCATGTTATTACCTTAAACCTTTGTAAAACGTAATTTATTGAGTAAACGTAAACTAAAATGGCCAAAGATCACGACATTGAGGAACTCACTGTGATTTCGGACTCGCTGTCCCTTGTCAAGCTCCTCAATTCGCAGAATAACCATAACGAGATCCATGCTATTGTAAGCGATATTCGCCTTTTGGCAATATCTTTCTCATCGATTTTCTTTCGATTTACCCCTCGAACTGCTAACCTTGTGGGAGACTCGATTGCGAAACAAGCTTTACAAGCTTTGTTGAATTCTTAATTTGAAATAGAACGGTTGACCCAAAAAAAAAAAAAAAAGGGCCCTATAAAGTACAAAACATAATCATCAACTTTTTCTAGAGGCTTAAAAGAGAGAAGGCTTAGTTCTGATTATGTCATTCATATGTTTCTCGTTCTTAGTTCTTTACTTACTAATTTGTTTAAAGTCAGAATAAAATATCATAAAACTTTGACTCAATTTTATTGATGCAGAGATGGTCTTCTTCTTCTTCATACTCAGATCGTTGAAAGTTGATTCATTATCATCTTCACCTACAAATCCATGGCGATTTCTCATCTTTATGCACTCTTCTTCCTCTACTCTGTTTTCTTCTTCTCCCTCCAATCACTCGGTGAAGAAGATACACCAATCACACGATTCCAACAATACTTGAGGATCAATACAGCTCACCCTAACCCTAACTACACCGCACCGATCTCTTTTCTTGTAAACCAAGCTAGATCACTCGATCTCACTACTCGAACTATCGAGTTCGTTACTGGAAAACCAGTCCTTATTCTCACATGGTTAGGTTCAAACACTAAACTTCCATCGATTCTTTTCAACTCTCACCTCGATTCTGTTCCCGCGGAAGCCGAGAAATGGTTACATCCACCTTTCTCAGCTCACCATACCGACGATGGTCGTATATATGCTCGTGGCGCGCAGGACGATAAGTGTATCGGTGTTCAATATCTTGAAGCCATCAAGAACTTGAAATCAAGAGGCTTCTCTCCTCTTCGTACCGTTCATATCTCCTACGTTCCTGAAGAGGAGGTAGGAGGATTTGACGGGATGGAAAAGTTCGCGGTGTCTTCGGAGTTTGAGGAATTGAATGTTGGATTTGCTATAGACGAAGGGCAAGCGAGTCCGGGAGACGAGTATAGAGTTTTCTATGGTGAACGGACTTCGTGGCATCTTATTATCCGAGCTGAGGGGATTCCAGGGCATGGTGCAAAGTTGTATGATAATGGAGCAATGGAGAATTTGATGAAGAGTGTTGAGTTGATTGCTAAATTTAGAGAGACGCAATTCGATATGGTTAAAGCCGGGAAAGCTGCTTATTCGGAAGTTATCTCTATCAATCCGGTTTATCTCAAAGCCGGAACTCCTTCCAATACTGTAAGCTGATTTAATTTGCATTTTGAAGCTCTTTTTTTTTGAAGTGTTGTATGCAAAAGTTTTCAAGATTCTTTAAATTTTGATTATTTTTTCAGGGATTTGTGATGAATATGCAACCTTCTGAGGCGGAAGTTGGGTATGATGTAAGGTTGCCTCCAATGGTAGATCCAGATATTTTGAAAAAAAGGATTGATGAAGAATGGGCTCCTTCTATTAGAAACATGACCTACTCGGTAAACGAATATGCTCTTCTAAAGTTCTAAATAATGTGTTGGTTGGTTATTAGCTATTTGTATTGAACAGCCATTAATCGTTATAAGGCGAGTCTTCATGTACAACTATATGGTATTCTAATTACTCTTTTTTGGCATTAGATAATAGAGAACGGAAAGTTAAGGGACCATTTAGGGAGACTTATAATGACTAAAACAGATGATTCCAATCCTTGGTGGTCTATCTTCAAGCAAGCTATTGAAGCAACCGGAGGTAAAATCGCGAAACCTGAAATTTTGGCTTCAACTACGGATGCACGCTATATTAGAACTTTGGGAATTCCACTTTTGGGTTTCTCTCCAATGATCAATACTCATATTCTAGTGCATGACCATAACGAGGTATTTGGATATCATATATTGACATCTTTGGATTATATGTTTTACCACTTTACTTATACTAACACCTACTCTTACTTGTGGACTTAGTTCCTCAAAGATACAGTGTTCATGAAAGGAATTGAAGTATATGAATCAATTATCAGTGCTTTAAGTTCCTTTGAGGGAGCTTCTGATCAAGTGAATTGAAGTATGTGCCTATGCGAGAAATCTCACTTTGCTAGTTCACATAAGTGTAGTAGTTGTTTCATACATTTTCTTGTTTTGTATCTTTCGTCTGTAAAATATTTTTATTCACATTACGCTTGATCTTGTAAACCTAAGTTGCTTGTAAGAATACTTTGTATTTATCAAAGTATGCATAATTCTCAAACTCTTCTATTCAAAAACAAAAAAAAAAATTCTCAAATTCTCTATAGAAATGTTATTGGTGTTTGGAGCATGATTGTTAATCCTTGTATCATTCCCCGAAAATACCATTTGGATCATTACAATGCAGATACTAGAAAATAAAAAATCCCACACGCACGTGGAGCACAATTGATCTCCTTTTATCTAACAAGCTCTACTATTACACCCTAGATAAACTATGAAGACAACCAAATAGATTGATCATTCTAATTCGAGAAGGCCAAATCACTTAACCTTACCCTTGAGCAGATATCATCGAAGGTGACAGAGCAAGTATTCGAACCAAGTTGATAAGTATGTGAGAGTGGAGCTTGGACCCGTCTCACCTAAACATCCCCGATCAAGTGTGTATAATTTCCCTCTCATTGTCAGATGAATACTTCGAACAATAAGGGTAGCCGGTTTGGGTTGAGCTTGATGAATCCTACCATTCCGGTTTGGGTTGAGCTTGATGAATCCTACCATTCCTTTCTTTCCATACTTCATATATCGCCGCATGAAGAAGGAGTTTGGAAATAGTGATAGCTTTGCTTGAATCAAACTTCTACTGTTCTTTGTAAGATATATCTTAACCTCTATTTCTTTGTGATACTGGTAGTAAATAACCTCAAAGTTACACAAACTTATGTGTGAAGTAAATTAAGCCAATATAATCACACAAACTCAAGCCTAAAAAATTCCGCTGCCGGGGGTTGAACCCGGATTTCATCATTTAAAATTAACCGGTGTGCTACAGCAGATTTAGTTGATAAGTATCATAGTCGAACTTCATTTATATGTTAAAAACTAAAAACGGGCCTTTAAGACTTGTTACACTATGCCATTACCTTATAAAAACGTATGATAAAAACGTATGGGCCGAATGTGATATATATATTTTTATTACACGAACTCCATTTCTAGAAAAAGTTATTTGGTATTGGGTATGGAACTATTAAACTAGTATTGAGTTTGCACCCCATCTTCTCTCAATCGAAACTCAATCTCTTTTTCTTCTTCCTCCGACCTCATTTCCCTCTTCCGATATCTACCACTCTTCGATTCCCATTGATCTCATCTAATTGTGCGCGCTCTTATGCATAGTTATGTATCTACCATATATGGCAACATCAAGCTTAGAACTGTGGTGCTGAGTAAGAGTGAATCTAGATAGAACTCATGCTAAGTGTGTCCAACTAAATAGGTACTGAAGTTCAGTTAAGCACCTCTGTTTTTGCTTCTTGATGATTCCATTTTAATTGTGTGTATTGCATTTGCTTCTTAGGTTTGAACTATATAATTTAGTTTGAGAAATGGCTACCATTTGACTCATCATTACTTCTGCATTCTATTGAGAGGCTGGAAACTGCTTTATTGTGTTGCAGGGAGTGTATTAAGCTAAGTGGCTCAAATACAATTTCCAAGTACTTGCAGCAGACTCGAATCAAACCTCCAACAAAAGTATGATTTTCTCTTAAGTCTCTGGATTTGATTTAGTTCTTGGCATATAGTGATATTGCAACAAGTTTTATTTGTTGACTGTGAGCATTCTAAAGTTTAGTCTTTGTTGAAATAGAACTGATATTGAAGTTAGTATTATGTGATTTCTAGACTAAGAGTTTTGCCATTTTTTAAGAGTATGCCTAGGAGGAACAGAGATATTCTTAGAAGAATCATGTATCTGAAACTAGCATTAAATCCGTCTTCACAACCTTGCAGATTTCAACACATATTATTTGCTCAAATCACAAACTAGCATTGTGATTTTGAAGGAGAAAAATTGGCAATGAGAGTATGCAGAGTTCATACTTTCCCTTGCATGATAATTTCTCCGTGAGATGTCACACGGTGATTCATTTGTTTTCTTATGCTATTGCTTCTTGCCATATAAATATCAAAAGGAGAGGCAATTAACACTGAACAATAGGAGATATGAAAGAAAAAGCGGCAGCATGAAGAATAGTGGGATCTGGGAAGGGACGAGAAAAAAAATTCAGTATGTTCCTTTAACCTCAAGAACCTGTTTAGCTGACCTATTGACCCGTATGAATGATTAGAAATGGCTTTAGAGAAGACAACTTATCTATCTGCTCTTTTGTTAGCCCACATTCTAATTCCTTACCTGCCTATGAATGGTTTAGTTAAGAACCAGTTTAGCTTATCATTTGACACTTGTGTTGGCTTAGAAATGGATTTAGAGAGGAAAACTCATCTAAGACCGTTTGATATCTGTTCTTATGGCCAAATACTTTATATGCAATTTCTCATATCTTGTACTTCCCCCTTGGAAGACTAATAACAAGACAAAGTTAGGCGAATCATATTGGCTTATGTTTTTATAAAAGAGGTTTCATAAAAGCAGGAATGAAGGACAGACACATTGTTAGTTACGTAAAAGGTGTGCAATGGTGATTTACATTAATTATTTTGGGGTTAGATTTCAATCTAAGTCTAAGTTTATTATCATCATGCAGCCCAAAAGGAAGTTTGGTCGTATAATTTTTACTCAAGGTAAATATTGGTCTTTTATTGCCGATAGATAAGTAATGTTTTAACTTTTAATCATCATGATGATTCATGCACACACAATAAACGCCTCTTTAAGGCAATTGGATAATTTACGATTTATGATTGTGTTATATAGATCTGCATTTGTATTATTGATAATTTCTCCATAAATACTAATGTAAGATGAGCATCTTAAACAAAAACACAAAAGATTCATTGTGTTTTGTTGTTTCGGATTTTGTTCTTCACTTCTTCTTCTACCATTACACAGACTTTACATAGTTTTGAGTTTGTTTCTTTTAAGAAGTTATTGTGTTGTGAAAAAAACTTCTCCATTACTTCTTCCTTCGTGGAAAGTGGAAACTAAGGATTTGTTTTCCTTATCAATTTTCTTTAATATTATGTTCTTGAAGTAGATTATATGGAACATGAGGCATTGTTATGGCTTCTCTCATGTGGTTACTACTCTGGTAGTGATATCGTACTTGTTGATTCCTTAATATTATCATTGTCATTCAGTTACAAACCAATATTATTTGTCTTACAATTCATCCTTTTTTAAAATTTATATGAAAAAATTCCGCAGCGTAGCGCGGGTATTCACCTAGTTAAGTGTAATAGTCTTAATTATTATTATAATCACACAAACTCAACTCTACTCACATAAAAAAAATTATATAAAACTAGATTCAGATCCGCATTATACATTGGAGAAATAAGATTAAACATATAACTTACAATAGGTAGATTAAAAAGAATTCCGCTGCTGGGGGTTGAACCCGGATTTCATCTGTTGAAATTAACCGGTGTGCTACAGCGGATTTAGTTGATAAGTATCATAATCAAACTTTATTTATATGTTACAAAGTAAAAACGGGCCTTTAAGACTTGTTACACTATGCCATTACCTTATAAAAACGTATGGGCCGAATGTGATATATCCTATATATATTAATTGAGGAGACACTAAGAGTTTAAAATCCTAGGTGTCACTCATAGAGACATTCTAAGTAAAAAAATCATATGTGTCATCCTAAGAGTGTTTTAAGGGTTAATTAGCAATCTATTAAAAACTAAATATAATAACACATTTCTATATTAATATTGTAAACTTTATTTTGTTATATACTTTTACCAAATATAAACTAATTATTTGGCGGGAACAATATACTTCCCATAAATTTCCTTACAACAATACTTGCTAACTATCATAATATTTTTCATATAATATTTTCGGAAAGCATATGATCCCATATAATATTTTCGGAAAGAATTTCTAACATAATATTTATATCTCACTTTCCTTTTTTTCAAACCTAACATAACACTACCATCACCATTTCCTTATATATGTAAGCTACTAAACAAAATAACACATATCTAACAAACGCTTTTTTTACGGTATGAGAACTTTTTTCTCTTTGTTTTTGATGTGTTAATATTGTTTTTGATTAATATTAATATACTATCTTACATGTGATTATAGGAAAAGTTATATCATTGCAACTATGGAAAAGTCAAATGATCTTAAAGATTGTGGTTATACGATCAACAATGGTGTGTGTAAGTAATTGTTCAAATTAGATTATCTTATTTATAATAACATAAATGGATTAATCATATGTCAACCGAGAAAAGTAAGATTGCTAAAGATGGCAAACACGATGAAAAGGATGTTCAAGCTAAAGGCCACAAGTCTTTGCTCCACGATTGGAGGAAATACAATACGCAATTCTTTTTTCAAGACACACTCTACGCAGTTTTGTGTGCTAAAAAAATAGTGTAATTCCCTCAAGACACTCAGAAACGTCGGTCTCTATTTACCTCGACCTGTATTTTCTCATGGACAATTGTATGTGGCACTGTCAAGAGTAAAGTCTAAGAAGGGATTAAAGATTTTGATCACAGACAAGTATGATAATCCGCAGAAGAAGACGTTGATTGTTGTTTTAAGGAGATCTACTAAAAAAATTAAGTAATCATGAAGTATAAGCAGACATGCAGTTGAAGGAAGGGAAACATGAGATGCATTAGATCAAAACTTTGAATCAAAGAGTTCACATACGTTTTTTGTCTTTTAATTGATTTTGCTTTAATTTGTTGGTTTTTTAGTTATTATTGAATTTATCTTAGTTACACATTTGATTATTTCTTTTCAATAGACGGTTCAAGAACAAAGCTTTAAAACTATTTATTGTCTACATATTTTAGATCAAAAATCGTATATTTTTTTATCTACTATATCTAATATAATCCCGCACTTGGTGCGAGTCAAAATCTAGTATATTTTTATTACACGAACTCCATTTCTAGACTCAAAAAGTTCTGAAACAATGAATTAGATCCGGCAGTCTAGGCAAGGCTTGTAAAATTATTTGGTATCGGGTATGGAACTAATAAACTAGTATTGAGTTTGCACCCAAAAAAAACTTGTACTATTGAGTTATTTATGAGTTATCTATTCTAGGTGGTTTTATTTTAACTTTTAACTTGAAGGAAGAATTAAAGTACAAAACATAGTCATAACCATCATAAAACCTTAAATTATAAAGGGTTAATTAAGTGACTAACCAAGAAAAAAATATAAACTTAATAACTAACAAAAACCCCTAAATTCAATGGCTATGATTTTGCCACATGGGAAGGTTTTGGCTAGTTATTAAGTTTATATTTTTTTCTTAGTTATATTTGCCAATTTCCCAATTATAAAAAGAAATCCAGTTTAATCATTTCACCAAAAGCCTCTTAATTCTTCCATGTTCTCTCCATGTCGCCTCCTCTTTGATTTAATTCCTCATTATCTACCTTTGAACTCATTATCTACCTTTTTATATGTACCTTTTTTTTTGTTTATATAAATCAAACTCTGTTTTGTTCTACGAATTATGTCTTTGAAGTTAAATGTTCGCTTACTGGTCCCAAAATGTATTGTACCCTAAAACTAGGTCAAAGTCAAGTGTAATTGCAGGACCACAAAATTCTGTCTGAATTTGTAATCACTAATTACAGCTTTAATTATGTGTTCATTATAAGGCAAAATCAACATATGATTAATCGTTCGTTGATAAGTTCGTATTTTTCTGTGCTTTAAATCTAAAGAAGACTTCACTCTTGAAATGTTTGCAGATGCTATCTTTACTGAGATAGAGATCCTAGGGATTTATTTTCCATATTTCGTAATGCAGTCACACATTTAGACAAAACAGTTTGATTAGAGATTCAAAGTCGTCATATATAGGACAAATTAATGAAAATAGAGAATAAGTGACAGAATTTGTAGATTTTTCTGAACAAGGCTAGTTAATGTTAAACCATTATAGTTTAGTGGTAAAAAAATAACAGTGGTGTATTGTTTCTTTGTAGTCACCAAATAGCAACTAGCTAGTTTTACTCCTGAAACCAATAGTCTTTTGAAAACATATTAGCTTTGGTTCTCGTGACGTTTTACCGTTGTGGTATCTGTACAAGGTATACCACTTTTGTATAACCTTTTTTTTTTTTTTTTTTTTTTGTCAAACACCACTTTTGTATAAGGAAAATTGGCAAATATAACACCAAAAAAAATTATAATTTACTCAATAGCCAAAATTACTATTCATTGTGTATAATATGTATTATGGACAATTTTGCCCTTGATTCCATTAGATTAGTATGTATTATGTATTATGTATCAAAGATAAAATCGTAAATTCCCCTAGATTAGTTGTTAGTTTTTTAATTATATTTATTACATGACTATTACACTAATTATAATTCAAAATTGTACTATTTGGCAAATTAACCCTTTGTATAACTAATCGATAAAATGGTAAAGAAAAAAAGTTACGAAAAATGGTAGTATTATTGTACTGTTATTTCGTATACTATTGGTATGACTTTTTTTTTTTTTTTTTTGGACAACACTTTCTTCATTCATTACAAACCGGAACTACATGGGAAAGAGGGGAAAGCATCCTCTTGGATTAACACAATACACCAAAATATAATAAAAGGACGAGATAATTCTTGATAGAAGAATGACAGCGAAAATGAGGCGAGGCTCAAATGCGTCAATACAATCTTCACGACATAGCCGGAAAGTTGAAAGATAGTCACTTTAAATTGATTAACTTGTGACGTTGAATACCAATCGTTATCTTCGAATCGCGGTGAAACGAAAAAGGCTACTTCTTCAGGTCCCGTGAAGACCGCTACACAAGAAGAGAATACGATAACAATGTTGGAATTTGTCCTGGGTATTAAGGCCGAGGAAGGGTCGACTTTCCTAGAGAGAGGACGAAGTGGAGAAGTTCTCTTTCCAAAAGGGAAGGAGGGTAATAATGATCTCTCCATGCCCGGAATGGAGGAAGTTTGAGTAGAGGTCGTACACCTCATCGGACTACACAATTCCCAGCCTACGAAGGACGAACAGCGAGGAGACGAGAGAAGTTGCTGGGATTTACCTTTAGGATTATATTGGAGCCAAAAGCCCACAAAATCACCTTCTTGGGCCAAGCCCAAATCATCCACACAACAATAAATGGCCTGCAGAATCTCAACCAATTGATATATGAAGCAATAAAAGACATAATGGGCCAAGCCCATAAGTTTATGAAACCTGATTTCACCACCGACAGTCTCAACCGGAGAAGAGAGGAATAGTCGGTGACTAGGTTCCAGTGTGGCCGGCGACAAAGCCGGCGAGTCTTCGAGCCACCGCCAAGGATGTGACGGATTTACGGTCGGAATAATTGAGCCGATAAGAACACCACTAGCTCTCGGTAAGGCAGTTGATTTTGCAGTCCTCAAAGAAGACATCGGAGAAGACGGTGAGACTAGATCTGGTGGTTCCGTTGGGGGATCTATCTTGTTTATGGTACCAAAAACGAAGATCGAGCGGTGAGAGACTAGATCAGAAACACCTGATCTCTCTGACGTGACATTCGTTTTCACCGGGGACAAGAAGAGAAGGCTACTACGGCAAGATCTACCGGAGCGAAGAGAGTTAGAGGGAGCGGAGGAGGAGAACGGTAGTGGAGATGTATCGATGCCTGGATCTGGAGGTTCTGGCGACGGGACCAGTTCTTCAACAGGCGATTCCATGACCCGAGAGGAGGCAAAGGGAGAGAGCGGCGTAAGAGAGGCTCCGATCAGGTGAAAAAACGTCGTCGGTGGTGGCTGCCTCGGTCGGCGTGCCTGGGAGCTTCTCTCGTGATACTAGGTTTTTATTCTATCTAGCTTTTATGACTTTTAATTATACTATCAAATACATCTATTTCGTATCCACAAAATATGTACCGTATTATCCATCAAATGCATTTAGCTAATTAAATTGAATTACAAGTTTGCTAATTAAGATGGGACCTACATATGTTCATAGGAGAAACACATATCAAGAAATTCTTTGGTGGTTTAATCATTGAAACACTATTCTTTCCTGGATTTCCTCCTTGATGAATCATTACAAATTTACTTGAGGATTTTTTTTGATACGAAAAATGAATGGTTCTTTATTAAATTATCAAAAGATTCATACACGAGCTATAGCTTTGCATCATTCATATAGACTCACGAGACATATCCTTCATCTTAAAAGATCAATCATGAAGCTCCTTCATAAATTTCGAAATATTCTCGTGAGGCTTATCGATTTCACTCTCCCTATCTCTACTCGCCGGAAGAAAAACACTGTCCGCTCCGGCGACGGAGAGAGGTTTGAGCCGCCGAAGATTTCATGTAGTAGCTCCTACTATTCGTCCCATGTACATTACAGTGAAGCTGTTGCAGATTGCATAGAGTTCTTCAACAAGTCTTCAGCTATGTCTTCTGATGAGGATCATGAAGCTCTTCATGTAGACGTTCACGATCGTGACTTTTTTTTTACGTTTAGTAAAAAAACTCAAAACTAAACATGTTTTCTTTTTTATTCAAATTTCAAGGCTTTGGTTATATTTTTAATTTTATTTGAGTTATTGTGATATTGAAACACTATGTAATGGTCACATATAACATTATCCACATTATTACTATTAATTTCTATGAAATTCGAGCATTTTCATCATTTTAAAACAATCCATTAATTAGTTCAACAGTAAAGCTTTGCATTTTCGAAACACAATCTCTTCCCGAAGACATAAAAAATATTGGTGTGAGCTAATACAACTATGGATTAGGTAACCGAATACTATCTCATAAATCTTTCCCAACCTTATTGTATCCTTGTTTATTTTTTTGCCTTGGTTGCTCTACCTAAAGGTTCTACTGCTTTGTAAAACCAAACAATTTTATTTCTAATGATATTTACTCTTTAGCAAAAAAAAAAAAAAAATGCTTTGCATTACTATTAAAGATTTCGAGCATTTTATTCTGTTTAGAATAAAGTTGTACTACATAATTTTTATAGGTCTTAAATTAAACAAACCAACATATACATTTATAGTGGAAATGGGTTAGACTAAATAGTCCAATAATTAATTAGTTCAACTGCAAAACTTTGCATTACTATTTAAACATTGATTTCAGTTAAGTTTATATTATTTATAAAAAAAAAATAAGGAGTGGAAATAAAAGATCATCAAAATCCATATACGAAGGCTATACATGTGACATTATTATTAAAACCAAAACACACACACACACACAAAGAAGAAGAAATTTTAGAAACCCAACTGTTTCATTGCAAAACCTTTTTCTTAGAGAAAATCCCTCCAATAAACAAAGGAATCAAACTTTTCTTCTTATTATTCTTCGTCTTCTTCTTTGTCTTCTTCTCTTTCTTCCTCATCGAAGGGTGTCTCTGAAGAAACATCTCCAAATTCTCCACCACCGAACCATTATCACCCGTAGTCGGATTTGTAAATTTCACGTACCTCTTGTCACTCATTGACCTCAACCTTGGACTAGTATTAATAAGTTCATCATCTACTTGAGGAACCAACACTTCAAATTTGGTTTTGAAAACAGTATCATCGATATTCGCTTTGGACTCCGCAGGATTTACTCTTAGCTTTTGAAGCTCTTGTTTTGTACGTTCAAGCTCTTCCTTGAGTGAAAATAAAGAGTTCCTCATTTGAATGCTTTCTTCTTTTGCTCTTCTGAGATTGTGTATTGTCTCTTCAAGCTCTGTCTCATTCCCTCTCGGATCTTCCCATTTCTCGTCCTGCATCTGTTTATGATTCAATATTATAGTATAATCTCGAAATTTTATAATCACCATGACATGTAGTCTAATGGTTTGTACTAGTATCGTCAAGTTCAAACATGTAAATTGTATGTTGTCCAAAATATAAAAATCTCTAAAATCAAATAACTACCATATATAGTCTTAGTAGTTTGCACTAATGTCGTCAGGTTCATACCCGATGCATGTTATTCAAAATTGAAAAATTTCGAAATCAAATAATCCCTTTGAAATTGAGAGAGATAGAGAGGGACATGTTACTTTGAGATGGTTGGAATAGACTTGGCTGGCTAAGACTCTTTCACCGAACAAAGCAATGGCTTCTTTCACTGTTTTAAACGGCGCCGTTGTGTCGATCTCAGCTCTCTTCATGGTCTCTATTATCGTATTACTTAGCTCTCAATGTGAAGAAGTAGAGAGACACATACATAAGCCTATAGCTTGGTCACTTTACAATTGAGTGAGAGACTACGCAAAGCATATTATTTTCTTCATCTTCACTTCTTTACAATACTCTTCTTTTAAATATTTTATAATTTTTTTTTTTTGGTAACCAAATATCTTATAGTTTTTTTTATCTGGAATATATAAATGATTTTTCATGAAACATACTACCCTTTTACTCCTTTTTGTTTTGGTTTTTAGAATAGATGATTAGCATCATTAAAGTTTTAATGTTCTTGTTAAAAAGAAAGTAATGAAATCATTGTTAATAGAGAGGCTTATCTACCAGGATAGCTTCATATACAAGAAATTCAAAGCTTTTAAAGAGATGTTAAAAAAATAAAAACCTAGCATTTTCTTTGTTCTGTGACTGTCTCTGTCTCATTTCAGAAAACGTGGAACATTTACATTAAAAAGACATTAAAGCGTTTTCTCAAACAAGTGGGGATTCAATAATCTCTCACTCACAATCCTTGTTCCTCAGAACTAACTTAAACTATAAAGCAACACCTCTTCACGTCTGCTCTTTGCATAATAGTTGCAATGGTGTTCTTGTATCTTCATAGATAAGTGGAAACCGATGTTCTTGTCTATTCATCGCAATCCGCAAAGGATTATTGTTATGGTAATGGCTCATAGCAGCCATGAGACGATGTTGTTGCTGTTGTTGAGTAGTAACATTGTTGTTATACCTTTGAGAAGAACCACCAACATGTAGAGGCTGTTGAATACTGTACTGATTCGATGATTGCGCGGTGTTTCTGTACTGAGAAGCAGCCCATAGTCTTTTTTGAAGCTGTTGTTGCTGCTGCTGATTCGCGTTGTAAGCAGTTTGGTATCTACTTGGTAGATAAGGAGAAATCTGTTGCACCTATAAAAGATTGTGTAACTTAAATCCATTAGTTACAAACAAAATTTTGTTAAGTAGAGGACAATTTGAGTCAAAGCAACAAACTTGATGGCTTGATGATGCTGAAGTTGAAGGATACTGTGGAAATGAGTTTTGAAGTTGGAAATGTGATTGGGATGATGCTCCGGAAGACGATAGAGATAAGAAATCATAACTCTGTCAACGAAAAGAGATTAGAATCAGCGAGGAAACGAGTAATTGGATAAGAACAATGAAGTGTAATTTACCTGTTTCTGTGAAGTATTCGGACCATAGAGCTCGAGAGCTAGCTTAGTCATGTCTTCTTCTTGCGCAGGTTTTTGGTTATGCGTCCTGTTTATATCACGCAAATGCGGGTTTTGATACCTTTTTGGTGGAGAAACCATTGTTTTGAAGTCTGTAATGGTTGTGACCGGGTTAGGAAGTACGCGTTCTGACATTTCTGAAGACCGTTGTTCGGTTTGGTTAAGTGTCGCAGGACTACTACTCTTACGGTTCTGTAATACTTTGATGAGACGGGAAATGTAAATGTGAGAAGCACATTTCTTCAACTTTCTCGGTTGGATTCTTAACAGTTCATTCAAAAGCGAAGCATTCTTGGAAGGAGGAGAAATAATAGCTTGATCCATCCAAGGTGGAAGCTTTGCAGATAATGATGGCCTGATTTAAGAAAAGAACGATACACATATATAAAGAGAAGAAACCGAGGGAATGAACAAAACAATTTTTGAAGGTTAAGAGCTTACTTTGAAAGAACTTGAGAACCGGAAGATAGACCAGGCCATAATGCAAGACCTTTTAGAAGCATTAAAATCGGTATTAGGACAACGGCTTTAATTAACTCAAATTATGATACAAAGTTCAGATTTTTTCTATACCGTTGCATTTGTAGTCCGCGTCACTTGTTGTTGCTACCTTTGTTTCCATGGCTCTTGTAGTTACTGATGATGAATCAGTCGCATTTACGAAGCTGCTTTGCTTCAATCTATCAATGAAATCAACCATTCTGGAAAAATAGACAACAAAATCAGATTAAAACCGACAAAATCGAAAGCAAAGTTACATAAGTAATTAGCTACAAACCTTGTTGAGCCTCGCTGTTTATCAGATTGCTCTAATGGCATTTCATCTGAAAAGCGAACTGATTCGGTTTTCGTAAAGTCAGTTTCCACAATCAAGCTTGAATCAACTTTGCTGGTTTCTTTTTCATTAGACAAATGATCATCACAATTCTTTTTATCAGTAGAGTCAGTCTCAGTAAACATTCCAGCTAAACCGTATAACGTCTCTGCGACTTCTTTCTCATCTTTCGAAATCGACTCATGAACAATACCTTGTCCTTCCTAAAAACCAAAACAAACAAAAAAAATCATAACTCAAAGTTTACTATTTTACTAACAATTTTTTTAGTAGTCATCATAAAAAAAAACAAACCATTTCTTGATTCTCCTTCTTTATCAAACAAGATTCAATTCCGGTTTTGGACCGGTTAACTCTCTTTGAAGCAGAAGAAGCAGAGGATAACTTAGAAACAGATTCAAGATTCCGTTTCTTCATGGCTGCAATTAAAAGTGCACAAAAAAAAGTGAAAAAGGTATAAAGAAAAAAGTAAATGCAGGTTTCTAACTTCAACTTTGGTATCTCAGTTTTTGAATAAAAAGAGAGTTCCTAAAACTGATAAAGACAAGCTTTAATGAAGAATATAATTGTGTTTGATAAGAAGATGATCACTTTATGATTTTATAAGAAGAGAAAAAGAACATAAAAGACAAGCAGAAGAATCTTGCGTCTATAAAAAGAAAGTTAAAAAAAAAAAAAAAGAGTTTGCTTGAAAAATAATCCAAAATTTCTTGAGATTCAAAGCACAAAATACCATAATCTTCCCAACTACTCAGAAACTGAGTATTATTACTGACACTTACACAGATCTCTCCATATTGTAAAACCTCAAAAAATCAAAACTTTATAATATAAAAAAAATCTTTTTTTTTTGGTTAATCAAAATTTGGTAAGAGTAAAGTTTCTAGAGTTTGTCATTAAGTCACGAACAATGCACCTGAACGAAGCTTCCGTGGTACAGAGGCATGAACCACACCATTACTATCCTTGAAATTCTGAATAAACAAAGAAAGAGAGAAAATAAATGTGAAAGAGTTTAAAGAGAAAGTGAGAGAAAAAATTGATGAAGAACTTACCTTTTTTAGAAGCTTTGATTTCTTCTTCTTCCTTGAAACCTCATTTTCTAAATCTGAAGAAGAAAACTCATAGTAATCTTTGTGTCTACTCGAATTCAGTTTCTTCAACATTCCTTTCTTGGATTTTGCAGAAAACCCAGATCCTAAAATCATTGAGTAAATACAAAGTTGAGATAAAAAAAACAGAGCAAAAGACAAAAAAAAAAAAGTTTGGATTTTTTTTGGTTGGTTTGTGAAAGTAAAGATTAGATTTTTATTTTACCAGATTGTTTCTTGGTTCCTCCACGTTTCATATCTCGACGACCCATTTCCATTTTTTAGAACCACCACTCAGAAGAAGAAGAAGAAGAAGAAAATAAGGCTCACTTCAACATCTCTGCCAAAAAATGAAAAATAACCACACTTTGGTTTAGATTTAGATAGACACAAAGAAAAAAGAGAGAAAAGTGAAAAGACGTTAAAGAAGAAGAAGAGAGAAAAGTTGTGAAAATCGTTTCTCGTGTCTCGAAGAATCAGGTTCTTCGTGAAAGAAGAAAGAAGAAAGAGAAAAATTTTATTAAAGGAGAAAAAATTAAAAAAGAAGACTTTTATAAAATTATTTGTTTGTATTACATTCAAACCCGTGAAAAAGTATAAACAAACCTCTCTTAACAAAAACAAATGTATTTTAAAATTTGGAAAAAGTTTGGATTTTTACATTAATGGAGTTCACTGTTCTTCAATCTAATCAAACTCTGATATGTAACTGACACAAATTTAAAGAAACAAAAAACGTATCATCGGAAAAAACCCAGAATTTTAAGAGATTCAAAAGTAAAAATAACCTTGTGGTTTCTTCAAAACCATGAAAATGAAACTCTCTCTCTTGTTCTTTCTCTCACTAGAATTTGTTTTTCTCAAAGTTTCCAAATTCCGAAAAGACGGAAAATCCGAAGCTGTTGTTTCGATCGATCGCTTTTATATAAAAATGTTAAACACAGAAATGACAAAACGCTTATTCTCTCTCTCTCTCTTCATTTTCGATTTATCTTCTTCCTCTGTGTTTTTTTTTTTTGTATCGAACGGTGTGTAATAAAGGAGATCACATAGCCGTCCGATTATTTTTAGTGATGTGACACGTAATCAGTGAGCAAATCGATGTGTCAGACACGTAAGCATTGAAGAGCTGAGAAAATTTGTACTAGTGCATGGGTTTCTGATGATATGATTTGAATCCGTACCACTGAATCTCATAAGATTTGTTTTTATTTTATTTCATTTTTTTCTCTTTTTTTGCTTCAGCGAATCATATTGGATATGCAAATAGTATATCAAAATAAAATATTTGGATTATTAATTAATATAAAAAATTTAACATTTAAATTAACCTTATCAATATTTTTCTAAAATACCCTAAATTGTTTGAGCTAACAACATTTTTTAGTTCAATGCCAAGAGCTATATGAAACTTTTTGTTGGTCTCAATTTTTCTTTTGGTGTTTTCCAATTTAATCAATGGCCAAACGGCTAACCAATTAAATGATTTGTTGTTGGACATCAAATTTGGTAGATATCCAGAATTTATAATCAACTTTACTATATATGAGTCGGCCATTTATTTGCATACGTTTACAAGGCTAGACATCCAATTTTCTCTTAACGCATCATCTACTTCATTGATATTAAATTGTTTAAGCATTACTATTTATTAACCAAAATGTACTACAAAATTATGATAACTTCGTATACGTCTGTAACTCAAACGTCTGGCTGTCTTCCATAAATACGAGAGAATGTCACGGCGTTTTTTATATCGCTTCTTTTAATGACTCGTCCAATCAAAAAACGGCATGACTTTCCCAATGTCCTAAGAAGGGATAAAGGTGAAATCGACGGCTATTATTAGTTGTCACAAGTCTCATCATTTCGCCACGTCATCACACTGAAATATTGACAAAGTCAGGTGAAATTTGCCTTCTGTTCACTGTGAATTTACTCTCTTTTTTTGGGTTTTTAGTCAAAAGTACTATTTACCCATTTGATTATCAGCTCACTTGGACATTTTTTTGTTTGTTTGTTATATAACTGATTACAAAATTATCGACTAATTTTACCAATATGCATATTCGTGAATACTTGCATACCATAACAAACAGATAACAGAAATATTTTCACTCTAATACATTGAAACATTATGTTTGATTTCCTACTTGAAAAAAACTTATGATTTCGGACTAATTAATAATTACTAGGCAGATTTTTTTATCGTGATACAGAAATTTTAAACTCTAGTCCTCCTGAAACTTTTCCAAATTAAATTGTTTTATAATACAAGAACTTATAAATACCCATGATTCGTGGATCTGTGTGTGCTATTTTTAGTTATGCAAAGGACGATATAAGGAAAAAGGCCCATAAATACGAGTTGAGTTTTGGCCCATTCATGTGACTAATAACAAGCAAACGAACAATCCCAAAAGAAAGATAATAATAACACATTAGAATAAAGCAAGATTAACCGACTTGATTAAATGCTACTTATGAGTTATGACTTATGAGATGGATTAATAAACCTTATTGGTTGGGAAGAGACTAAGGAAGAAGATAAAAACAAATAAAGAACCATACAGAGCCATTTCGAGGTTTGTTTGTTTGTTTTTTTTTTATATACCCTATCGGCTGATCCGATTAGCCCCGGGGGAACGCACCGAAGTGCTACGTTGTGGACTACTGGGGATCCGAAAGCCTACCACACTGCCTGACCCGAGTTTGGAATGCCTTCCGACATTTCGAGGTTTGTTTCGTCTAAAGAATTTGTACATTGTGAGAGTATTTATATGAAGAACAAGATAATTAACTTGAAATAAATAGTACTCCTCCGTTAGTTTTTAAGTGATGTTTTAGAAGTTATTTTTTGTTCACAAATAAGTGATGTTCTCACTAACCAATGCACAAATAATTGACTTTTTAGTGTTTTTTACTCTTTAAATTTTGTAGATTGAATTTTTATTGGTTAAAATGTCTTAGATAAATAAAATCTATTGTTTTATTTCAAAAAACAAGATAAATTTATTGATTTCTTAATAAGAGTGTATAAACCTTAAACATCACTTCAAAACAAACGGAGAGAATACTTAAATGAGTTATTAATTAAGGAGATTGGTGTATTTTATCGATCAAACTTGTATGATTATTACTCATTTGACTAGAAACGTACAAAGTAAATGCAATAATAAGCTCTCCATGTTCCAAGTGAAACTTTTCATGACATTCTCAAAATCACAAACATATTAATAAATAAATTAAAATTAAAATAATTAATCAAAATGCCTCCGTAGCATAGTGGTATTGCGTTCGCTTCGTAAGCGAAAGGCCGCGAGTTCGATCCTCGCCGGGGGCTAAAAAATGTTTGTTGTTATTTAAAATTTTTTGTTCCTACAACAAAAAGACGATTGGCCCATTTCTTCCTCTTGTTACAACAATAATCGTTCTTGTTTATTTCCTACACGAACCTATACACTATTCGTCTATTGTTTTCTTTTGGTGAATACTATTCGTCTATTGTCGTGTATGGATTTTGTGGGTTTATGGCTACAAAATAGATATCGGTACTAACAAAATCGTCTACAAATATCTGACCTACAATCTCGGTCTCCACAAATAAAATGAAATCGATAAAATACATATATATAAATCTCGGTCTTTTATGATTGTATGTACTAAAAAAAATTGGGAGAATAACACGAGAGCGGATTTGCTGGCAAAGACTGCGCGCGCGAGATACTTGTTCTCATTCATCGACACTTTGGTACCTTACTGATTTTGAAGTGTATTTGTTTATATATTTTCTGATACACACAATGTATTTGTTTAATTAATATTGAAGTGTGTTCGTAAAAAAAAAAAAAAGAATTGAGGAGACCTTCATAAATTTATAACATGAAAAGTCAGTTCAATAGTTGTCATGTTGTTTTTACGAAGTCAAAATCATATCAAATGAAACCGAAACAAAAAAAGCATATGAGTCATATGACAACCAATCATTTATAAACAACATAACTTCATTAGAAAATGAAATAACACAAACGAAAATATCACTGCACGAATCGAAACACAAGTAATAAGAACAAAAAGAAAAAAACCAAAACCAAAAAACTTACAACAAATAGACAAATCAATACACCCATACACAACCACGACGTACGGCTCTCAGATTTTTATTTATACGATTCAAATATATATGTGCCATAAGTTTCAAAAAAAAAAAAAAAAAAAAAAAAAATATATATATATATATATATATATATATATGTGTGTGCCAAACAAATACTCCAAAACGACATCGTATCAAAGCGTCGCCGCGATTTTAAGAGCTTTTCTTTACTTAAGGGCACTTGCTGCGACCACCGTGGGTGGTGAGAGTAGCGTAGCACTCGCACTTGTCGTAGTTACCGTACGTACCAGGTGGTACACAGTTGCATCTCACGCAGCAAGTCCCACATGCTCGGTGACAAAGGTTTGGTCTACTCGAGAGCCTGCACCGTGCTTTACATGCACCTCCACAATCTATAAAGAAATTTAAACATATATCATTGATTTTGTTAATTAAATAACGTTAGATTTTATATAAATTTCAATACATGTAGATGTAGCATACTTACCGATCTTTTTGGCATAACCAACTTTTGGGTTTGAGTTTTCCTGCAAGAATATTCGGAAAATGAAAAGAATGTGAGAAATATCATTTTAGAAAAAAAAAAAGGTGTAAATATTTGAGTATTTGTGATGAAAATTAAAACGTACAAGATTGGCCTCGACGAGTTGGAGAACAAGAAGAGATATGAGAAGAGAAGCAATAAGGGCTTTTGAAATAGCCATAATTCTCGAAGATGAGAGCTAGAGCAATTCGTATTGTTGAGAAGATGATTTTTTTTTGTTTTTGAGTTGTTGTGTCGAAAATGAGAACTTGGAGGCTTCCATTTATAGCCTCCTTGACCGACCTTATTTTCGGTCTAGACTATTCCTTTTTTTATTTCTTTTAATTGTAGTACTTTTTTTTTTTGGTCGACATTGTTTCTAAGTACTTATCAATAGTTTTGAGTGAAAAGATATTGTAAGAGCATCTACATCCATAGATCTTAGTTTTTGAGTCTTAGATTGATGATAAAAATTTAAGACTTTTAATAGATGAAAATAATTTTGTTGCTCCATTGGTGGATCTTAAAATTAGGAGATATTAGAAAATAAAATCCCTAATTTCAGATCAAAACCCTAAACATATGAATTTTGAATCAACAAGAAATCACAAGAAAACCCTAACATTTGAATTTTGAATCAACAAAACGATGATATGAACACAGAAGAAAACTCGACAAATTGTAACAAGGATCAACAATAAGAAATTAGTAATAACGAAACATAGAATCATAACTAAAAGAAGATGAGAAGGAGATGATAGATCTGTAGATTGTTTTTTCTCGGTTGATTTGATGAGAGCGCCGACTAAGTTCCGGTGAATCGCCAAGTGAAGAGTTTCAAAGATCGAAGGTGGAAAATAACGGAAGCATTACAAGAAAACAACATGTTAGTGACACCGATTTGTGTCACAAATCAGTCACAAAAGCAGCATTTGTGACACTTTTGTGACGAAATTACAGAGTGATAATTTTTTCGTCGCTAATTTGAAGCGTCGCAAATTCGACACATATTTGCAATACTTTTGTGACGCATTTATTGAGTAGCACATTTGTGACGGACTTGAGACGATCGAAAGGAGTCACAGATCTGTGACGAAAGTGAGACAAGAGAATGTGTCACGAATTACCAACGGATGTGTGACACAATCGTAGTGGCTAATATGTGACGTCTTTGTGACGCTTTAAAGTGTCATTAAAGTGTGACTCTTTTATGACTACTTAAGGAAAAGTGGTAGTCTCTAAAGTGTCACAAAAGAGACACTAATTTGCTATGTATGTGTGACAGTTTTTACAGTCTTTTTGTTGTATTGCACACTGTATAATACTTCGTATTCTACTCAGTATTATACTTCGTATTCTACTCTGTATTCTACTAATAAAAATTTCAAATAAACGGAATTCTACATAAATAAACATAGTTAAAGCAAAATAAGGTTCCGAATTACAAATTCCGAAAACGGTTAACAAAATGTACAAAATAGTTAACCGTTACATAACCAAAACATTAAACATTTAGTTCAAAACATTAGACGATTAGTTCAAGAGATAGAAACCGTTTATGTGGCAGGTGGAGTGGGTGGTGAGGTGGTTGGTGAGGTGGCTGAAGTAATCAGCAACTTGAACTCATAGACTCCTTCTGCGTTTGTAAGACACATAGCCATGGATGTGTCTTTAACAAGCTTTGCTGGATCTGGTGTGCATTTTAAAGCATTGGAGAGATCATTCCCTTCTAAAGGTGGTGGTGATGAAGGATTCTGAAGAAGGTAAACATGATTAGTAATGGAGTCAGGACAAGATTGAGCTTGAAGAAGCTCTAGTCTTAGGAAAGGATGTACGAACTGAAGTAAGTATGTAAAAATGTTAGACACAAAGAAATATGATGCTTACTTTCTTTAACAGTGCCATATGGAGGATTCTTCTTCCATTTCTTTTTTTTATGTAGAAGCGCTCTCTAACTATGATAGAGAGAAGATGATATGTACCTCTTCTCCACATAACTAAATGATGAAACAAGTAGAGTCTAGAAACCTACTGGTCAAAAAGTAGTCTAGCAATCTCCACATAACTAAATGGTAATGCCTGAAATGTCGACTGAGATTCCCGTTCTGATTCCAAAATCTGAGTCAAATTGTCTAGTTCACAAACAAAGAAGCAACAAGAAAAAGTTAACAATTAAGCATCTAATTTCCTTAAACATTGATAAACTTTATCTGCTAAATGTGCATTTTTGTTGTTGTTTTACCAACAGACATCCACGCTGGAGGCCGGAAAGTGCATTTTCCTCTCCTCTTAAGTGCCACCGCAAGCCACAGAGGCACTTCTGTCGGAATCTGAGGAACGAACCTACCAAAATCCCCCTGTCACCGGTTCACAAATTTAATCACACGGGTTACAAAACGGTTTAGACGGCAATGATTTCAGAGATTGTATAAAAACAGGAGATATTACACTGATGAAATTGAGTGTCTCCATGTTCATATTGGGAACAATCGCCACCATTTCGTCCTCTGCCATAAACTCAACCTGATATGAAATTCCAATCAATTGTATCATTGCAGACCATATATAAAGAAACACATACAAATAAAGAGGAGAAGAAGGACCTCTTGTGGAAAAAATAGTGAGATATGAGGATCAGTTTGGCCAGCCATTGGTGTATCTCAAGAAATCTCAGTTGCTTGGCCTAAATAGAAAAAAAAACAAATGACTGCATTAAAAGAGTGAACGAATACAAGATTATCACAATGTGATGTTGTCCAGAGAAAATTTACAAAACCCTCTAAAATCTAGTTCAAAATTATCGGAGGGAGTAATATCTAGTTTTCCTCAGTAGCCCAAAACAAATGTTACAAACTGATCCTTTGTAGACATTTCATCAAACACCTTGTCTACAGAAAATTCCTTGGTACTTTATAGCACATACCCACTTCCAATTTCAGCAACAACATGAATCAATCAGCAACAAAATAGCCTAGTTCAAAATTATCCAGTGATTCCAACTATCAAATTTCATAAATTTCTAGGAAAAAGCTTTAAGGGAACGCCAGATACAGTAAGAAATAGGAGCCCTTGTACCTGATATTGTGATATGAGCTCGAAATTACCTTTTGTGTGATTCCAGTAAGATGAGATCGATCCCTTCCGATATTCTACGAAACAAACAGTAACCGAAATCCCCCCCCCCCCCCCCCCCCCCCAAGATTTACAAATCTGTGTTCGAAGAGAAGGCTGCTCCACCGCTTGAGGATGGTTGAAGATGGTTGGATCCACCACTGAGACCCTTCCCATTCCCTCCACGACCAATAACAAGACCACTACCTCTTCCACCAGAGACAGCGGCTCCTCTACCGCCAGATCCGCGGGTATCTCGAAGATTGTTTTACCTCAATTGTTTTTAGGTTTCCCAGTCATATTTGTGTTTGGAAAAGATTGAGATTCTGAGGATTAGAGGATAGATTTTGATAGAGATTTTTAGGATTAGAGGAGAGATTTTGATAGAGATTCAGAAAATTTAGGGTTTAGATGAAGATTGAAAAGACACTTATACTTTATATAACACTTATATGATTGATACGAGAGAGAGAGAGATGAAAAGACTTAGGCTAGAAATGAAAGGGGATCTGATTTTTTGGTTATGATAAAGTTAGTGGAGGGAAATTTCGGAGGCCCAATTTTTTGGTGGGAACCCAAATGTTTTAAAACCCAATTTGGGAGGGAGGCCAAAATATAATTTTGTCACAAATGTGTTGCAAAATTGTGACACATGTATTACAAACTAAGGTGGTCACAATTCCAAACCCTAAACCCTAAATATTTTAGATGCATAATTGGGTAAACAATACATTTATAACACATTTTTTCATCAATTTCATCAGTTTTGAATAAGTATACATAGTTATATTCAAGTTTCAAAACAATTTTATAAAATTTCAATTTCTTTAGGATTATGAGATTGAAATGATAAGGAGTTTAAGTTAGGAGTTATATGAGATAGTTTGATTTTTGAAAAAAAAATTGAAAATTTATTTTAATTTGTTTAACAATCAGAGTCAAATCTTAGAATATTAGTATGGAAATGTAATCAAGAATATCACATAATTCATTATAAATCTCAACATTGTTTCCTAAAAAATCATTTTGGAATGGCAAATTTGTTGCAAATGAGTGACTAAACACGGAGTGGGTCATAAAAGTGTCACAAATATATGACAAAACCCAGAAAAGCGTCACAAATGAGTCACAAAAGAGTCGCAAATTTGTTACGCATTTGTGACGCTAAATGTATACACAACTTGAAACCCTAAACCCTAAACATTTCAATGTATTTTTGGTAAGTTTATGGGTTGAAAATAAGTTTTCTATGATCTTAGAACCATTTGAATGATTATATTTAGGTAATTTGAACTTCAAACGTCCATTTATCAAAAAATTAAATTTTTACAAAGATTACAAAGTAAAAACACTTATACTTTATATAACACTTATATGATTGATATGAACATTATAATTTGTTTTTGGAAATAGAAGATTTAACAATTAGATGTAAAATTTTTAGTCCACACATGAATAATATATGTTTGTATATAATCATAGTACTTGAATACACATTTGAAACACCAAAATTCAATTGGGCGTAGCTAATCAGTAGCAAAAGAGTCACAAATATGTTACGTTTTGTGACTCTTTAGTGACGCTACTTCAAAAACCAGAAAAGCGTCATAAATGAGTCACAAAAGAGTCACAAATTTGTTACGCATTTGTGATGCTAAATGTATACACAACTTGAAACCCTAAACCCTAAACATTTCAATGTATTTTTGGTAAGTTTATGGGTTGAAAATAAGTTTTCTATGATCTTAGAACCATTTGAATGATTATATTTAGGTAATTTGAACTTCAAACATCCATTTATCAAAAAATAAAAATTTTACAAAGATTACAAAGTAATAACACTTATACTTTATATAACGCTTATATGATTGATATGAACATTATAATTTTTATTTTGGAAATAGAAGATTTAACAATTAGATGTAAAATGTTTAGTCCACACATGAATAATATATGTTTGTATATAATCATAGTACTTGAATATACATCTGAAACACCAAAATTCAATTGAGCGTAGCTAATCAGTAGCAAAAGAGTCACAAATATGTTACGTTTTTGTGACTCTTTTGTGACGCTACTTGAACCCAGAAAAGCGTCACAAATGAGTCACACAAGAGTCGCAAATTAGTTACGAATAGTTTACCATCGCTAATACGTCGCAAAAAGTGTGACGTTCTTTAAAATAGTCACAACTCCGTCGCAAATTTGTGACGCTTTTACGACAAAAGTTTTCCGTCACAAATTTGTGACGATTTTGATACGTTTTTCATTTTCGTCACAAATCCGTCACAGTTTCGTCCCACTTCCGTCACAATCTTTTGTGACGAAAAAAACTGTCACAAAAATCCGTCACAGATTAACAGTTTTCTTGTAGTGAAGGGAAGGGGCGTGTGAAGCTTCTTGTTCGCACGTGTGACGATAGGCTAGTTCTTTTTCCATCACCGACCCCTTCTTGACACCTGTCCAGTCTTAGAGCAAGATCTGAGATCTTTAATGTCCCCAATTGGATCCGAATCCAACCATAAAAGCCCATTTCTGATTTATTTTTTTTCCACATCATCAACAATTTGGTCTAAGATCCATCTTAGACTCTTTGATGGAGATACTCTAAGGATACCGAGTTTCAATATGATATGATAGCAAGTACTTGCTAACAGTTTCTGATGATGATCACGAAACAAATATAATTTTGATTTTGTTACTTTTTTTTGTGTTAAAAGGATTTTCTTGGATTAATATAAAAGAGATACAAAAAAATCATAGTTGAACCATTACAATTTACAACCATAAAGAAGAGGAACCAGCAACAATGATATAATTTTGAAAATCATTTGTAATTTGATACGTAACTATATTTTTCATTTATTTTACTCTAGACCTTATTTGTGTAAAACATGGATAATAGCATATTATATAAGATTTCTATTAGTAGAGAAATATAGGTTGTATTATATTTCAAAATGGGTCGGTTAGTAGTGCGTATAAAAAGTTGGGTGTGCGCGGAGAAGAGAATATTCTGGTGGAGAAATATAGGTTGTATTATTTGTGGTCTCTTGTTTTAATTTAATCAAATATGGATGCGGTATAACTTTTTTTTTTGTTGAACACAGGGAGAAAATTATCCTCCCAATTTTTTAGAAAAAAAATAAAAACGGACTACATTCGAAAATCTCGAGAGCATGCAACGCCACTCGCATCCTCCAAAACAATCAAATGAACAATATATAATTCAACATTAAACATATGAAAGGCTAACGGTAATGAAAACGCATAGTTCGTCAATCCATCCGCCAGACGATTAGTCTCTCTATACACGTGAGAAATACAAACTATCCAGTCTCTTGATATGAAGTCATTGCACAAACGTAACATGAAAGACAGCGGGTGAAAATCATTTATCCATGTCCTCAGAAAACCAACCACTATCTCCGAATCAACCTCAAGCTATATATAATCTATAGTACACTCCCCATAATTCAACCAAATGACCTGAGCATATACCTATATTCAAAGCAAAACCTCCACACTATCGCCCTTCCCCATCTCTCAGTATCCCGCATGTTGTAGCAAGTATCCCGCATGTTGTAGCAAGCCCCGAATTACCGCGTGAAGCTCCATCCGTATTCAATTTTACCCATCCATCACTAGGCGGTATCCATGCGATCCATCTCGTTACCTCAACAAGCTCTCAAATGAACCTCACCCGATCACGACATTTACCATTAACCCCAAAAATATTTCCATAACGCCATTTTCAACCCCACCAAACCGCCATCGCAAACAACGTCGCCCATAAACTACCATCCCTCTCTGAATCATCTCCCAAGTTACTATACACCCACTCTAACAGCGTCTTACAGAAGAATACTCGTAACTTACATTGAGGGACTAATCGACTCCATACTCCCGCCATTGCAGGACAATCATGCAAGATGTGAAGAATAGACTCTTCCTAGCCCTTACACACTTGACACAAACCAGAAACACATAAATGTCTTAGGTGCCTTTCCGTATTTGTCATGACCGCTTGCTGCACCACTAGGCAAAGGAATAGTCAAACACGTTCCGGGGCAACCATTTTAATTTAATTTCGGTGGATTCGGTATAACTTTTCACCACCGATATTTAATTTTATAGATTTTTAAAAAATTATATGTTTTTTTGTGAATCATGCATAAGAGATGAAAATGCCAATATATTACTGTATATAGTTTTCTACCTACGTAAGTATACCTAAACTTTATTATAGGTTTCGCTTGGGTTTGGTACGTTTTGGATCAACAAAAAAATATTGGCTTAGTGATGTGAATAAAATAATTTCGCGATTTGACTTTTTACTTTTGACTTCCATATAGTGAGATTCTTTTATGAAATATTGACGTATACACGGACTACTCGTTCCGGTTTTGAAGTGTGTACCCGTACTTTCTACGATGCATGTGATTTGTGAATAAACAGAAAACTCTATTTTCTTGGCTAAGCACCAACGATTCTAATCGAAGTTGTCTTTGGTAACTTATAACAACTATATATATTTTTAAAATTTTAATACTTGAGAGAACATCTTAAATAAATAAAAAAGTCCAAAAGTGTTTTGGTTTAGGGTGGGTGATGTTAATTACTCAATTTTGTGTTTTCTGTTGTGCCGATCTTCGTTGTTTTGGGAATCATCAAAATTATTTGACAAAATTAAGAGGAAAAAGGAACCAAAATAGGAAAAGAAAAGATTATAAACTACTCCATGAGTATAGTTAATGACGAAAAGGGACTAAGAAAAGTTTGTGTTGTTGGGGCAATGAGGATTAGAAGATGTAGACGTGAGTGGTACTTCCAAGAATACTTCATTTCACAGCTTGCACTTCTTCTTATGAGTTATGACCCACTTTTCGTCGACGTCTATATATAATATCCTCTTTTTATTTCATAATAATATCCATTTCTAGATCAATCTTTATGTTTAATATTATTTGTAGTCTTCTATATGGTCCTTTCTTTGTTGTTTTTCTTTGTCATTTTTTTGTATTATACTAAGAAATTAAATACATTTAGTTAGGGTTAGACAGATTGTCCATTAGAAATGTTTCAATCCGTTATCTGTTTCAATTCATTTTGTATCCCCAATGGCGAGACCGAGAGATAAAATCAAAGAAGTTGTTAGTGAAAGAAATTTATCAAAAATATTTTTGGCTTCAGGTGGATCGTCCTTTTCCCTAACATTTTTTTCGTTATTTAAATATTTATCTTTGGTTTTCGTTGAATAGAGTGGAAATAGAGAGTTTTTTTTGTAATTTTCATGTTAATTTTGAACTAATTAATTATGCGTAAACATTTTTTTTGTTTAATTCATTTCCAAAAAAAAAATCTGAATTGGGATCCTAATTCCAAATATGGATATGTTAAACGTTGCCAATTGTGAATTTGTAAGCTGAAAAATAATACACAAAGTGAAAAGGAAGAGATGTTGAGAGGTCACGGATCGTCTGTCTTGTGTGTTTGTTGTCCTTTATGCCAACCTTATCGACGCCAGTCCCATCACCATACACACAAACACACATTCTACACAAACTCTATACCATAGCTAGTCTCCTTTAATTTAATCTATTAAATAAAGAGTTTAGGAACATACTTTTTATGCATGAAAATGTCACTCCAATTATCTGCCGACACAAAATATCACACGTATGGTAAGTCAAATCAATAATTGCGTCCAACTTACACTTTAACTACAATAATTAGAAATTTTAGTACTATCAATAATAACACTTAATTTTTAGGGTTTCCATTGACCTCGCATATCGTAATATTTTTCATTGTAAAACAGGTCGATTACGGTATAAGGCACTTTGGGCCAAACTTCTTACACTTTAAGGCACTTTGCACTAGAAAGAAATTGTAGAAATAAATTGAGAGAGTTTTGGACAATTATACCACTTAAGTAGTTCTAATTTTTAGTTAGGAATGTTTTAATCTTAACTGTTAATTTTTATTAATAATGAAAGGTTGAGATTGACGTTTTTGGCGGAAAAATTATTCAGTTTCGAGTTTTCTGACGGAAATTTTTTACGAAATCACGTTTTTGGTAGAAATTTTTTATGGAATCAGATTTTGGGTGGACAAAACTTAACGGTCTCGAGTTTTTTGGTGGGAAAATTTTATGGTCTCGAGTTTTTTGGCGGGAAAATTTTATGGTCTCGAGTTTTTTGACGGGAATTTTTTACGATCTCGAGTTTTTTGGCAGAAAAATTTTACGGTCTCGAGTTTTTGGGCAGAAAAATTTTACGGTCTCGAGTTTTTTGTCGGAAAAATTTTACGGTCTCGAGTTTTTTGGCAGGAAAATTTTACAATCTTGAGTTTTTTGGAGGAAATTTTTTTGGCGGGAAAATTTTACAGTGTGGTCAGTCTTCAGGTTAGGGGTGGGCAAAAATACTCGGAACCGAAAAACCGAACCGAACCAAACCGATATTACCCGAACAGAGTCCGAACCGATTTTTAAAAAATACCCAATGGATCTTATGTGCTTAGAACCGAAAAACCGAAATCGAAACCGAACCGAACCGAAAATCCACGGATAACCGAAATATCCGAAATATAAATTAAGAATTTATGTTTTATTTAAGATATTATGTTTTGGTCCTAAGATATTTTGTGTTTCATTTTATGCTTATGGACTTTGTGTTTCATTTGATGTTTCATTATGGACTTTAGACTCAAAACGCTTTACGTATAATGTTTTTGTGTTTCATTTTTGATTCGACACTTGATTTGTTTAGGTTTTGATTCGGTTATTCTATTAATAACCAAAACCGAACCGAAACAGAAGCAATTCGGTTCTAATATGGATCTCTAAATATGAAACCGAACCGAACTGAAACCGAAGTGAAACCGAACCGAACCGACCTATAACTCATATGGTTCTATACGGACTCATTTTAGCTAGAACCAAAAAACCGAACCGAAACCGAACCGAAGAACCGAACGCCCACCCCTACTTCAGGTATAGCATGTATCCATTTGGTCATGACGGCGTGGTCAGTGTTCGGGTATAACCTATATCCATTTGGTCATGACAATGTGGTCAATGTGAATCCATGGTCATGACAACTTGGTTTTCATATAAAACTTGTTATAATTTGATATATCTTTCGTGACCACATACATTTGACCACGTGATCGTGTGCCCTTTCGAGTCCACATACATGTATCTTCAAAACATAATACACGTATAACGGTCTATCTCCTAAATATGTTGTGGTCATGTACACATAACACTATATTGTTTACACAACCGTGATCACTTACAGACAATGTACATGTGAACACATAAATACAAAATTTCTTTCTTAACCACATACATGTGACCATGTGATCGTGTAGCCAATATAGTGCAACTACATCCAAATTTCGTAACCAAAATTTCTTTCGTAACCACATTTGTAATGTGCAGCTGCATCCACTCTTCTCTGACCACGCGAGTTCGGCAAAACTAATTATGCTAGCCACGATTCTATAGATGGTTTTTGGTGGTTAAAAAGTGTGTTATACCATGCAACCTTATTTTGTTAAACGATGCAGCCTTATTTTAGAATTGATAAGGGCTAAGCGATCTTTTATGTATAACTATATTTTCTGTTTATAACTTATTTTGATAAGTACTTTACTTGATTATTATTGGGACATTGAAGATTGACTACAAAGTCGCAATAATGTGGTCACGAGAGGGTGGAACATAGTGCACCTCGTAAAATTTTCCCGCAAAAAAACTAGAGACCGTAAATTTTCCCGTCAAAAAATCGACCGCCAAAAAACTCGAGACCGTAAAATTTTCCCGCCAACAGACTCGAGACAGTAAAAAATTCTCCCAAAAAACTCGAGACCGTAAAAAAATTCTCCTGCCAAAAACCTCGAGACCGTAAAATTTTCCCGCCAAAAAACTCGAGACCGAAAAATTTTGCCGCCAAAAAACTTGAGAGCATAAAATATTCCCGTAAAAAACTCGAGACCGTTAATTTTTTCCGCCAAAAACGTGATTCCGTAAAATTTTTCCGTCAAAAAACTCGAGACCGTATAATTTTCCCGCCAATTTCTTATCCTTCCCCATTTCTTTTTAATTTCTCTTTTCATTTTAATTTTTATGTTTATTAGTTATGTTGAAGAAAAAAAATTGGAAGGGGAATGGCAAATTGAAGATAAATCAATAAAGAAAGGGTAAGATAGATAATAATCAAGGCCAAAGTCCTTCTCTAGTGCAAAGTGTCTTTGGTTGTAAAGAATTTCAACAAAAGTGCCTTAGAATGTAATTATTCCTTGTAAAACTTACTAAGGGACATAGAAAACAATCAAGAATATGGAGGACAACAATTCATAGCCTACGAAATGAACAAAACAATGCATATAAAAAACAAATAGATATATGACAGACTTAATTTCTTAAACTGTAGTTGTTTGAATATCGCCATTAAATTAAGAGGTTAAAGCCGAAAAAATAAATAATCTATATATGTTTTGAAGAGTGTTTTCAAGAAATCGCCCTTTCCTCTCGTGACACAAGAAACCTTTTTATTTATTAAATTCGAAATGGAGGTGGCCTTTTTATGCTGAAAACGTATACAAATGGAAAAGAAAGTTAAGAAAAAAGTGATAGAGAAGTGAGTTCTTAAGACAGCTGTGAAGTGTTGTTATTCACTTAACAGCTATTACATAGCTAATTTGCCAACCTGTGTTCTCTTTTACTTTCTTTTGTTTCCATCCCAATCCACTTGTAAAAGAAAATAATATATACTAGCTAGGGTTTGATTGATATTTTAGGAAAGTGAAATTATGTTTTATAATGTGTGATGTTGTGGGATCGGGGATTATATTTTAATGGTTTGTAAACTGATCATAACCTTGAGTGAAATTGAACAATATAGATTTTGTGATTGTAAACTCCAAAAAAATGGCACAGAGGATTGTCGATGGAAAAGTAATGTCATGGATCAATCAATGTCTATGGATGCGATACTCGTAGTCGTGGAAGCCGAGGTGAAAGTGGTCGTGGTCTATAAATCTAGAGATCTCAAGTGAGCTGTAGTTTTTATAGCTCTTCCTAAAAAAATTAAGCTTTTTATGTCATAAACATCAAACTAATTGTATGTTTATGCAATTTTTCGAACTACACTCTTGAAATGACTATTAAGTCATTGGTCACATGTAAGATACCCAATTAGTTAGCAAAAGAATTGGATGTTTTTTGGGGATCAATCGTAGAAGTTTCAAGCATTCGATCCATAATATCCTTTAGAGCTAGTCGTTGATAATCTCAAATTTAAGATTTAAATGATTCTTTCCAAGTCTTGTTGAACTAGTGAATTTGAATATTAACTTTCAATGGCACTTGGTAATTCAACGTCTTTTTGCTATACCTTATGATTCCATTCGGTTAGATTTTACCTGAAATTAGCAATAAATTAAAAAGATAGACTATCATACTACTATGTTACCCCCGCTCCCCCAAAACCCATTATAAATCACAGTCGAATACGCATCTCCAAAGTTCGTAATTTCTAATGACCTGGTGAAAAAAAAAATTTGCCAACGACCTTTTAAATTAAAATGGTATATATTCATTTTACGAATTACATTTTTGTAGCAAAGGTGGTTTTTTTAAAGCAAATGGCTTTGGTCCATTCTTATTTGTTCTCTTCACAACCATCTAGTGACCACATAATTATATTTCATATTTAAAAAGGCATTGCACGAAGAAAAACATCAGAACTGATTAAATTCGATAGTCCAAAGAACAGGTCATTTATCCGAATGATATTTGGCTTATTCACTGAAATTAGCATATGTGAATTATATACGAAAACTTTGGTGGAATATTAGGTGATGTTATGATCACAAAGTATAGCTGTAGCGGCCACCAAAAGAATCGAATTGAATATAAAAACATATTTGGATAAGGTCAGGGCTTTCATAACTTTGTAGTGATAAGCGGACTCGAACCGCTGACATCCACCACTTAATAACAAATACAGTGATTAATACAGTACTTAAGAGATTAGTGTAGTTTAAATGATTGGGCTTTATAACTAGTATAGGCCCAAGTTTAATACATAATTCAACTTTTTTTTTCCAACGGATAGTAAAATCAAGCTATTTTATTACGCGTTTTTCCTCTGTCAAAATCTCTAATCAAACTCCCTTTTTCCTTTACAATCCTCAAAGAAAGAAAAAAACATTAAACCGTAAGAAAAAGAGTTAAGAGAAGTACTCAAAAGAGCTAAACTCCATTACCACAAGAGCACACCATAATCTTCTTCACCCAATTTTACACAACACCCGATGGAAGACGAAGAACGAGCTGACCACCCATTAAACTGCCCAACACCGAAAACATCAGTGTCAATTTTAAAGATCAGCCATCAAATTTTTACAACTAACGTATCACCAAACGCGATAATGAACAAAACAGTTAATGATTTTTTTTAACCTCTTAACATAGTAGTAGCAAAAGTCGGCGAGAATGAAAGTTTGGATGATTTCAGAGAGTAGGACCATTATAGGCCAAAACCCGTATCCTAAAGCAGTCAATAACCGACCTCGAGTATCCAAAACCTAGAACATCATCAAATTATTAACATATATACTATTATCAAGTTTACAAAAGCTGTATATATGGAGCTTTAATAGTTTGTAGAAAACCTGAAGGACCCAGTGTGCACAACTCAAGAACCTAGCTATCCCCAACGCAAATACGTAATGTGCTGTGAACGGCTCAACGATCTGAGACAAGACAATACGTTTCTTACTAGTTTGAATCGGTAAACGATAAAGAATGGTTTCTAAAGTACCTTAGTGTTTTGCATGACTCTAAGTTGAGGAAGGACAGAAACAGCTTCAAGGTACACACAGAACGCCCACGATATCTTATTGATTATATGATGATGTGTTGATGGGTGAATAAGAACGGATAAAACAGCACACGGAATAACCTGCAGCCACATATAGAAAAAACTCGGAAACATCATTACTGATTAAACTACATAGCATATCGATATTCGCAAAGGAAATCTTACCAAAATGAATTGAAATAAACAACCTAAGATGTTCAGATATATGATTCACATTCTTGAAAAACACAACTTGAGATCGAAACCGAGAATTAAACAACTTACGACGTAGTAGATAGCGAAATTGTCTTTATCTTCCATGTAACTAGCTTTGAGCTTAAAACGGATCATATAGATAACCCAAAGTGTAGTCACCAATGTAGCCGAGTCAAGCAATGTGTGAATATCAAATTCCATCACAAAACTACAATACAACCTCACCGCCAAAAACAGAGCCGTTAACTCTTGCGACTTCAATGACAATCCTATCAAACCAAAATCAATTCAAAGATCCTTCATTAAACCGGATTCAATCGAGGGAAACCCTAATCCGAAATGTCCTAAATTTGGGTCTAAACGGATTATCGAGGGGAACCCTAATCCGAAATCGAAACGAATTGGGGAGTTTCAATTCGAAACCAATTCGTTCCCAAATCAAAATCCCTAAACCTAGAAAACCCAGAATTTCAAAATCGAAAATTTCGAACATTTACCTGCGCAAGTTTTCTCCTTCATGAGTTTATAGATGAGAACGGAGATTCCGAGAGAGTGAACAGCTTCGGCGGCGACAAAGAGATTGTCGTGGTCGTGAACAATCATTCTCAACAGAACAAGAGCAGTCATGGCGGAAACAACACCGAGAAAAGCTTTAACCTTTGGTGGTTGCCGACGAACCCATGTCGTCACGGCGTGAATCGGCTTCTTCGCCGCCTTCATCTTCGATCCGTTCATCAGAAATTTTTTGTTTCTTAAAATAGAAAAAAGCAATTCGAAACCTTTATGATTGTTAAAACCAGATCTGTCTGTTTTTATCTGCGAATTGATGATTATTACACTGGTTTTGTTTGATTTTGGAGTGGGAACTGGAAACGGGTTAAGCACCACCCATGGATAAAAATTGAGTTATTCCTTTTTTGTTTTTGTTTTCTTACGAAACAAAAGAAAGTCGAAAAGGTTAACATTTTTGAGATGATGACACGTGGAGGGTTAATTTTGTGTTTAGGTGAAAGTTAGATTAGTGGTAAGCCAACGACTTTCTCTGCCTTTGTGTCTTTTGTATCCATTGAAAACTAAAGGTGGTGTTGAGTTGATGAATTTTTTTTTTTAAATTTAGGTTATCAATGGTTGCTTGATCTATCACATACGCTATGTTTGTAGAATGAATTGGAACAATTGAACGAACAGTAATATTTTAGTATGCGGTTATTATTTACTCGTATTGACATATATTGTTTGTCCTAAATTATTTCTAAGTAAAAAAAGTATTGTAAGTAGACTATACAACTATCCAAAGGCTTGATGTACTCTAATATATACAGATCTGGCTGGTCGTCGTTGGAATCTTGAGCAAGGGGTCCACCGTATGGGTCGGGATGGTCTTGATGCTCTTGATCAGGAGCTGGCATGGTTTCATCCTCGTCATCATCTAAGGTTCCGAGGTCTCGAGCTAGGTTGAGTAATGCTTCTTGAATCTTGGTTTTATTGCAATTCTTCTGAGAACAGGAAGATCCAGAAGAATTGCTTGGGCTTGGTTGACGAGGTTGAGATTGTGTTGGTGTTGGGTGTTGGGTAGTTGGGCTTGGGTGTTGGCCAAATTGCCGAATTAATTGGCTTGAGGAGGCTAGTTGGCTAGGAGTAAGAAGGGGAACTTGTTTAGAAACGGTTTTAACTAAAGTTTGGGTTTTGTGTATAATGTTGAAGTAGTTGGAAATGTTGGCTAAGGAACAGCGGTCAACATTATACTTGTCCCACCATTTGATACGATATTCCTTCATAAGACAGAGGGGCATGTCAGGAACATATCCCATATAACCGATAAGGTTAAAATTCCAGGAACAAATCCATGGAATACCAATATCAATATGAAATGCGATTTTTGATTGAAGGCTATTGTAGTGTTTGGGTAAGTGTTTTTGGTAAAAGGGAAAAGATGTTTTGAGGAGGCTTTCTGGGTAGATTTTGTCGGCGGGTCCGAACCAGTACCACCATTCGTAGAACCATCCTGGACATGTCTTTGGACAGTTATTGTCAAAAGAGATGAACCAAGAGTGGTCAAAGGGTCGTAGGTACAATGCTCTTAGAAAAGCATTTTGATAATCCATATAAGAGTATCCTTGAATATGATATCCGGGTCTTGAGAAATTTTTTGTTGTATGTAGGCTAAGAAAGCCTAAATCTTGGAAAGATTGAATACAAAGTATCTTGCAAGTTGAATAGGCTATTTTGTTAGGGTTGGTTTTGTCTAGATAATGAGTAATTTCAGCAGATTTAGAGTCTACTAGAATATACTCGTAAAAGGTTCGGTTTTTGATAGGGTTATCATTTGGATAGAGACAGTCTTCGTGGAAGACTCTGTTGGCAAAGGTTTGAAGCTCTTTTAGTTTAATGGGTTGAAAATATTGGGTTGTTTGACAATGGTGTTTTTGGGGTTTAACATAATAGGTAGATTTTTGTGTAGGTTCTTGGGGTTTTTCAGTAGGTGTTTGACTGGATGAAGCAGGGGTTTCATCAACCGCTTTTGCGTAGGATAGAGGTGGAAAATTAGCAAGAGCCGAATAGGTATTTTGATTAGTGAGGGGCTTTCCTTGCATATGAGGTTGGTTCTTGATATAGTCCAATGGTGTCATTGGTTGCTTCTTCTTCTGATTGTTACTCATTTTGAATAAGTTGTTGATTATCCGTATTTTTGCCCTGCAAGTATTCTCTGGTTAGAAAGTCTGGTAAAGAATTATTTTCTCCTTTAATATGTTGAATATCGAAATCAAATGCAGATAATATGGCTTGCCATCTGGCAAATATTTGTTTTGAAACAAGATTTTTAACATCTTTTTTCAAAATTTCTTTTGCCGATTTACAGTCTACTCATAATAAGAATTTTTTATTGATTAAATCATCTTGAAATTTAGATATGCAGTTAACTATGGATAATACTTCTTTTTTGACAATTGAATAATTTTTTTGTGGCCCTAGCCAGATTCCAGAGTGAAATCTAACTATAGTTTCTTGAGTAGATCCCATTTGTTGTTTTAAGATTCCACCATATCCTAGTTCTGAAGCATCTGTTTCAACTATCATATTTGCTTCAGGATTTGGAATGGTTAGGCAAGGTAAGGTTTTAACGTTTTGTTTAATATTTTTATCTAATTGGGTATGTTGATTAGTCCAAGGCTTTGGGTTTTTCTGAAGCCTTTGATATAATGGTTGAATAGTTTTTCGAAGATTAGGTAGAAAGTCAGAAACATAGTTCAGACATCCTAAGAATCTTTGTAATTGGGTTTTATCCCTTATCTCATCGGGAAATTTGTTAGCAAATTCTATCGATCGTGATATGGGTGTTATTGTTCCTTGATATATATTGTGTCCTAAAAATATTATCTTTGTTTGAAATAAAGACATCTTTTTAGCTGATATAACTAAGCCATGTTTTTTGACTATGTTTAGGAACGTATTTATGTGACTAATGTGTTGATCTATTGACGTTGAATAGACGAGTACGTCATCGATGTATACAATTGTAAATTTTGTATAATTATTAAATATATCATTCATTATGTTTTGAAATTCTGAGGGTGCATTTTTAAGTCCGAAGGGCATTACATTCCATTCGTAATGTCCGAATGGTACCGTGAATGCCGTTTTGTATTTGTCTTGTTCTTTTATTTGGATTTGCCAGAATCCACTTTTCATATCAAATTTCGAATATATTTTTGCATTGTAAAGTCTTTTTAACAAATCTCTTTTATTGGGTATCGGATATCTAATCCATTGTAGTACATCGTTAAGTGGTTTGTAATTGATAACTAATCGTGGGACTCCACGTTCTTTTTCTGCTTGATTATTTACATAAAAAGCTGAACAACTCCAAGGTGACTTGGACGGCCTTATTAGTTTCTTTTTTAATAAATCATTTATTTCTTGTTTACAAGTTTCTAGTAATTCTTTATTCATTTGGATAGGACGTGCTTTAGTGGGTATATTTTTCTCACTAAATTCCTTTATATATGGGAGTTCGACATTATGTTGTTTTCTTTCCCAAAATGCATTGGGTAGATCCGAACATACTTGGTCAAGCAAATCTTTTTCAATAGCTTTTATTTTATCTATTACATATTGTGTTGCTAATTGTTCTTCTATTTTCTTATACGTTATTTCTTCTTGTAAGTGTTGTATATGATTTTGTTTTCCTTTTATTAAATTTATTGTTTTATGTATTGTATTTTGTTGGAGATTTAGTATTTCTTTTGTTTTCATGGGGGATAAAAAGTCAAAAGATAATTTAGTTCCTACTTCTTTAGTTACTAAACCTATTTCGGTTGCTTTGAATGGATAAATTTGAGTAATGAAAGGAGTTCCTAATATCACTTCTTGTGACAAGTTTTTTACTAAAATAAATTTGTTTTTAAAACAATAACCTTGATTACAAATTTTTGCGCATGGTAATTTATATTGTACTTTGAGTCTATCACCACCTGCGCCACTAAGACGTTCAATAGTTTTCTCATAATACTTTGTTGGTATTATTCCTTCTCGGATGCAGTTAAAATCTGCTCCGGTATCTACTAATGCGATTGTGTTTAATTTAAAATCATGGCTTATGTGCAAATTGATAGTTACATACCATTTTTGATAATTGATTTTTTCTATTGTTTGAATATAATCCTTATCTTCTTGTGGTTCTTTATTATTATTATGTCTTTCTAGGTTTTGATTACTTGATGATGCTTGATTTTTTGATTCAATTAAAGAAAGTCTTGCATCGGTTTGTAATTGATTTAATTCTTGTTGATTTATAGATGCTTGTAACTCTTTAATTTGTGCTTTGATTTGTTTGATTTCATTTTGTAGTTCTCCTGTTGTTACTTGCTTATACAAACTTTGAGTTGGGTATTTTTCAAATATTTTATTGAGACTAAAAGGTTGTGGAGTAGATATTTGTTTTTCTTGATATACTATATCCTTTAATTTTATTAAATATTCCTTTTTTAATTCTGGATTATCTATTTTATCTATTATGTCTAATAAGAATTGTTTATCGCTTTCTTTTGTGATGACATTAATTATTTTACAATTACATAGATTATCTGATAATTCTTGCGATTCTTCGGAAGAATCACTTGACTTTTCTACTTCGTTTATTGAGTAATTACTATCAGTATCTTCTGAATGTTCTGATTCTGAAATTAAAAGTTTTGTTAATTTTTCTTGTATGTCAGGTTGATCTTGGAATATTTCATTTATTTTCTTCTTCATTTTACATTCTGTGGATCTATGTCCAGGTCTCTTGCAATTCCAACACACTATTTTTTGTTTGTTTGAATTGAATTTTTTATTTTTGGAGTATTTTTGATTTTTTGAATAATATTGATTATTTGGTTTTTTATTATAATTTTCGTTTCTTTGGTGATATTTATTAGATTTTCGTTGTCTATATTTTATCCTTTTGATCCTAGATGGCGGATTAAATTTTTCATAACCATATTGTTCACAGAATGAACCCATGGATATTTTAAATTTGAATTTATCGTTACGTTTTTTTATCTTTTTGTTCTTGACATATGGACAATCCTTCCTTTTTAATGAATGCAAATAATTGACCATAAGTTATGTTATACCAAGGTATAGGTTGTCCACCCGCTAATTCTTTTAATTTATTGGTTATTTTTTCTGCTAAGAAAGTTGGTAATCCTGAGATAAACCGTTTTTTCCAGAAAGGTTGATTACAATCTGTTCTTTGAAATATGTTTGCTACAAAAACATCTTTATACCATTTAAAATCTCCTAAGGTTGGGCATCTTAGGTTTGTTAATATAATTTTTTTACTTTCTAATTCTTCTGCAGGATTTCCTAGAAAATGCATTGTTATGGTGTGGATTAATACTTCTACACCATTTTCCTTTTCAGTTTCTACTGTGAAACCTTCTGGATCTACCGTTCTTATGGTTTCAACATGATTTATGATTGAATCTTGAAGATGTCTATCTAAAGAGTTATCCCACCAATATTTTAATGCTCCGGTAAATCCGGTTATTAACATAACACATACTTGTTTTTCACTATAATCGTCATTAGTTGCTTTATAGGCTAAGACTGCCATACCCATTTCTTGTAATAATTTCATTACTTCATATTCATATCGTCCATCAATATTCCATTCGTGTATACCATTTCCAGTATATACATTATGGGAATATTTATGGTCTTCCTCAAATAATAAATCTGGATGCGTATGTCTAGGATAATACGGTTTATTGGACCTTATTGTTCTATTTCTTATTCGATTTATTTCTTGATTTTCATTTTCAGATTGTATAGAAGATTGTATAGATTCGTTATCATTTTCATCTATTATATTGATTCCTTTTTCTTTATCTAGGCTATTAAGTCTAATTGCTATTGACTTTAGAATCTTATCTTCGGGAAATTTGACCTGTCTATCAGTTGGTTTAAATATTGGTGTTGTTAGCGAGGAGAAAGGATGTTGCATAGATTTATAAAGGTCTGATTTAGTATTTTCTTGATTGTACAATCTGTTGTCTATATGATCTACTTGTTTAGAGATTGTATGTAATATTTGATTTTGATAATTGTTTTGTTGATATATTGCTTTAATATCTTGCATATTTACTGGATCCTTATCTTCTTTGTTAGCCCCGGTTTTAAAAGGTATAGCTATTATTTGTCTATTATGAGTTTCTATTTTTAAGTCCCTTAACGGTGGATGAATTGATTTAGTTCTAATTCCGTCTGCTGTTTCCCATGTTTGGGTCAGAGTAGAACTATTATTAATTGTCCTAAATGGATAATTGATGTTATGAGTTTTTGAATACATTTCAAACCATGTAAAAATGGAATATTTATTTGCTTTGAATGCATGCATTCATACCATTTTTCTCTAATTTCAGTAGTTTGTTGTTAAGAAAATGTTTTGAAATACCAACTTCTTTTTTCTTCATTTTCTTTTGAATAAAAATTTTCTTTTATATATTGTTTATTAATTTCAGATTCTTTTAGTATGACATTTATAAATTCTGATTGAGTAGGTGATGTTGGAAATGGCTTTGTTTCTGGTGTAGCTATAGGAGCTTTAAACCTAACGTTATGATTTTGGTTATTATCTTGATTTTGATGATCTTGGTTTTCATTTTGATTTATGCTTTCAGTTTCTGAGTCAACACTAGATTGTCTAGTACAGTATTCAGAAAAGGAAACTCTTGAATTATATTCGCTGATCCTTGGTGGAGGTGGCTCTCTAAAAGATCTGAATTTTAATAATATTTTCCATCTCTTTATTCTATTATTTGTGAGATATTGTTTTGTTCAATATTTCTTGGTGGTTGAGTAATATCGATTTTCCATTGATCCGGAATGGTTATTTCATTCCAGTTTAATTGCTTAGGTGTATATGTAGCTGTTGGAGTATCATTACTATGAACTGCTAATATCGTAGTTTCTCCTTTATTGTCTTGTAGTAGACATCTTGGATTAAATTCAGAGGTTGATAATTTAAAATAGATTTTATAGAGTACTAAATATCCATGTCGATCTGGTTGAAATTTAATTTCTGGAAGATGGACATTTAGCACTAAAGTGTTTAGTATTGTTGGATCATTTAGGCTTACTTGGTAATTAGGAGCACAATTGAAATAGACTGCCCCGTTACATAAGTTAGACTGAACTGCTCCGAGAAGCGAATCTTCAAATTTTAATAGGGTTTTGTCCCTTAGTAGCATTAGTATTGGTGAATCAATACCGATTCTGGTTAAGGGTTTAATAGCTACTTGAACGAGTCCAAAATGGATATAATTATATCTTTGCTTATAATAATTTAAGGCTATCTTTGATAATAGTTGTATTTTTTCGAATTCATCTTTTAAAGATAAGCTTTCTTCATGTTCTTTTATTGAATATCCGGTTCTGAATTCAAATTTTCCAATTTGATATATACTGGGTGTATCTATGCTAGGTAAATGATTTTTTGAAATATCTTGGTCGAATGATGTTATTTTTGTCATAATTTCTCTTGAATTGATTGGTGCACGGGATGAGGAGGTAGAGGCATGATTATTTTTAAAAAACTTTCTAATAGAAGCTGCCATGATTTTATTCTAAATTAAACTCATTTTCAGATAGAGTCTTACCAGTTCTTTTAGGACGCGGCTGCTGGTTTACCAACGGTCTTACTGCCTTCTTACAGGGCTTGCTGCCTGGAACACCATGAGGCTTGACGTCTTCAAGATGTAAGGTCTTAATCGTGAAAAGTTTAATTTTTAGAATAAAACTTTGAAAACTTCTTGAAAATCTTTTTTGAAAAAATAGGCAAAATTTTGCGTCTGTTTTCTAAAAGGATTTTAGCTTACTGATACCATTTAATGACTGCTACAGTAACTGCTACAGTAACTTATTTTATTTATTTTTATAAAATTAAAAATACTTTGTACGATTGATGATTAAAATTTTGAACTTTTTATTGATATTTGTAGGATTACAAAAGTTTTGAAATTTAAAAACTTAAAACTTGAAAAGGATTACAAAAAGAATTTGAGAGTTTTTAGAGAGAGGTGAGAGAGTTGTGCGGAGAGTGCGTGTGTCCTCCTTATGATGCCCAAGCTGGGTATTTATAGAGTGAAGGAGACTTTGCTTTGTGTGCTACGTGTCATATCCTTATGGTGCCGACACTTTGATGAGCTAAGCGTTGCCACGTGTCGCATTCCTATGGTGCCGACACTTTGATAATGTCATAACATACGTCATGCATACGTCATTCGTCTTGGATTAAGGCTTCTGGAAGATCTTGATGTATTATACGAGTACATTTTATTCAGATATACTCTGTATGTTATTTAGCGAATACAGATGAGCAATATTATACATAATATATAATAATATACAGAGTCTATCTGAAAACTAAAGGTGGTGTTGAGTTGATGAATTTTTTTTTTAAAAATTTAGGTCATCAATGGTTGCTTGATCTATCACATACGCTATGTTTGTAGAATGAATTGGAACAATTGAACGAACAGTAATATTTTAGTATGCGGTTATTATTTACTCGTATTAACATATATTGTTTGTCCTAAATTATCTCTAAGTAAAAAAAGTATTGTAAGTAGACTATACAACTATCCAAAGGCTTGACGTACTCTAATCTTTAGGTGTAATTATGAGCTGGTATATGATTAAACAAGATTGTGTGATATTCATTTGTACTTTGCAAATTTTGATGTATAATTCCGATTTGATAATACAAAATTGTAAAAATTCACTGCAGAAAAAGAGAACGGTATATAATACATAAATAATTATAACTTATACTAGTATAAAAGATAGCGGTGCACAAAAATATTTGTTTTGTTTTTAGCACTTACTAAATGTTTTGTGATTGGTGATTATGAATATGGTTGAGCTCTTACCACGACATGAAGAAAAAGTTACCATTAGACCGTATTATTCTTTGGGTGTTTATCAAGACAAACTCCCAAACCGCAACACAATGATTGGTGTAATATACACTTTTTTTTTTTTTTTTTTGTCGTCGGTGTAATATACACTTAATTAGATATTAGATGGAGTTTGTTTTTCAAAGAGCTTTGATTAAAAAGATACAATTTATAGAGACAATGGACCATCAGTATGACGACAAAATTATAATTCTTCGATTAATCCTAATAACAAGAAGATCCATTGGAGCCATTCATCATCATCCAAATATCTATGTTTGGTTCAAGAGAATTGTAGTCTACTACCCAAAGAACTGTTGGAATTCGTACTGGTTTTAAAACAGTTTATAAATATTAATTCGAATTCAATTTCCAGGATGCGTGTAAATATTGAATCAAATCTAGACTACAGAGTTATTGGATATACCTGGATCAATTGCAGCGGAAAAAGAGATTTTGATTGACCAAGGTTTTAGAACACTTCAAACGTTGTGGCTCTATCGGTATCCACACGCACACAAACTAGATTGAACGGGATGCTAGTGCCGTAGAGATCTAATCTTAAAATTAGCAAATAACTGTTTCTTCTTTTATTATGTTTTAGGTTTCGGCGTAAGAGATCGTATATCTATCATCAAAGCGTCAATATATCATATATATATAATGAACGCTACGTAACCTAATGACTTGGGCTAAGCCCACTTAACAAATCCTTGCCGCCTAAGTTACTTGTCTCTCACGTGCACACAATCATTCATATCTTTATATAAATATTGTTTCCTTATTCCACATAGTGCACGTGAATATATATATATATATATATATATATATATATATATATATATATATATATACATATATTTGCATATCTTATATGAAAAAAATATATATAATATATATTATACATAAACCTAATATAATATTAATCTAGTTTGCTTAGGTGTGTGATCTAATAGGATTGAATAATATTAGTAATGAGCTTTCAAGTCCATAAGTTATAAGCGGCTTCTAGCAAAACATTATAACCATCTAATATTATACAATTGTCAAACCTTGACATTTCAACTTTAACTAGAGTAAAGTACAAATGATTTCAGGACATTCCCAACAATCTCCCACTTGTACTGGAATCATCTATTCCTATAATCCCTTCGTCTCTATATCTCGATCATAGCATAAGGCAAGAAACTGTGTCATCCTTATTAAGCTATATCACATTTATCGAACTCCGATTTATACTGATTAAACAAACGACTGACTTTCACCTCGTTTGAGCACGACCATGCATTTCTCAGTATCAAATCTTCGATAGGCCCAGAGATATTTATCTCCCGTTATATAGGAAGGACAAATTCCATCTTGTTCCATCCCTGTTCCTTACACGCTTCATAGTATGCCCAATCACTGCCTTTATAATCACCTTTTACGGCTGACGTTTGACAGAGTCAAAACAGACTAATTCATGTATAAGAAATCATGATGAACTCAGGTCAAAGGACTATACTCTATAGTTGTGATGAGAAACTCTTATGACACTCATATAACATTCTTGTAGAGTTCTCATAGCGGATCAGTCCAATACTGTGTTCTCCAACACATATCTATGTGATTGACTTAATACAACATATCAATGACTTCACGAAACTTAGTCATCAATCACCTCACATACTAGTCATTTATAGTTATCAATGTCCCATCTTAATAACTTTGACTAGGGACCACAATAATTTACGTTATCTATCACTTGTACGGTTTCATGATCAAGTCACGTACTTGATGACCTATAAGAATAATATAAATTATTTTGAGACTATTATTTAATTATCCAATAATAAAATAATACTGAAAAAAATTTCATTAATTTGAAAATAAATAAAATGTATGTAAACATGAACATCATATCATAAAATAAAAATTCTCCCACTAAAATTAAGATCACATCTTAAGAAATTTAATGCCTACAGCAGCAGTATGACTCTCATGCTTAGGCCGTGGAAGAGGCTTGGTCAAAGGATCAGCAACATTTGCATCCGTCGAGACTCTGCTAATCTTCACATCTCCTCTATCAATAATATCACGAATTAGATGATATCGTCTCTCTATGTGTTTGGATTTCTGGTGTGATCTCGGTTCCTTCGCCTGAGCGATGGCTCCATTGTTGTCACAATAAAGATCCACCGGACCAGATATGCTAGGAATCACACCAAGCTCAGTAATGAACTTTTTAATCCAAACAACCTCATTTGCTGCTTCAGAAGCAGCGATGTACTCAGCCTCGGTTGTGGAGTCTGCTACAGTGCTTTGCTTGGAGCTCTTCCAGCTCACCGCTCCTCCATTAAGACAAAAGATAAATCCAGATTGAGATCGAAAATCATCTTTGTCTGTCTGAAAGTTGGCGTCGGTGTAACCACTTACAACAAGCTCATCACTTCCTCCATAGACCAAGAACTTGTCCTTAGTATTTCTCAAATACTTTAGGATGGTCTTGACCGCTGTCCAGTGACTTCCACCTGGATCTGATTGGTATCTACTCGTCATGCTTAAAGCACATGCAACATCTGGACGAGTGCATAACTTGGCATACATGATAGAACCTATAGCCGAAGCATAAGGGATTCTACTAATCCGCTCTCACTCATCATGTGTCGAAGGACACTGTGTCTTGCTGAGAGTTATGCCATGAGACATCGGAATAAACCCTTTCTTGGAATTATGCATACTGAACATGTGTAAGATCTTATCTATATAAGTATCTTGACTTAGTACAATGGTTTTGTTCAATCTATCTCTATAGATTCTTATTCCAAGAATATAAGCAGCTTCTCCCATGTCTTTCATTGAGAAACAACTACTTAGCCAAGTCTTAACAGACTGAAGCAAAGGAATGTCATTTCCTATGAGTAGTATGTCATCTACATACAATACCAAAAATGCAACTGCGCTCCCACTACTCTTCTTGTAAACGCACGGTTCTTCTTCGTTTCTAATAAAATCAAACTCTTTGATTGCTTCATTAAAACAAAGATTCCAACTCCGAGATGCTTGCTTCAAACCATAAATAGAACGATGAAGCTTGCATACTTTCCCAGCATTTTTAGGATCTATGAAACCTTCAGGTTGTGTCATGTACACATCCTCTTCGAGATTTCCATTAAGGAAAGTTGTTTTCACATCCATCTGCCATATCTCATAATCATAATAAGTGGCAGTTGCTAGGAGAATCCGAATGGACTTAAGCATGGCGACTGGGGAATAGGTTTCATCATAGTCAATACCATGAATTTGCTTGTAACCTTTAGCCACCAATCTGGCTTTGTATATCTGGATATTACCATCCATGTCAATTTTCTTCTTGAAAACCCATTTACACTCAATGGCTTTAACACCATCAGGTAAATCTACCAAAATCCATACTTGGTTTTCTGACATGGATTCCATTTCGGATTCTTCGGCCTTTAGCCATTTATCGAAATCAGGGCCCATCATCGCTTCTTCGTGAGACGTAGGTTCATCACTCTCTATAATCAATATATCATGATGATCTGTCACCCAAACCCCATATCTATCAGGTTCGTGACGAATTCTCTCGGACCTACGTACCTCAGGTTCCACAGGTGAAGATTCTACGACTCTTCGTAAATCTAGTTGATGCTCTTCCTGAGAAGTTGGAGCAATCTCCTGTGTCTCTCGAACTTCTTCGAGTTGTACTTTACTCCCACCAGTTCCCTCTGAAAGAAATTCTCTTTCTAGAAAGGCACCATTCCGAGCAACAAACACTTTGTTTTCGGTGGAATTGTAAAAGTAATAACCTTTGGTTTCTTTAAGATAACCTACGAAGTAGCATTTATCAGATTTGGGTCCAAGCTTATCTGTAAACATACGTTTAACATAAGCATCACAACCCCAAATTTTCAGAAAAGACAAATTCGGAACCTTTCCAGTCCATATCTCATATGGTGTCTTTTCTACTGATTTTGATGGGATCCGGTTAAGCGTAAACGCAGTAGTTTCTAGAGCGTATCCCCAAAAGGATAATGGAAGATCTGTGTGACTCATCATTGATCGAACCATATCTAATAAAGTTCGATTTCTCCTTTCGGACACACCATTCCATTGTGGTGTTCCTGGAGGAGTGAGACGTAAAACAATTCCACATTCTATGAGATGATCACTAAATGCTTGGCTCAAATATTCTCCTCCACGATCTGATCGAAGAACTTTAATTGTTTTGCCTAGCTGGTTTTGTACTTCATTCTGGAACTCCTTAAACTTTTCAAAGGACTCAGATTTATGCTTCATTAAGTAAACATAACCATATCTACTGAAGTCATCAGTAAACGTAATGAAGTACTGATAGTTTCCTCTGGCACTCAAACTCATTGGCCCACAAACATCTGTATGTATGAGGCCCAACAAGTCATTAGCCCTTTAACTGTTTCCAGTAAATGGAGCCTTAGTCATTTTTCCCAACAAACAAGATTCACACGTCTCATATGATTCATAATCAAACGAGCTCAAAAATCCATCTTTATGAAGCTTCTGAATGCGCTTCTCGTTTATATGGCCCAAATGACAATGCCAGAGAAAAGTTTGATTTGAGTCATTAGACTTAAACCTCTTGGTACGAATGTTATTAATATGCACACTTTGGTCAAGAACATAAAGCCCATTCTGTAATGGAGCGCTACCATAAAACATATCATCACGATCAAATGAGCAACACTTGTTCTTGATCGAAAATTGAAACCTTTCAATGTCCAAACACGGAATGGAGATGATATTCTTGTTTATAGCAGGAACATAGTAGCAATTCTTTAGTTCTAAAACCATGCCTGAAGGTAAAGACAACGAATATGTTCCCACAGCTAATGCAGTAACTTTTGCTCCATTAGCCACACGTAGGTCCACTTGTCCTTCCTCCAAAGTTCTACTGTTTTTCAGACCTTGCACATTTACACAAATGTGAGCTCCACAACTGGTATCTAATACCCAAGGAGTAGAACCATCAGTAGTAACGTTTACTTCTATAACATAAATACCCCGAGAAGAAACATCAAATGTCTTCCTCTCTTCTAAATCTTCCAAGCAATTAGGGAGGTTTGATTCGTTCAATTTGTCCTCCTCAAGAACAAATTGTGATGGATAGGAACTTAGAGCGTTTGACATAACTGTCAAGAAAGAAAAGCAGAAGTTAATATGATGTTCATAAATTTTGAGCATCCTCAACAATTAAAGAAAACTCCTACTAGAATTCGAGTGAGCTTTGGCTCCACCCCCAAATATCTAGCTATTTAGGTAAGCAACATCTTTGCTAATTACATCCAATATAATTCTTGGTTGTGGAAGACATCTTATGTCTTATCCAACCCTATGTCTCTAAGCCCAAAACCGTTTTGATAGCTTAGTCAAGTAAACCATTCTCAAATCATATGGTAACCGTTACCATCTGTCTCACTCTCAACTAATTACAGACCGCTGCTTTGGCAGACCCGCCGTGCAACCATTTAAGTTTTAACATTGATGAGATTGGAGAAACATCAAAATACTTGATATTAGGTTGAGGAATTAATTTTAATCCAATTTATATTTATATCATACTTTTATATCATATATAAAATATAAATATAATACATATCTAATATGTATATAATTGGATCGTAAATAATCTCACATGTTTGGATCTTTTACAACTGTACTGTTAATCGAAAACTCAAATCAACCATTGGAAGGGACTTTGGATCGAGGGACTTTGATTTAGTAATTCGACTAGCAACAGTGACCAATACACATGCAAACGTGATTCTGGATCCGTAAATTCTAATCAAATTAGAATCAACCGAATGATTCAAGGTCTCGGACTCAACATAACCGAATCAAACAAGAAAGCAAATTAACCAGAACATGCATGAACTATAATAATTAATATATGCAGAATACATTACATGACAAAATTATTATGCACTATCATCCTGGATCAATTCGCATGCATATATATTATTTTAAAATCAAAGCAAAACAAGCCATGCATCACCATGCATTACCAGAAAACGTTTTTGTTTGAATAAGTTTATAATATGCATAACATAACAAAACTAAACCGTATGTCTTTTTGTTATAACAATTTTAAGAAGTAACGCAATTAATATAAATATTATATATATATATATATATATTAAATCTACTAGACCAATTTCAATATTATACACGTACGCTCTGATACCACTGTTGGAATTTGTACTGGTTTTATAACAGTTTATAAATATTAATTCGAATTTAATTTCCAGGATGCGTGTAAATATTGAATCAAATCTAGACTACAGAGTTATTGGATATACCTGGATCAATTGCAGCGGAAAAAGAGATTTTGATTGACCAAGGTTTTAGAGCACTTCAAACTTCGTGCCTCTATCGGTATCCACACGCACACAAACTAGATTGAACGGGATGCTAGTGCCGTATAGATCTAATCTCAAAATTAGCAAAAAATTGTTTCTTCTTTTATTATGTTTTAGGTTTCGGCGTAAGAGATTGTATATCTATCATCAAAGCGTCAATATATCGTATATATATATATATATATATATATATATATATATATAATGAACGCTACGTAACCTAATGACTTGGGCTAAGCCCACTTAACAAATCCTTGCCGCCTAAGTTACTTGTCTCTCACGTGCACACAATCATTCATATCTTTATATAAATATTGTTTCCTTATTCCACATAGTGCACGTGAATATATATATATATATATATACACATATATTTGCATATCTTATATGAAAAATATATATATAATATATATTATACATAAACCTAATATAATATCAATCTAGTTTGCTTAGGTGTGTGACCTAATAAGATTGAATAATATTAGTAATGGGCTTTCAAGTCTATAAGTTATAAGCGGCTTCTAGTAAAACATTATAACCATCTAATATTATACAATTGTCAAACCTTGACATTTCAACTTTAACTAGAGTAAAGTACAAATGATTTCAGGACATTCCCAACAAGAACCCCTCTAATTCCCACATATATAAGCTTAAATGGTGATTTGTGTTGTCTTCAAAATATGGAGGTGGAAGCAAAACATAGAATTCTCTTTTGTTTACGCGGTGCTCCGAACTGACTATAACATTTGATTATGAAAACTACACAAACAAAAATCTAAATGGATCTTCAAAGACTCACAAACCGTATATACTCCTTTTCATCTTCTCCTTACAAATATTTCAATCTTTGTTCTTATAAGACCCGTTAAACTTATTTGTCTTGCTTCTTCCATGGTGTTAAAAGATATGCATTTCATTTTCCGTGCTTGGAATCGAACACAATCATAAATTCTATAATTCCCATAACCAATTTTTCCTACGTATGCACCCAAAAAGTTTGACCTAGACCTTATCAACGCAAACAAAATAGAGATTGACTAGACCATACTCTGCATTAGACTTCAAACATAAACCCAACATTAAACATTCTCTTGATTATTTTCATACATAAGCATCATAAGACCATAATAAGTTGATTAAAATAAGATGAACAAAAAGAAAGAGAGAACGGTTGTTATCCTGGGTTTGAAATGAGTTTCTCGTGGGCATAACCGCGCATATGAGCAAATTGTTGGACATACTCTTGCTCAAGCCATTTCAGAGCAAAAAGTCTTCCATTCTAGCATTGATTCCTTGTACTAACTTTTTTCCATTTCTCCTTGATAAGTTGCTGAATTTCTTAAGGTATTAAGTCATAATTTTGTATGAGTTTATCTAAGAAAAGCCTTGCAATTACTAGAGCCTTCAAAAGCTTGCATTTCCCATTCGGGTACCAGTACTTAGTCTTCAACAACCACTTCTGGCTAGACTTATCATATGAGCAACAAACCCGCCATTTACATTTCTTACCGATGCCACACCTGTACAAAATCTTTTTCTATCCCACATATCTCGTTTTATGTTTCTTGCTTTGCTCAAAGCATAATCTAACACAACCTCTTGGAATTCATAAACTGTATAGAAAGCTACTTTATCACTTGTTCTAGTTCTCTTTATTCTATCTCTCACAATAAACTTATCTTCCTCTTCATCCGAGCTCTCTGGAATTGAATTAGCAAATAATATGTGTATTGGTTTACAAGCAAAAGGGATGTAAGTATTGATGTTGTTTATGTTGAAATTTCAAAAGTTAACAATGAAACAACCAAGATTTTTAAAAAAAAAATTAATTCAACCATCAAACAACAAACCATCAAAAATAAACAATACGCAAATAATCCAGAAAATATCATTTATTCAATAACTCATAAAACCAGTTCAACAACTTCTAGAATAATTCAAGAACGTCTAACAACCTAAAAAGTAGGTTCTAAGTTCCAAACAATAAACTCATAAAAACCCTAATCATCCTCTTCCTACGCCATGATTCCGCGATCACACTTTCTTTTTACCTTCATCACATGGGAAAAAGAGATGCGTAAGTATTTAACAAATACTTAGTGAGACGGTCATTCCCTCTACATGCTGTAAACACAAACCAATTAACAACCAATTACGATATAAATTACCACATTCAACACATAACAACACTGGTGTCGATCGACACTGCCACTAGGTGTCGACCGTCACCCGAACAACAGAAGTGTCGATCGACACTACCACTATGTGTCGATCGTCACTCATACAACAGTGGTGTCGATCGACATTACTACTAGGTGTCGATCGACACTTGGGCTGAAGAAATCGCAGAAGAAGTCTCTCATCTCGTGGCTCGCTCTCGCGACAAGCCAGTTAATTCCTGCACCAAAAACTCATTCCACAGTGCACAATAATCATCACAATACATAGAAAACATGATTCCATTCACCAAATCATCACAAAAACACATAATCCGATCATCAAAACCCGCTAATGGCTTAGATAACCCTACGGTCGCGCACTCACCTTGATTGCGAAAAGAAAAGGATTCGAATGGAATGGAAAGACTCGAGGAAGAAGAATCAGCCACGAAATCAACCCTCTAAATGTTCAAATCACCGACAAACGATCGTTCTACGTCTCAACGATAACCGAAACACTCTAGAAATCACTAGAACCACCAATGATCAAAAATCACTCAATTCTCATCTCAAAACCCTCTAAGTTATCTGATATCATAATCAACCTCGGCTGCTCACGATTAAATAACACGATCCTAGGGTTTTCTTCCCTTAATCACAACAAACTGCGCAATTGATTTGAACCGACCCGCGGTACAAAACACTGGTGTCGATCGACATACCATCATGGTGTCGATCTCCTCCTGGTGTCATATGTTTGTGCATCAAGATCATTTGAAATCAAAATATTGTGATTTAATGACATTTTAAAAGTTAAGGCTTTTTCGTGTAGAATTTGAAAGTTCAGGTTTTTTCGTTCAGAATTTGAAAGTTCAGGGTTTTTTCGTCATTTTTCCTATTTTCAACACGTCGCCGTTTTGCCTAAACATAGACTGGTAACGGGAAATTAATCTTGTGATCATATTTTTGACGGAAACTTAACGACATGCCTGAAAGGGTCAAATCAACAAAAGTTAATCATTTTCTTAAAAAGTCAATAAAAATTTTGGGATGTAAATAACATTTTCAAAATTGAGGCTTTTTGTCCACAATTTAAAAGTTCACATTTTTGACATTTTTCAATATAGAGGCCAATGTTTGGGTCATTGGGTGTAGAAAAAATAGGGTTTAATGATTTTGGGTTGTTTTAAACAAGTCAACCTCTTAACATTATTACTTATGAGTTATGACATGTTTACACATATCATATTATGTAGGGATTATTGCATGAAATATACATTTTTCATTTTTAATGCAAAACTACACCCCTATTGTGAAAAGTTGCAAAACTACTCTAAAGGGGTAGTGAAATTACAGTTAGAGCCTTAGTGAACAAACAATAAAACTGCTGCCGCAATGACCGTTCTATCCTTTTGGAAGTCTTCGTTGGAAATTTACACCAGAAGTCTGCAGCGAAATATGGAAGTCTACGTCATAATTATTTAGTAAATTTAAATCTATAAATACATAAAAAATAATTTGAACATAAAATCTTTTGCATAATTAAACTAAATGCAATTGTGATGTTTTAAAAATAAAAGTTCACCAAATTAGCATAAAGTAAAATAAAAAGACAAATTGGAATGAAAAAGTCTACATTTTGGAAGTCTGCAACGAAATATGAAAGTCTACATCGTAATTGTTTAGTAAATTTAAATCTATAAATACATAAAAAATAATTTGAGCATAAAATCTTTTGGATAATTAAACTAAATACAATTGTAATTTTTAAAAAATAAAAGTTCACCAAATTAGCATAAATTAAAATAAAAAGACAAATTGGAATGAAAAAGTCTACATTTTGGAAGTCTGCAACGAAATATGGAAGTCTACATCGTAATTATTTAGTAAATTTAAATCTATAAATACATAAAAAATAATTTGACCATAAAATCTTTTGGATAATTAAACTAAATGCAACTGTGATGTTTGAATAATAAAATTTCACCAAATTAGCATAAAGTAAAAAAAAAAGACAAATTGTAATGAAAATGAATGAATGAACTACATACTATCCTTTTGGAAATACTATATTTCATCACATTACATTGAGAAGTTTTGTGACAATGTTGGGACACGGTATTAGTAATTATTTTGTATTAGGTATGTATAGTCTTTATGATTGTATGATTGTAGTAGATTAACGTTTTCGAGATTTATGTTACATGATCCATGGTTTATAATGAACAACTTATAAGAAGTTTCAATGTAGGGTTTGATTATGAGAAGTTGAATTCACTACGAGGGGATGTAAAATCTGTAATATTATGAGTCATTTATGTCATTGACATTAGTTTGTGGGTTTGTGTGTTAAAAATTTGGGAAATGGATCGACAATACAATTTGAAAACATATTTTTACGTTTAGGGTTACATTTAACGTTCATAATTTCAAGATTTTAAATGTCAAATTTGGAAAAAGCTAAAATTATGAATATATTAAATGTTTGGATGATTAATAATATCTTTAATTAATAGTTATGAATAATCTAAAAGAAAAAGTCGAGTTTGGTTTTGAACTGTAGACTTCCATTGTAGCATATTTCACATATGCAGACTTATATTTCAAATATTTCACATTTGAATAATCTAAAGGAAAAAGTCGAGTTTGGTTTTGAATTGCAGACTTCCATTGCGTTTAGGGTTTCATTTTAGAGTATAGGGTTTCGTAGACATCCACATGGAAGTCTACTTAACCGGAATATTATTAACCTAACCGAATATTAAACCAATAATTATTAACCTAACCGAAAATATTTTGTCTCCATATAAATAAATCATATTTGTAACCCTAAACAAATCTTTTAGAATATCTCTCTGCATCGGTGCTCAACTTTCATCCCCTTTTTATCGTCTTCTTCAACTTTCGATCTGCTTCTTTCAAATCTCCATTTAAATAAATCAAATTTGTAACCCTAAACAAATCATTTAGAATCTCTCTCTCTCTCTCTCTCTCTCTCTCTCTCTCTCTCTCTCTCTCTCTCTCTCTCTCTCTCTCTCTCTCTCTCTCTCTCTCTCTCTCTCTCTCTCTCTCTCTCTCTCTCTCTCTCTCTCTCCAGCGGCGCTCAACCTTCTTCCCCTTTTCATCGTCTTCTTCAATTTTCGATCTGCTTCTTTCAGATACCGGATTCCTTCCTCCATGCCGCCTGCTCCCCGTTGCAACTCTTGGTGGGGCTTCGATTCGACATAAACGTCTGAGTTATGGCAACACCGAAGGGATTCGAGCTTTTCATCGATCTCCTTCGCTCTTCTACATATCTGCACATGACCACCGTTCTGAAATAGTTTCCACCTCCGTCAATCTCTTGCCGCTGCCTTTACCAAGGTTAGCTACTAGCATCTCATTGTGTCCTTTTCGTATTCTGGCTCTTTATGTCTATAAATCTTTCCTTCTTTATGTCGGTTCCTCAGATTTTTACCAGATCTAGGTGGTTTTATGATTGGGCTTCAGATCGAAGGTTCACAACAAACAAAGTTCGTCTTTAGGTTTGACTTATTCTTTTCTCAAAAATTCTATCTGCGGTTTGCTTCTAATTGAGTTTTTTTCCTTGCCAGAGTCGAGACATCTCACTGAAGAACAACAAATATGAAAATAGAGTGTCTTTTTTCTGACTCGTGAGACAACATAACTACTAGCAAAATTTATAAGTTTATAAGGTTTGTGTTTTTTTAGCTGTTTGATAAAAAGTTTGGTTTTGATTTTGTGAAGTTAAAAGTTTTGAACTTGTGTGAAAAACAACATGTGCTTGAGAAAGATAGAAGATGAGATTATCTTGGAATGACTGTTCAGGTAATAAAAAAAACACAAGAAGTTGTTATATGTTGACCAACTGTTTGATGATATTCTTCTGAAAGAGCGATTTTGTATTTTTTTTTTTGGGTTCTTCCTCACATCACTGATGCAATTCAATAATGGATCGAACGTGCGGCGATGAGTCCAGGAGTCTAGTTGATTGACAGTTAGGTCCAGGTGATGTTTGTGTCATAGAACTTGGAGGAACAATAGGTACTTTAATAGACTATCTCTTCATAAAGATTTTAACTTAGTGTCAGGTTTAAGAATATGGAGATACTCTTTGAATTTTTCAGGAGATATAGAGCTATGCATTTCATTGAAGCTCTTGAGCAGTTCTCGTATCGCGTTGGTAAGATATGGTCTTGTGTGTATAACAGTGAGAGTTTTCTTAAGACGTCAAGATTTAACCTTTTTTTGGCAGGTTCTGAAAACTTTTGTTTCATCCATGTCAGTCTTGTGCCTGTGTCGAATGTTGTTGGTGAGGAGGCAAGTTTCTTGATTATTCAATATTTTTGTGCAATCTGTTTGGTTTTCCTTTGGAGTAGTTGTGTTTACAAAGCCTAATTTCTTACAGAAGATTAAACCAACACAACATAGCGTTGGAAAATTGAGGGGCTTTGGTTTGAGCCCTAATATCTTGGCTTGCCGTAGCACAAAGATATCATTCTTTGTTAATTTCTTGTTTTGGTTTTGGTAATGTTTGTTTAAGTTCTTATATGGAAACTTGATTTTGTAGCCACTTGAAGCTAATGTGAAGGTCAAACTCTTTCAGTTTCGTCATGTCTCGATACGTAATATGTTATTCCTCTATTTTAATTTGTATATGGTTTCTTGTAGATCTGCAATAGGGTCATTAACATCTACCCTCCATATTGTGGACTGGGAAGGTATCAAATCTGAGTTTGAAAAGTACGTTTTCCTCTCTCTATTGTTTCTCTATAGATTGGAAACATTTCCTGTTGTTGTCGGCAACTGAAGTGTGCATTGTAGACTATTGTTGGAAGTCTACATAGTAGAATTTTTGGGAAGTCTACATTGTAGACTTGGCTGGAAGTCTACGTTGAAGACTTCCGTTGAAGACTTCCAGGCAATTATACAATGTAGACTTCCCAAAACTTAGTTATTTGCTATGGTTATGGTCTATAGTTATTTCCCAATTAGTTACTTCTTGTTGTTATCAGGTTTGGGTTAATATAGCTACACACAGCGGATGAAGATTCAAAAGACGCGTTGCCGAGGTGAAATGGCCAAGGTTGATGTTCTGGTGTGCCTAATCACTGTATGTGTGATGAGTTGGGTTGATGTCATCATTTATTCATTTATTGTTTTGTCCAATCGTGCAAGATGGTTATAGTCTTGCTGTTTCAAGTTGTCAATGTCACAGTAGGGGCATGGGGAAAGCTGTTACATTTATTCCAGTGCCCTTTATGACTTTTTATTGGAACCATCATCTACCTTGTTATAATATTATATATTTTAATTCAACAGTTCGGGTTCAAATTGTTAGTTCCAATTAAATTTCAAAGATCTAATGTATATCCGGTTATCTCTTAAAAATTTCAAAGATTTAATTCAACAGTTTGTGTTCAAGTTGTTATTAAAGTTGTAATAAGTTCTTAAAAATTTGTTAAAAACTTGGGCTAAACTGGAAGTGTGGAATTGTAACTAAATTAGAGTTGAAAACAGCAGCTGAAAAGTAGCGGCAATTTAAAATAATTAAATTTGGCGGCAATTTAAAATAATTAAATTTGGCGGCAATTGAAACGAGGTAAAACTTTAAATTAGGTTTAATGGAAGTCTACTCTCGAAGTCTACACACAAAGTCTACGATGGAAGTCTACTCGAAAAGTCTGTAGTAACACAATAACCGCTGTATACTCAAGAATGTACATAGTAACCGCTGTAATAACTGTGGGCACTGAACCGTCAAATTTAACCAACATATTAAAACTCGGGTAAGAATTTTTGTGAAAAAAGTACAAACTGTAAATTTTCCTCCAGCGACCACGAAGAAGACCGACGACGCCTTCCACCGACACTCCCGCCATATCTGGTGGTCTCTCTTCCTTTTCCTTCCTTCTCTTACTCTCTTCCTCTTTCAATTTAAATCTTACTCTCCCTTCTCTACTCTTATCAGTTATTAGATTTGTCCACCGACTTCTCCAGATCCAGATCCAGATCCAGATCCACTCGTGGAAGAAGATTTTCTGGTAGAAGTTATGGTTCAACTTTTGTAAAGAAGTCGCAAACTTCCGTAGCACACTTCAATTTTAAATTGCTTTGTTTGTGTTTTTTTTCAGGCTGATAATGAGTGACAGATGATTTCCACAACGACTCCATACTGAAGGGTTTGAGCCACAACCAGGAAAAAGCTGCGGCTATTATTGTGGTAACACAGAGCTATTTGATCTACTTCTCGGTACTGAGAAGACCCTTGCTGCTCTACTCTCAGACGAACTTGCACAAATTAGGGCGTAGAGTGTGGGAGTGATTCTTAAGTTCCATGAATTAAAATTTTTGTGGTCCGCAGGCGTGGTCCACTATATGTTGCGCTTTCAGTTAGTGTGCGATAAGCCGAATGAAATATGGAGTCTCATTGGGGTAAATCCCGTAAGGTTGTCGTTGCTAGAGTTTGCGGATATTACAGGTCTTGTGTGTCATCCCGTTGACAATTTGATGACATCTAAGGCTGAAGTTACCGAACCGACGAAAGATTTCTAGAGACTTCTTGGATTGAACCAAGAAATGGGTCCATCTATTAAAGACCTAATTGCTGGTGCCAAGAGATCTCAGTCATGAGCTCGGGTAGATCATATAAGGTTGGGATATCTTGCCTTATATGTTGGATACATTGATGCCCAATGAGAGTATCAGGCCACAAATGTTAACTTGGCGAGGCTGGTTATGGATGAAAAAGTATTTCTGGCATATCCATGGGGAAGAGTTGCTTGCAAGAATCTGATCAAGTCTGTCAAGGATACAAACTTGTGGAAGAATTAATATTACATAGCGGGTTTTGTGCAAGTGCTCCAAGTGTGGATATACATGTCTCTACCAGACCTTGGTACAGAAATAGGAAGCCCTTTACCAACCCTTCCTGGAACTCCTCCGATCCTTCGGTTTAAAGGATCCAGATATCGCAAGCATGTAAAGGATAAAGTCCAAAACCAGGTATGTACAAGTCTTGTAAACTTATTGTGTAAACTTCCGTACTAAACTTCCGTCGTAAACTTTCGTAGTGAACTTTTGTTGTAGACTTCAGTAGTACGCTTCTGACTAAGACTTCTCAATTAGACTACTGAAGTAGACCTGTCTATTAGGTTAATTCAATATTTTGTTTTTTCTTTGTAGTCAAATGTTATAAAGTACATCTGCACACCTTCTATTGACGACATGTCCCCCATCTGGGAAGATGATGTTGACGATCCTTTGATCAAAAACTTTATCCTTTCATCCTATGGAGGTAATTGGGAATTTGAGAAACTTCACTGGCCTGCAGATGGCAAGATTACAAGTGTTGTGGATGATGTCACTGATGTGGCAGATGAGAAAGGTACGTATTCTGATTATTGACTGTCGTTGTGTACTTCTAGAGTAGACTTCTATAGTATACTTTTACTGAATAAACATTATAAGACTTGTACACTTCTCTTATTAACTTTGTTTTGTGATTATGTGTTAAACAGACCCTATCAAGATTGTACCTACTAGGCAAGCAGGTGGAATGAGCGGGGGACAGAGCAGGAAGAGAAAGAGATCCAGTAACACTGCTGCTGGTTCTGGTGGAGATCCATTGGTCCTCGTGGTTCAGAAATTCCATGCCGCCTTTTAGGCTTCCCTTACCAAGTTGACACAGCAGGTCGACCATCTATCTGATCAGGTTAATAAGCTATCTTATAAGGTTGACCATCATTTAGCGGGTGGTAAAGCTGTTTGCATGGAGATGGTCCTGAGCAATGCAGCTGACAACAACCAAGAGGGCAACAACGAAGAGGAAAACAACCAAGATGCCAAGGTCCAGAAGACATCTTCTCCACCTGCTGATCATGGGGTTAGTACCAAACCCTCCTCTCCTAATCATAACTTCATTCGTAAAAGCAAAAGGCTGAAAAAGAAGACATCAAACCCATAAGCAATAAGATGTTCATCCATTTACGGTTTCTCTGAAAGTTTAAACAAACATTGTACACTGTTATTAAACAATTTATAAGGTTTGTCCTTCGCCGAAGGTTTAACTTTCATTTTAATAACCGTGCGGAGTTGTCGGAGTGTCAATTGTACTCCTCCAAATATCGTACAAGATAAAAATCTTAAACCAGTCAAACTGTTCTCAACAATTAAAGTCGAACAAAAATCAAAAGAGGTTGTAGAGGAGCCAAGTTTGGTGGAAATTGAAGGCGAAAAAGAAATCGAACGTCTTAAACCATGTCAGTCTAATATTATTAAGTTAAAGATGAACCAAAATGTGAATGTTGCTAGGGGTAAGAGTGAAAGAGTGTTGGCAAAGCCGTCCACACTGAAAACACCTTTCCAAGGGTATGACTTACGGTCCATCCAAAAAGGGAAAGGATATGACCCTTTTGGTATTGTTGATGCGAAGAAGAGGAAGTCGTTAGTAGATTCTTTGAAAGCCGAACCGTTTGTTATTTAAATTTGGGATTTATTTTTCAATGACTTCTTGCATTGGCAATTTGATATACTATGTTTACTGTGTATAGGAAAGCAAATCTAAAGGTTATTAACAGTCGCACCAATTGGTTTCATACACTACGTGCCAGAAGAGAATGGTTGAAGGACTCTGTTAGCAGACTTATTGTATAGAATTCTTATGTAAACCTGTTGTGTAGACTTCCTGTGTAGACTTCTGCTGTAGTCTTCTTATGTAGGCTACATTACTTATTTTTGGTTTTCATTGTTGTAGCACTTGGAAGCTGCCATGAACCTGCTTAGACACCGTTTCCATAACCATCCACAGTGGTTTAGGAGCAACCAAATATGCTTCATTGATACGATGTTTACCCACTTGTGGGTAACAAAATACCAAATGTATGTGGACAACCATGGAAATCCTGATGGGTCTGGTAAGGCATCACCTCCTGGAGCCATTGATTACTACACAGGTGAATTACCTGCGTTTTGTAGATCAGACAAGGTTTGGGGGAGTGAGGTAGATGACATCTACACTATCATGAACATCAACGACAATCACTGGATTGCTCTGTGGATATCTATTCCAAATCGTAAGGTTGTAGTGTGGGATAGTTTGTTTAGTGCCAAGTCGGTTGATCACACGAAGAAGCTGGTGGAGCCTTTTGAGGTGATGGTTCCAAATACAATTCGGGAGTTGTGTCCTGAGCAGGATAGGCCGAAGTATACTAGAGATGCGTATACGATCGAGGTGCATGAAGCTCCACAACAGGTTGATGGAGCGAGTTGTGGACTATTTGCTTTCAAATTTGTTGAATGCCATGCTCTAGGGTTTCTTTTTAGCGTCATGGCCAACATGGACATCCAGGCATGTAGGGATGAGCTTGCGGTCGATATATTGGACGAGATAAAGCAAAATGACCCATTGCCCCGAGATTGGTCTCACTTGGATGCGTATGAACCGTAATGCTCCACTACGTAATCTCTTTTGGTAGCCCGAACTAAACTTTTAGGATTGGTGCATATATTTTGTACATCTCTTTGACAAATTTATATCCTAATTTTTGCGGGATCAGTTAGTCCTTTTGTTATTTTGTGAACTTTGAAAATAGACTTCTCTTGTAGACTTGTACTCTGGAAGTCTGCTGTACTAATATAGACTTCTATTGTAGACTTCTACTGTACAGTTCAGATGGTATTGTCCTTAATATCATATGTTTTGTTTATTGGCCTAATTTTTATACTACTCTTCAGTACCATTTTTGTAAGTTACTTGTACAATGCAACATAAAAATTGTAAAATGTAACTTCTCAGTTACTATACAATAATGAAATTCGTAGGAATATATAAATGTGTAAGTCGCACATTTCGAATATCATCCTATTCCATTTTGGTTAGATACGGAGCCATTAATACGCAGTACTTATAAATTGCTTTGGTTCGAAACGATGAGGTGAGTAATTAATTTTTTCAGATTTTGTCGTAATTGAAGTCTACGGTGGAAGTTTACAATGGAAGTTTACGACATAATGGTACTTGAAAAGTATACTGACACGAGTCATAATGATAGCGCCAACAGCTTTCAGTGTAGACTTCATGTGCACAATAGTACACGTGTCTCGAAGACCTTTACAACCCAACTAGGTGTGAAATGGGTAGTAAATACGGTATGATGTTTACTCACATCGTTTTTATAAAACGTTTCAAAGGCATTAATCAAGTCACGTCTTATCGTTTTACTTTTTGTCAAAATTATTAGCAAATGAATTTTTGTGCTTTTTTCTCTGTTTCGGAGGAAACAAAAAACACAGGCCACTCGCATATAGACACGTGTCTTCTAAGACAGTATCATAAGTATCACTACACTGATATGTTTCAAGCCCTAAACCACTTTATGAACAATTTTTTTTTATATTTAGCCTTATGATACTACCCAAATATCACCAATAAAAGTGCTATAGTTTGGTAGTGAAATAACTCAGTATTATACAACCGAAGTCTACATACGAAGTATACATTGGAAGTCTAATTAATGAATATTGATTGTCAAATTTAACCAACATATTGTATAACCTAATTCGTCAAAAAGTGGAATCCTTACTACACCCGAAGTGTACAACAAAAGTCTACACACGAAGTCTACGATGGAAGTTTACTGATAGCGCCAACAGCTTTCATAGTGTACAGTCTAGTGTCAGTGCCCAACAGGAGCCAATGTCAACTGTCCGCTTCACTACTATCGAAGTCCTTTTACTCCCCTACTAATTCTTAAATGGGTAGTAATCTGAATTGAAAAAGTTATACTCCGCGAAGTCTACACACGAAGTCTACGAAGGAAGTTTACTGACAGCGCCAACAGCTTTCATGGTGTTCAGTCTAGTGTCAGTGCCCAACAGGAGCCAATGTCAACTGCTTTCACCATAGTTATGAAAAAGTGTTTGTTGCAAAAAGTTACATTAATTACTAAACATAATTTATTGTTTCTTAATTTGTGTGAAAATGCTAGAAAATCAATCTCCAAGGAACGGAGGGAGTATTATACAACCAAAGTCTACATACGAAGTATACATTGGAAGTCTAATTAATGAATATTGATTGTCAAATATAACGGTAATTGTATAACCTAATTCGTCAAAGTGGAATCCTTACTATACCCGTAGTGTACAACAAAAGGCTACACACGAAGTGTACGATGGAAGTTTACTTAAACGTTTCAACAACATTTAATAAAAAAACTGTTCACTTAATATTATGACTATAATCAAGTCACGGCATTTCGTTTACTTTTTGAAAAGGGCAACGTATCGTGAAGTCGCTACGCCAAAAGAGACGTCTTTTCGTCTATTCGTTTATATATATATATATATATATGTATTTCTGTAAACACATCTCTACATCTTTCATCTCTAAAACTTCCATTTCTTCATCCAAACTTTCTGACCAAAACAATGGATCCGATTAGGGCAAGGAAGATTCGATTTCGTATGGATATGAAGAGACTAACGAAAGAGTACCCTACTTTGAGGATCGTCGAAGAAGGTAATATTAAATGATTTGAAGGTTTCTATGTCGTATTTGGTGTGAAGAATCTAATATGTTAATCGATGATACATGTTACCATGTGGAGGTTCCTATAAATGGACCAGAGGATACTCCTTATGAGGGAGGAGTGTTTTGGCTTTCCTACTCATTTTCGATTGAGTATCCATTAGGGCCACCAAAGGTGTATTTCCGTACCAAAATATACCATCCCAACATCAATGCAAACGGGGCCATCTACCATGAGATGCTCAGAACGAGATGGAGTCCTGCACTCCGCCCGCACGACGTTGTGAACGAAATCCTCGACCTCATGGCTTCACCGAACTTGGCCTCAGAGCCTTTGGTGGCTGAAGCGGTCGAAACATACGTAAATGATAAGGCCAGGTTCGAGGAAATTGCTTGGCGGTGGACGGAGGAGCATGCATGGAGTGCGGTGGTGGATTTCAAGAGAAGAATGAAGAAAAAAGGAGTTTTTTATTTTTTTTTAATTAAATTTAGCTTTTTATTTCATGTTTTTAATTATTTTATGTTTAACAAGTTATTTTTATTTTGAATTGTTCAACGTTAGTCGTTAATAATAAGAAAGACTTCTTCTCTCAATCTACAAGTGTTTATAGTTTGGCAACTCATATTATCATATTACTCTCATGTAATGCTTTTGTTCCGAAGTATACAACCAAAGTGTACATACGAAGTCTACATTGAAAGTCTACTTTATAAGTTGCATTAGTTTTAGTGGTTAAATAACCTAATTTCGAAGGACAATCATCACATGAATTAACCAGGAGTTAACCATGTATTAACCATGAATTCACTAGGAATTAACCAACACACAAGTTCCACTTCTGAGTTTTAACAAGGTTTACTACAATACAACTTCCTTAACAACGAACCTCAAATTTCTTTTACTTATCACATAAAATTCACAATGCTCAGCAAGCTTAGCCACAAAAAACACAAATTGAAGCACAATCTCAACTTTCCGATTTCCTTTTCGCGCATCTTTGCTTCTTCTTGCAGTTCTTGTATCGTGACATTTGATTCGCTTGCCTGACATTTGGCCTTCCTAATCTCATTGTCTATGCTTGCAAATCTTGCTAAAGCATCTTGAATTTCTTCAAGAACACCATCCTCTACCCACTTAAACTAATGTCCCTAATGCACAACACAAGAAGACATTGTGTTACATCTCTTTTCAACGCAACCACCACATAATAATTTTCAACTAATTTGAACGCAAACAACATAGTACTTACATTTCTTTTGTTTGTCCACGATTTGGCATCACGTTTGCTGTTGCAACGGAAGAACGGTCTTCCAGGATTCTCAGGCGTCTTAGAAGTAAAGATCGTCACTCCTAAACCGCACACACACTTTAACAGTAACCCACGGTGTCCGACAACACACAATGACACAGAGCTTGAAGAACTCATCGGAGGAATGCGCAAATTGAGAGCAATTCCAACAGAGATTTTGAATGTAGAAATTTGAGAGACAAAATTGACAGAATCTGAGAAATTTTGGAATTTGGGAATTAGGGATTGAATACCGATTTAGCGATGAAAACGATGTCGTTTAAGTGAGCAGTAAAACAGTTTCGTTTTGATTAAATGGATAAGTGTTTACGCTGCTTTAACCCCGTGTAATGATTTTATGCCGAAGTATACAACCGAAGTTTACATTGGAAGTTTACTTACTAAATATTGATTGTCAAATTTAACGCTGAAGGTCCATTAGCCTTGGTGGTTAACTAGTCACCCATACTTACATGATACAACTCCTTCTATTTGGTTCGAATTGTAGTGAAAACAAAGTTTTTTTTTTTCGAACACAAGTTTTAAACATGAGAATAACCTAGATTGAGCACAAGTCCGGACACAAGTTTCAAAAATAATTTAATTTTTTTTTCACAAATTTAAACACAAAATTCGACATAATAATAACTCTAGACCGGACATGATAGTAGCTTACTTTTGAATACATGTTTTGACACGGTAGAAACAGAATAAAAGTCCTTAGTACAACGACGTCTACAACGGAAGTCTATAACCGATGTTTACAACCGAAGCTACCTTACACATCTCTCATTTTTCACATCTAAGTTTAGTATGACCTGGTTGTCCGCAGTTCGTACAGTTGTAAGTGGGGTTCATCTTCCGCGGTTTAGTCCCTTTCCTCTTGGCGAGTTCAAGCCAAGATTGCCATCTCGACTTCTTCTTCCGATATTTTTTACGACCAACTTGAGGAGGTAAACATAATACCTCCTCTTTGGTATAGTTGTTGGCGTCCTTGGCTCGTAAAATGCTGCTACTGTAGCTCGCGTATAAATAATGTCTCTCGTAGGAAGGACAAATAAACGTAGACACATCTTCACGACACTCGATTAAAACCGCGTAAACGTGTGAGCAAGGGATCCTCTCGATTTGAAAGACACCACATGTACAAGCACCTTGGCCCATATCAACAAGGAAATTACGTTTTCCTCCCGTGACGTAGAATTGGACATCATTGATGCGTTCCGTCGTCATGGAAGTTGTGTAATACTCACGTATATTCAACAAATATTCAACACCTCGACTATAGCGTGTTGGTGCACTCAACGCATCCTCTCGCCTTTTGTAAAACCATCTTCCTAGTTTTGATCGGATAAAGTCCAAAAGAAATGCTATTGGAAATCCTCGAGCTACCTTTAGTGCCGCATTGATTGATTCGACCATGTTACTCGTCTTGATGTTGTACCTCATTCCCGAAAAGTGCACACGTGACCACAACTTTAGGTCAGCCTCCTCCAAGTATGTTGCTAGATCCGGCTTTGCAGATCGTATCGCGTCCATATATCGGTCATAATCTTCTTCCGTATATGCGTACGCTGCACCTTTGACCAAGTACATGAGATCTTTCCCTCTAAACTTTTTCACTATATTGCATTGAAGGTGGTAATAACAAATGCCACGTGTTGCCTTCGAGAAAACCTTATCAATCGCGTTCTCCCTATCCGAAACGATCACCAAATTGCCTTGTTCCGAGACACAATCACTCAATTTGGTAAAAAACCACTCCCACGAAGCATTACTCTCACTGTCCACAATCCCAAAAGCCAAAGGGAAAATTTGAAAATTAGCATCTTGTGCACATGCAACTAACAAAACTGCCTCGTACTTCCCACTTAAATGCGTCCCGTTAACGACGATGACACGTCGGAGATACTTAAAACCTTCGATTGAGGCTCCAAACGCTAAGAAAAGGTACTTAAACCGGTTTTGTTCATCGACCTCAAGAGTGGTGATTGTTTCTGGATTGGCTTCCTTGATTTGATGGAGATACGATGGGAGACTCTCGTATCCATTTTCCCAAGTTCCCCGCACCATTTCACGTGCATAAACTAATGCCTTATATGAAGTAGTATAATCCAATATCATGCCATACATTTGTTTCATAGCATCTTTGACGTGTTGCGGCGTAATTCCATTAATTATTCCAACACCCTCGTAGAAAAGTCTTCCAATGTATTTGGTGGTAGCACGTTTGCGGTGCTTCACTCGATCATCACGTGAACATGTATGAACATTGATATACTTTATCACCCAAAACCGGTTTGCTTCATTCTTTACAGCCGCTCTTAACCTCCACTTGCATCCTTCCACACAATAAATAGCCACAAATAGAGTTGGTTCAGACTTGAGTACCTTGTATTCAAATCGCAGCATAACACAAGTTAATTGCAATTCTCGAACTAGCTCCGCCTTGCTACCAAAATTTTGCGACACGAATATGTTATCGGACCATGTAAACATACTCGAACGACCAGCTTAAACGTCGAAGGAGATATCCTCTCCATCCTTGTCTTTAACTTTTCCATACTCACTGTAATTATCATCAATATTTTCTCCATACTCTTCTTTAACAACCTCTTCTTTCACTTCATCTTCTTTCACTTCCTCTTCTTTCACTTCTCCATCATTACACTCATCCTCATCCTCATCATCATCCTCATCGTTTTGTGGATTTTCATATTCATCATTATTTTCATCCTCGTCTGAATTTGCATCTCCGTTGATATCAGTTTCCATCTCAAACTGAGTTGATACACAAAGACGTATCATACAGTTTCTACGTAGCTCCATCAAACTATGGACTTGTCTATCATTTGTGACGTACATCGGAGGTGTGTCATGAGGCATTTGTTCAACCATTGAACTAGGTAATGAATAAGTGAGCTCCACAACCTCCATTTTTTGTAACTTATAATCATCTCAAGCCATTTCAACAAGTTCCCTATTTGTAAAACCATCGCCCAAGATAAACATTCTCCCTCCTTTACGGGTATCCACCTCAAAATGCCACGTACCATCTTTCATAATCCAATCTCAATAAACAACATGTATTTGAACAACCATCTGTCAATAAAAAACATATGAGGCTTAGTTAGCAACAATCGAAATTTGTCAGAAGATTTCCCGTGTTGACTTCCAATCAGTCGCTGGAAGTCTAGGTTGAATGAGCTAACTAGTCACCAAATGAAAAAATTATATTTACCCCATAAATATTAGTCTTAAACATGTCAAACTTACACAGATGATAGAGACATAGGTACCACACATGTGAGAACAAAAAAACCATGAAATCTCTTTCTAGAATGACATATAATTAGGTTTTAAAAAAGACTGTGTATTGTAGACTTCCTCTGTACACTTCCATTTTTGTCTGTAGACTTCCCGTGTAGACTTCCAATCAGTTGCTGGAAGTCTACGTTGAATGAGCTAATTAGTCACCAAATGAAAAATTTAGATTTACCCCATAAATATTAGTCTTAAACATGTCAAACTTACACAGATGATAGAGAAATAGGTACCACACATGTAAGAACAAAAAAACCATGAAATCTCTTTCTAGAATGATATATAATTAGGTTTTTAAAAAGACTGTGTATTGTAGACTTCCTCTGTACACTTCCATTTTTGTCTGTAGACTTCCCGTGTAGACTTCCAATCAATCGCTGGAAGTCTACGTTGAATGAGCTAACTAGTCACCAAATGAAAAATTTAGATTTACCCCATAAATATTAGTCTTAAACATGTCAAACTTACACAGATGATAGAGAAATAGGTACCACACATGTAAGAATATAAAAACCATGAAATCTCTTTCTAGAATGACATATAATTAGGTTTTAAAAAAAACTGTGTAATGTAGACTTCCATTTTGTCCGTAGACTTCCCGTGTAGACTTCCAATCAGTCAAACGGAAGTCTACAGGGGGGTACTTTTGCATTTTAGGCAAACGCTTTGCATACATCCAGGGAAGTCTTCACAACCGTAGACTTCCCTGGAAGTCTGCACAAAAAGAGGGGGTAGTTTTGCATTTGACCAAATTTTAACTTTCTCCAGGGAAGTCTGCAAATAAAAGTAGACTTTCTAGGAAGTATGCACAGAAAAGTAGACTTCCTAGGAAGTCTGCAACGAAAGTCGGCATCCGTACATGGTACTTTTGCAATTGCCGGAAGCCCGCAAATAGAATGTGAACTTCCTAGGAAGTCTGCAAAAAAAAGGGTAGTTTTGCATTTGACCAAATTTGTAGACTTTAGTAGTCTACACTGTTTCTGGAAGTCTGCAAATATTGGTCAACTTTTTACTTTTTTGGTCAAATGCAAAACTACCTCTTTTTCTCTGTGCAGACTTCCCTGTAAGTCTACTTTCCGATTTCCAAATGCAAAACTACCCTTACGTTTTTGCAGACTTCTAGGGAAGTCTACACAAAAAGGTCAAACTTGTGGTCAAATGCAAAACTAACCCCGTCTACGTGGCACTGTTTTTTTGTTTCCAAAGGAATCATGCAGACTTCCTTGGAAGTCTACTTCGTATTTTTCACATAAATAGTCAAATGCAAATATGCTCTCTTCGTTGACTTCTGGAAGTCTACACATAAAGTCTACGAGTTTCAGACCTGAAATTTCTAAATGTTTTTGTTTTGATTACCTGTTCTCACGTTGAGCTCGTATTTTGATTCCTCCACCCCCAGAACTTAGAATTATAACCGATATTGGTGTCGTAAGCAAGATTTGCGAGAAATCAACCCGTTTTTATAAATTATTTTCAAAACTAAACTTAGCAAGATTTATGGATGAAATGGTAGAGGGGAAGAAAGGAAAGTGTTATAACGATTAAATCATACCATTAAGTACTCGAAAATCAGCTGTTGAGCCATTAAGAGCTCGAAATTGGTTGTTCATGGTGGTTGGAAAATTGATGAAGATGGCATTTCCGTAATTAAGTTGATTTATGTGGGATTGTTCAGACTTTTCATCTTTGATTGTAAGTCTACGAAACACAAAAGGAAGTCTACGTAATGACAATTTTGTAATGAAATGGACAGTTTAGTGGCAAAGACTCAAAAAATAGAAGAGACAGAAAGAGGGGTGTAGTTTTGCATTTGACCAAGAAAAAGGGTGTAGTTCTGAAAAGATCCCTATTATGTATTTACATTTATTAAAATTGTCAAATCTATAATTACATAATCTATAATTATATAATTGTATATATTGCATTTCCATGAGTTTAAATCAAATAATAAAGAAATATGCCATATATGTAAATAACTAAGATTTTTATTGTTGTTGTTGAAAATAACTAAGATATTTTGAGATTTTCTTACCCAAAATAAAATGATATAAATATGGAAGAATTTTGGTCAAAGAAAAACAGAACTGAAAATTAATTCCTAGACAAAAAGAATCCTATAAATAACACTTTTTACGAAGAACTATAAAACTATATATATGACACATTTCTTTTCAATATAACTAATATACTAACCAAAAAATATATATATATATATATATATATAATGGGTATCACAAAAACCTCCATAACTTTTTTTCTGGTAATAATATTAGCATCTTCGTTTTCTTACTTTGACATTTTGGCTGTATCGTCAGGTATGTTATTCCTTACAAAATATATATAATATATACATGTATATTTTGTGTTTTCAATATCTTTGATCATTTCAAAAGGAGTTGTATGTATGTGTATATATACATATGTATCTTTTTATGAACTATGCGAAAAAAACTGGTTATTAGGACATGAATATTAATAATTCTAATATTAATGTATTGTTATATATTTGTGCAGTGATCGAGCCAGCAAAATATGGCCATTGCCCTTTTCTATGTACCGGTTGGCCACTTGATGATTATGCATGCATTCATGACTGTGTATTGGATGGTTACCGCCATGGACGCTGTAGTGGAAATCCTAAACAATGTTGTTGTTATTAGTAATTAATAATTAATTATCTTTATAAATAATTGGCCAATTGAATTTGAATTATTAGTTTATGTTTCTCTAATCAGTCTTACATAAAAAGAGAGATCGATAATTTCCTAGTTTATTTTTAAAAAAGGGAAATTGGATTAAAAGGTTTTCTAAATTTAAATTTGTCTATTTATACTTTTTTGACATTGCCAAAATTTTCCACAATTACCCTTTTATATAAATAATTAGTTTGTTCAAAAAAAAAATTCAAACATGTAACAAATAAAATAATAAGACTTTTTATCAAAAGTGAAAATTTTAATTTGTTACCAATAGATTAAAATTTAGATTTCTAAATTTAATCTATTTTGTACAGAATGTACTTTCTGTTGTCTATACATGTTCTAAAAAGTTTTAAAAATGTAATCTACCGATTGTACATGTTCTGTAGCTTTTAGAATTCGTATTTTTAATTTTGCTCTTTGTTCTAAAACTTTAGAGCACACTCACATTTTAAACGATTTAGGAGAAAATATCAGAATACGCCATCTACACATTGGTCTATGTTGTAAGAAATGTAGAGAAACACTAATATTCTAAAAGTTTTAGAATCAAATTTCAGAATACGTAATCTTTGATTTGCTCTACAGTCTACAAAATGTAGAATATGTATTCTTCAGTTTGTTTTAATGTTCTGGAAAATTGAGTATACAAATTCTAAAATTAATTTTGAAATTCCAAATATTTAGGAAATCAAATCTTTCAGTTAAGGAAATCAAATATTCATTTACATTACATTATGCATGATAAATTATTAAATTGATTTTCCAAAAATTAAGGAAATAAATTTTTAAAATTTTTTAGATATTAAGTAATACTAAATAAATAATTATTTTTTCTTTTGATATAAATCTTAAAAAGTTTCAATTTGTGTTTTTAACAAAGAAATGAATTTTCAGAAGAAAATTAAAATAAATCCGAAATTTAGTTATAAAAATCAGAATAAAATTTGAAAATCAATTTTTAAATCCTATAATTAAGGAAAAAATCTTATATTTTGGGAACAAATCATACAATTAATAAATTTAAGGGTATTATAGGATTCTAATTTCAACAAAGTATATGTCACCAATCTAAAAAAATAAAGGTGTAGATTACCAAATCCAAAACAATTTGGCCTAAAAATCAAATCCAAAAAATTTGGCCTAAAATATTATACATGCGTTTGTGTGTTAAAACTTAAAGCTTGATGATGTTGGTTTTTTATAGATAAGCAAGTAAATAGATGAAGTAATGGTACAATGAAAGAAAGATCTTCAACAAAATCTCATATATAAGGTAATAACCTATAAGTTCTTATATAATGATATCAATTCCGTATTTTAAGGATATTGTAGAAAGATCCTATATATTATTTGAAAAGCATTTTTGGAGCAATTTGCTTAGGTGTCATCACCACAATTTTTCTCCTCTTTATTTTTATTTATTTATTTCATTCTCTTATACTCATTACCAAACACATTTAATTCCAAATATACTTATTTTGATTACTATAACTCTAATTACCAAACATATTGAATCTTCCTAACTTGCCAAAATTAAAATATTTTGAAATTTTCAACTTGCCAAAATTAAAATATTTCGAAATTATAGATTTAAATCATATAATTAAATGTGAACAAAAATTTAACATATATACCAAAAAAATTGATTTAAAATAAAATGCACATTTGTACAAGTAAAAATATAATTATTAATGAAATTTGTTGGTTTAATTATTTCACGGGTGGAATACATTTGTATGCAAAATAATTGCAAAATTCAAATATATAAATTAAGTCTTAGGTTATGTATAATTATTCTTCATAATCTTTTTTTTAACTAAAACTATTGATTTTATTCGATAATCATTTTATCCCGCGTATAACGCGGGTAATTTTCTAGTTCATTATATTAAAAGAATGGGAAATTCATAACCTACTCTTAGAAATTTTTTCACATGTATAATATTTTAAACAACAAACTGTTTAAGACAAAACACAACAAATTCGAAGTCTTATTATGTTTGCAAAAATATAAGTAAAACTAGATTTTATTGTAGAATAAAAATATATTGTTTTACATCATGCATACCAAAAAAATATTAGATAAATAATTATGTCCACTAAAACAATTATTCGATCGATTTTTGAATCTTGAGTATCTTAATATGTGATAGGTTTTACGTTTTAAGTGTATACAAAATATAAAAATGAAAGAATTTGATTTACAATAACGAAACTAAAAAGCGAAACATTATCTTATAATTTATGACAAAGAATATAATTGAGTGATATACATCTTATATTTACAAAAACAAATGTTTTTCAATAACTCTATAAAATCTGTTTAAACTCAACTTTCTCACTAACCAAAATACTACTAATTGAATCGGTTTGAGTTTTCTGGTATGATAATAGATTTGGTAAGTATATATTTTTGTCATCAATGTCGCATATATATTAGAAATATTGAAATATGTAGATATTTCCACCATGTCAAATTGAAATGTTTTGATTGGTTGACTTAAAAATCCTCTTTGACACCTATGATTAATATGTTCTTTAAGACTCTTTTTGAATGACATCTAAGATTTTTAACTTTTAGTGTCTTTTTAATTAATATATATATGATAAATTATAAATGGATTTATTTTCTAGGATGAAAGATCTTTCAGGTCAAATGATTCAACTTTATAAGTATTTCAATTTTTTGTGGTTCTAAATCTTTTAGCACACATCCATTGTGTGTGTCCATGGCGCTCCTTTCAAAGTCGTTTCTATGACAAAAAAAATTAGAAAAATGATGGGTTCGGTCAAAGGCATCAGTAAAAACGAAACAAAGAATGGACCTACATGTATTGGCAACTCTCAGTAAATGCAAACTCCAAAACTTTGTGTTACACTTTACTTGGAGTTTTAATATTCTTCGATCAAAGTTAGTCTTTTTGTGTGCTCTTTCACCATTTTTGATGCCCAAAGACAGTTCTAAGAGAAGATCAAACATCAAAAACTCTCTACATTTTAGTTTCACATTTCTATTGAAATTCTCTAAGTCTTTGATTTCTATTGTGATAACTTTGCAAAATTAACGATGCAAATTTATATAGTCACTCAAAATCTTAGGTTTTTAAAATAACCTTTCAAATGGCTATAAAGACAATTCTTGATTATTTGGACCATTGGAAAACATTCAAAGTATGTTGTGATATATAGACGAATGAACGTTACAGTAAAAGAATAGTTTCTTAATTTCTCTTTGTGGACCATGTGACTCATCCAATATCACTCGAGAAAATTCCAATTTTACAAGCGATTTCAGTACAGAAAACTTAAGACACTCATGCATTCCAACGACTATCTTATATATTATTTGAGAAGCATTTTAGGAGCATTTTGCTTAGGTGTCATCACCACAATTTTTTGAAAGAAATGTGTTTGGCAATTAGTATAGAAAGATTAAAATAAATCAAAAAGAAAAAAACTCAAAAAATTGTGGTGATGACACCTAAGCAAAATGCTCCTAAAATGCTTCTCAAATAATATATAAGATGTTGATTACTTTTAGTCTCAATGCCAAACACATTGAAATAATCATAAACTTGCCAAAATCGAATTATTTCGAAATCACATACTTGCCAAAATATATATATTTCGAAAATTCAAGATTAAACTCATAAAACTAATTATGAACAAAAAATAATATATATTCCAAAAGTGTATTAATTAGGAAAAATAAAAGATATTTTCTTTATCTTTTGAAATAGAGGATTAAATACTAATATACCATTATATTAAAGAAGAAGAATTCTAAACCATTATATTAGGTGTCAAGCTTGCAATTTATTTCATTTTTGTTTTTAAATTGAAATTATAATATTAAATTCTACTATACTCTTATCCAAACACTCTTCATAAGACAATCCCTATAACCAAACACAATATTTTGTAGTTAGTTTGCATAATTAAATGTGAACAAGTTAATTTTAAAGTATATAAAATCTTCACTTTTGGAATCATAAATCACGATTTTAATTTTCATTTAATTGAAAATAAATTGATGAAAGAATGCATTGTTTTCACTTTGGAATCTTCAATAAAAAAAACGTATATTCCAATGTTTACAAACATCTCAATTTTTACAAACCTATGATGCTTATTATATAAAAAATACATTGTGTTGAGTCATAAACTGTATTTTTATAGATTATGAGATGAAATTAATACATTTTATTATATATATATATATTGACTAAGAAATTAAAATCATTATTTTTGAAGATTAGGAGATTATATACACTGACCAAAAAAATTAAAAACCACTATTATCAATTATTTCACGGGTGGAATACATTTATATTCAAAATAATGACAAAATTTCAAAATATAAGGCAGATTTTAGATTCCGTATAACAATTTTCCAAAAGTGGTATTTGATTATTTTTAATTCAAACTATATTAATTTATTCGCTAATCATATTATCCCGCGTATAACGCGGGTAACTTTCTAGTATATATATATATTAGCTCTCTGATCACATTTTAACAAAAACGATATTGGTCATACATTTAATTATATTGTTCAGTTCGCAAAACTATATAAGATTTCTATTCTATAATGTTCATTACTATCAAAGTTTTTCTACAGAGGCTTCACCCAACCATATAAAAAAAATCAGCCAAAACTAAATAATAAAGAAAAACACAACAAAAATAAATAGAAAACCATCTCAATCTTGGAGGAATGACTCTGTGCATATGGCTAAATCCTGGTCCTCCATAGAAGAATTGAGTGCCACCCTCATCTGTATGCAGACTCTTGATCTTATAGTAGGTACCTTCTGCTACTGTATCCAACCCTTGAAACGACTCAAAACTATTGTTCTCATTCACAATTTTTATATTGCGAAAGTAACTCGTTTTTCGGAATCCTTCTTCTGGGTAAAGACCAGAGCCCATCTGAGTCTTTGTATGCCGGTCAAAGCGGTGAGAGTTGACAATTTCACCTCCCCAAGTTACCGTGGTTGCGTGATCAGCTAGACTCGTAAAAATTTCCGCCGGCCAATATCCGACTAGTAAGTTGTTAGGTCCTAAACTCAACCACCAGTTTCCGCTCTTCGGATCCTATAATATATTTTTGTATCTATTAGTTAAAAAAAAAAAAAAAAAATCATACACATAAAATAAAATGAGTATGTAAAAAAGTAATTAAAAATTACTAACCTTCCAAACGATAATCGTAATCTCGTATTGGCTACCGCCTAAACTGGATATAGGAGAAATAGCGCCTCCTAAGACAACCTTGCTACTGGTTTGTATAAAACCAGGTTGTTGTTGTTGAAGGTTATAGCCTCCAGTTGTATTGTATCCATCACTCTGAAATTTTTTTTATGATATATATGGCTATTAGAATGTAAATATTAATTCTATTTAACTCCATACCATTACGATACAGTTTTCAAAATGCATTTAACATTAAGTAATTATATTCTTATTGTATATACATATATATAATTTTCCAATATTTTGACGATATATCGCTAATATATGTATAGGCAAGTTCAACAAACCAATGATGTTACTTACTTACTAAAATGATGTTACTAACTTAATGAGGTAATAACTTCTGTTGGTTTTGGTGGTTGCTACGGAATTAAGGGTAATGAGGCTGGTTTGACATGATTTCTGGTCTGGTTCGATTTCGACTCTACTTAGGTTCCAACTGGGGTTTTGACTAAGGGGATGCATGTCCATCCAACTTTGTGTAACTAGAGCTTGTTGTTTATTTAAACTATGGTGGGCTAGGCCTTGTAATATTTTTAATTCTCATGCATTTCAGTAGAAAAAGGTTTTCAAAACACAAACCAATGATAGTTTTGATACGTTAACTTTAGAAATGTTGCTTTTATTGAATGACTTTTGTAAAACGCATATCAGATTACTAAAACTAATAAGTTTAAAGTAGTTATACTTTATCTTTTTGCAATTTAAATCAAATATTTTATAGCTTTTTTTTTTGACAATCAAATATTTTATAGTTTATCAAATTAATTTGTGAAAACAATTTTTACACTTAAGCTTTTAGGATAAACTAATATTTGTATTCACTTTATTGTCTTTTCATATGATTTCTTCCAATTGTGTAGTTTGTTTCTTATATATGGTATAAAAATCCAACATCTTATAAGTATAACAGTACTAATAATACTGTATTTAGTTCATATTAGACATCTCATTCACTAAGATTGTCTAGAAACTTTTACCAAAAAAAAGATTGTCTAGAAACAATCAGATATATCATACAGATTTAATGTGCCACTATAAATCAAAATGGATAACGTCTTTTAAATAGATATTTTATAATAAAAAAAGATTGTGAAATAAAAATCAAACGTACCGTCCAAAAAACGAATAATCTTGGCTTCGTGTCGTTATATAACCCCGGACATACCTAAATGATCAAATAATTAAGCAGACTATAATGTATTAGTCATATGTATGATTTTTAATTATATGATTAAGGAACGTAATAAGAATTAATACAATGTAATATGTTAGAAATATACCTGCCATCCGACCTCAATAGTGTTGAGGTTATTTGTCTCATAATTCCCCGAGGTAATCCAGATCTGTGAGATGCTTAATTCTGTTTTTGTGTCTTCTACCTTCGGATCCCACACATTTATTATTGCTTTTGTTCCGTAGAATTTATGTGGGATATACGTAAATACTTGCGCATACTGTTATCAAAATTTACCATGATTAATTAAGTTATTTTCGAAAACATATAACTATAGATTATGTGTTTAAGCTGTTTGAAAATAAAACAATTTCCTCTAATCAGTCTGACATATATAAAAAGAGATATCGATACTTTCCTAGTCTATTTATAAGGAAAAAAAAAACTATTTCACTTTTCGTATAAAATAAAATTTATATGTAACCTACTCCTTTAAAAACTTTCATTTGTTGCAAACAGAATAATAAACATAAATATATTTACAGACAAAACCAGAAAACCAGAAAATCAAAGTCTTACTATGTTTGCAAAATACATGTATATAGTTGTAATAGGTTTTTTTTTAGCATGAAAATAAATCCCAAAATCAATATGAACAATCCAGTAATAACTTACGAAAAAGACACCAAAACTTTGTTATAAGAATACATATCTTCTCATCAATTTCTTTTTGGTCATTTATATAGTAATGATTGGAACTATAAAAAAGATTACTATATGTTTAAAATACCTCGCGTTGGTGAGTAGAGGTAATCTTATCATCGATGTTTTGGATTGGTCTGATTACCCAAAGTGCCACCGTTATGTTGAATCGGCACTGTTCCGACGGGACAGTTAGCCGTTGCAACATACGCTTCTGATGTCTCCCAATCGGGTTTGTTTTGCGTCTCCTTCGCCTTAGGTATTTCATATGGGACTTCCTATTTATTGTTTATACAGAAAAAAATTTAATATATTTAGTTTTTGTTAAATATATTATATAACCTTGAATTTAAAAATAAAATGATAATCAAACGAAAACATGAATAAATAATTAGAAATTACATAGATAACAAATTAATCAAAACCTGGATTTTGTGGTGTTTTAAACGATCATTCTCAATTAATGCTGGCTGCTTATACTTGTCTAAGCATTTAACAACACCTCCATCCGAACTCTGTTAAAGAAAAAAAAAGTTTAAAGGCAATAAAAATTACCAACATGTTAGCTAATTATTAAAAACTTATTTTAATATTTGAAGGTAAAATTATTTCACTTGTAAGATTTTATTGTTAATCTTATTCGTCAATAATTTTATATATATGAAGAGTTCTAGTTACATGGGATATTTCATAATTCAAAATCTAAAATTTTCTAGTTACCTGAGTCTACGTACCATCTACCCTAATTAACATAAAAACGAAAATTTCATTTCCCATAAGACAGAAATTTATTATAGAAATTAGTAGGCCAAATTAATGGAAAGCTAAGTTTGACAATAATTTTGGTTTAACATATTTTGTAAAAAAACAAAAAAAAGAAGGAAAACGGAAATTATAGAAATATGGACGGCCAATATTTCACAGGGTATGGCCATCTAATTTACCTTTTCCATCTGGGGTTTTCTATTTACAGTGACATGAGTCTACGTACCATCTACTCTAGTTAACATAAAAACGAAATTTTCCATTTTCCGTAAGACAGAAATTTATCATAGAAATGAGTAGGCCAAATTAATGGAAAGCTAAGTTTGACAATAATTTTGGTTTAACAATTTTTGTGAAAAAAAGAAAAAGGGAAAACGGAAATTATAGACATGAAACGGCCAGTGTTCCACACGGATACGATTTATTACAACAATTTTATATATGACTTTTAAAAAAGCCGTAAATTGATTTACCTGAATGTAATACTCTTCTGCTTGAGCATAAGAAAGAAGAAGAAATATCGCTAGTAGGATTACCATGATCTGATCTGCAACAAGAAATAAAGTTACCAGCTTCTTAATCACATTAAAAAAATGTAAATCTCTCACATATTTTTTTAAACGAATATATACATACCTAACTAGGCAAGAACCCGCGCCAAGCGCGGGATGAAATTTTTTATAAGTTTTTTAACAAACAATTCAAAAATTAACATCAAAAATATCTCTTAAACTCATTCTTATGCCTACCAAACACTCTCTAATTCTCAGAACTGAACTAAATCTTGTCACTCACCTATGACTTCTTCCATAAAATTATCGTACCTCTTCCTTTACTCTATCAAAATACTCTTTTTCCATCCGTTGTCAACCCTGCCTTATGCCTTACGTTTCCCAAAATCTAAGTATCTTTGTTTTATGCAAAAGCCCAATTACACATGCACCATATTTTTGCATTTAATTTGGATTATTGATGACAATTCCTACTTACAAATCTTGCTTTTACGCCTCCTAATCTTTTATATGTCTTCTTCCTTTGTACCTTAGTTCTTCTTTTGAGATTACGTCTTTTTCTTATCCTTCATATCTTTTACTAACAATATATTTACTATGTTCATACATCATTTGTTCCTGAACGTCTCCTTCAGCCATTACTGAACAATGATTATTCTTCAAAAAAGTCTTGCGCCGGACATAATTAACAAAAATAGTATTCTGGGAATTTAAATTGAGTATATAAATTTGACACAAACCAATTACTCATTTCAATCAACGAATGATGTGTATTGAATTTTTTTTTTAATTCGGAGTTTTTTCATCGACTTCTTATACATAGTTCATGTAAATCAGATTAAAGTTATTTAACCTCAAATATTTGTTTTGAAGGGTTATATGCGAAGATTTATATCATTGTTTTCTATTATTAGTACAACTTAATCTACCCTTTACAAAAAAAAACCCAAAAAATAGATTACTCAAAAGGCAACCAAATACAATTCAAAGAGAGAAGGTGAGCTTCCGTTACGTGGCAAAATCGAGAGTAAATGGTCCAATTATGGTTGTTGAAAGCAGCGAGAGCGCGTAAAAAAATATTAGCCTTCTTTCACGCTAAAGGGAGTAAACAGTTGCTTGGACAGTGAACTTGATAATAGTAGTAGTATGTCTTTGTGTTTGAGGTCTAACATGATTGATCCAATAAATTGCATCATGTAAAACCATCTGGAGGATTAGACCAAACCTTTGAGGAAAAAGAACTCCAAATTTTTGCGGAGAAAATATGGTCGTGGCTATCCACACAAGAAGCACACAAAATAGATTCGGATGGCACATTCAATCCCCATCTTCTTAGCCTATCATTTGGTTGAAGTCTTCGGAGAATACCCAAGCAAGTAGAAAACGAAAACCGATGAATAACTTTTAATAAACTATATCACTTTAGCTCAAGGAATTGTAAGAGATGATACCTTTAACACCTGTATTTCGAAGTGAAATTTTGCGTAAATCCACATGCTGTATTGCGCGACATAAATTAATCACATCCTTTAGCAATATTAGGAACTGAAATATCCTTACCAGAGATGAGAGATGAGAAACTCTGAATTTCTTCTCACCCGGGGCATATCATTTCTTCAGTTTTTATTGTTCTTCTTACATTAACTATTTACTTCTTTATTGAGGTTTACACTTTCTATTACTCTCATAATTTGAAGTGGTGAGTTCTCCTAGTAGAGAGGATATGACTTTCTTTTCAAACATTTTATGTAATGCAGCTTTGTCTAACTCGTTAGCATCTTTTGGCATACCTTTTTTTTCAATTCCAACCATTTTACGAAGTGGTTACCTTGATAAATATAATGTTAAATCTTGTTATGAAATTATAAGCTCTTATGTATATGATTATCACTACAAGAAAACAGTTAATCTGTGACGGATTTTTGTGACAGTTTTTTTCGTCACAAAAGATTGCGACGGAAGTGGGACGAAACTGTGACGGATTTGTGACGAAAAAGAAAAGCGTATCAAAATCGTCGCACGTTTGTGACGATATGAAAATATAGAAAAAGCGTGGCAAATTTGCGACGAAATTGTGAAAAATAAAGAAATCGTCACACATTTTGAGACGGATTAGCGACGAAAACAAAATCGTCACAAATTTGCGACACTTTTGTGACACACTTCTTAACCGTAACAAATTAGTGACAATGAAAAGGCGTCACAACTGCGTGACAAATGATGTCAGCAAGAAAAAGACAAAAGTGTCACAAAAGCGTTACAAATTTATTCTGATTGGTTGTTTAGGGTATAGGGTTTCGCTTAGCGTCACAAAAGTGTTACAAATTTGTGACACTTTTGTGACGGATTAGCTACGCCCAGTATCATTTTGGTGTTTTAAATATGAATTCAAGAACTAGGGGATTAAACATAAGTACAATATTCACGAGTGAGTTAATAATTTGACATCTAAGTGTTTAAAACTTCTAATTTGTAAAAAAAAAAATGTTCATACTAATCACATAAGTGTTATTACAAAGTTCTTAGTATAACTTTGTAAATTTAAAAAATTTAATTTTTTTATAAATTGACAATTGAAGTTCAAATTACCTAAATATAATCATTCACATGGTTTATAAGTTCATAGAAAACTTATTTTAAACCCAGAAATGTATTAAATTTCCATTTAAATATTTAGGGTTTAGGGTTTCAAGTTGTGTATACATTTAGCGTCACAAATTCGTAACAAATTTGTGACTCTTTTGCGACTCAATCGTGACGCTTAAATTAAATTAAGGAAATGGGTTATGTATTATGTGCCACGTGTAAGTGTGAGAATGGATGTGTATTATTAGAGAGGCTAAAGAAAAAAAAAACACGTTTAATCCGTACAAAAATCTGAAACCGACTCTCTCTCTCTCTCTCTCTTCTCTCTCGCGATTCAACTCCCTGAATCGATTCGTGGAGATTTTTTGATGAAATTCGACGATTCTCGTCTGAAATCAGGCCGAAATCGTGTCTATGGTGGTCGGTTGTCCGTGAAACTGTGAATTGCCGATTTTTGGGGGGTGAGAATCGGCGAATTTTCTCATGAGAATGGACCAAATTAGATCGATCTTCATGCATGTTAACAACTATAATCTAAAAGTGAAATTCGAAAAAGGAAAAGGTAAGATCTTTAGAAACCCTTTACGAAATCCTCTTGAATGATCAAGGTTTCTCTCTAATTCGGATTGATTCGCGTTTAGGGATTCAATTCCGTTTATTGATATTTATCTTTTTCTATTTTGTTTGCTCTTTGAATCTTATGATTAAGTGTTGAAATGGGGTTTTCCTCTGTTTCCCAAATGCGTTGTCTTTGTTTGTTTGATTGGATTGGAATTTGTTGTTCATATTGTAGGTGAAGAGGAAGATTGACTTGGTTTATGGAGGAGGAAGTGTTGGTTTGATGGGTCTTATATCCAGGAGAGTCTATGAAGGTGTCTACATGTACTCGGGTTAGTTTCAAGAGTCGCCATAAACAATTATAACTCTTTGAATCTTCATTTGCAAAATTATCTAAAACGTTTTTTTTTAAATTTGATTCTCTGTAATTGCAGAATAATTCCTAAAGCTTTAATGCCAATAGAGGTATGTATCTTCTTTTAGCTATTGTCAGGAATTAGCAAACTTAGCCTGAGTTTTGAAGTTTATCTAGTGATATATGTGTTTCATTTGTTTGCATTAGTTTTGAAGGTTTTATCAAACCAGGCGCTCGTAATATTGTGGTTTCGAAAAATTTGGGCACAACCCAAGTATTAAGGGATTCGCGGTAACATTTTGGCTCAAATTCGTTTTTCCCAGGTAAAATACTTTTGTGAATCACTAGGATCGATGACATGGCAATTTTGGAGAACTAATCTTGTCCATTCAAATCTCGAAGATCCAATCTTGTCCGTCCCTTCCAATCGCTCAATTTCTTTTTTTTTCCTTCACCTACAAAGGAAACAAAATCAAAACATCATCTCTCACCTTCTCTCTGCGCAAATCCATTAGGGTTTTTGAGAAAAGAAAAGGGTATCATTTGATTTTCCTCAAATCTCTAAATTTTCCCTTGTTCATCTCTTTCAATCTTCCTCAAATCTCTAAATTTTCTCTCAAATTTTCGCTTCTTAACTTTGTTTCGGTTTTTGGTTCAGGGGTAAAAGGTGGACGAGAGAGAATGGTGAAGATATCTGTTTCGATGGACCAGAGAGCTGACCGGAGATGGATCTTTGCTATATGGGTTTGGAGAGTGGTGGTGGTGGAAGACGAAACGTCTCTAGATACGTAATCTGCAAAAGCTCTCACCGTAGCCGCGAAAATTGATGTGGCTCACTTAAAGAACTAAGTTGTAAGCCCATTTCTTTGCATTTGCTTCCTCTTATGAACTGATTTCAGTTAATCAATCTTTTACTTTGAATTGGCCAGATCTGCATCTCTAGGAATTTGTTAAATTTTTGTTCTGGCTATTGTGTGTAGAACCGAATATTCTCTAGTCTGTTGTTTGTCCTGGATTTTAGCGATTTCTATAGTACTTGTCTAATTTCTTATTTGATCCGTGACATTGTTGAGTTATGGTTTTTGAATGTTGAATGATACACACATTTTGCTTAGATAGGGCTTTTGGTCAATAATTTATGTACTGAGTTGGGTTTTTGTCAAAATATGTGGTCTTGGTCATGTTATTGTTTTGTTCTATGGACTATCATTATGCTATTCCAGTTTATTTAGCATTGATTTGATTATGCTGTACGTAGATAGAAGTTGAAAATATTTGATAATTTTGAGTTGTGAGCTGAATTTTGTTTTGGATTGATGTTTTATTTTAGAAAAGAAGCAAAAGGACAGTGTTTATCAAAACATTGATCAAGGAAGTTGCTGGACTTGCTCCTTACGAGAAGAGAATCACTGAGCTTCTCTCAAGGTTGGGAAAGACAAGAGGGCTCTTAAGGTTGCTAAGAGGAGATGTCTAGTGTTCTCCTCAAGATGAGGTAAACCCTTAAACCCTTTAATTTGAATTTTTGCTACTGAATTTTCACAACACAATACTTACTGATATTGGGATCTATTTTTGTACATGCAGGTCTGGTGGTAAAAAATCCGAGAAGAAGAAGTGAGGATCATCTTAAGCACCACAACAACCACCCAACAATAGCTTTTCTCATCCTTGTATCTAGTCAACACAGCTCTCGGCTTAGCCACTGGCCTGAGCTCTAACACTGCAGCAGCCACTGCAGTACCGTAAACAACGTGTAGATGTTGTTTCTTTTGTTGTTCAACTTGTGTGTCTCCGATCCTTTGAACTCTAAACATTGTTTAAAGTGTTTATGTTGTTTTGTAAACTCAATACTCTTTTGGCTTTTGTAAACTATAGTTTTAGTTAAATACAAAAATCAATTATGCAAGTATCACATTTATATTTTTAGTCACAAATTAGAGACACTTTTGTAATGAATTAAGAACAATAGAATCTTTCAAAAGTGTCACAAATTCGTTGCAATTGTGACAAATTTTACCGTCACAATAGTGTCGCTAATTTATGACGGAATAAGAGTCATAATTTCGTAACAAATATATGACGCTTCTTTATCGTCACTAAACCGTCGCAGATTTATGACGTTTTAGGTTCGTCTCAAAACCGTCGCAAATTTGTGACGCTATTTTATTCGTCTCTAAAGCGTCACAAATTTGTGACGAATGTGCGACGGTTTAGATTCGCGACGGTTTTTTAGCGACGCTTTTGTGACGCCATTGAGCGTCACAACTTCACTGTTTTCTTGTAGTGTATCCCTAAGGTAAACATCATATAATTATAATCGTCTAGTAGATGGAGTTTGTTTTCAAACAAAAAACATACAACTAAATTCCTAAATCCGTTATTGTACTTATTTATCAAATTAATAGATCGCGCAAAAATTGCAAATTACACAAATACATTCCATTAATTACTTGTTTAGGACAACATATATTTTCCTTTATTGACTAATGGTGACAGCATAATGTAATGAAAGAAGGAATTGAATATGTTTAATATCCAAAAAAACTAACCAATTACAAACCACAAAAATATTGTGACAACCCTTTCTTTTCAACTTTTCATAAGATCGTTGACTTCTTTACATCTTTATATGTAAAGAACACCAGTGAATCTATACAAACAACCATTCGCTGAAGATGTTAAAGATCAAAGTCGTCTCCAACTCTACAAATGCGAAGACAAAAAAAATATTATGTATTTTGTACCAGGACATATGATATTTACTTGAGAATAGTTTTTGATCTAGTATTCCTAATGTACTCTACCATCAAAGTCTAAATCCAAACACAAACCCATAAAATCTGATCATTTTTAGTAACCCTTCACTATCAAATACTTTGATTAGAGATACTAAACCCTAAACATGCATATAATCCCAAACTCTTTAGATGAGTTTACAGAATATGCATAAGTTAGAAGTAAGGAATTCAAGTCATCGATTCGTCGTAGACTTTACTCTATCAACAGAGAGCAATAAGATATCCATATTATGTCATTTTATATAATAACTTGGTCAGTGATCTTTCATTTACAAAAAGTATTTGAAAAACATGACTTTGTTATTCGAGTTTAAACAATAATTCAAACTAATGCAATTTTTTTGCCTCATGGTTGTATGTCAAAACCGAATATAACCCACTCATTTAGTTTTTGGCACATACTTGGACTTCCCTACTTTGATTGTTTATCTTAAAATATTGCTATTATATTATTGTGTGTATGTGACACAAACTAATTCCATCATGAATCTCTGTTTCTCATGATTTTTTTATTTGTTTTCTCATTAATCCATTTTCTGTTTTTTTTTTTTTTTTGTAACTGTCACTAACACTGACAACCCAATTTTTATTACAAATGATCTTTGAAGTTTTCGTTTAATACTTCTTTTTGATTCTTTACAGATTTCCATCAAATTATTTTTCGTGGACAAACACCGTATGTTAGATAAAAACACAAAAATATAACTAAAACAAATATGGATAATTCATAAAGGAAACTAACAAAAATCACAATTCTATAAATAACCAAAAATACAAATTCTCTAGAGATTTTTTCTCTTCTTTTCTAAAGTACATTCATTTAAATGTGGTATGGATAGTTTTAAATTTTTTTATGACGTTTAAAAAAAAACTGAAGTGTATTATTTTAAAATGTAGATATTTTGTGTTTGAGTTATATTTTAACTTTTAAGTCATACTAAGATATAATCTTGCAATGTCTTAACTACCACCCGTTTGTTACGTTGAGGAATGATGTTAAAACTTAAAAGTAAAAATGTGGCCTTTTCAACTAACGCTGATTTTATGACCAAAGAAAAACTCCACCATCATAAAAACAAAGTCTTTTACATTGAGGGGAGATCTGGAATACATTCTCTTTTTCTGTAAACCCTAATATAGGAGGTGTACCCTCACAAATGTATATTAAATATTGAATGTTATAAAACTATCATTTTGATTAAATTTGTGGATTTGAAGGGGTACTAATAATTCATTTGATGTTATAAGCATTTTAAACAATTATAATTTGTGTTTTATAAGCATTTTGGTTGTTTTTGATTCGTTTTAATTTGATCAAATGATAATGGCTTATATATGAATCTAATTACATAAAGATGGAAAAAAAACCAAAGACTTGCGTTAGTAGCTCTTTTAATAATTCTTCTGTTTTGATCTCTTATTTTCAACGTTAGATACATGAAAGAACCTTTTGAGTAATTGTTATCTTTTGATACAGATCACTCATGGCATAGATGGGTTATATAAAAATAATCTGGCTAAAAACCATTTTTAAATTTCAATGCGGATTAACTTTTAACTTAATTTGTGCTTTACAAAAGCAAAAAAAGTACCCAAGAAACAATATAATTTCAGGAAAGAAGGTAAACTTGTGTTGCATGAGAGAATCGGAAGTAGACTGTCTAGTGATGGTTGGTGAGGGGACTGATATTGCAGCAAAGATCCGAGCCTATCTTTCACCCCAAATGGAGTAAACAATTTTTTAGATAATGAGCTTAATAATAGCAATAGTATGTCTTTGTTTTTGAGGCCTAACATGAGTGATCAAAGAAGTCACATCATGTAATTCCATCGGAAGATTATACTGTACTCTCGAGGCAAAATCCATCTTCTTAGCTAATCCCTTGTTAAAAGTCTTTTGAGAATTTCCAGGCAAGTAAAAAACAAAAAACCGATGAACAACTTCTGAAAACAATACCACTTTAGCCCAACAAATTATAGGAGATGAAATCCGAAATTGCTCGCACATATCTTTCAAAGAGAGGTTTTGTGTAAACAGGCCAAAATCATGTAATCTATTTTTTTTTTAAATGATAAACACTCAATTATACTAAATTTATGGATTTGAAAGGTATTTAACCATAGTATGGGAGTATAAACCCTCACTAATGAACGTAAAATATTGAATGATTTAATACCGTTGCTCGCAAGACCACATTTTACACCTTCCAACTTACACGTACCAAAACTAAGTGGAATTATTGGCAAAATTCACGAAACCCTTTCTTTTTCTAACCCTCAAACTGGTGCTACCACTAATATTAGATCAAAATTATTAAAAGTCGAATCTCTGGAAGATTCACCATCTTGTGATCATAATCAGTCGCGGCAAAACATACAATCTCTTCAGAATTGACAGAATTAATCATATTATTTGCACAAAACTTATGTGAACATAAATGAAATCAAAATCGCAATAAACTCTTTATCGCGATGTTTACTTAAACTAAAAGCTATAATTCCATAAACCAAAATATATTATAAAAAATTGTTAAACAAAAATCATTTGAAAAACATGTGTCGAGAACAATTTTTTGAGAAAAATATTTATAAATCACTTCGCGATCTTATAATATTTATCCTTGATGATGGTTATTCTCTTATAAGATAATCGTTAAACTTAGATTTGCCAATATATACGTCTTCGTTTAGCTTTTATTTAGAATTTGCATTCTATTATTTTAGAAGCTTTAGTAGGAGATACTCTTCCATAAAAAATATGATTGCTAAAAGCACGGGCTTCTTCACGATTGTCTATATTGTTCATTTGTGTAGGACCATAACGTTACTTTCTCACATTGATAACACAAAATAAATTATTTAAATAATAATAAATTATGAACATATAATAATATAAACATTCAAACTAACTTTTGCTTTGACAAAAAAAACAAAAAACAAATGCTTGAAGATGAGACACCAATTGGAGATTCTTCGATTATTATCTTTATATAAACTATTATTTTTTTTATCATACTCGAAATATTACATCCGCTAGACAGCAAAACACAAGAAAAATCTTAGAAGATGAAAATGATATGTAAGAGTTATAGTCAGACCGCTAAATTAGAATTTGGATCATAGAAAATATATACATTTTATGCATTTTTATCTCTCTTATCTTTATGCATCTCTTAGACAATCTCGTCTCTCACTATGCTTCAATCTTTTTAACTTGAATATACATTCTTAATCGAGCATAGAGTTCCAATAATTTTAATTGAAATACAACATATGGAACAAACTGTTATAACAGAGCTTGTAAATTAGCAACATATTCATATAAACAACACAGAAGATCGCAAAAAAATAAAGAATAAATATGATTTACCTAGTATATTTGCAAAGATTAACACGACTATCCTACAATAACACCAGAAAACACAATTATCAGAAACACAAACACGACAAATAAATTTAACAAATTCAAAACAAAATTATCAAACTACATCAAACTCAATGAATTTAACGTATAATGATCACATATCAATCATGACCGAACAGCACTGGAAATCATAACTTGTTAAAAGTAAAATCCAAATCTAATAACATAAAATCATAATTAATCCGATTCTTATAAACAACCGAACAAAAATAGTTAGCCAAAACGTATATTTAACCAATATAAGATTTCTTGACTTACGTTAATGTGTTAACGTAAAATAGTTAACCAAATAAATTCCTGTTTTTTTATCAGTGTATGCTTGTAGTGCAGTACATGGTCCACAAGCCAAGAAATGATATAAATATATGATACAAGCTAAAAAAAACAAAAACTGATTATTGTAAAAATATATTATATGCTTGGACTAAGCATGTGATGTGAGACACATACACGAACCTAAATCCATATTTCAACTTTTGGTGTGTACATGTAAATTAATAACAGACCGGAAGAAAAACAAATAACAGTAAATTAATAGAAATATAGTTTGAGAACACGTTAATGTAGAATAAAAAGATAGACCTATATCCATATAAAACAAAAAATAAAAAACTTACAGATAAAAAATCATAATGTAGGTGTTAAGATCTAAACAATCAAGTCCATACCTTGCTGCTTCCTCTTGCATATTTTTACGGGCAACACTTTTACAGCTGTTTATAATTTATAAAATGAACACAAAAATAATTAGAACTAAAAAAGGAACAGAAACACAGGATATTAGAAACGAAACTAAAGATTATACAAAGTGTAACGTTTTACATACCCAAGTCCATAGCGATTCAAAGAGTCTCCAATCAAGATAGACCTCAATTTTGAAAAAAAAGGAACATCAAACGATCAATAATATAGATAAGAGTATATATGTATTAAAACAAATTAAAAATAAATCACGCTAGCATAGTAGGTCAAACAAACGTACATAAAAGATATTAGGGTTTAGAAGAATAAATCTATAAATTTTAGAACAAAGTTGGAGGAGACGAATACCTCGAAAATATGATGGGGTATGAGAACGAAGAGCAGCTATATATATACTAAAAAATATTAGGGTTTTCATTGATAAACCGATTGATATAAAGAAGTTATAGATATGGATGAATCTTACATCATAATCATAAAACCGAAATAATAGGAAATCTTACATAATCAGAATATTTCCGTTTGCTATTCTAAAATGGCCGTGGCCCATCTAATTTATATGGACTCTACGAAATCCCAAGCCTACGATCGAATCTAAGCCCAGCCTGTGCCAAAAAATCAGATCGACGGTCGAGATATAATATGAGGGAAATCAACGGTTTAAAACATCGATGGCAGGGGCGTAAATATATTGATTTGGGTGAGGACATAACTATTATTAACCACCTCAAAATCAATGTGAGGGTGACACGTCAGCGTTTTTGCATCATATTTAATAAATTAGATTGCGTAATAAGTAACCGAGTGAGAAGAAGATGATCTCTCTCACACACACACACTCAAAACCTATTCGAATTCTTTACTAGCTTTCTTCTAACTCTTTCACTCTTAATCTTGAATATAAAAATTTTCGATTCTGCCTTTCTCTCTCTCTCTCTCTCGTCTACTTTCACTACAAGAAAACAGGCTAATTTCCGATGGAAATTTTTTCCCCTCGGTAATCCGTCGGTGGTTTCCGACGGTATTCCAACGGAATGCTGACAGAGTGGGTTTCCGTCGAAATTCCATCGGTGGTTTCAGACGGTATACCGACGGAAACCCACTCTCTCAGCATTCCGTTGGAATACCGTCGGTGGTTTCCGACGGAAGACGGGACGGATACGAGATGTCGTTATATTCCGACGGTATACCGACGGACTACCGACAGAATTCGGACTTTCCGATGTCGGCAAAGTTTGATTGGCAGCTCATACCGACGGAACTAATTCCGTCGGAATTATGTAACGGATTTCCGACGAAATTCCAACGGTTTCCGATGTCGGAAAAGTTTGAGTGGTTCCCATATCGCCTACGGTGGATGATGGGATTGGTGGGGTGTTATGTCGGAGGTATTAACGGAATTCCGACGGAAATTCATTCTACATAAGTTTGCAGAATTCGTCATTCCATCATAACAAAATTTCGAGTACCAAACAAAATTATAAAGATGAGTTCATATTTTCGGTCATGGATGGACGAGCCAATGATGGATGTGGGCTCGGACTTATTAAGGAACGAGTACGCTCAAGGAATATGCGAGTTCATGAATTTACCCAGTAATCTAGAAGCAGCCAAAAAAGGTCAGGATATCAAATGTCCTTGTTCTAATTGCTGTAATAGAATTAGTGTTGCCATTCATAATGTTTGGGCTAACTTATATAGATATGGTTTTAGGCCGGGATATAAGGTTTGGTATTTACATGGAGAAACCAATTATGAAAATGGTAGTACTAGTAGCAATGCACCTTATTTTCCGGATAGCATAGGGGAACCTATAGCGGGAGTAGATGTTGGAGTAAGTACGGTTGCGATGTTTAACGATGCGTTTAAAGAGAATTTGCAGTCGGGTGGGTATCATGATAGGGTTGAAGAGCCTAATTTAGAATCTCGAAGGTTTTTCCATATGTTAGACGCATCAAAGCAACTACTATACAGCGGTTGTAGGGATGGTCATTCACCGTTATCTTCTGCTAGTAGGATGATGAACCTGAAGAATGATTATAATTTATCTGAAGAATGTGTTGATGCATTCGCCGAGTTCGTGAAAGATGTTTTTCCAGAAGATAATTTGGCCCCAGGATCATACTACAAGGTCCAAAAACTTGTCGCCGGTCTTGGTTTGCCCTACCAGGTTATAGACGTGTGCATCGACAACTGTATGATATACTGGAGAGAAGACGAGAACCGGAACAAATGTAAATTTTGCCAGAAACCCCGGTTCCAGGACACAAGTGGCAGGGTGAAGATTCCATTCAAACGGATGTGGTATTTACCCTTAACGGAGAGGTTGAAGAGGCTGTACGAATCAAACCGCACAGCTAAGGCTATGAGATGGCATGCAGAACATAGTCAAGATGGAGATATCACGCATCCTTCCGACGCAGAAGCGTGGAAACACTTGGAATCCGTATATCCAAATTTTGCATATGAACGACGGAATGTATACATAGGCTTATCCACTTGTGGCCGGTCATCGTAACACCTTACAATTTGCCTCCATCAATGTGCATGCGGCGAGAGTTCCTGTTTCTCTCAATTCTAGTTCCCGGGCCAGATCATCCAAGACGGTCGCTCGATATATTCCTCCAACCATTGATCTCTGAGTTGCAGATGTTGTGGGAGCATGGTGTTGAGGCATATGATGTTTCAATCCAGCAGAATTTCAACATGCGTGCGGTTCTTATGTGGACCATAAGCGATTTTTCGGCATACGGTATGTTATCTGGATGGACAACGCATGGAAGATTGGCATGTCCTTATTGCCAAGACAATACTACAACATTCCAACTGCAGCACGGAAGGAAGACTTCATGGTTTGATTGCGATAGGTGTTTTTTACCGGTAAATCATCAATATCGTCGATCTAAAAGACATTTCAGGAAGAATGTACAAGTGTTACATGGTCCACCGCCTGAGATAGATGGTTGCAGCATATTGGAACAGTTATGAGATTTTGGTGCAGAGCGAACTCCTGAATGTGGGGGTAATGGCCATCACCCCGTGGACGGTTGTGGGGAATATCACAATTGGCACAAAAAGAGTATTTTCTGGGATTTGCCTTACTGAAAAGACCATCTATTGCGGCATAATCTAGATGTCATGCATGTTGAAAAGAATTTATTTGATAACATCATGAACACCATATTAAACGTCCCAAGAAAAACCAAAGTCAACTGGAAGTCTAGATTCGTCTTGCCATTGATTTGTTCGAGGCCATCTCTTCATGTTTCAAACGGTAGATTGTCGATGCCTGCTTACCGGTTAGACGCTGGGCAGAAAGAAGTATTTTTTGAATGGTTCAAAAAATTTGTCAAATTTCCAGACGGCTACGCATCTAATCTACGTAATTGCGTGGATTCGACGGAAGGCAAGTTTATAGGAATGAAGAGTCATGATTGTCATGTCGTGATGCAGCGTCTTCTTCCATTTGTATTTGCATATCTTCTTCCAGAACCCATCCACCAAGCAATTGAAGGTATATTTCTTACTCCCATTAGTTTCTTACTACCATAATATTACTATATATATATATATATGTACTAACTTGTTTAATTTTCGTTTATAGGAGTTGGTGCATTCTTCAGAGATTTATGTTCAAGAACGCTTACCGTCCACAGGATACGTAACTTGGAGGCCAATATCCTGGTTCTCCTTTGTAATCTTGAGAAGATATTTCCACCGTCTTTTTTTGACGTTATGGAACACCTTCCTATTCACCTCCCATGAGAAGCAGCCTTAGGAGGCCCTGTTCAATACCGATGAATGTATCTGTTCGAGCGTTACATGTTCCACCTGAAGAAAAAGGTTAAAAATTTGAGCAAGGTTGAGGGATCTATTGTCGCACAAAGCCTAAACGAGGAAGTCTCACACTTTGCCAAATATTACTTTCCATCGGCAGTTCGCACTAAGGCGAGACGTCCTGCCCGACATGATGATAGAGGTGAGAAAGCAGTCTATGCTGTGGTTGTTCCTGATTTGTTTGCCCAAGTTGGTCGAGCAAGTGGAAAAGGAAAGAAACGCAAACTATCAGCCCAAGAGGTCACATATTTGCATACGTATATCCTCAAAAACTATGAAGAAATTTTGGAGTAAGAAAGGTATATCAGTTATTATAATAAATTTATGGAATTATTTGCCTTTATCTACTAACGACTGTTATGTTACAGGATCTACATGTCTTTCGTACGTGATTACCATTATGATAAGACAGATACCGAACTTGCTGTCTTGAAAGATGAAGAATTTGAGGGGTGGTTGAAATGTTATGTAAGTGTAATATAATTATTTACTCTTACTTTTCCAGGTTTTCACGTTCATATGTTACTTATTTCTTACTTCTATCATTTTTAGGTTTCCGATAGTATAGCAAGTGGTCAATCACTCCCGACATGGTTACTGGAGTTTGTTCATGGTTTACGCAGCACCGCGACTTCATATCACAAGTTTTGCACTAGGGGATATGCGTTCAAGATCCGTGAGGAAGGACGTCAAAGGTCAACTTCGGACTATGGTATTTCGGCACAATCAGGTGATACCATGTACTATGGGATTTTAAAAGAAATCTTGGAAATCCACTATCCAGGAATGTTGGACTTGAGGTGCATTGTGTTTAAGTGAGATTGGTATGACCCAACCGATGGTCGAGGGGTTCGAGTTGACCCTCATGGTGTTATTTCGATAAATTCAAGCCGGAGACTACGGTATTACGATCTATTTATCCTTGCATCTCAAGCAGACCAGGTATGAATACAATAATATGTTTACCTACGTACTCATACTTAAGGTTTGTTGTTCATTTATATTAACAATATCCACTCTTTATTAATAGGTTTGCTATATTCCATATCCTCGAGTTGCCTATCGTACAGATCCTTGGATCACAGTAACTCCAATTAACCCGAGAGGAAAAATATATTTAGTTCCAGAACAAGATGCTCTACAACCATCGAGAAGTATACCAATGTCACCTGTTGAGGAGATGAATAACATTGACCTTGTCATTGATGTCACACATATCGGGGATGATCTAGTGCATTCGGACGAAGAGGAAACACGTGACGAATTTGACGACGATTTACACTCCACCCCTAGTGAAAGTGGATCAGAAGATTCAGATTGATAATTTATGAATAAATGTGTGCTTATGAATGTTGTGTGATTCAGACTTCATCCCTACTGAAAGTGGATCAGGAGATTCAGGAGAGTCAGACTTCATCCCTTGTATATCATATTATTTAATAGTATATATATAGTCATGTTCAATGACTAATTGACGATAAATATTGGTATTGCAACTCCAATAAAACATAACATTTAATGAAACATAAAATTTAAAACACATTCTTAAACAGGTACATTAGAGACTTGCAAATATTTAACACACAACGGTTATGGTACAAGTACATAATAAACTCCTCATTTTACAATCATCTGTCGGTTTCCACTCCGAACTTACCATTTGTTAGAACCATTTAGTGATGTTCTTTCCTTTTTTTTTGTGGAGAATCTACAAATCCGTCGCACAATTCGCTTTTGATTGCATCAACATCTAGATTTATGTTTGGCTTGGGTGAGCTTTGGGCGAATTCGAAATCATAGTAATGCTCCTTTGGTGGAGAATCTCTAAATTCATCGCACAATTCACTTTTGATTGCATCAACATCTAAATTTAAGTTTGGCATTTCTGGGTTTTGGGCGAATTCATAACCATAGTACTAATCCTTACATACGTTTGAAGTACTTCCACCGTCAGTATCTGACTTTTCCATCAATTGACATGGTTGTTCGGCTTCGATAACCCGCTTATGATCAGGACATTGTGGCTGCCTATCGTAAATGTGGTGGATGTTTGGCGAGCACTGGCTGTCAGGCACTATTGTTGATGTGGAATCTTCTTTATGGATTGGTGAGCACGTATCAAATTCCCACGAGTAAGTGAGAATATCTTGAGTGAATTCGTCGCAATGAGATTCGGTTTCCCACGTGTATTTTGGAATATATAAAAAATTAGCCTCCGATGTTGTTTTTTCGTTGTCATTAGGAGAGTTAGAAGACATTTTTGTGTTATTGAGAGGTGTAGAAGATATACACTCCATAAGGTGTATTTATAGTAGAAATTATATGTATAAACCGTCGGCATTCCGTCTGCATTCCGTCCGTATTACCAACGGAATTCAGACTACACGATGTCGGCAAAGTTTGATTGGTCATCTGTACTGACGGATTTCCGACAGAGCTATATCCTCGGAATTATGTAACGGATGTCCGACGGAATTCCGACGGTTTAGATGTCGGCAAAGTTTGTGTGGTTAATAAATCATCTGCAGTGGCCGAAGGGATTGGTGGGGTGTTATGTCGGAGTGTTTTGACGGTTTTCCGACGGATATCCGTTGTACATATATGTTCCACATTTTCTCATTCCTTCATCACAAAATTTAAACACAAAAATATTCAATTGCGTAATGGCTAACAAAGATCTATGGAATTACTATATGCAAAACCGAGCCTCTGGTCTCCAGGACCTGGCCAAGTCGTAAGGCGAGGAATTTTTCGCAAGAGGGCTCATGATGCAAGGGTGGTGCGAGGTAAAAGTTCTCAAACTCGTCCAACACAAGATTTTATTTATGAGGTCATTAACGAGGCACCACAAGCCGACCAGGATTTTAGTAGACCTCGGTGGACTTCTACTATCGATTACATAATCCGTGAAGGTATATATATTTATATAATTACCGTTTTTACTTTTACAATATATTGTTATATAATTATTGTAGCTGAGAAATACAAAATCTATCATTCATAAATGTAGGTTCTTATCGCAATAGGACCACACCATTCTGGACCCAGGTTGCAGAAATTCAATCCCCGCGTTCACAATTTGTGAAAATAAAAAAGGTTTACGTTTCCGTCCAATTTTATTAACATTTTCAGAAACAATTTATCTGACAAGTATATTCTATTTAATTATCAGATTGTGGTTATGCTCTCTAGTTTGACCCCCAATGACCAGGGAGATCTGCTTGTAACCTTAAAAGATCTGTCGGGAATAATCGAGGGAACCATGCACCATAACATCTTCAAGAATGACAAGTACAGACTCACGACTGCTGTAGGTGCGGTGGTCATCCTGAAGAATGTTACCGTTTACCGTTTTGATAGGAACCCAAAGTACCTAAACATCACAGAGCGTAACATTGTTAAGGTACATACACCATACGTTTATAAATATTTTTGAGAATGGTTAACTAAATTCAGTTTTCAAACAGATAATCGGTGCTAATACGATGATTGCTGAATACCAGCCAACGGAAGTATGCACCATCGAGGAGGAAGATGAAGGAACTACTGGGTATGAATATGAAACAGTTCCAGACTCCGATGAAGAATAAATATCTAACTCGTCCATGATTAAGAATTATTTTATAGTTACGGCTTTATGTTGCTTTTATGTTAAATAATTTCCTACTATCTATTGTACGAGTTTATCCGCATAATGTTGGTACGTGTAATATTTACTATTTTGGTATTTAAATTTATATTGCAATATAAATTGTATGTGTAATGTAATATTTATGAAAACCAAAGCAACATAGATAGAACTTGTAGGATTCACGGGTTTGGCACTTCGATTGGCAGAACGATTAAAGCCAATTTTGATATGGCTCTAACTCGTTCACATTGTCGACGGAATCTTTTTTTACGTATTTGTTACCGCCGGAAAAATTAAATATATGTAACTAAAATAAAAACCCGTCAGAATTCCATCTTAATTTCCGACGGTGTTCCGACGGGTGTTAATTTTTATTACAAAATTTATTAAATAAACAATTTATTCCGTCGGAACACCGTCGGAAATGATGACGGAATTCCGACGGAAGTTTTATTTTATTACCAAATGTATTAAATATATCTAATATTGAACGTAATGGTGGATCTAGTAAATTTCTTTTCAAGGAACCAACATTGCTTCGTCATAATTCTTGATATGGACACCAATCCAAACCCTACTTACTCTCTGTCTCTCTCTGTTTCTGTCAGGTACCCTACTTATTTTTTCTATATAGTTAAAAGTCACCAAATCAAAATTTCTTTCAATCGTTATGCCAATCGAATAGACAAGCCTGTGAAGCTCCCAAGTTCTATCTATGTTGTCTTACTTTTAATAAATCTCTAACTCGTTCACATTGTCGACGGAATTTTATTTCACGTATTTGTTACCGCCGGAAAAATTAAATATATGTAATTAAAATAAAACCCGTCGGAATTCCGTCTTAATTTCCGACGGTTTTCCGACGGGTGTTGATTTTTATTATAAAATTTATGATTCATGATTCAATTTGAAGATGATGGTTTTTATATAGTTTAATATGGGATATGGAATGTATGAAATTATAAGGATAATATGAAAGATGAAATATGAGATATATACATATATCTATTTTTTAATGAGATAATATGAAATATGGTTTAATGTGGTTTACGTTTGATTCAATTTGAAGATTATGGTTTTTATTTCATTTTGAATTTTTAAATTTTATAAAATACAATTGAATTTTCTTTTATATAAACATGTGTTTTCATAAATTGAAAAAGCTTGTTATATACATATTTACAATTTGAAGCATTCTTTAATATAATTTTTGAGTCCGATTATTTTATGGGATTTCCTGTACCGTTCCCGTCCCATCCCGTTTTATCCCGTTCCCGTCCCGAATTTGAAATGGGACATAAATGGGACGTATTTTGCTAGTCCCATAAACCCCGTTCCCGTTAGATCCCGTCCCATATTCCTGTTTGCTGACCCCTACGGAAATATATTAAAAATTGATATTTAAAATAATTTCCGTTGGAATTCCGTCTTATGTTCCGACGGAATGCCGACGGAAACCCTATATTCACTTGCCGCCAAACAACCTCGTGATCATCGTCAAAGCGGCAAACGCCGTCGGCGTTCCGTCGGAATTATAGGTTCCGTCGGAATTCCGTCGGCTACTGTTATAAATCCCAGAACAGTTTCTCTTCCCCGACACTTATCACAACCGAACAAAATTTCCGATCCATCGCCGGATTTTGACACTTATCGCCGGATTTCGCATCCATACCGCCGGAAATCTCCTCTCCACCGCCGGAATCGCCGGAATTCTTCTCCCCACCACCGGATTTGTTTTCTCCACGGTCGGAACCGCCGTTCGGTCGCCGGAAATCTCCTTCCAGTCGCCGGAATCGCCGAGCCACCGTTCGAAACCGTCGCCTCCGTCCAAATCCTTCACCACTCCCAAATTCAATGTAAGTTTTGTTTGTGTTCTTATGAAAATTTGTGGATTTTTAGAAATTATTCTTGTGATTTAAATTGGATTTTTAGCAATTAAATATGAGAATTGTAGAAATTTAGGATTGTATAATTTTAGAGATTTTGAGATTTAGGAATGTTGATAATTTTAGTAATTTACCAATTTAGGGATTTTTAGACAATTCTAATTTTATAAATATTTCCAATTTTAAGAATTTAATTTTCATATGTTTTTGTGATTTTTAGGGATTTTTTATAATTTAATTTATGATTAATATGTATAATTTTAAATTTCTAAATATCCTAAATAGAAAATTTGAAGATAATCATTTAAAATCGTTAAAATTTAAAAATTTTATAACATTAATAAAAAAATTTTAACCTTTAAAATTTTTAACCTATTTAAAAATACTAAAATTTAAAACTTTAAATCCTTTAAATTTAAAAATTTTAATCCTTCAAATTTAAAAATATTTAAATTTCAAACTTTAAATCCTTCAAATTTAAAAATTTTATAACATTAATAAAACAATTTAAACCTTTAAAATTTTAAACCTATTTATAAATAATAAAATTTAAAACTCTAAATCCTTTAAATTTAAAAATTTTAAAATTTAAAAATTTAAAAATTTATAACTTTAACAATTTAAACCTTTAAATTTAAAAATTTATTAACATTAATAAAATTTGTCAAATTATAAATGTCAATTTCCCAACAAAACCTAAATCCATGAACTTTGGTTTCTGAATATACAATATACAAACAAGCCCTGATTACTTAAATTTCAAAATTCCAATTTCCCAAAATCCCTAAGTCCATAAATCACAAAACTACATAATCCCAAATTCAATAAATTCATTTATTACAAAAATCTTAAATTCCCATCAATCCCTATGTCCCTAAATAACAAAATGTAAAACTAAATTCCTTTAATTTCTATATTGCAAAAAACCCTAATTCCCAATATCCTTATATCCCTAAATCCGAAATTTCCAAATAACTAAATCGCAAAATCTCAAAATCACAAATTCTTATAAATTCCATATTCCATAAATCCCGAAATCTCAAACTCTTAGAATTTTGGAAATCGTAGGAACTATCCGCGATATCATCATTCTAGAGGAGGTGGGACTTCCAGTAGGAGAATCATTCTAGAGGAGGTGGGACTTCCAGTAGGGGAGGTCGGAGTGGGAGTGTGAGGCATATCCCCGACAGTAGTCCCGACTTAGAGACCCCACACATGTCTCAGCCCCCGGGTACAGCCTTCTCAGCTCCCACATCCATGACCATCGAGCAGTTTGTGTCGCAACCCGAACGTGATAGGTTGACTCGTCTAGATCCAGACACGCCACCTAACACGACCTGGTAAGTCTTATTTAAATTTGTATTGGATTAAATTATTTTAGTAAAATATTTAACTAAATATTTTATTAGGTTCCAATACTCGGGAAACGGGATTACGGGTTCTATCAACGGAATGATGAATTCCTTGGTAACTAAACCGTATCCCACATACCACGATATGCCAGTGAAGGACCGGGACATTTGGTTCCGACAATTTGCGGTATGATTTTATTTTATAAGTTTAAAATATATTTCCTATATGACTCACATTTTAATTACTAATGCGAGAATGTGGTGTTTTTGCGCAAGATTTTACGTGGGACCCACCGCTCACTTCGTTGGTCCGAAAGAGATTCGACGAAAAGGCTACGAGGAAGTAGTCGTTGAAGATGAACGAGTGGAAAGATGCGTGGTACAAAACCGGGAAGGTGCCTCGGGTTATGAAACATAAAGACACATGTTGGGATGGACTAGTTGCACATTGGGAACATGAGGCAACTCGGGCGACCTCAGAGAGAAACTCAACTAACCGCAATAGCGACCGGAAGGGGAAGGGAAAAGCGACCCACAACCTCGGAGCAACGAGCAAGGCTTCACTTGGAGACAAAATGGTAAATATTTAAATAATTCATAATTTTTAAAAATTTGCTAACAAAATTTTATATGTTAACAGTTTCAGGAGACCGGTGTGTTTCCTTCGAATCTTGCTTTGCTCAAAGCTACGCACACCAACAAGAAGACCGGTGAAATTCAAGATCCCATTGCTCGTGAAATCGTGGAGACCGTGGAGAGGCTCGGGGAGCAGTACCTCCAATCGCAACCGATCGAGGAAGGAACTTCGGCGCCCACCGAAGTTCCATACGAGAAGATCAACGAGTTCACCTACAAGGTACCGTGTCACTTTTAAACAAATTTCAAAATAACTTTTAATACACCTCAGTTCTAAGATTTTATTTCTTTTTTATCGTAGGTGACTCCCAAGACCAGAGGCCGTGTTTTCGGCCTCCCTAAAGATAGTTGCTCGTCCGTTTCGTCGGTTCGTTATGGCGGTGGTAGCAGATTGGAGGCAGAAAACCGAGAGCTGACCGAGCGGCTTAGGGCAGTGGAGGAAGCGAGAGAGACAGATAAGGCGGAGGCGGAGGCACGATTTCGAGCTTTGGAACAGAAGATGAACGACATCTTCAGTACCCGTAGGCCGGAATAGGCCTTTTGAAGTTTTAAAATTTATTGTAAAACTTTAAAATACTTTTAAAACAATTTTAATTTAATCAGTTTTTTTTTTAATTTTTAATATATTTTTAAATGTTTTATTATATTTCATTTATTTTAAATTGTTTAATTATTATTAATTTTTGGAAAAAAATAACGAAAGCCGTCGGAATTCCCTCGGTATTCTTGTACCGTCGGAACTCCTTCGGCACTCGCCGGAAGTCCGACACCGTCGGAACTCCGTCGGTACTCGCCGGAAGTCAGACACCGTCGGAACTCCGTCGGTACTCGCCGGAAGTCAGACACCGTCGGAATTCCGTCTCCCTTACGACTTCCGACGTTATAACGACGAAAGGTCGATGGAATCCGGCTATCCGTTTTCCGTCTGAGAGCCGTCGCAGGTGGTCGACGGACTGCCGACGGATTTTAATTTTCGACGTAATAGAAACGACAGACCAATCCCGTCGGAATGCCGTTGGAAAAGGGGCAATTCCGACGGAATTCAGACGGTTTTGACCGTCGGAATATCGCATGTTTTCTTGTAGTGTTTTGAGTTTTGAGGATAGAGAATGCGTTTGGTTTTTTCCTGTTGAAGAGATAGAGGAAGAAACGCATATAAATATCGACAAAGCAAAACCTTAGTTTTGATCCTCTCTCTCTCACAAAGATTTCCAGTTTCGTACGTTATGATAATGCAACTTTCTTTACAAATTGAGAAAACGAAAAAAATAAAACCAACGGTTCATCTTCGTTGTATTAATTCCAATTCCCTTATGAGTTTTTCATTTTGTTTTTGTTTTCAGAGTTTACTGAAGAAGAAACCTACGCAAAGAAACAAGACATAAAAACAAGAATGGTTTCAGAAAGTAAGTAAACAATTTATCATATGTATACACGTTCTATTAATAGATATTATATAAACATTCTTTTATGAAGTTACAGAACATTCCAAAATAAAAACCTAGGAGATTATATTTGGTGGAGCGTCAACTTAATAGACTAGTAGTTGTACGCTCTAAAATTATTCAATTAGACATCTTCCATTTGGTGGAGCTAGCGTTCAACTTAATAGACTAGTAGTTGTGGAGTGGAATAAACAAAAAGAAATGAATAGACCAAAGTATAAATGGATGGAATTAGACACAAAATTATATTTGGATGGAATTTTTCTTAAAGAGCTTTGATTAAAAAGATCTAACAAGTAGAAGTACATTTCAGAGAAACAAAAGACCATCAGTATAATGACAAAACTGTAACTCTTCAACTAATTCCCCAAAGTCCATAACTTCGTTTTTGCTCGTGTAATAAACCATCAATCTACTCGGAAACAAAACCTGAAAGTGCACACAATCATATTGTATATCATGAATCCTAATCGGAAACGTCGGATAGTAACGGATCAATATCTCTTTAAGCCCAATACGATGCGCTTTAACCCAAGAAAATCCAATGGAACCACACTCATCATCATCCAAATCTCCATGTTTGGTTCAAGTGAATTGTAGTCTACTACCCAAAGATTCCCTCTGATCCCACATAAACTAAAATCATGATTAGGGTTTTCTTCAAGACATGGAGGTGGAAGCAAAGCAGAGAATTTCTCTTGTTCTAAAGAGAAAGACACAATCTTTGCTAGAACATCTTTTGTTGTCCAATAAAGGAATCCATTAGCGTAAACCAGAGGATACGGTTGTAGATGGTAATGACATTCTTGTTCTTCTGATTTCCATGGAGAGATCTCGAAGTCATGCTTGTAAGTTTTGGGTGTGATGGTAATGGTGAGTATCTCGAATTTGATGAGTTTGTATTGTAATGTCGAAGAAACGAAGCCGAAAGAGACAACATTGGGAAAAGATGAAGGAGAAGATGATGATTTAGGTATTTCTAGGGCTTTTTGGTTAATAGGGTTAAAGAGAAAGTGTTCCTTGTCCGACACGAAACTGAGAAACTAATGAGTAGAAGAGAAGACTCTAACTCTGTCTCCTAGGAAACGTTTTGTGATGGGTTTTTGGGTACTGAGGGTTTTCGTAAACCCCGTGAAAATGGTGAGAGCGGTTACCAAGGGTTTCCATAAAAGGGTTTTTGTTTAACAATTGTAGCTGATTATAAACAACACCCAAAAGATCAAACGTCACTTCAACTCCCATCACAACTTAATCCTTAACAAGAACCCTATCACCAGTTTTTAAAACAAACAGAAGCAACACCACCATATGCTCTAACAAGACCACCAGTTCCAAGTTTAATCCCACCAAAATACCTAATCACAACAACCGTAACTCTGTTTAATCCAGACGACGAAATCGCTGATTGCATCGCTGTACCGGATCCGATTTTGTAAGCCCAGCAATTGAGTGGCGCGTGGATCTTTGACCTGAGAGAGGAACGATTGAGCCGATTGTTCGTTTCTGATTGGTCCGGCGATTGCGATGAATGCGGCGGCGATTGGACCGGAGTTTGAAGACCCAAATCGATATTGTTTGATATATCTTAGGGAGGTTGTTCTTCGGAATCGATTAGCTTCGACGGAGAGGACGACGACACGGCGGAGACATTAAGTGATTACTAGGGACAATTAAAACAAATCTATAATTATTGGTTTTAAACAGTAACCTCTTAACATTATTACTTGACATGTTTACACATCATATTATTTATTTACATTTATTAAAATAGTCAAATCTATAACTATATAAAATCAATTTTAGTCAAACTTTTCAATTTTTTTAAAAAATTATTATTAATTGTATATATTGCATTTCCATGAGTTGAAAATAACTAAGATATTTTGAGATTTTCTTACCCAAAATAAAATGATATAAATATGGAAGAATTTTGGTCAAAGAAAAACAGAACTGAAAATTAATTCCTAGACAAAAAGAATCCAATAAATAAAACTTTTTACGAAGAACTATAAAACTATATATATGACACATTTCTTTTCAATATAACTAATATACTAACAAAAAAAAATATTGGGTATCACAAAAACCTCCATAACTTTTTTTCTGGTAATAATATTAGCATCTTCGTTTTCTTACTTTGACATTTTGGCTGTATCGTCAGGTATGTTATTCCTTACAAAATATATATATACATGTATGTTTTGTGTTTTCAATATCTTTGATCATTTCAAAAGCAGTTGTATGTATGTGTATATATACATATGTATCTTTTTATGAACTATGCGAAAAACTGGCTATTAGGACATGAATATTTATAATCCCCTATATATTATTTGGGAGGTGATTTATGAAAAAATTATGACATTGCTCTAAAAAATTGTGACATGGCAAATTTGAATCATCATAACAAATATTTCTATAACTAAGTTATATTCTTTCCATAAAAAAAATTAATCATTGTTTATTTATTTTCGTTATTCACTAATGAAATTTCTAAAATTAATTTCTATCATAATAAATTTTTGAACAGTTTTCTATAAATATGTTATCATTAAAATTCATCATAAAACTTACTAAAAATTTAAAGAGAAACTGTTAATTTTTGTGACAAAAAAAACTACAAACAATATAACAATTTTCTTTATAAAAAAAACCGATTTATATTCTAAAGTCTCTAAAACCTAATAAAATAATAATTTTTAATTATTATAAACAAAGACATATCGCAAACATCGTTTATTAGATTATCCGTTCATTTCATTGGTTATTTATGCACTATAATTAATGGTATTCAAGAAAACGTCATTATTGCATAATATTTGGCTATAAAAGAATTCAAGAGGATTGGAGATTATTTTTTTCTCTAAAGTAAAACAAAAAAAAAAGATGATGAAAATGTTCAAAATTTTTGGAGATGAAAAAAAAAAAAAGGATATATATCAAATAATATGCTTCTTCGAACTCCGCACGTTCGTAACTTTTAATGATACACAGATGACTAGAACAAAATTTATGCGAAAACATTGGTTCTATCGGAAATGTGGTTTATCGGCAATTAGCAAAAGCATTATGTATAATTTTATACTTGTTCGCTCCTTGCTTGGGATACTATTAGGCAAACTCATAGTGTACACACACTATTAGAAAGAGATGCATTGCTATCTAGAAGAAAACCCTAGTGTACATAGAACCTTTTACCCTTTTTTGTGTGCCTATGGATCTTTCATTACAAGACCGAATCATTTTGATAATCCTAATGACTATCAAAGACGAATCATTAATTTCTTGTTCTATGTATTTGTGCAGTGATCGAGCCAGCAAAATATGGCCATTGCCCTTTTATGTGTACTGGTTGGCCACTTGATGATCATGCATGCATTCATGACTGTGTATTGGATGGTTACCGCCATGGACGTTGTAGTGGAAATCCTAAACAATGTTGTTGTTATTAGTAATTAATAATTAATTATCTTTATAAATAAATGGCCAATTGAGTTTGAATTATTCGTTTATATTTCTTTAATCAGTACTCTTACATAAAAGGAGTGATCGATAACTTCCTAGTTTATTTTAAAAAAACTGTTTCACTTTTCGTATATATGGTATGAAATTCATAACATACTCTTAGAAAAACTCGCTTGTATAATATTTTAAACAACAAACTGTTTAAGACAAAACCACAACAAATTCGAAGTCTTATTATGTTTGCAAAAATATAAGTAAAATAATTATAAATAGATTTATTTTCTAGGATGAAAGATCTTTCAGGTCAAATGATTCAACTTTATAAGTATTTTCAATTTTATGTGGTTCTAAATCTTTCAGTCAAGTTTTCTTCGATTTATTATTTTAGTGTTGAACTGAGATTTAATAGAATCTTCAAAATCAAAAGTAGGGACAATTATATAATGTGACGGAAAAAAATCAACATAAAAAATGGAAAGCTACTTCAAAATAAAGAATATTTCTTATTTCATCAGGGTTTATTAAACCGATTCAACTATATAGTATTTCTCTTTGAAAAAATACAATTTCTTATTTCTTATTTCATCAAGAACGAAACCAAGACACAACACATGGACTTTGGACCAAGGCCCATTAGAGGCCCATACAAGTTCGCGTGTCACACTTCAAAACGCATCAAATCAAACGTTTTAAATTGCTTTTGAACCCCAACGGTCTCTCTCTCTCTCTCTCTCTCTCTCTCTCTGTTCGTCTGCTTCAATTTGATCGATAGTGCCAAATTAGGATTTGGTTTCTTGGAAATGGTTATTCAAAAGCGGTCCAGAGATTCTCCGGTTAAGGATAATCGAGATCAAATCTTGAAAGCTTTTATGAAGATCCTTCATAGAAAAGAAGACCAGCTTCAATCTCTGGTTATGTCCCGTAAGATTCTCGAAGAAAGAATCAAAACCCAACACCAAAATCACCAAGAACAACTCTCTCTGGTAAAAACCCCTCAAAAAAATTCATGTTTTTCCTTACGAATCAAATTCTCAATTTTTAGGGTTCTTCAAAAACAAAATCCTGAAATTTAGGGTTTTTTCTCCTTAACTATTCAGATGAAAAACGAAATCAAAACATTGGAGATTATACGGATGTTTGAAACCGCTAAGTACAATCTATTGCTTGGATTAAAGGAAAAAGATGGTTCTATCTACAAATCGAAATTAGGTGAGACTTGAGAAAGATTGTTGCTTCTTTGATCTTTCTCTGTTTTGAATGTTCTTAAAGTTTGGTCCTTTTAACTAATTACATTGAAATTTTCAGAACATACTCAAGTTGAGTTGGATGATTTCAAAGCCTGGTTTGATTTGCTGACTCAAAACACAACTGTATGTGAAAAAGTTTCCAACTTTGTTTAAGTCGAGTTTTCGGAGACCGTAGAGTGACTCTACTCCTCTGTTTTTGTAGAATGAAGTTTGCAACTCTGTAGATGGAGATGAGTGTAGATCATTACAAGTCAAAATCAAGAAACTGAAACTTGACTTTGAGAATCTTGCTTTTGTAAAGAGATGTGATGTATCTAAGCTTTTGAAAGAAGCCGGGTTTGCTTGGAGTTTATTCAAAGAAATGGAAAGCGGATTCAGCGATAAGTTAATGAGGAAAGACGAAGAGATCAAGAAGCTTCGATCGTCTAATGGTGAGAAAGATGAGATTATTTCAAGATTGATGGCTGAAATGGAAGAGAATGCTAATGCTAGTAAGAAGAAGACCGTGTTAAAGCGATTAAGGAGGTCTCCTAGGCTCAACACCGATGTTTAACTCGATTCGCGCAATTCGTAATAGAAGCAACTTAGTGGAATCAACTTGACTGAGAAGAGAGCTCTCTGATGTAGTTAGTCCAGAGCAAAATGAATATATATATATATATATATATATATATATATGCTAACAAATATTTTATTTTGTATCTTAGTGAAATCTTTAAATGGTTTTGGATCAGGGAAGTAAAAAAGATAGATTTTAAAGCTCAAAAGTTGAAAACTTGTTTTACTTTGAGATCATCCACAATGCAAAAAATATTCACTAGGGACTACCCAATTAACATATAGTTCTTGCAAATATCTTTGCAGTTTCTTCGCACAAAAAAAATAAAAAATCTTTGCAGTTTCTTATTGTGTTTTGATTATCGTTTTAAATGGATGTCAATAAATAACCTATCGACTTTTTACTAATTGTACTTTTGGAGCATAGCTATTTGCAATTTACTTTTGTACCTAACGGATGTTGATTTTTTTTTTTTTTTTTTTGTTATGAGTACTGCTACACGGACGATTAAATAAGAGATAATTTTAGTCTTAACTTACGGGACTACTCTGAATAGCTCTTTTTACACTACTCTGAACGGCTCTATTTGCACTACTCTCATGTAAATGTTGTCTTCAATAATTTGTATTTTCCGGAACTCGAACTCCATATTTGTACGTGTATAAGCATTAATGAGTCTTTTAATCAAGTCATTGGATTAAAGGGATTTCCACAATGAATGTTGAATTTTAGTAGTCATTTTCCTATAAAAATTTACGGATACTCAGATTGAAACGAAGATATTTGAATTTTTTTTGAAAAACAATTTAAAAATGTTTAGGAAAAGAAAAAAAAAATTAGTACTCTGATATATCATGGTTTTTACCGGTTTTCAACCATGATATAAGTCTATATTTTAGAGTCCTTTGGTGTTTTCCGAGTGTTTTTTAGAGTCTTTACAGGATCTGGACCGTCTGGAGCATAAAAGATGTTTACTGGAGATTTTGGAGCATTCGCGGAATGAAGTGGCGAAATGCAAATTCGGAGTCACTGTTTGGAAGCTGTGTCGAGCGACGTGACTATGTGTGTCGCTCGACACAAAGACTTTTAAAGCCAAGATTTACGATTTGGAGAGTCGTGTCGATCGACACGATCTATGTGTGTCGATCGACACGATCTATGTGTGTCGATCGACACGAAGTTCGTCAAAGCCCAGATTTTCATCAGAAAAGTCCGTTCGAAGCCCGAAGCCTTTAGATGTTTACTTTTATGTTTTGGTCGGTTTGGAACTTGTATAAATACGTATTTAGAGTCATTGTTTAGACTCATGCTTTATCTTATGCTTTATTTTATTGAATTCTTAGAGTTAATCATTAATAAAATCATGTTTTCTTCTATGATTATGTCTGAGTAATTCCTTTGTTAGGTTTAAGGTTTTTGAAAGTGTTTGATGAGTTGTTGAATCTGATCTGTTTATTAGGATAGTATCTTTAGAAGTTCTTCATCTTAACTTGTTCTTATTGCTGATTTTAGCCTCGTGAACTGAAATCTGATCTAGGGTTTATTAATAGAAACGACAGTTTGATTGATTCACCTGAACTAGTTTTTGATGAGCAAGATTCCTATCTGCAAAGACATTTGATTTAGGATCTTGTGAACAATTGTGCCTGAATTTATTGCTTGTTTAGATCAACCTGATTTCGCAACGACAATTGGTTTTCTAGGATTTAGACATAGAAAACATTCGCAGCGACAGCTGGTTTGTTTTACTTTCGTGTGCATGTTCATGAACTGAGCTTTATATTCCTAATAACTGATTTGCTTGCAACTCTGATTCACTGGAGAATTCCCTGTGCCTAGCTATTTCTTTAATTGATTTCACAACCGTTTGTTTTGCTTGCTTTAATTTACTGCTTTCATCTTGATTCGCCTAGCTTAATCTGAATCTATTAATCTATTGTGTTTTTCTTGACTCCCTGTGGATCGATAACCCTAAGTACTGCGACTGACCTCTTAATTTGAGAGAGTCTAGCTCTAGGGAAATTTGAGCATATCATACTCCCTCCGTTTGTTTTAAATTGATGTTTTAGGAGTTATTTTTTGGTCGCAAATAAGTGATGTTTTCACTTATCAATGCACAATTAATTGATTTTGTAGTGTTTTTGACTCTTTAAATTGTGGAGATTGAATTTTTATTGGTTAAAATATTTTGGATTAAAAAAAAAAAGTGTAGAAACCTTAAACATCATATAAAAACAAACGGAGGAAGTATTTTTTAACCAAATTGGGAATTAAACCAATTCTTTCTCCCAAATTGATAGAAATTAGATGGCCCGAAAGGTAACCACGACGAAAACAAAGAAACCCAAAAATTCAAAAAGAAGAAGAGAAAGAAAAGGCATGAAATTATACTGACACGTGTCATAAAACCAGACCATCAAACACTATGTGATATACAATAAATAAATAAAACGAAACAAAATCTTCGAGAAAGATTTATCTCATTAATCCAATCGTTTCACGCAGAGACGCCCCCAAAAAAACCATTCGTCTCTCTAACAAATGTCGAACAAGAAAAAGAAACAGAGTTCAACAATGGAAGATCACGGTTCGCTCCGTTACCGTAACGGAGAAGTCAAAGTAGAATTCTTCGATAAAATCGACTACGAAGTTTCTTCAATCCTATTGGAACTTTCGCATTTTGTCGAATTCTCTTCTGATTCTCCCTTTCTACCTAAATGGGGTCGCACTGAAAGAGGTCTAGTTCCGTTTCCTTTAATCTGCCGGAGATTTCACCGGTGACAAAATCTCCGCCGTGTACTGAAGTCGGAGAGATGGGAAGTACTTCGAGTTCGTCGTGCTTAACCGGCGAGGCTAAGAAAACCAATCCTCAAAGTGTAATAACTCTTAATTTCATCTTCTTATTTTTCTGGTTTTTTCTGATAAATGTTGTAGAATTATAAGAAAATTATAATTTTTTCTGCTAATTTTGTGAAATCCATCTAATTTGCTGAAATGGTACTGAATAATTGTTTTTTTTGGTGGATATCTCTAATATATTAAAAGAGAAGTCATTTTAGTACAATGTCCAAAATCCATTTCAAAAAAAATTTCGTCTTCTCCGATAGAGAGAATAGATTTCTCAGCCGCCTCTCTCGATCTCATCTCTGCATTTCGATGTGCGGGAACATTTAGGGATCGGTGGTGCTGATAGAGAGAATAGATTTCTTCTATCATCTAAAGGATCTCATCAGCCGCATTTCGATCTCATCTCGGAGCTTTTAGGGATCGGTTGCAAAGGGATAAAAGAAATCGATGTCGTGCTCTCGAATGTAGCGGCTCGGTCGATGTGACCGTACGGATCGTAAAGAGAAGTCGAGAGTGGAGTCGCTTACGGAAGCGCCGGAGATTGTGTGGAAAGTTTTCGTCTCTTCCTCTGAATGGACGTGATTAGAGTCGGTCAGGTCGAACATAGCAGAAAGAGTGTCCTAGACCTTCGTCTTCGGTCAGATCGAATTCTTCTTCTTCTTTGGGATTTTTTTGATATGTTCTTGACTTAATCATGGTTCTTGTGACTGGTCGAAACGATGAAGGGAAACGTACGGCAGAGACGCTGACCATGGACTATCACAGAGGTGCCAATGTTGAGGTTAGTTAGTTTCTCATTTGTCCTCGATAAGGAGATAGAGAGCGTTTCAATGACTAATTTTGTGTCACACAGGTCAGGATTGCTAGGATCTTCAACACATACGGTCCAAGAATGTGTATAGATGATGGGCGTGTGGTCAGCAACTTTGTTGCACAGGTTGGTTTTAATAATTTATTTGGCACAAACAATAAAGGATTAAAGAAACGTTTTGTGGATAATTAGAGTAATGATGGTCTGAGTTTTTAAATAAGCACTAAAGAAAGAACCATTGACAGTTTATGGTGATGGGAAGCAGACAAGGACTTTATCCTTTAGTTGTTTTTCTGATGGAAATTTTATTTGTGTCTTTTAAAGGTTTCAGTAGATGAATTTGTTGAAGCAGTTGCAAGTCTTATTTCCGTTGTTGTACTCTTCTGGAAACATGAACTGGATCAAGTTTTAATTAATCCAATGCCTTGTCTTTAAGTTTCATAAGATCCAAGTGTTTTAGTAGAGACGCTATTGCTTCTTTACAATTTATATGTTTGAGAATTGGACTTTACGTTATATGTTTGTACATGTTTAAGGGGAAATTATATGGATTTGTAGTGCGTGTGTCTGGAGAAACTTGAAAGGAAACAAGTTAACTAACAGGGACCCTCCTGCCTTCTCGAGAGATTCAAGGATGGATCGCTTTCTCTAAGGTTGGCTCTTGATAAGCTTTTTGATTTCACCGCAGATTTGTTGCTACGTCTACATGATTTAAAGCTTTTCTACTTGAGTTTTGGCATATGGGTTTCTCATAATGTTGTGCATCTTAACAATAAGAGTTGGCAAGAAACTCATACCTTTCCATTTTAATCCAAAGATTGTTTTTAATTCCATTGTCACAGGATTGTTTGTTCTCTTGCTTGCATTAACTTTGCTCTGGCAGTAAAAGATTTGTTCTCTTGCTCGCATTATCTTTGCTCTGGCAGTAAAAGAATTGTGAATACATCCTCTGAATCTGATGCAATCTCATTTTTTCAGAGTTGCATTTGTAATGATCATACTCCATATGATTGAGATTGGTACATAAATATACACTTAATATGCTTGTATTTATTGTAGGTTCTCATTCAAGCTAGCTTGAGTGTTGAGGATTCATGTTCTCATTCAAGCTAAAAAGTTATATGAATCAGATAACGGTTCTCCTAAAGATCTCTTCAATGACGATATCCAGGTAAAGATCTTTCTCTCAAGATTGATAGTTTTTCTTACATTTTGGATGAGGTTCTTTTGCTGTGAATGTACGCGATGAACTCATCTTTAATTCGCTTGATGGGTGGATAGATGATCTTTGTGTTAGATTTTTTATGCTTGTGTTCACTCTTTGTTGAAATTTTGTCAAACAGTCAATCAATTCTCATTGGAACTTCTGGTGTGGGCCAGACTTTCACAAAAGAAGTTGTTGAGGCCATGGCTACAAACAACGAGGTTTCTTATTGTTCTTCCTCTCTGCTTTCTGCGGTTTAAATGTTTCATATAATTCGTCTTTGTTATTTACTTTTTTGCTTTTAATCTCAGTTATATTACATTGATCTGACATACAACTTACTCTTTTTGCAGTAACCTCTGTTCCATTCAATCCAGTAAATGAGAATTGCTTCATGAGTGGTTCAATTGATGGAAAAGTTCGAATCTGGAACATTTCTGGTTGCAATGTTGTTGATTGGGCCGATCTAATAGACATTATATTCCTCAGTGTGCTATCGACCGGATGGACAGGGAGGAATTATCGGTTCTCTGACCGGAAGTTGCAGATTCTTCAACATGTCTGGAGATTATTTAGAATTGGACTCTCAGATACATTTGCATAGCAAGAAGAAGTCTTCGAATAAACGGATAACTGGGTTTCAGGTAAAATAATATCTCTTTTCTTTGTCCCTGGTCTTTGAGGCTTTGCTTACTTCTCTTGACATAGTGAGATATTAACAAATTGATATGCCTGTTTTATCCAGTTTTTACCACAAGACCCGAGCAAAGTCCTGGTAGTTTCCGCGGATTCGAAAGTTAGAATTCTCCAAGGCAACAATGCCGTCAGAAAAATACAAAGGTATGTTACTTTCTTATGTACCTTCAACTTTCATTTTCTTTTGTAATCTCTATGATTGATTCTAAAGTATGCACATCTCTGTTTTTTTTAATCTTCAGGCGTTTGCAAGACGAGAAGCCTCACATCAGCGTCTCTCACGTCTGATGGAAAGCACATTGTTTCAGCTTGTGAAGATTCCAGTGTATATATATGGAGCAATGGGGAGGAATCGGAATCGGATTCTTCTTCCCAACCCAAGAAGATTCGATCTTTTGAACGTTTCTCCACCAATGCATCAGTTGCGACAACTTGGTGTGGATTCTCAGATCATAACACAACGCTCCCGTTTTCTTCTCCTTCTTGCTTATCACTCAACGAAGGGTTTGTCCCCGGATCAGTTTCTAAAGGAAGCGCGACCTGGCCAGAGGAAAACCTACCTGCAAACCGTCTGTCTACATCCGCAATGAACGCGTCTCATAACATAATGCATGTGATCTGTACAGGAACATCATGTTACTGAGAAGAAAGAAGAGCAGCCTGTAGCAATTAATGCCTTTGAGATCATCTCAATGTCAAGGGGGCTCAACCTGGAGAATCTTTTTGATCCAGAACAGGTTTGTATTCTCTGCACTATTGTGTTCAATATAAAAGAAGTGGCCTTCTTGTCTTGATTTGCATTCTGGTAATAAAATCTATGTTCATTAAAAAAGTAGCAGGAATTTAAGAGAGAAACAAGGATAACACTGAGAGGAGGCGCAAATGAGATCATCGACAAGATAGAAGAAGCTGCAAAGCCTCTGGGGTTTGATGTGCAAAAGAAGAATTACAAGGTTAGTGAAAACTTTGGAAAGGAAATGATATTAAAAAACAATGACTAAGATGTGGCGTTACTGAAAATCAGATGAGGCTTGAGAATGTGAAGGCTGGAAGAAAAGGGAATCTCAATGTGTCGACTGAGGTATATAACGTTGAGACTGGTCATGTAGAAAAGCGTGTTGTTGACGGTTTATGACTTGATTCAGTGTGTTTTTTATCTGTATGGTGTGACAAGCAGATATTCCAAGTAGGGCCAAGCCTTCATATGGTTCAAGTATCGAAGTCAAAAGGGGACACCCTCGAATTCCACAAGGTAACTCCATAGTTTGGTTTAGATTATTAAATAATTACCTGTTTAATGAGCTAAGCAGAGGTGATGGTGTGTTTGCAGTTCTATAAGAAGCTCTCGAATTCTCTGGAGATGGTCGTTTGGACGAACAACGAAGTTAAGAAAGAAACGGGACAGTGATGTATGAATGTTTGATCTTATGGGACAAGCTTGCTTTCTTTGTTTATCAGCTTTTATGGCTTTCCGGCTATTTTGTGTGGATGTTGAGAAGGGGATTGGGATTTTCCAAAATATTGACTCGCAATTGTTGTGTGATGAAGATATGGATATTCATCTATTCAACTTCTTTCAAATTCATCTCTTACAACAAGTACTTCATTTTTTTAATATTTTTTTTCTTTTTTTTAACAGATTAATTTATGAACGTGATTAAAGAGTTTGATCAATCTTCGGCGATGGAGACTCTCAAGTATTATTGTTTTGCTTTTTCGATCAAATCTTCGGGGTTACACCTACAATTTATGTTTTGGTTTTTTTTACTTGTTTTAGATTTGTTTTATTACATAGAAATTTAGTACGTTTGCCATATTATAATCCATTCTTATTCCATAAGTAAATACAACAGACATACGTACATCCACAAAACTAAGTAATTGATACGACACATACGTACATGCACAAAACTAAATATTATAATTTATGTATACCAACTACAATGATTATTCATTATAAAATTCAATACTTAACATACTTATTCTCTACCTTCAAACTAAAAAAACTAATCATACTTTTTCAAAATAATCGATTCTACTTACAAACTAAAACAATACATATCACACTTTTAACATATTATATAAGACACAATTCGAAATTTTAGCTTACAACATATGAAACGAATGTTCCCGCACAAAGTGGGGGTCAAAATCTAGTTTTCTTGATATATAAACAACAGATTAAAAATCAAAGGTCCAAGACGCAGAAGAATTCTTCTCAGCCAAAATCGGTTTTCGAGGTGTTTATTTTATTTTCCCTTTTCATTTTTGAGTTTATTTTTTTTTTTAAATGCTTTCTGTTGTTTTTTTTATATTATTTCCATTTCGATAATATTTTGTGAATATACAGTCGGAGATGAGTTTAATTGGGACGCAAGTTGGGTTACTAAGCAGAGAGAGAGAAGATCAAAATCTGCAACCGTTAGTATATGTTGATCGGACGGTCAGCATGAAGGGGGCTGAAACGGCGTCGTTGTTATGGCAAGCGAGGGATAATTTAGAACGACGTAGTTTTGATCTGAACTTTCCAGCACCAGAGGAAGTTGGTGGTTGTAATAGGAAAGTCGGTTTTTGACACTGTGCAAAAACATACCTCATGATAACTAAAATTTGAATTTCATACACAAACTTAATTTTTTGTGCAGATTCATACCCGAGCAATAATTTTTTTAATTAAAATTTTTGTTTTTCGTTTTATTTTTTTAGTTATAAGTTTTTAATCAAAACTTTTGATCAAAATAATTATATAGTAAATTGTTTCTATATAAAATATTTTAAAATTATAGAACGCGTAAAAATTTAGACCAAAACGCTTAAATTTGCTACAATTGTGTTAGTATATATAAATTAGTTTTATCTTGCTATTGATTTTTTTTTGGTTTTCAAAGGTTTGAAATAATTGAAATGTTTAATTTGATATTTGATATTTGATATTTGGTCTCATATTTTTTCAGACCTAAAAAAAAAATAGAAAAAAATATAAAAAAATTAAGACCAAATATCAAATAAAATATTTCATATTTTTTTCTTTTTATTTTTGTAGGTTTGAAATAATTGAAAAAAAATATGAGACCAAATATCAAATACCAAATAAAACATTTCAATTATTTCAAACCTTTGAAAACCAAAGAAAAAATCAATAGCAAGATAAAACTAATTTATACATACTAACACAATTGTAGCAAATTTAAGCGTTTTGGTCTAAATTTTTACGCGTTTTATAATTTTAAAATATTTTATATAGAAACAATTTACTGAATAATTATTTTGATCAAAATTTTTGATTAAAAACTTATAACTAAAAAAATAAAACGAAAAACAAAAATTTTAATTAAAAAAATTATTGTTCAGGTATGAATCTGCACAAAAAATTAAGTTTGGGTATGAAATTCAAATTTTAGTTATCATGAGTTATGTTTTCGCACAATGTCAAACTACACGTATAAATTGAACATATGGGCAAACCCTAAGCCTGAAAAAGCCGACTTTCCAGTTGTAATAACGGTATTGCCACTATTGTGGGTTTTCAAAGAGTGGTAACAAAAGTCCAAGCCGCTCAAGCAAGACAGAGAAGATTAGGTTTGATTCGTTCTAAGAAGTTTTATAATAATAGGTTTATTTCTCCATACCAATAATGGTGGGGTTTTTTTGTTCACATTTTGGGTAAGAGTGTTTTTAGTTATATGCGAATATGCAACAAAATTGCAAGTTTCCTTTTGGAAAACGGCAAGTTATGATTATGTATAATTTATAAATGGTAAGGATTCTAAGAATCATTTTTTTTTGAATATGAAAGAGAGAATTATTATTATTACATGAGAAGCAAAAGAAGAAACAAACCAAATGGCAAAAAAATACAATAAGAACCATGAAGAAGGAACAATAGTACAATACTATCAAACAAACACTTTTTTTTTTAAAGATAGATTCAACTTGATATTTATGTAATAGTAGGCATTTGCATTACTTTTGTTGTCTGGTCTTTCGAAATCAAGATTCGTATTCGGCTTCTTCTTCTTCATCCTCGTACTCGCCTTCTTCATCAGCAGTAGCATCTTGATACTGCTGATACTCCGCAACAAGATCATTCATATTACTCTCAGCTTCAGTAAACTCCATCTCATCCATTCCTTCACCTGTATACCAATGCAAAAACGCTTTACGCCTAAACATAGCCGTAAACTGTTCACTAACTCTCCTAAACATTTCCTGAATCGAAGTCGAATTCCCAACAAATGTAGAAGCCATCTTAATTCCCGTTGGTGGAATGTCGCAGACGCTTGACTTAACATTGTTCGGAATCCATTCGACGAAATAAGACGAGTTTTTGTTCTGAACATTCAAAATCTGTTCGTCTACTTCCTTTGTACTCATTTTTCCTCTAAACATCGCCGAAGCTGTGAGGTAACGTCCGTGTCGCGGATCAGCTGCGCACATCATGTTTTTCGCGTCCCACATTTGTTGCGTCAGCTCGGGGACCGTGAGGGAAATGTATTGTTGAGAGCCACGGGAAGTGAGAGGCGCAAAGCCCACCATGAAGAAATGGAGACGTGGGAATGGGATTAAGTTCACGGCGAGTTTTCTTAAGTCGGAATTGAGTTGTCCCGGGAAACGCAACGAGCAAGTCACTCCACTCATTGTCGCCGAGATCAAATGGTTCAAATCTCCAACTGCAAAATGTTATCATAAATTACTACCTCGCTAAAGTAATAGAATTTTCCAGTCCCGAATTAAGTTTTTGACCAACAAATCTCTCTGATAAATTAATATTTCATTAAATTAATAAAAATATCATGGTCCCAACGTTATTAATATATAAAGGTTTTACTGTATGAACTAACAAAAACATTAGAGTTTTGATTTTTGACATTTGACACAAAATGTGGTACTCACAGCTAGGAGTGCTGAGTTTGAGAGTACGGAAACAGATATCGTAGAGGGCTTCGTTGTCGAGGACCATGCATTCGTCGGCGTTTTCTACTAGCTGATGGACTGAGAGAGTTGCGTTGTACGGTTCAACGACTGTGTCTGAGACTTTTGGAGATGGGAAGACGGAGAATGTGAGCATCATTCTGTCTGGATATTCTTCGCGGATTTTCGATATCAAGAGTGTTCCCATTCCTGAACCTGTTCCTCCTCCTAGTGAGTGACACACTTGAAACCCTGCAATAATTTCAAATCAAATCAAAATGTGTATACACAAATCTCTAATGGTTTGATCAATATTCTGGTTTCTCATTATCTACTGAAAAATGTCACATGTGACAATTAAATGATTTATGTTTCACCTTGAAAGTGTCAAACATAATAGTATAATGATATTATGATCTAAAGTGATTATTAAAGTATTTGATATGGTTTAAGGATTCACGTGATAATGCTGATCCAATGCTACAAAACTGGAAAAAAAAATAAAAACATTAAAGGTGTCCACACAATAACATTACCGCCAAATTAGGAGATTTTCCTAATCACAAAATCTAATGATTAAAAGTGAAAAACATCTCATTCTTAAACAGTACTCAATTACAAAATCTCTATTTTCAATTAGTCGGTTTCACAAAAATCGAATAATTGAAGAACAATCACTAATCACTCACAAAGAACACATGATTTCTAAATGATTCGAATCGTTTGGTTCACAAATCAAAATAGTTTGATTCGAATCGTTTGGTTCATCGAAAAAGCAAAATCAATGAAGAGAAATCGATATGAGTATACCTTGCAAGCAGTCACAATTCTCAGCTTCTTTACGAACAACATCGAGAACAGCATCAATAAGCTCAGCACCTTCAGTATAATGACCTTTAGCCCAATTGTTACCAGCACCGGATTGACCGAAAACGAAGTTATCAGGACGGAAAATCTGACCGTACGGTCCAGATCTGATACTATCCATAGTACCAGGCTCGAGATCCATAAGAACAGCACGAGGAACGTATCTACCACCAGAAGCTTCGTTGTAATAGACATTGATACGCTCGAGCTGGAGATCGGCGGAATCTCCGGTGTAACGTCCGGTTGGATCAACGCCGTGTTCGTCGCAGATGACTTCCCAGAATTTTGAACCGATTTGGTTTCCGCATTGACCGCCTTGAACGTGGAGGATCTCTCTCATGGTTGTGATTGGAGATTTTGAGATCTGGAAGAGAGAGATGGAGAAGGAGAGAGAAGGAAGAAGAGGGAATATGAAGGAGAAGGAGGTTACAGAGGCGGGATAAGTTTGTTTTTGGGAGAGAATAGTGACAAAATTTGACAGAGTGGAGAAGATGGATCTCTTTTTTTTTATTATATATATAAATATTTTGAGATTTATTATTGTTTTTTTTGTTTTTAACAAACATTTACAAAAATAACAAGATATAGAAAATATATATAACAAATTACGACTAAAAACACAAATCGGAAAAACAAAATTAACAGCGAACAAAAAGCTTTGACGAAATGTAATTTTTCAAATTTTTTTAGTTTGAAACACCAACCAAAAAGTTCACATAATTGATCAAATTGTTAGTAATTTGGATAAGAAATAAAGGTGAATTGCAAGAATAACCAACAAAAATTATTTAATTCATCAACTAACAAAAACTAACATATGTGGCTTATGCAAATCTACTAGAATTAGGGTAAATTGTTAGATTTTGAATTGTAATTTTTTTTTGTGTTACTGAGCCTGATTTCGCAATAAATTATACTAAAGAACATAAGATGGAATCTATGGTTTTTTTACGGTAAAAAAAATTAACTATTGTGCAGCGGCTACATATATATAAATCTATCATTATGATCAGAGCCGTGACAATGTTAAAAGTTGCCCTAAGCGAATTAAAAAAAAACTTCAATCCGTCTAGTATAAACATCATCATCGTACAATATAAATAAATAAAACTAAACTAACGAACAAAATATTAGTTAAGACGTAAATTTTCTTCATTTTTCTTTATAAAATCTTGAACCAAATTTTTAAAATCAAATTAACTAACCAAGTTTTGCCAATTGATAAAATAGCCAAATCACTCAAATTATTTTATCTAACGTAAGAGGAGAGAAAATAAATCTCTTTTTTTCCCTATTTTTAAATAAATCATATTTGTATAATTTTTAGAGAATTTTGAAAAGTGCCACTTTAGAAATACCACTTTTCAAAATACCTTTTGTCAAAAATGCTACACTTCTTAAAAAATATCACTTTTAAGATATCTTTTATTCAAAATAACATTTAAGTTTGAGTTAACTATGTTATATGACATTTTTGTGAAAAAATATTTTACAAGTGATATATTTGAAATTCTCCCAGTTTGTATTTGTTAAATAAGTACATGTTTCTATCATGAACATATTTTATTTACCCACACAAATTTGAACTCTAATTCAAGTTGTAACTAAATGTAATTAAGAATACAAAATAAATGCCCTTGATTATTTTCATTGTTGTGATGCCCCAAGCCAAAGCTTGTTTTAATCCAACATAGGCACGGCACTGATTATGATATCGTATTATCACTTATGAGTAATATTTTGTTGGTGTTGTATTATAATTCAACTCAAAAGGTTATAACTCATCTTTACCACAGATTAGGACAAAAAATGATCTAGCAAAAAGGTCTAAATTTATATGATGAAGATTGCTATCGTTGATTTTGTGGAATGGTACTAGTTAAGGCCGGGATAGAGATCTCGAAACAACTAAGCAATTTAGCTCACATAAACACTTGTACGTGATGGTATTAAATTATCTTCATATTTTAGATCATCATGTATTATTCTTCAAATTTTGATCAATAGATTCGATATTTTGTCGGTCTACATCTTTTGATCATTGTTTAGTACTTCAGCCGAAATTGAAATTACCATTTATTATTTTCAAACTATCTCGTGTAAATTTTAGTGTGAATTTCGACGTCCGCATTATTCTTTTCAACTTATTTTTGTTTTGTTTTACTATGTTAGGCTTGTTAGTTGTTACAAAACATCGAACTAGAATCATCGAAATAGTGACATTTATTATGCATTACAAGAAGAAGGTGAAATGAATACAACTACTTGCCTTAAGTTTATGAGATGTTTAGTGAATAAGTGACATAGCACATGTAGGAAGATGTAATACTGATCTGGGGATCTTGAAGACATGTACTTATTTCTATGTAAATGATAAAAAACACAATAATTGAAATTGTTTGAATAATTTCCTCCCACACCGATTGTTTTGGATCTATTATACAATATTGATATAGGTAGTTATATAGAAAAATAATAATGTCGCAGCACATGTAGCTAGATGTAGACTGTAGTAAGATCTGAGATTTGATCCATTATTATTTTTATTATTCATGTCAAGTTCAATCTACTGTTTATATGTACGTTGAGATCAATAATTGAACTTGGGATCTTATTATTTTCTTTTACATGTTTGTTCCTAAACTATTCTTGAAATGGCGTGAGAGTTGACAATTTAAAGATGTAAATTTACGTAGATTATAGATTCGACTATTTCTCGAACAATCAAGCTGTGTAAGAACCACTTTCATATCTTGGATTTCGACTTTGATTCTTAAAGATTATGCATCTATCAAATTGGTCGGAATAGGTTCATATCACTTATATAAAGAGATGAAACTTATTTGTGAAAATGCTACTGCTTACTAGAGGGAACATAAGAAGAAATGGGGGCACGTTAGGTGTTCAGATGGCTACGGTCCTACAGATAGTTTCATTAAAAACAATTTGCGATGTTGATTTCTCTAATAGGAATTTTCTTATTGTCCTATTAGTTTTGTTGGGATACAAATATAAAAACCCATGTGAAGAAAGTTTCTCTATCTAGACCATCGGCAAAAGAACTGCACGTTTGTGTCGTCTTTGTCTAAAAACTCATAATCCGGGTAAGTCTTGTGGCTTTATATTGGCATATTAGATAATCAAGTTTGTAGTTTCTTTAAAGATAGTTTAAATCTAGCTAATCGGTCTTTGGTAGAAATGGTGAAGGGAGGACACCAACAGGTAGAAAAACCCCGTAAAACCTGTTTAGATCTCACCTGAATCGCCCCATCCATCCTCCTGAGAAAAAGTTTGGTTTAAAACCCCCATTCGAACCGGAAGAATACGCCATGCAAATGTGCCTTGGATGATCCACAGTTTTGGAGCTCTAAATGGGTGATTATTTGTAAATACATTTCGTAGTCTTAAGCTTTCTCTTTTTGGAGCTTTTATCTTGTAGGAGGATTATGAACATTGTTAAAACAAACCTATGTCTTGGAGTCACATAGACAACGACGACATTGTGTAGAATTGCTTAACCGAATAGAAGATGAGATCATCAAAATATCTCGGTTACAAAGATAGATATAGTATTATGGCGATGTGGAAAAGAAAATTTTAAGAGGAAATTCACAACAAAGGGTACATGAGATATAATTCGAACTCGCAAGCCAATAAGGGATTGGTAAACCGGTGTGTGGTTTATCCACACAACACCAAAGTACTCGTTATTCACTTGGCTTGCAATGCTTGATCGATTATCTAAGGGAGACAAAATAAAAATATGGGCAGGGTATCAGAATTGTATCATTTGTAATTGTGCGGAGGAGACTCGCAATCACCTCTTTTTCATGTGCAGCTATTCGTCGAGTACTTGGAAGGAGCTTACAAGGAAGTTGTTGGGCAGCAAATACACTACGAGATGGGACGACTCATTTCCCTGCTTAATGATCAAAATTTCAACCATATCAAAAGGTTTCTCATCAGATTTACTTTTCAAACTGTGATATACCTCTTTTGGAGAGAGCGAAATAATCGACGACATGGTGTGCAATCTCGCACACCAGGCCAACTTGCAAAAGTAATAGATAAGACGGTTCGGGATCGATTGATTTTAAGTAGAATGATGGGAGACCAATCGTATGATGATGGACTCATGGAGTGGTTTGTAACGCGGTCGAGTGAAAGGATGAGTTCTTATAGAGATAGTCTCTATTCCTTTTTAATCTGAAAGAAAATTCAGTTTATTTCACAAACAAGTTATAGTCCATTGTAAAAAAAAACGTTTTTGGTTTGGGATGAATATAATTGAACATTCTTTTCAAAAATAAAAATAAAACAAACCTACGTCGGTTGATTAAAAAAATTGAAACAAGCTTATTGTTTGATTTAGCATGTGTTCAAAATCGCCGGCAATTATTGGTTTTTTTTTTTTTTTGTGCTTGTTTGATTTATTGTTTTCCTTAAGATAGCAATCAACTTCTCTTTGAATTTTGTTAAATTGTTACTTTTTGGCTTTTTGCTCAAGTGATTGGGATTTATGTGATGAGATTGGATCTAAAATTCAGAGGGAAAATGGCATAAAAAACCTCCAAAGTATCGACCACTAGCACTTTAAACCTCAGTACTTTAGCACTAACACTTTAAATCTCCAAATTGATAAACTTAACACAATAAACTCTCAATGTATGATTTGTTATTGCACCGACATTTTACGGGACGAAACAGTTAACTTCGTTTACGTAATTAAACACGTGTTTCTGGTTGTAAATAAAAAAATAAAAAATGTGTTTACTTTAAAAACAAAAATCCCAAATTGATTTGGGGGTAGGGTTTTCTTCATTTGGGGAAAAAATCGAAGAGGATAAAATCAAAGAGATTCCGACGAATTCGAGTAAGTTTTACAATCATTAGAGGTTAGGGTTACGATTTCTTTGATATCTTGCAATGATTTGCTGCGTTTTGTGCAGATGGCTCAAAGTTCAAGTTCGTCGACACTTGAGTACAAAAATGAGAGTGGTGTTGTGTGTTTTTGCAAGTGTTCAGCAAAGATTGTCAAAGCTTGGACATATGAGAATCCTGGGCGACGATTTTATGGTTGTGGTAGAAGACGTAGAGTTGGTAATGGGTATGAGTCTTGCAATTTCTTCCGTTGGCTTGATTTGGAAAAACCCCATGGTTGGCAATATTTTGCATTGTTAGAGGCAAGAGATAAGATGTGTAACCAAGAGGAAGAGATAAGGAAGCTAAGGGTTGCATTGAATGAGCATGAGGTGATGCGAGATGGTGAAACTGAAGTTATGAAAATTCCGAGTGATTTTGCCGACAAGTTGAAGAATGCCCGTGATGAATGTGTTATGCTTCAGCAAGAGGTATTGATACTAAAGGAAAGAAACAATGGATTACGTACTGTTATCATCACATCGTCAATTGGATTTGCAGTGGTGATTGGAGTGATATTGGTAGTATGGAAGTAGAAAAACTCATTGATGCATCTTTCTCTTGTTTGCTTATCTTTATGGTGTTGTGTGTTTTAATTCTGTGTTCAAAACTCTAATGTGTGTGTTTTAAGTATGTGTTCAAAACTCTAATGTGTGTGTCTTAAGTATGTGTTCATTACTCTAATCTGGGTGTGTCATTGTTTATTCTTGTTTTCAATCTGAATGAATAACCACTTTGTAATCCATAATAGATAAAGCAAAAGCAAACATCATACTAGGATACATATGTCTGGATACATGGACCATTCGAAACAAATAAACAAAAACACACACAAGTCTTGGTACATAGAGCATCATAAACAAAGACGGTACATGGACAATCCAAAAACACCATAAGACATGAAAAAGAAACATGAAACATCTAAAGAGGAGGCTGTGAAGTTTGTGGAGGGTGTTCAGGATGTGAAGCTTGTGGAGCGTGTGCAGGTTGTTGAGTTTGAGGAGCCTGTGCAAACTGTGGAGGATCCATAGACCTGTCATACACCCTATTGCCAATGACTTCAAATAGTATGTTGGTGTAAGGACTCCAAAATACTCCTATTCCATTTGGGATTGCAATTTTTTTTGTGATCTTCAGAGGCTTCTTACGTGGTGGTTTCTTCACATGAGGCTTGGATTTTTTGGAGGAGAGAGATGGTTGAGGAGCACTAGAAGCAGCTGGAAATGAAGCACTTGACTCACCTTGTGGTAAAGGTTGTGTGCTGCTTGCAGCTGAAGGAGTCTTTCTCCTTTTCCTTGGTTATGTAGGACGTTTAGGAATAACCTGAAACCAAATAATCAGACAATTACTCTAAGTAATCATGAGCATACAGAATAAGTATAAGATAATACCTCTTTTGGATGCTTATGAGGTCTACCTCGTCTGTTCTTTGGTCCTTCCACAACCACTTTCTCATTCTTGCACCCTCTGTTAATGTGACCAGCTTCACCACAATTGCTACAATGAGGAATCCTACCATGTTTAGTTACTTTCCCTTTGGTTTTCAATGATTCAAATGGTTCTTGTATCCTATTACGCTTCTTTTTTTTGCCCCTTGGCTTCCGAGTCTCAGGTATTCCTATTGGAGGCTTGTGTGTCTTATCCCATAAGATCTCACCATTGACAGGTCTGATATTATCATTATATGTGTTCCTCAAGACAGTTGAGTAATAATACTCAGGGACATAGTTGACAGGATCTTCTTGGTTGTCATCAAGAACACAAACTGTGTGCTTGCATGGAATACCTGTTATCAGAGAAGATAAAGATGTTAGACATGTCATTAAACACACAAACTAACATTCAAAAGGCATTAAAAATGTACCTGTTAGGTCCCAATTTCGACAAGCACACTCATGGGATGATAAGGAAACTGTATAACCAAAGTTAAACTCATCTACCTCATACAGTGTAGAGCTACTTCGATGAGTTTTACAATACTTCTTATCCACTCTTGATTTCTCCAGCAAAGCCATTGTGATTGGTGTCAGAACAGTGTCACAATTCCTAGCTTTGAGAAACCGCCTTGTGTTCCGGTCCATGGCTTGTAATCTAATATCCTCAAGCATGCTCAAAACAGGCTTTGCTCTTGCAATCTTTATAGTCCTATAAAAAGCCTCAGACAAGTTCACTACAAGAAAACAAGGCCTTTTGCGATGGAATTTTGCGAGGGTTGAAAATGTCGCAAATTTGCGAAACATTTGCGACCAATTAGCGACGACATTTAGCAATACGACGCAAAATCGTCCCAAATTTGCGTGGGAAAATACCGTAGCAAAACCGTCGCAAATTTAATGTTTTTGCGACGATATTGCGGCGACCATGAGGTGACGACGCAAAAACGTCGCAAATATTGCAAGGATTTTGCGTGGTAAGATATTTTGTAATAATAGCGATTACTTAGCGTCTGTTTTGCGACGAAATAAAATTTGCTACCATTTGGCGACGAATTTATTACAACAAGTGTTTATGATGCTTACCTGTCTATGGGTGCAATATTTTTAGTTGCAAACGTGTCGCAAAATAGAAGCAAAAATGTCGCAAATTAGTAGCAAAACAAACCAATTTTCTATAAAAACCTCGAATGTGTGATGAACGAATTCACAACAAACATTCCAATCATAATCTAAAAACAATCCGAGGAGAAATTTTTTTTTCTAAGATTTCTTAAAGAGAAAAATTAATTTGATAATTAATCGAAGATGTCTTCGCATCATGAGGTCTACGTGGTTCGAGCATGGATGTACAACCGCAAAGATCCAGAAACTGGCGAAGTGTCTAGAGAATTTAGAGAAGGGTTTGACCAGTTTTTGACCCAGGCGATAAACAACCAAGGGGTTGTCGCAGAATATACCAATGACGGTAACGTGAAAAATTTCTGTCCTTGTGTGAAATGCAAAAACTTTGCTCCACATGATACGCGAACTGTTTGGAAACATTTATTTACGAGGGGGTTTTTACCTAACTACTATGTTTGGTTTTCGCATGGGGAGGATTTTGTTGTCAATGTTCCGGGTAATTCAAGTACGAGTTATCGTGGGAATGTAGAAGGTGGTAGTAATTATGAGGATAGTAATTATCAGTATGGTCATGATAATTTTAATGAATCTGCATATGGAAATACAGATGGGAATAGATTTAATGATATGGTCAATGATGCATTTCAAGAAACTACTGCTTCGTTTAGTGATAATACTTTTGAAGAACCAAACCCGAGTGCTAAAAATTTTTATGATATGTTACATGCTGCTAACGAACCTATCTACGATGGATGTAGAGAAGGGCTTTCAAAATTGTTGTTAGCATCTAGGATGATGACAATTAAATGCGAAGATAACCTTAGTGAAAATTGTATGGATAAATGGGGTGAATTGTTTAAAGAGTATTTGCCAGAGGGTAATAACTCTGCAGAGAGTTACTATGAGATACAAAGATTGGTAGCAAGTCTTGGATTACCGTCTGAGATGATTGATGTCTACATTGATAATTGTATGATTTTTTGGAAAGATGATGCTCAGCTGCAGGAATGTCGTTTTTGCTCTCATCCAAGATATAAGAAGACTAGTGGTCGCACCAAAGTCTGATTCAAGCGTATGTGGTACCTTCCAATAACAGATAGGCTGAAGCGATTATATCAATCAGAGCAGGCAGCAGGGGCAATGAGGTGGCACACAGAACACGATTGTGAGGAAGGGGTGGTCGCCCATCCATCAGATGCAAAGGCGTGGAAACACTTTCACACGGTACAACCAGACTTTGTTGTAGAACATAGAAATGTGTATTTGGGTCTTTACACTGATGGGTTTAGTCCTTTTGGGATGTCTGGTAGGCAATATTCGTTGTGGCCAGTCATAGTGACGCCATATAATCTCCCACCGGAAATGTGTATGCATCGAGAATTTTTATTTCTCAGCATTTTGGTTCCAGGGCCAAAGCATCCAAAAAGATCATTTGATGTCTTCCTACAACCTCTTATCCAGGAACTAAAGCAGTTGAGGCATGTTGGTGTACACACATTTGATTCGTCGAGCCGTAAGAACTTCAACATGAAGGTTGTCCTCATGTGGACGATAAGTGACTTTCATGAGAATTGAGGATTAACTAATATTGATATTATAATAGTTAAAATTGTTAATTTACTAATTTTGTTAAATCATTTTGATGTTTAATGTTGATTAGGTTAATTTAATGTTATCATTAAAATTGTTAATATAGATTACATATTTTTCTAATATGCAATTACTAATTTCAGAAATTATAAAATTTATTTAGATGGAGGAGAACGAGTATACCGAGTACTTACAGCCCGGTGTTGGTCGTGGTAGAGGTCATTCACGACCAGGACAGCGTACACATTCTGCTTCCGCCTCTGGTTCCAGGATTCCTGAGTCAAGGCCGACGCCACCTCCCGAGGGAAACCCTGGACTAGTTCCTTCATGGGATGACATGACCTTGGGGCAGCTTCTCGTTAGTCCCGGACGGCAGGTTCTTCCCCATTTAGAACCTGACCCTACTGGCAATGGTGTGTGGTAAATAATTTTTTTTTACATAGTTTTAATTTAATTTTGTTTAATAATTATTAATATATTTACACATAATATGCTTTTTATATATTTTTTAGGTTTTGCAAAAATTCGGTCGGAAAAGATGTTAGAAAGATCACAGAGCGGGATTTCAAGATGTATCACACGAGTTGGAAGTATGTTACCCAGGAGATCAAGGATCGGTGGTACAAACAATTCACGGTAATTTTTTTTATATTTTTTTAACTTTTATTTATTTATTCAATTTTATAATTTTCTAACTTATTTTCTAATTTATGACAATTTGCAGCAAAAATACTATTGGGACCCCGCGATTAGTGGTTTAGTTCGTGAGGAATTTGAGGAGAAAGCGAAGAAAAGTCTCAACGACCAAATAGGACGGTGGAAGAAGAAGTGGCAAAAGAATCTGGATCCGAAGGTATGTATGCCATCTTTCTTTGATCCCAATATTTGGGCTGGCCGTGTCACCTTCTGGCAGTTGGAGACATCTCAGGAGAAGTCTGCCCAGTGCTTGTCTGCTCGATTGACGAAGGTTGGCGGTAGTGACCAGCCTTCAAAACACTGTTTGGGACAGATTTCTTATGCTCAGCATGCTGTTGACATTGTAAGTTATTAATTTTTTTACTTTCAATTTTTACGGTCACAAAAATCTCAACTTCTAATATGTTTTCATTTTCAGGTCGTGGAAAAAGGAGTTCCCGCAACGATGCCAGAGGTTTGGGAGAAGACCCACCGCAGGCGGGACAAGACATGGGTTGATGAACGTGTCCACAAGCTCCACGACGATGTCATTGACCGAGTCGAAGAACTCTCAACCCAGCTTACTCCCGATGGTCAACCTACTCAGATGACACCGATGGCGATCAACCGTGTCGCATCACAGGTAAAAACTTAATTTCCTTTTTAATTTTATTCACAATTTTAAAAATTTATTATACTATTAACATTTTTAAAAGTAAAATTATATTATTTTTATTTATGTAAAATTGTAAACTTTTAATTTTATTTTGTAGATGGCTCCTCGAACCCGTAAGGGAAAGATGGCATTTACATGATCTATCCGGACGGATGATCAGGGAGTGCCATTTTGTCCCGTTTCGAGATTTGCTTCTGATCCGCAAATAGCCAAGGAGCTCCAGGAAACAAAACAACGGCTCTGCGAAACGGAAAAAAAGTTAGAGAGGACTGTGACCGTCTATGATGATATGTTCGCGGAGTTAGCGAAGACAAACCCCGTCATTGCCGAGATTATGAGTAGGAGACAAGACGACGAAGGAGGTACATCGACCAGGGACTGATATGTTAGTATTTTGGTGTCTTTTACGCTTTGTTTCTTTAGTCTTTTTGGTTCTTTCTAGTTTATTTTGTGTCTTTTCAGGTTCTAGGAGGCCCTCGAGCATAGATTAGAGTCCGTGAGGGTCATTGGAGCAAAAAGGGACGAATCTGGAGGAAAGACAGTGATTTTCATAAATCGAGCACCTGCTCGGTTTGGAGCGAGCACCTGCTCGCCTGAAGACCCAAGGAAGTCGAAGTCTCTGGAATCCGGACCGACCGGTCCGGATGAGAGGACCGACCGGTCCACACTCGAAGACCCGAAGCCAAAAGTCTCTGGAATCCGGACCGACCGGTCCGAATTGTAAGACCGACCGATCCCAGACCCGAAGACATGCCTCGTGCTGACACGGACCGACCGGTCTGACATCAGACCGACCGGTCGGGCTCCCAGAACCAAGTTGCCCTAAAATTTCCTTATAAATAAGTTGTAGCCACTTTCCAAGTGGAAAGTGCTATTTTTTTTTCTTCTGAGATATTTTTCCCTGAGACTACTTGTTTCCATTGTTGAGATCCTTTCAAGGTGTTTTCCATTTCCACGGATTTTGATTGTAAGAATTGGAGGATCATCCACAACTTTCCATTGAGAAGATTTCTTAAACCCTATTCTCTTATTTTATCATGATGCTTTCTTCTCATTTGATTGCTGTGATTTTGTCCTCCATGACTGAGTAGTCTCATTGCTAGATTAGGGAAATTCAATGGTGGATTAGGATGATAGTGACTGAGCCAAATAGGAAATGTTATCTTCTGTCTTCATCAATCGGGATTCATACTGCTTAGGCTAATTTGATCACCTAGTCTATGATTTTAGGATTAACTTATTCACGAAAGTGCTCTAGGTTGCTAGATAAACCATTGATGAGCAATCGGTGTGTAACCAACGACAGTTGATTGTTACCATCGATTGTGAACAAATCGAACCAAATTGTTAATGCTTATCTTCATTTCTGAATTCGAACGACAGTTTATGCATTTAGGATGCTAGATAAAGTTATTGATGCATCACGACAGTGAGGCAATATTACATTCATGTTCGAGTTCTAGATTGCGCTAAATTGAATCCTGAATAGATTGCTCAGTCCATAATCCGAAACCACCGGCGAATGACTCTAATCTAGTGCCTTTATCTTATTGAATTTACATCATTTTTAGTTGCTATTTCGTTCATTAATTCGTCACAAACAAATTCCCATTTTATCTTAGCTTTAAACGATAATCCATATTTTCATAGTGTGATCGTGGTCCCTGAGGATTCGATACCTAAAATACTACTGCTTTTGTCTGTGCACTTGCGGATACTATTTAGGTTTAAAACTTCACGTATCAAGTTTTTGGCGCCGTTGCCGGGGACCAATTGCGTTGCCTTTGAATTTCGATTTAGTTTATAGTCTAAGAATTTATTTTTGCTAATTTTTTTTTCTTTTGTTTGTATTCGGTGTGTTTCAGGTGCATGACCAGTAGAAGAACAAGAAGAAACATCACCGAATCCTTAATCAACGTTTCGAACGAAGAGTTAGCACGTATTGAACGAGAAAACTGTCGGCGAAGAAACTCACCGAATCCGGATAATATGGCTAATCAGGAGGAGATGAATGCTCAGTTGCAAGTGCTAAGGGATCAGATTACTCAATTGCAAAGAAATCAACCACATGCCCCTCCAGCACAGCCGGGTATAGGGGATACGGATAATCCCCATGCCTTCTATCAGAACCGTTCTGCCATTGTGATTCCAACTATTCAGAGGCAGGATTATGAGATCAAGCCTCAGATGATATCTCTGGTGAAACAACACTTGTTCCATGGATTACCGGCTGAAATACCGATGGATCACATTGAGAATTTCGAGGAAATCTGCACTACTACGGGGTCTAATGGAGTGTCGAGTGAATTTCTGAAGTGCAAGCTGTTTCCGTTCTCACTCTCGGATAAGGCTTCTAGATGGTTGAAGTCTTTACCGGCTGGTTCTTTGAAGACTTGGGACGAAGTTAGAGCTGCGTTTTTGGACCACTTCTACACCAAGTCCAAAACTGCGTCTTTGAGGAACAAGATTTCTTCGTTTCGACAACATTCTGGTGAAGCTTTCTGTGAAGCTTGGGAGAGACTCAAGGAATACCGTAGGGAATGTCCTCATCACGGTTTCAAAGATGAGCAGATTCTTGGAATTTTCTACGATGGAGTTGAGTGGGACTATAGGAATGCTCTTAACGCTGCAAGTAACGAGGACTTCATGACCAAGACAAGGGATGGAGCCTTTGAGCTAATTGAGAACCTCGCTGCGAGTTCCAATAACAAAGCTCCCGAGTATGATAGGACTAAGAAGGTCGATAATGTTGACACTCAGAAAATGGACGAGTTGACGGCAAAGGTTAATCTGCTTCTTCCTGAGAATCAAAGGACGGTAAAGCTTGTGGAAGAGAATGAGGGAACTCTTATCCCTCAAGAGTTTGAGGATGATGAAGATGCTGGAGTTCAAGAGGTTAACTTCGTGACTGGCCAAGGATATCAAAACCGCGGTTTTAATTCCAACTATCGAACCCATCCTAACCTCTCTTACCGAAGCACTAATGTTGAGAAACCATAAGATCAGGTTTACCCGCAGCAAGCAAGTGCGAATCAGAGCAGACAAGGACAAGGATATCAGAATTTCTATCCTAGTAACACTCAAGGGAAGCAATACGTCCCTAACCAGAACCAACAACAATTCACTCCGCAACCGCAAGCTACTACCGCACCTACCTCTCAAGACGAGTTGAAGAGTCTCATGCAGCAGCTGATGGTCAATCAACAAAAGGCATCTACAGAGATAAACACAAGGGTGGAGCATATGTATAATGATCTAAACGCAAAGTACGAAGCTGTCACCGCGCACGTTAAGAAACTTGATACTCAAGTAGCTCAAACCGCTGAAGCTATCAAAAGACCAGCTGGGTCTCTTCCGGGACATGGTGAAGTTAATCCTAGGAAGGAGTATCAAGTTAATGCTGTTGAGTTGAGGAGTGGAAGGAAGATGGTACCGCCTACGATTACAAGCTCTCAAGTGAAGGCTAAGGAGAAGTTACCCGAGCATCAAGCTCATGAGGATGGTTTATTGGAAGAAGATATGAATGAGGAGGTTGAAACAAGCTCAAGAGCACCTCGAGTTTCTGTCCAAGTCGATTCTGCAAAAAAATTTAGTGAGCACCTGCTCACTCCTACCGAGCACCTGCTCAGTCGAGATGCTTCCAAGAAAACTTCCGAAATTCCGCCCGAGCGAATTTATGTACCAAAGGTCCCTTACCCAGTACCCCCAAGGAAGTCTAGAAGGGATTTGGAGAATGCTAAGTGTAAGGAAATGCTTAAGGATATCACGGTAAAGCTTCCTTTAACCGATGCCGTTCAAATGATTCCTTCACTCAAGAGGTACATGAAAGAGCTAGTCGCTGGAAAAGTCGTTGAGGATGAGAATGTGATGATGGTTTCCAAGGAATGTAGCGCCATACTTCAGAGTAAGGTGTTGACAAAGAAGGGTGATCCGGGAAGATTTGTGATCTCCGTGAAGATTGGGCCTTGCACGTTTGCATGCTTATTGGTTGATTTGGGTTCCAGCGTTAATTTAATGCCTTATTCAGTTGCTAAACGTTTAGGTTTAACTCATTTCAAACCAACTAAGATCTCTTTGGTTTTTGCAGACCGGTCTACAAAACTTCCTATAGGTATTATCGAGGATTTGCACGTCCGCATAGGGGACACTCTTATCCCAGCTGATTTCGTGGTTTTGGAGCTCGATGAGGAACCGAGAGACCCGCTGATTTTGGGCAGAGCCTTCCTTAACAAGGCGCGCGCTATCATTGATGTCGAACAAGGCATAGTGGACCTCCGTCTAGGAGATATGGTGGTTCGATTCGAGATGAACAAGCTCCTCAAGAGACCAATGATAGATGGGCAGACATTTGTTGTCCATAACGGGTCAGAGTTATTAGAGGATGACGTTGAAGAGATTTTAGCAAAGGATCCGCTTGAAGTCGCGTTAACTAAAGCCGAAGGAAAACATGGTTTTCTGAGCAGAGACGCCCAAGAATTTGCTAAGTTTCTGGATTTTAACACCAAGATGGATAAGGGAGTGGAGTTTCTAAGTTTGGAAGATGATACGAGAATCGAGGAAAACCGAGCACCTGCTCAGTCTACTGTTCACAGTTCTTGGAGCGAGCTGAAAGCTCCAAAGCTGGAATTGAAGACCCTCCCAGCAGGGCTCAGGTACGCATTTCTCGGTCCTAACTCTACTTATCCCGTTATAGTGAATGCTGAACTGAACAATGTTGAGATTACCTTACTTTTGTGTGAATTAAGGAAGTATAGGAAAGCTCTAGGATATTCACTTGATGATATTGCTGGGATATCCCCTGATTTATGCATGCACAGAATACATCTAGAAAATGAATCTATGACCTATGTCGAGCATCAGAGACGGTTAAATCCGAATCTCAAGGATGTCGTCAAGAAAGAGATAATGAAACTTCTAGATGCTGGGGTGATTTATGCTATATCTGACAGTAAGTGGGTCAGTCCTGTGCATGTTGTGCCAAAGAAAGGAGGTATCACGGTAATTAAAAACGATAGAAACAAATTGATACCAACTAGAACAGTAACTGGACATAGGATGTGTATAGATTATCGGAAATTGAATGTTGCTACTCGCAAGGATCATTTTCCTTTACCATTTATCGATCAGATGCTTGAGCGTTTAGCTAACCATCCTTACTACTGTTTCTTAGATGGTTATTCAGGTTTCTTTCAGATTCCTATCCACCCAGAGGACCAAGAGAAGACGACGTTCACATGCCCCTACGGCACTTTCGCGTATAGACGCATGCCTTTCGGTTTGTGTAATGCTCCAGCAACGTTTCAACGTTGTATGATGTCCATTTTTACTGATCTTATTGAGGATATTATGGAAGTTTTTATGGATGACTTCTCTGTGTATGGGAGTTCTTTTTCTGTTTGTTTGTCTAATCTGTGCAGGGTGTTGCAAAGGTGCGAGGAGAAGCATCTTGTTCTAAATTGGGAAAAGTGTCACTTCATGGTCCGTGATGGGATAGTTCTTGGGCATCGGATTTCAGAAAAAGGGATCGAGGTCAACAAGGCTAAGATAGAAGTGATGATGGCATTGCAACCGCCTACTACGGTAAAGGGTATCCGAAGCTTTCTAGGACACGCTGGGTTCTATCGTCGGTTCATCAAGGATTTCTCCAACATTGCTAGACCCCTCACTAGATTGCTTTGTCAAGAGGTGAAGTTTGACTTCAATAGTGACTGTTTGGCGGCGTTTCATACTATTAAGGATGCCTTGGTTAGTGCGCCAATAGTACAACCACCGGATTGGGAATTACCTTTTGAAGTCATGACTGATGCGAGTGATTTCGCTGTGGGAGCTGTTCTGGGTCAAAGGAAAGACAAGAAGCTCCATGTGATATATTATGCTAGTCGGACTATGGATGATGCTCAATGCCGGTATGCAACTACCGAGAAGGAGCTATAAGCAATTGTATTTGCTTTTGAGAAGTTCAGGTCATACCTCGGCGGATCTAAGGTGATTGTTCACACCGATCATGCTGCATTGAAGTATTTGCTAACCAAGAAGGATGCTAAGCCTAGATTATTGAGGTGGATTCTATTGCTTCAAGAGTTCGATCTTGAGATTCGGGACAAGAAAGGGTCCGAAAATAGAGTTGCGGATCATTTAAGTAGGCTACACGTTGAAGATGAAACGCCAATGGATGATAGTCTGCCGGATGAGCATATCTATGCGATTGAAATCTACGATAATTTCCAAGCACCTGCTCAGTCAGAATTCTGCGGTATCATTCAGAATGCCCACTCTTCGAGTTTCCCTTGGTTTACTAAGTTCGCTAACTTCCTTGCTGCTGAAAAAGTTCCTGAGAACCTAAAAGGAAGTGAGCGAAAGAAGTTCTTCCGCGATATTAGGCGCTACTTTTGGGATGAGCCGTACTTGTACAAGCATTGTTCGGATGGGCTCTATAGAAGATGCGTGTCAGAGGCTGAAATACCTGGGATTTTGCAACGTTGTCACAGTTCATCTTATGCTGGGCATTTCGCCACATTCAAGACGGTTTCGAAAGTGTTACAAGCCGGTTTTTGGTGGCCAACGATGTTCCGGGATGCGAACAGATTCGTGTCTAAGTGTGACGCCTGTCAGAGGCAAGGCAACATCAGTAAACGCAATGAGATGCCTCAAAACTTCATTCTGGAAGTAGACGTCTTTGAAGTTTGGGGAATAGACTTTATGGGACCTTTCCCATCCTCCTATGGAAATGAGTACATCTTAGTGGCTGTTGATTACGTGTCCAAATGGGTTGAAGCCATTGCTTCCCCAACAAATGATGCCGCTGTGGTTTTAAAGATGTTCAAGACCATAATATTCCCCCAGTTTGGAGTCCCCCGAGTGGTGATAAGTGATGGAGGGACTCATTTCATCAACAAGGTTTTTGAGAACCTTCTACGGAAGCATGGCGTAAAGCATAAGGTTGCAACAGCTTATCACCCGCAAACTAGTGGTCAAGTTGAGATTAGCAACAGAGAAATCAAGAGTATCCTACAAAAGATAGTAGGAACCACTAGAAAAGACTGGGCCGCCAAGTTGGACGATGCAATATGGGCCTATAGGACTGCCTACAAAACTCCGTTGGGGACAACGCCTTTTCATCTGGTGTATGGGAAGGCATGCCACCTCCCGGTAGAACTTGAGTACAAGGCGGCATGGGCTGTTAAAATGCTCAACTTTGACATTCTTAGTGCAGCCGAGAGGAGGTCTATGCAGATCCACGAGTTAGAGGAGATTAGGCATCTAGCCTATGATAGCTCGAGGATCTATAAGGAGCGAACCAAAGCTTATCACGACAAGAGGATTATTCCCCGTAACTTTGCTCCTAACGACAAAGTCTTGTTGTTTAACTCACGCCTCAGATTGTTTCCGGGCAAGCTCAAATCAAGATGGTCAGGACCGTTTACGATCAAAGAAGTGAGACCATATGGAGCTATAGTGTTCCTCGATACTAAAGGAGGAGAGTTTGTTGTGAATGGCCAGCGAGTCAAGCCGTATCTCGCCGACACATGCGTCGAAGAAGGTGGATCAATTCCCCTTAGCGATCCTCCTCAAGCTTAAATGCTTTACAAAGTCGAGCTAACGACTCTAAACAAGCGCTCGATGGGAGGCAACCCATCGGTAAGATTTTTCGTACATAATTTAGTTTTAAATTCCTTTTATCACTAATATTTTACTTGTGTTTTCAGTATTTGAATTCTAAAAAAATGGTGAAGGAATCTCTTTTGAGCACCTGCTCAGTTTCGGAAAAAGCCCGGATTAAGTCTCTGGAAATGAGACCGGTCGATCCCATAGAGAGACCGGTCGATTCAGAGCAGTCAAGAGACTCGGCCAAGTCTCTGGAAATGAGACCGGTCGATCCCCCAGGACGACCGGTCGATCCAGAGCAGACGATGGACCGATCGTTCCGAATGCCGGACCGACCGTTCTCACGCGCGGATCAACACACGATACGTCTCTGGAAATGAGACCGACCGATCCAGTATCGGGACCGGTCGGTCCCGTACCCGGACACCTATTCCAAGTTTCCTTTTCCTTTAAAAAAAAAAAAAAAAAAAAAAAAAAAAAAAAAAAAAAAAAAAAACCATTTAAAAACCTAAATTTTACTAACTTCTTCTTCTTCCCTATTTTGTAGCCGCTCACTTCCTCCCCCTCACACGATCAAGCTATCCCTCTCACCAATCTCTTCATCAAGCTTCAATCCTCATCAATCTCCATCGTCCACCACCGAGACTTCTATTCGCTCCACACCAAGTTCCTCACCGTCGCTCGTCTCTCTCAACGATCTTTAACAACACCACCAAGGATGCGATTCAGGAACAAGGATAAGGGCAAGGGTATTGCCACATCCTCCACTGCTCGGAGACCCGTAACCTATCCGTGGCATCGCCCCGAAGAGACTCCAATTGACATTGACACTGCCGAACTCCCACCTTCTTCAGCAACAGCGTGGGACGAAATCGACGCTTTCAACTACAACAAACTTTTGGCCTTAACGCTCGAGCCAACTAGGTTTTTGTGTAACCAAACATTGACTGAGCTTGGCTTAAAAGAGCAAGTCCATAGCATCCTTCTGCACGCTCGTTGCATGTGTTTCGCTTTAGAAAAAGACGTGCTTTACCCAGATTTGACAAGACAATGCCTCGCGACCGCCACTCTCACGTATGCAAATCTGGAGTCACCGTCCCTTGAAGAGGCTACATTCTCGTTCTTTGCTGGAGGAACGAGATACGAGATTCCAATGATTGACTTTTGCAACGTCTACGGTTTTCACACGACCGATATGAGGCTAGAAAGCCCCGGGAGACTTAAGGAATCAAAGACGTTCTGGAACGTCATAGCTTCGGGAACATACTCAAGCAACTCTGCAAGTCAAAACCGGCTCCGTCATCCCGCTCTCCGCATTGTTGCGCGACTTCTAAGCAACATGCTCTTCGACCGACCCGTAGGTAACAAAGTGCATAATGATGAGTTGATGCTTTTGTTTTTGGGTGTTGGTAATATTGTAGGAGATGGAGACTTAGCGCAATTTGAGCACTACCGTTATAATTTGGGCATCCGGTTTGCCGAGACATTATGCGCAATCAAGGCTCAACCTGCTTCAACCGCTAGTGGCCCTTGTGTTGAGCGCATTGGAAGCTTGCTCACGTCACTATTTCGCCACCTTAGATTGGACTTATCCAAGGCTTCCTGCGTCGACGAAGTTTCACGTGTGGATATGCAGCATTTGCTAAACTCGAAGATTATCGTTAAGCCGAGTGCTTATCAGTTCATTGCTGCAAATGGAGAACCTAACTTCATCATGCTTCCATGCCCCCTCCTCACACAGCTCAACACGTGGGAGGACCTTGCGTTCCAGCCACCTCTGGAGTACCTCGTGCCAAACCCGAGCCGTTCTTCTTCAGCCGCAAGACCGAGCACCTGCTCGCGCAGAAGTACATCCAGACCGAGCACCTGCTCGATTTCTCAAACCGGAGAAGCTGACCCATCCATTCCGCGCCTAACATACCACACCGTTCCCCAAGGTGAGTTTGACCTCCCACACATCGCTGATGATGCTGACAGTGGTGAATATAGGCGATGGATGATCCAAGCAACGAAGAAGAACAACAGCCTAATGCAAAGGATTATGGAGAAGCTCTCAAAAGGATGTTGTCACGCTACAGTAGCAAGAGATGCTCAGCCGGTCCCTTCAAGCTCTACCTCCGGTTCGGGTCAACCATTGGAAAGGAAGAGGAGGAGAACGCGCGGCGAAGGAGGCGATGAAGCCTCTACTCGGTGATATCTCTTTCACCCTCCACTATCATTGTTTTATCCGTTTCTTTTATTTATCTATGTTTTGTGTTCACTAGTTTCTTGTGTCACCATTCTCTTGAACTTTTACACACCGGAGACGGTGTGATTTAAGTCCGGGGGAGCGGTTAGTTGTTTGAATTTTCAATGAGTCGGATTTTTAATTGTTATGCCCTCGTAAAAAAAAAAAAAAAAAAAAAAAAAAAAGAATTTCTAGGATTGCATCTGCATTTTTGCATAGGGGACAATGATGAAATTTCCTTGTAAAGTCTCATTTTAGGATTTAATGATATGCCCTCGTTAGAACTTTTTCGATGCATTAACAATCATGAAGTAGAGGCTCATCCATACTTGGATCTTATTTCTTTGAAAGTCCCATCTCATTAGAAACTTGCATGATCTAGATTCGACTCTATCAATTTGAACTTAATCCTGACTAATCTCTCTCACTTTTGGACTTTGAATCATAACCATGGATAAACACTTGACATTCAAATCATGTTTGCCTTATTTTTACCACTCTTAACTTGATTTGAATGGCTATCTCGATCTAAGTTCATCTTTTAGATGAGGATAGTACCACACCTTTTAAACCCGACCATTTTGTTCAAGCCCTTGCATATGTTCTTTGAGTGAGGCCTTTTTCTTTGTGTTGCATTGGCAAAATCTTGCAAGCATTAGAGACGACAAGGCAAAGTTTCCAATAGACTAGTTTCTTGTGTCTAAGACTAGTCTTAGGTGGGGAATGAAACCGAAATGGTTAAATGCTTATTTGAATATCTTTGGATTTGTGGTTGAGTGTGAAAAGAAAGAAAATAAAGAAAAGGAGAAGAAAGAATAAGTTCTAGGGAAGGGAATTAAAAGGACCAGTATATAGCTCTAAGTGTTTGAAAAGAAAACGGCATTCTCCTAGAATAAAATCAAAAGAGAAGAAAATATGTTAGAGAATGCTAAGATAGAAAGAGCTAGTGCAATGAAAAGAGTATTCCCTAGGATTTTGATCGAAAAGGAAAGAGTAAGGTTGAGAAAGATTTGAAAGAAAAATTTAGCCAAAAGGGCTAGTGGTTAAACATGGGATAGTGAGAAAAGAGAGATGAGAGAATGCAACAAGGGGATAATGGGTAGAACTTTGGATTCCTAGCCTTGTATGCATCAATTGTCTCTTTTCTTTCTTGCTTTTGCTAAATGTGACACTTTCATTTGAGAGTTAACCACCAAAAAGAATATGAACCTTCTCTTTATATCATTTTCAAGCCTTCTTCTACCTAGCCAAGTGGTATTGATTCAATTTCCAATTGTGAGACCGCACCAAACACAATAATGAATGTTAAAGAGTTGAATATTTGTTGATTGCAAGATTTCTTTTGAGTCTCAGGATTTGGAGTAATATTTCATAAGTGATGAGTATGGCGAAAGCTTCTTGAGTAGAGTTTGTTGTGCATCGAGTTAGTTCTTTTTAGGACATGTTATTGAACCCTTTAGTGCTTCTTTTGGATTTGAGTTCCCGCTTTCAAACCTCTTTTCCGGATTCGTATTTTCTTTTTTGCTTGCGGACAAGCAAAAGGCAAGTCCGGGGGAGTTGATATGTTAGTATTTTGGTGTCTTTTACGCTTTGTTTCTTTAGTCTTTTTGGTTCTTTCTAGTTTATTTTGTGTCTTTTCAGGTTCTAGGTGGCCCTTGAGCATAGATTAGAGTCCGTGAGGGTCATTGGAGCAAAAAGGGACGAATCTGGAGGAAAGACAGTGATTTTCATAAATCGAGCACCTGCTCGGTTTGGAGCGAGCACCTGCTCGCCTGAAGACCCAAGGAAGTCGAAGTCTCTGGAATCCGGACCGACCGGTCCGGATGAGAGGACCGACCGGTCCACACTCGAAGACCCGAAGCCAAAAGTCTCTGGAATCCGGACCGACCGGTCCGAATTGTAAGACCGACCGATCCCAGACCCGAAGACATGCCTCGTGCTGACACGGACCGACCGGTCTGACATCAGACCGACCGGTCGGGCTCCCAGAACCAAGTTGCCCTAAAATTTCCTTATAAATAAGTTGTAGCCACTTTCCAAGTGGAAAGTGCTATTTTTTTTTCTTCTGAGATATTTTTCCCTGAGACTACTTGTTTCCATTGTTGAGATCCTTTCAAGGTGTTTTCCATTTCCACGGATTTTGATTGTAAGAATTGGAGGATCATCCACAACTTTCCATTGAGAAGATTTCTTAAACCCTATTCTCTTATTTTATCATGATGCTTTCTTCTCATTTGATTGCTGTGATTTTGTCCTCCATGACTGAGTAGTCTCATTGCTAGATTAGGGAAATTCAATGGTGGATTAGGATGATAGTGACTGAGCCAAATAGGAAATATTATCTTTTGTCTTCATCAATCGGGATTCATACTGCTTAGGCTAATTTGATCACCTAGTCTATGATTTTAGGATTAACTTATTCACGAAAGTGCTCTAGGTTGCTAGATAAACCATTGATGAGCAATCGGTGTGTAACCAACGACAGTTGATTGTTACCATCGATTGTGAACAAATCGAACCAAATTGTTAATGCTTATCTTCATTTCTGAATTCGAACGACAGTTTATGCATTTAAGATGCTAGATAAAGTTATTGATGCATCACGACAGTGAGGCAATATTACATTCATGTTCGAGTTCTAGATTGCGCTAAATTGAATCCTGAATAGATTGCTCAGTCCATAATCTGAAACCACCGGCGAATGACTCTAATCTAGTGCCTTTATCTTATTGAATTTACATCATTTTTAGTTGCTATTTCGTTCATTAATTCGTCACAAACAAATTCCCATTTTATCTTAGCTTTAAACGATAATCCATATTTTCATAGTGTGACCGTGGTCCCTGAGGATTCGATACCTAAAATACTACTGCTTTTGTCTGTGCACTTGCGGATACTATTTAGGTTTAAAACTTCACGTATCAGGGACGCAAAAAGTAAAGTCGCAAATTAGTCGCTAATATAGCAACGGTTTTGCGACTATTGATATATTTGCGACGATTTTACGACGATTTTGCGACGATTTTTGGTTTACGATGAGCTTGTTGCGATAAACGAAAATTCGTCGCAAATATCTGTTTGCTACGAATTTGTGACGAAAATCTCCCTCGCAAATGGGGGTGTTTTCTTGTAGTGGTTGTTGTGGACATCAGCACAGTGGGAATCAACTGAAAAGTATGCTCTGCACCACTTCTCTGGTTCTGTCAAAAGTAAAGCTGCAAGTGCAACAGGATCATAGGCCTCAATCAGCTTCATATTTTCTTCATATTCCCCTAGATGGTAGTTGTATGCAACTTCCCAAAACAAATTTTTTTATTCTGACCTTGAGAAGCTTTTCTTAAAGTTAGCATATATATGCCTTGCACACATATGGTGCTCTGCATCAGGAAGCTCATTAGATATGGCATTGAGTAAACCCTGTAAAGCATTAAAAGATGTATTCATTAGTAAAGTTGTGAGATCATTAAGTAGTAAAGTTGTTCAAGTAAAAGAAAACACCACCTTGCTCTTATCTGATATGATTGTTAGCTTCTGACATGTCCCTAAGCCAAGGTCTGCTTTTAATTTAGTTACAAACCAGGTCCAAGTATCTGTAGTTTCACCTTTCACAACTGTCCAAGCGATTGGATACATCTTGTTGTCTGCATCTCTACCAACAGCTGCAAGTAAATCCCCTTTCAGCTCTCATTTCAAGAAGCAACCATCAAGACCAATAACAGGTCTACAATTCGTCTTCCATGATCGCTTAAGTGGTTTAAAACAGATGTAGAAGTTCTCAAAAATCTGAATTCCATTCACTGGTATCTCTGTGGCAATTCCAGGGTTTGATGTTATTAGCTCAGCCTCATAATCCCAAAGCTTTGCAAAGTCAACCGACTAAGCTTGAAGAATTGTGTCTAAAGATATCCTTCTACCTCTGTAGCACTTAGATATTGGCACAACAATGTTATAACGTTCCTTTATTGTGTCATTTATCTCAGCTGCTTTCAAATTCGAATTCCTTCTCAACTCTTCTCTAAATAAACATGCAATCACACCTTGTTTGAGCATTGACACTCTGCTTGTTTTCCTGTGGTTATGTCTATTAATGCACACCTTCACCATCCATTTCTTGATTGGGATCTCATAGGAACAATACACCCTCCACTTACATTTCTCTAAACAAAAAATAACAGCTATCTTGTTTGCTTCAGACTTAGCCATTTTAATATCTTGCTGAGTGTTCAATGAGTAACGGAGCAATTGATCCTTCACTTCTAAAGCACTATTAAACTTCTGAAAAAGCCACAAATATGGCTCTTTGTCATAATTTCCATGAAACTTGCTATCTTTTGACCTTTTAGGGTATGCCCATTGATCTCATTCTTCATCAGACATCCTCCCATCTGAACAAGTGGATTAGCTGCATAATGGTGTATCAGGATATGATATATCATGGTTTTTACCCATTTAAAGCCATGATATAAGTATGTTTTTGGAGTCTTTTGGGTGTTTTCTGTGTCTTTTAGAGTCTTTGCAGGTAAATATGGAATTGGAGCTAAAGGGAAGATTTTGGAACATTTTGGAACATCAAGAAAGAAAATGCTAAAGGATCAAGGCTATGACGATCGACGGAGCAAGATGAGCGTCGATCGACACGTGTTTGGCGTTTCAAGAAGATTTGGACAGAAGGTCTAATGTCGATCGACAGGCACCTCTGTCGATCGACACGTGTTTTTAATGAAGACAGATCTTTCACGGGCCCAAGTTTCCACACGTTTCTCCTAAAGCCCAATCCGATTTTTACCTCTTGTATATATAGTTTTGCCTAGGTTTTTATGAAAGAGAGTTCTATTCAATTGAGACTTAGCAAGAGAGAGATTGAGAGCTTTTAGGGAGACAAGTCAGACTCTTTTCAGAGATTTCTCTTCGAACCCTTTTGTATCTCTCTCTTTATCTTTTAATGCAGTATTATTCAGTTATTATGCTTGTTTCAATCGTCATGTCTGAGTAATCCATTAGTTAGGTTTAGGGTTTTCAAAGGCTGATGATAAATTGTTAGAACTTTATTACTGTTGGGATCAATCTAATCTGAGTTCTTCACCTTGATAGTTTTAATTTTATTTTAGGATTGATCACCCTGAATTAGATATGATAGGTTGATGGATAGATGCGATAGCATTATTTGTTAGCTGGAACAATATCATAGTTTCTTTCCTTTGTTCTTTTTGTTTTGGGTTTCAGGTGTATGCCAAGGCCTGTCACAAGAAGCACAACAGACAAGGAATTGGTTGGATTTGATCTTGATACTTTAGCTCTTCTTGAACGAACGAACTACAAAGCGGCTAGAGGATCTAAGATGGCAGAAGCTCAGATACCACCGATTGTCTTGATAACTGGAGCAGACGGGGTTCTGCGCGACCCAGAAGGGAACGTTTACAATGCAGCTGGGCAAAGGCTTGATGATGCTGGGAACGCAATTGTGCAACCGCTTGTTCAGGGAAACGCAGGTGGCAGGAACGGACGTGTTCCAACTTTGGGTGATTACAATCGCCCCGATCAGTTCTATGCCAACCGATGTGCTATTCGCCCACCTCCATTTCAGAGAAACGACTTTGAGCTAAAACCGGCATTCTTCAGTCTTGTAGCTCAGCATCCTTTCCATGGGCTTCCACATTGAGAAGTTTGAGGATTTGGCATCAAGCATTAAGAGCCAAGGAGTGTCAAGTGACTACATGTTCTGCAAGCTCTTTCCCTACTCACTGGGAGGAGATGCTTCTTATTGGCTCAAGCAGCTCGAGCCTGGATCTTTGACCACTTGGGAGGACACCAAGAATGCCTTCCTCAACAACTTCTTTGATGATGCAAGGTCTGAAGATTTGAGGATGAAGATTGCTACTTTCCGTCAGCATGATACTGAGGTATTCAAAGCTTCATGGGCTCGATTCAAGTCTTATCAGAGAGATTGCCCTCATCATGGATTCACACCAATCCAGTTGCTTAGGATTTTCTTCAATGGAGTTGATTGGAGGTATCAGATGACCTTAGATGCTGCGAGCAGTGGAAATTTCACTACTAACTCAGCGGAGGATGCCATTGCGCTCATCGAGAACCTAGCCTCAAGCAACAGTAGCAAGAACGCAGATTTCGAGAGGAAGAAGCTCAGTGGCGACAAAGGTAGTGGTCAGTTTGCTCAGGAAGTCAAGGCCAAGATTGATGATGTGCATAACTTTCTAGTGGGAAAGAAATCAGTTCACTTTGCTGCAGAGGTTGAGACTTTCGAACCAGAGGTTGAGAATGAAGAAGAAGGAGTGAACTACGTCAATGGAACTGGATTTCAGAGTCAGAGGTATGGGAATCAGAATGGGAACAGAGGTTATCAGAGCAATTACCAGAAGAACGACTTTCAGAAGCCGTTTCAGAGCAACTATCAGAAACCTTCAAGCCAGAGCTATCAGAAGGATGACTTTCAGAAACCTTTCCAGAGCAGTAACTACACAAGGACATATGGTTCTTCTTCTTACCAAACGCCTCCTGCTAAGACTCCAGATAGCGAGATGAAGTCGATGCTTGAGCAGATTTTAGAGGGTCAGCAGAAGTTGACTGTGAACTTCAATGGAAAAATGGATGCTATGTACCAGGATCTGAACGGGAAGTTTGAGGCGTTGAACACCCATGTCAAGAAGTTGGACACTCAGTTTGCTCAGTCGGCAGAGAACTCGCGAAGACAAGAGGGATTTCTTCCGTCTAGGACTGATTCCAATCCCAAGCATTCAGTTGCTGCTATCACCACGAGGAGTGGAAGGATTCTCCAAGGGCCGAAATTGACTAAGGGATTGAGTGCAGAGCAGTTGGACGAGCTTCAAGAGGTTGAGGACGAAGAAATTTTGGCAGAAGCTCCACCGTCGATCGACAGGGCTGAGAATCGATCGACAGGGCCTGAATTCCACGATTCTAAAATTTTTCCAGAGACTCAAGCGTCGATCGACACACCTACCCCCGTCGATCGACACGTCCCCCGAACAGAGCCTCCTTTGTCAAAACCTTCAGATAAGTCGGAGGAGAGGGTCTACAAACCCAAGTTGCCTTACCCTAGGAGGGAGAGGAAGTCTAAGGTCGAGCTAGAGGATGCGAAGTGCAAAGCTATTATGGATAAGCTTGTTGTTGAGCTCCCTTTGATTGATGCAGTTAAGATAAGTCCAGTGATCCAAAGATACGTGAAGAGGATGGTCACTAAGAACTTGGGGCTTGAGGAAGGAGCTTCAATGATTTCAGAACAAGTGAGTGCAGTGATTCAGAACAGGATTCCAGAGAAACTCACGGATCCAGGGAGTTTTGTGTTGGATTGTTTCATCTTCAAGGATAGGTTCCCAAGATTTTTATGCGATTTAGGCTCAGGTGTCAACCTCATGCCACTGTCTGTTGCTGTTAAGCTTGGAATGACTGATTTCCAGCCTACTAGGATCTCTCTTATCCTAGCTGACAGATCAGTAAGGATCCCAGAAGGAGTACTAGAGGATATCCCAATCAAGGTTGGAGAGTGCTTGATCCCTACTGATTTCGTGGTCTTGCAGTACAGTGAGGAGCCAAAGGATCCACTTATTTTGGGCAGACCTTTCCTAGCCACAGCTGGTGCTATGATTGACTGCAAGGGAGGTAATATTACTTTAAGTGTGGGGGATCTTGAGATGAAGTTTGAGATGGACAAGCTGATGAGAAGACCTACCATAGATGGTCAGACATTCTTTGTGGACACGCTCACTGACCTCGCACAGGAAGTTTTCAATGAGGTGCATCCCATTGATCCTTTGGAAAGGACTTTGGTGAACTCTGTTATAGAGGAAGATCAGCTTGACGAGGATGCGAGAGGATATGCAAGGATGTTGAGTGCTAGCAAGGAATTGAAACGGTTAGTCTTTAGTGCTGATTTGGGAGTGACTTCAGTGAAAACCACTAAGGATAGTGACTGGAGTGAACAAAAAGCTCCAAAGCTTGAACTCAAGCCACTTCCAGCTGGGCTAAGGTACGCATTTCTTGGTCAAAATTCCACTTATCCAGTTATTGTTAGTGCTACTTTGAATAACGTGGAACTCGCATTACTACTGAACAAGCTGCGCAAATTTCGCAAAGCTGTTGGGTACTCTCTTGATGATATTGCAGGTATCTCCCCAGAATTGTGCATGCATAGGATCCATCTTGAGGATGAGAGCAAGTCATCTATTGAGCACCAGAGGAGGCTTAATCCAAACTTGCAGGAAGTTGTCAAGAAGGAGATCTTGAAACTTCTTGAGGCTGGGATCATCTATCCCATTTCAGACAGTGTTTGGATTAGCCCAGTTCATGTCGTGCCGAAGAAGGGAGGAGTTACAGTGGTGAAGAACGACAAGAATGAGCTGATTCCAATGAGAACTGTGACTGGACACAGAATGTGCATAGACTACAGAAAGCTCAACGCAGCCACCAGGAAGGATCACTTCCCGTTGTCTTTCATTGATCAGATGCTGGAGAGGCTTGCGAATCACCCATATTACTGTTTCCTTGACGGATACTCGGGATTCTTCCAGATCCCTATTCATCCAGAAGACCAGGAGAAGACTACGTTTACATGTCCATACGGCACCTTTGCATATCGCAGAATGCCCTTTGGACTCTGCAATGCTCCTGCAACATTCCAGCGGTGTATGATGTCTATCTTCACCGATATGATTGAGGACTACATGGAAGTCTTCATGGATGATTTCTCAGTGTATGGTGATTCTTTCGAGGGCTGTCTTGGGAACTTGGAGAAGGTGCTTGCTAGATGTGTGGAGAAGCACTTGGTTCTGAACTGGGAGAAGTGCCACTTCATGGTGAGAGATGGCATAGTACTTGGCCATAGAGTTTCAGCTGATGGAATCGAGGTTGATCGCGCAAAGATCGAAGTGATGACAAGTCTTCAACCGCCCACTTCAGTCAAGCAGATTCGCAGTTTCCTTGGACATGCTGGATTCTACAAGAGATTCATCAAGGACTTCTCCAAAATCGCTCGCCCGCTCACCGCTTTGCTCTGTAAGGATGCTAAATTTGATTTTGATACTGATTGTTTATCTGCTTTTGAGCAAATTAAGCAGGCTTTGTTGAGTGCTCCCATCGTGCAACCTCCAGACTGGAATCTACCATTCGAGATTATGTGTGATGCCAGTGATTTCGCAGTGGGAGCTGTTTTGGGTCAGAAAAAGGACAAGAAGCTTCACGCTATCTATTATGTAAGTAGAACACTTGATGAAGCGCAGAGGAATTATGCGACAACGGAAAAGGAACTGTTGGCTGTGGTTTTTGCCTTTGAGAAGTTTAGGCCGTACTTGATAGGAGCTAAGGTGATAGTGCACACGGACCATTCCGCACTCAAGTATCTAATACAGAAGAAAGATGCAAAGCCAAGATTGTTGAGGTGGATTCTCCTTCTTCAGGAATTCGACATAGAGGTCAAGGATAAGAAAGGAGTGGAGAATGGTGTCGCAGATCATTTATCGCGCATTCGGATTGAAGACAGCATTCCCATTGATGATTATTTTCCAGAGGAAAACGTCCATTTTCTTGAGATTGGGTCCCAAGCGAGCAAGGATGCGATTCGACAGAGTAAAATTGATCCAGAGACCCACCTGTCGATCGACGAGGACCCGTGTCGATCGACACGGGATTTTAAACTCGAATCCAAGATTTCTCCAGAGACGAGTCTGTCGATCGACAGTACCCTATGTCGATCGACACGAGCTGCGACAATCGGATATCAGGTTGTTTGCGCAGTTTTCGGATCCGATAGGCCTTGGTATGCTGACATTGCCAATTACCTAGCTACAGAGGATGTTCCTAGTGACCTTAAAGGCTATGAGAAGAAGAAGTTCATGAGAGAGCTTAGGAGGTATTACTGGGATGAGCCTTATCTCTATAGGCATTGTTCAGATGGTCTCTACAGGAGATGTATTGCAGAGAGTGAGACTCGAGGAGTGCTATATCATTGCCATGGTTCTGAGTACGCAGGACACTTCGCCACTTTCAAGACTGTCTCCAAGGTCCTACAAGCAGGTTTCTGGTGGCCTACGATGTTTAAGGACGCCAATGCCTTTGTTTCACAGTGCGATGCTTGTCAGAGGAGAGGAAAGATCACCAAGCGACACGAGATGCCACAGAACTTCATCCTTGTGGTTGAAGTCTTTGATTGCTGGGGCATTGATTTCATGGGTCCGTTCCCGTCTTCTTATGGGAATGAGTATATTTTAGTCGGGGTGGACTATGTCTCTAAGTGGGTTGAGGCAATTGCTAGTCTGACGAACAATGTTGCGGTGGTTATTAAGCTGTTTAAGACCATCATCTTTCCGCGTTTTGGAGTCCCCAGAGTTGTCATCAGTGATGGTGGAACACATTTCATTAACAAGGTTTTCTCTAACCTTTTGACTAAGTATGGTGTTCATCATCGAGTGGCTAGTCCCTATCATCCTCAGACGAGTGGGCAAGTGGAAGTCTCGAACAGGCAGATTAAGGAGATCCTTGAGAAGACTGTGAGTGTTACAAGGAAGGATTGGTCTAACAAGCTGGATGATGCATTATGGGCTTACAGGACAGCTTACAAGACGCCCTTGGGAACTACTCCTTTTCACTTGCTATATGGGAAAGCATGCCACCTTCCAGTGGAATTAGAGCACAAGGCAGCCTGGGCAGTGAAACAAATGAACTTCAACATCAAGCCTGCTGTCGAGAGGAGATTGATACAACTGAACGAACTGGATGAAATCAGACTTCAAGCCTATGAGAACTCCAAGATATACAAGGAGCGCACTAAGTCTTATCATGATAAGAAGATCATCTCCAGGAAATTCGAGCCAAATGACCAGGTACTCCTGTATAACTCTCGTTTACATATCTTTCCTGGCAAATGACGCTCTCGTTGGTCTGGTCCCTTTACTATCAAGGCAGTTAGGCCTCATGGAGCAATCGTTCTACTAAGTCCAAAAGGGAATGAGTTCATTGTCAATGGCCAAAGGGTGAAGCACTATTGGGCGAAAGCCGAGATTCCAGCAGGGAACATTGTTCCTCTGGACGACGCACCCGTCGCCTAGACCTGACAGAGTCAAGCTAACGACTGAAAACAAGCGCTGAGTGGGAGGCAACCCACTGGTAAGTCTATTTACGTTTTGATTTTCGTTTTGTTTTACTAACGTTTTACTTAAGTGTTTCAGATTCAGTAAAAAAAAAAAAAAAAAAAAAAAAACTTAACTTTGGACAGAGAGGTCAGTGTCGATCGACAAGCCTCTATGTCGATCGACACGGGGCGCGGACAGCACGAGGTAAGTTTTTCTATAAAACCTAACTTTGTTCTTCACTTTTCTACAATCCCCATATCGCAAAAAAACCTCTTTTCCATCGCACCTCTCTCGATTTTTCACCAAATCCAACGATTTCTTACTCTATTCCACATGATTTCTCGCCCTCTTTTCGATTCTAGTCTCCGTTTTCATGATCTGCAAGGCTTTTTCTAGTGAATTAGAGGAACCCATGTACTTGAATTGAGTTGTTCATCAATTGTTTTGGAATTTAGATGATTTGTTCATCCGTCATCCGGTCATCCGTTATCTGGTTAGGTTGTTCTCCACTACTATCTTGTGCAAGTTGGAGCCAGGGAAGTTGAGGAAGCATGAGCTGGTTCTGCTTTCTTACGCTTTGAGAGACCTCGTACCTAACGAGACATGGGCCACTGGGTATCAACCCAACATGGCAATGGTTTTCATGGATTATCTACACTCGTTGAGGCACACTCCACTCACGGCTACCACTTTCGGTAAGAAGAAATTTACTGCGGGGAACATGCTTACACCGATATTCAGGCGATGCAAGATCTCCTTTGTTGGGTACTCCTATGACACCATGCTCGGGTTTGTGGACGAGGAGCACATGAAGAACGCCCACTGGATCAAGACTGAGTATCCTATGAGTTGGGTTTTCCCCATTGCTTTAGGCCAGCCCAGGATGGTAGAGATTCGGAAGGTTAAGGACTTGATGCCAGTCACTACGAATGCATCTCTTCTATCTTTTGAGCCCGCAGAGGAGTTGATTCGACCGGTAGAGGCAACTAGGAAGATAACGACTAGAGGAACCGGTCCTTCACACGCTAGCACTTCTGCACCATCACCAGAGAACCTCCATGTTTTCCCTTCAGCTTCACGCGGTAATCTGAACGAGGAGGAGCGATTTCAGTGGCTTACTCGCGCACTTCAGTCGACTTGGGATGTTTTATCATGTAGGTCCAATTGTGTTCGTCCTCGCACTCCATCTCCACGACCATCTCCATCACCAGATTCTCCAGCCACGGAAGAGGACGACTAGATCTCCTTTTCACTCTATCCTTTTTCTTTTTGCTTTTATCTTTTCTTTTTGAACTATTTGAGTCATTTTTTTTGTTTTCCTTTGAGTCAGTTTGTTTTGATTTCTCAGGATTTTAGAACTTGATCATCTTTATTTATGGATTACCTTGTGTTTTCCTTTTGACCGTTTGTTTATTTTGATGTAGAAGCAGTTTCAACACTTGATCAAACCTTTAAAATGGTTTGACAGAGACTCCACCGTCGATCAACGGGGACCTCTGTCGATCGACGGACTTCATTATAAACATCACAGAATTTTGACAGAGACCTCACTGTCGATCGACAGTCATGTGTGTCGATCGACGGAGTCTTCTAAAAATGGTACAGTTGTTCTTCTCAATCACGTTCCATTTTCCTTTGATTTCTTTCGCCATTCTCGGGCTAGATAACACTAGGGGCAGTGTTGTTCAAGCCTGGGGGAGGTAGTTGCTAATTATTGTGTTCTGTTTTGAGTTTTTATTGAGTCAGTCCGGTTTTTATGTTTTATTCGGGTCGAAACTCCCCTTTTCCACTTGCTTTGAACAGCACTCATGGACCATTATCAACGCGAGTTAGATGGTTTTATTAGGTGGGTAACTGATTGTAGATCGGTTTAACGGAGCGACTTCAGACTTCTGGAGAACGCCAGAAACGATGTTGCAAACCCCGCCCCTAATGAACTTTAAATCTCTTGTCAAGGGCATTGGTTATCGTAGGACTTGATTCAGCCTTCAACACTTGAAAGCGAGGAAGGACCGCTCTTGAAACTTCTTCCCAGTGACGGATATAATTGTCCTAGATCTGGTGGTAAAGGACCCTCAGCTGAGGTAACCGCCATCATCAAAAGCCTCATAGAACAATAGTAATGAGAGGTGATCTAGAGAAGTCATAGAGATGCCAAGGAAAGTAAAAAAAATTTCTGCAGAAAAGTGCAAGCTTCTAGCTCAGATTGTAAAGGACCCTCTGCTGAGGTATCCGCTATCACAATATTCTTGGTCACCAATAAAAAAAAATAGAGAAAAAGGCATTGCATCTCTATGATATTCCTTAAGAGGATACAGTTTCAGAGGGAAGAGAGAGGGTGAAACGCAGGAAAGTGTTAAAGGAGGTGAAAGAATCTAGAAGGTCCAGCGATCGATATTCCCTTGATGAGACCGCACCTAATTGATTAAAGGGGTTTGCAATAGAAGAGTCTGAGATTTTCTAAGGGGTATGAGTTTAATCTGGAGGATTGTTAAACTTTTAGGGACACATCGAAATATCACCGGTTAGCTATGCAGAGGTATGTGGTTCCTAAAGGAGTGATTACATCTGTTTTGCTTAGGGACAAGCAAAAATCTAAGTCTGGGGGAGTTGATATATCATGGTTTTTACCCATTTAAAGCCATGATATAAGTATGTTTTTGGAGTCTTTTGGGTGTTTTCTGTGTCTTTTAGAGTCTTTGCAGGTAAATATGGAATTGGAGCTAAAGGGAAGATTTTGGAACATTTTGGAACATCAAGAAAGAAAATGCTAAAGGATCAAGGCTATGACGATCGACGGAGCAAGATGAGCGTCGATCGACACGTGTTTGGCGTTTCAAGAAGATTTGGACAGAAGGTCTAATGTCGATCGACAGGCACCTCTGTCGATCGACACGTGTTTTTAATGAAGACAGATCTTTCACGGGCCCAAGTTTCCACACGTTTCTCTTAAAGCCCAATCCGATTTTTACCTCTTGTATATATAGTTTTGCCTAGGTTTTTATGAAAGAGAGTTCTATTCAATTGAGACTTAGCAAGAGAGAGATTGAGAGCTTTTAGGGAGACAAGTCAGACTCTTTTCAGAGATTTCATCTTCGAACCCTTTTGTATCTCTGTCTTTATCTTTTAATGCAGTATTATTCAGTTAATATGCTTGTTTCAATCGTCATGTCTGAGTAATCCATTAGTTAGGTTTAGGGTTTTCAAAGGCTGATGATAAATTGTTAGAACTTTATTACTGTTGGGATCAATCTAATCTGAGTTCTTCACCTTGATAGTTTTAATTTTATTTTAGGATTGATCACCCTGAATTAGATATGATAGGTTGATGGATAGATGCGATAGCATTATTTGTTAGCTGGAACAATATCATAGGTGAGCAGAATTACCTAGATGCAAAGGAATTTGGTTTAGGAATTCTGTGAACAATTAAACTAGAACTTAATGCTTGTTTAGATTCAATAGATTTGCAAAGGAATTTGGAATCTAGGGATCTAGGGATAGATAGTTTTTGCAACGGAAGTTGATTAGCTTTACATTCGTGTTTGAGTTCAAGAACAGCTCTTAATAAATATCCCGACAGTAATTTAGTGCTTAATTTAGAGTCATGCCTGCGAAATATCCGATGCCTAATGCTTCGTTTCATTGAATTAAACAACAACAACCATCGTTTGCTTTCTTTTACTTACTTGCATTTACATTATACATTATTTACTTAGCATAATTCAAATTTGGAATTTCATTCTGTGAATCTTTTCCCTGTGGATTCGATCCCTAAGTACTACTACGATCTCTTAATTTGAGAGAGTAGCTCAGGGTAAATTTGAGCATATCAGGATACAATTCATCCCCTAACCCAAAGTCTGGATCACTTTCTTCATCAGAATCACCCTTGTAAGCTTCACTTACATCTACTTTCTTACTTGATCCTTCCTCAAACACTGACTTAAATCTATCATCACTACAACCATCTCCAGCATCTACCACTACTTCATCCCTATCATCTATCTCATTTTGGTTTCCGGTATCAGCCTCAGTCTCATGCTCCTCCAAATTCTCATCTTCATGTCTCTCATCCTCTGATTCATCAGGCTCCTCAGGTTCCTTTGGTCTATCAACCTCACCATCATCATTTTCCTCATCATCAGATTCTTCATCATGCTCATCATCACCATTGCAAGCTTCTTCACCATACTCATCATTCACAAAATCTTCTTTATCTTCTCCTTGACTGCTTGCAAGCGTGTGTATAACAGGTACTTGTTCAGAAATCTCATGCTCCACAAATATGTCAAGCTCACCAGTTTTCCTTAACCTTCGCAGCCCAAATAGATCATCATCAAAGTCACATGCATAATTTACATTCTTTATATCTTCTTCTGCATCCTTGTACCAAAGCAAACCAATTGGTGTAGTTATCAACTCAGCCCTCAACAACTCTTTAAACTTAGACCACTTGATGTCATACTTGTTCCAAATCACAGTTTTGCTGCCTAACTCCGACATGTACACATAACTTTCATCACCTAATTTCTCCATACTTCCTCCATAGTGGACATTCAGCTTTATATCTTCGTCACTATTACAACAAAAAGGCATTGAAACTCACAATCCAAAAAAAATCTATGACTCTATTTCTTAATCCAACTATGAACAACAATCCTACAATCAAAACTCAAGCAAACGAGAAATCCAAACGGATAGTAATGGGAAAGCAGAAATCGAGTGATAATTTTTGAAACCCAGATTCACTTATTACGAACTCAGAGACAAACAAATTCAATCAAATCACATGATAATTTTCTTTCTTACCCCATTGCGAGTCAAACGCATGTGTCCTTTACTCGAAATCCTTCAATAACTATCTCCCAAATCTCTTGAGTGTCGAATTCTTCGATTTTCTCTCTAATTTTTGTCCTTTCGATTTTTCCCCCAAATGAAGAAAACCCTAGCCCCAAATCGATTTGGGATTTTTGTTTTTAAATTAAACACATTTTTTTATTTTTTTATTTACAAACAGAAACACGTGTTTAATTTCGTAAACAGAGTTAACTGTTCCGTTAACGGTGTTAACTGTTCCGTTAACGGTGTTAACTGTTCCGTCCCGTAAAATGTCGGCGCAACAACAAACCATACATTGAGTATTGTGTTAAGTTTGTCAATTTGGAGGTTTAAAGTGTTAGTGCTAAAGTATTGAGGTTTAAAGTGCTAGTAGTCGATACTTTGGAGGTTTTTTATGCCATTTTCTCAAAATTCTGACGACGGTCGTCTGATTTTAACGATGCACCAATCTATACTTTGATGATAAAACAAACAAAAAAATTAAAACCGTTTTTTACTTCTTTTTTTGTCATCTAAAGATTTTATTACTTCGAAAACGGGTGGGATACAACGCCGGTTCAACAACCGGATACAACGTCGGACCAAGTCCGGATACAAAGCCGGTGTACAACCGGAAACCAAGCCGGAGCCAAACGACTCACGGATACAACTTAAACATTCCGGGAGAGACAAAACCTCAAACCACGGAAAGACAACTAAAACAACAAGAAAGGATACAAATGAAACAAGAAAGGGAAATAACTTAACCCATAAGCGGAACAAATAACCACAAAGTCTCAACGAGCCAAACCAAATAAGCGATAAGAGCCAAACTGAGCCAAACAACATATGCATAGAATAGACCCTAAACCTAAAGGCACACCTAGAAAACTAGGAGACCAAAACGCGTTTCTAAAACTAGCATAACCAGCAAACAGTTGAGACTTGGTACAAGGATCACTGATCCCCTATGACAATACCAAGCCAAACTCGAAAAAGAAAACCCAAAGAGACCACTAACTACGCAAAGGCCAAGAAATTCACTTCATCACAACAAAGGAATCCTAACTCAAACCAAGACTAAAACCGAAAGGGTTGAGAACACTCCAAAACAGAGCATCACAAACCAAAACAAAAGCCACAACTCGAACCCTCACTAGCACCAACCCAACCCGAATATAGAATCTCTAACACCATTGTCAAGAGAAACCCATAACTCGAGATCAAACCACAACAACCCACAAACCAAAATAAGATCCAACGGACACACTTCCTATAACCCCAAACCCACAGAAAGCTTGAATCAAATCCAAACCCACAAAGCTAACATCCTTCTAACATCCATAGGTGGGTAAGACTTAGAAACAGAGAACTCAAAGCAGTAATAAAGGGAAGGAGGGAACCAGAAGAAGACCGGCGGATCCAAAAGAAGAGTAACAAGAGCAAAAACTTAGCAACACTGGATCGGTAAGCCAAAACAATCAAACCAGCCCCGAGGAGAGACCCATGAACTTGAAGTCGTCCTCAATCTTCAGAAGACCTAACACAAAACGTCGAGAAGATCCGACGCCGACCACATACCGAAAATCCACCGGAGTAGAACCCAAGTGAAGCAGATCTAGTACTCAAAGGAACACAAAATCAACAAGAACCTTGAAACCGGTTACCGATACATAAGGAAAACAAGAGAAAAGACAACGGGGGTCCTTTTTCCGGGCGGCGGTAAGGACCACGACTCGCCGGAAAAGGAGATCGGAGAACCAAAGAAAGAGGCGGCGGTAGAGTTATTGATTGGGAAATAATCGCCAGAGGCGAAAAAGTATTTTCCAAATTAAGCTTTTTGAACCGTTTTTTACTTCTACTGATTAAAAAACTGGACATTTTTTCCTCTGGCTTTTTTTTAAAGGTGAATTAGGTGAATATTACTTTTTGGAGCAAAAATTAAGTAACTAACATGACTAAAATTATATTTAGGTAAGTAGCAGAGAGAATAAAAAATGAGGAAATTACCCTTACAATACAATTAAGGCAAATATAATTAAAAAGATTCTATGTAATTAAGGTGTATAATTAAAAAGAATCTCTAAAATATTTCTCTTGATTTTATCCACTGAAAAAATTGTTCATACAGTTTATGTCTCCAAAAAGTAGATGAATTTTGACTATAATGAAAAAAGTAAAATACATAGTTAACTATTATAATGAAAAATATTGTAACATGCATAGCTAACTATTATTAAAAACATAGTTGATTATAATGAAAAAAATAATATACATAGTTACCTATTTTATAAAAAAAAACTACTACATAGTTAACTATTATCAGTAGTTAACTATTATCATAAACATAGTTGACTATAATGAAAAACATAACATGCATAGTTAACTATTATAGTAAAAAAATACTCTAACATACATAACTTGACTATTATCATATCTAAAATTTGAACAAAGTTGACATGTATAGTTATCTATTATTGATCTACGATGGAGATTTTTGATCCATGACAACGAAATAAGAAAAAGTGATTGTGATTTGGTTTTGTAGATCACCAAATAGAGATACAAAATCGATTATGATGCTTGTGTCAAACGAACACAAAGAAGAAAGAGAAACAAATGATGGAAGAAGAATAAACAAATGAAGGAGGAAGAAGAATACAAAAACGATGGAAAAATGAATACGTAGAAAAATAATAATAATTAGAAGATGAGTAAAATCGAATGAACATAGCAGCAATCATAATTGATTTTCTCATAACTGAGAAGAAAGGGGAGAGAGGTGGCAGTGAGAGCCTGAGAGGACACCCATTAGGGTTAAAATGTGTTCTAATTTATGTAATTTTTAGTGTTTTGTTTTAATTTTATTTCTTTTAAAAAAAACAACAAAGTTACATAAGGGTAAAATTAGAATTTTATGTCAATAATATGCTAGTTACTACGTTTTAGTTTATAGGTTGTTAGATAATTAATTTTAGGTATAATACATAATATACTTGCTAATTACCCTTTTAATAAACACTTGATTTTTGATTTCGTGCTGATTAATTATTAATTTATTATCAGACAAGTCTACCACAACGGAGAAAATTATCCGGTATAGGAGATTCATCTCTAACCGGAATATTCCTAGGATCTTCTTCTCCTTCACCTTTAACTCTCAAATAAAGCTCTTGACCAAGATACCATTCCTCTGCTTTTTGTGACCTCACATTCCACATTCCTTGATTATCCATAGCTATGTATATCGCAACCCACGAATACGGATACACCTAACCAATACCAAACCGAAATAAACGAAGCCAATCATATTAAAAAAAAAAAACTATCTTTGGTTTAATTAAATACGTTAATCACGAAAGTAAAATTTGATTAAACCTGAATTGTTGAACGTGAAACAGCATCCAATAAGTTGTAACCAGCTCTTTTGCTTTCAGACCAAGCTCCAAATCCCATTCTAATTAATTACATCAAAAACGCAAATATATGATTTAGAACATTATTTAAAGTACATAATTTTGGTTTTTGTGTAAATTTTTACCCGACGACGAAGAAATTGTAACCGTCGATGTGCCAACTTTGCATATCATCTAGAGGATTTACGAAGACAATGTGGACGAAATCTCTGTACCGAATATCGACGACCGATGTACCGAGACTAGCCAGTTTATTCGAATTGGGATAAACAGGGAACATGTCGGGGACGATCGTGTTGTTAAGCTGGAAATGATCGATGAGTTTTAACGGTGTTTCGGGGTAGACAAACGAAACTCCGTTGATTGTGTAACGGAGTTTGTTTGATGATAGCATAACGTCGAATTGAAAGATTAGTGTTCTTGAAACGTTTACTCGTCCGTAATGGTACGAGCCTTGTGGGTTTGGTCTTGCCGCTCCAACGGCTAGGTCCTCTCTGTGTTACATCAAAAAAAATAGGGAAAAAAATCTGTGATAATTTTAAAGGATTTTGTAAAAAGAAAAATATTAATTATGTTGCTCGTATAAAGGCATAAACAATGCAGAAAGAGGCGAAAATGATGCATGACTGTCTGAATAGTAACAATAATCTATATTATCTGCATAGTTTTTATTCGGAACCATAGGATAGGATTACCACTTTATTTCCATTCTACACTGAAGAATAGCAAGGGCATGTTTGTTTGCTCACTTGGCAGTCTCATTCAAGTAGTTCATCTAATGTTCAGCAAAATGACTTTTAAAATTTTGCCCAAATTTTCAAAACTCATTCAAATGGTGATGCTCATTTCTTACACTAAACGAACAACAATTTTAATCTTCATTCAAATGATCCATTTGAATGAACAAACAAACAAGCCCTTAGACAATTACAAATCTTGGGTAGGTTTTACAAATCTGGTTTTAAAATAAAAATATTATGATTATGTGTGTTTATAGAAAATTGATGATGAGTTTTTGTATTTATATTAACAAAATTTGTGTATTTTCTAAAGTCGATAGTAAATTCACATATTTTTTGTATGAAAAATCGTTAACATTTGGTGAATTTTTTCAAGAAGTATTTTTTACTTATTTACCTAATGGATAGGGCTTGTTGAGCCGAGGAGGCGTAATCCCACGATCCAGGAGGGGATGGAGTTGGTCCGACCGAGTCAATAGGGGAGTTAGGATATCGGATTAAGGCTAAACCAGACATGTAGAAATTAGTAAACCGGGTTGAGGCGAAAATGTAGTAGGACCGGTGAATTCCAATCGGATCGGTTTTCGCAGTGACGAGAACGGAATATGATTGGCCCACGTGGATGTCCAAGTTGGAATAGGTACGTTTTTGAACATAAGAACCTTCTGTCTCAACTAGAAGCATATCATGGTCTTGAATCCTGAAGTTTAAGCTTGATTTTAGACCCACGTTTGATATTCTTAGCCTATATGTTTTCCCTAAGATTATACACATAAAATTAGAGTTAATGATATGATCAATGTGACTTATTATGTGATATGAGAAAAATGTATAAGAAATCACCTGGTTGAAATGCAAAAAAGGTCTGTTCGGGTCCATGTCCATTAATTAGAATACAATCAGGGCTTGCTAAGCTGAGACCATTATCAAGTGCAGCTCTCATATCCTTTTACCAAAACCATAAGACAAAAAAAACCAATATTATAGCGTGTAATATATTTCAATATGGTTAAAAAAACATTCTTTGTGAAACATATGGAGTAGTATGCGGTAATCAGAAGGCAAAAGTAAAGATGTAAATTACTCTATGGTCAGTATAAAACCAATCTCCGATCAAGATGTCAAATTCGCCATCGGGTCGAGGGAATGGAACCGGGACGAGTTCTGGACTATAGACTCTAATGGAACCGTAACCTCCGGCCGCTTTTTGGAGTAGAATCGACGGGAAGTAAAAGTAACTTCCGATCTGATCCTTTATTTGAAAGCGGTATGTCCAATTCAGTCCCGGTAGTATGGGACAATTTGTTCCTAAAACTCCGTCTTGCCACGAGTTCTTTCGCATTTGCAATCCATTCCTTCAATGAGTATACATTGTTTTGACGACTATACTTAATAAAACGAATACAAAAAATATATAACTGATGAATGTTAATCAAATTTACCAGGTCATGAGAAAGGGTTCGGTTAAGTGGTTGAAAATGTTAACGCTCACAATGTCGCCTGCTGTTGCAGTAAGGATCGGTCCAGGAAACATGTCGTTGATCACTATGATCTGTTTATTGATCATGGATATATCATTCATATATAATGATTTTAAATCATAATATTTTTATAAGGAAAACATGATAATCGAATTATCGATTAATAGAACCTTTTTGTTTGCTCCAAGAATGTAATGTTGAGAATAAGAGACGACCCAGTCATAAGAAACGGTAGGTGAAAGTGCATCGCTCAATTCCAAGACGACCATAGAGATCACAAAGAACACCACAACCATCACATATCTCATCACAAAGAATTCAAAGAAAAGACTTTGAAAAACCTGTGAAAAAGCAAACTATACACTTCACTTAAGGAAATATTAATTCGATGATCATTATTAGTTAGAATTAGAGCTTATCTTGTTTTCTAGTATTGAAATATGATCGAATTAAGAAGATGGTTATTTCATGCAATCTATGTTTTCGACCTAATCACCACATTTTATGATAAAAAAATAAAAATAAAATACTCACGTTATATGTACCTTGACCAAAGCATTTACGGCACTATACTTTGCATAATATAGGGACTTCTGTATCACACGTGTACTAGAGAATTTATGGGCAACAATACTTGTACGCTTTCCTTGATGAAACTCTGGGCTCATTTATTATACGAAACCTACAAAGGCCCATTAAATATTTTATCTTAATAATAGATGTACGCGTAATATTGATTTATTGCATGTAACGGACGATAAGAACAAAATTTAGTACGTAAGGGAAGACGATGGCTTACGATATATTGTAAAGTGGATGTGACTTGTCTCATACAAAATTACAAAATAGTCGCTGTTAGACCCACAAAATAAATAACATCAATTATTGGAAAAGGAAAAATATTTATCAAATTAATTAACAACATTTTAAAAACAGTGAAAGCTAAAAATTACCAACATTTTCACTTATCAAATAAATATGTATGATGTTTCAGATATTTATGTTAAACTAATAAAGAAGAGACATGATGGATGTTGTGTTGTTGAGAAAAGTCGCAGGTCGAGGATCTCTTCCGAAGAATAATATCATCAAGCTAGTCGACAAAACGGTGCGAAATCGAATCAACTTTATCCAATTTATCCGATTGTTAGGAGACAAAAATACGAGGACGATCTAAGTCGATGGTTTGCAACCCAAACACCATACCCACGACAACCTAGTTGAAAACTCAAGCTCGATCCTTAATCATTATGTTTCAAAACTTTTAAAACTTGTTACATTATCTTCAGTTTGATTGTAACAAAACTTGTAAAAACATTTTTTTTGTTGAATAAATTTAACATGTTGGAAAATTTAAGTGAATCGGTGGTTAATTAATGAACCATTGCAATTGTTGAGTTTATGATTATTTTATTTGAACGTACCGTTGGAAACGTAGGTCACCATCTTTGAACCATTATAAAACTATGTTCCTTGCATCAAAAACGAAAAAAGGAAACAAGAGGAAGAGGAGAGGTCCACGAGACCAAAGATTAAGAGAATCTTTGCTGAAAACACAAAATCTCTATTTGTTTTTCTTGAATCTTAGTCTAAAATAAGAGAGAACTTTGATTGTTGTACTTGTATCCTATAAGGGATTTCGTGTAACCTAAGGCTTGAGAAGGGTCGAAATCCTCTTTAAAGAAAGTATTTTCGAGTACGATTCAATCATTATCCAAGTTCACCGTAAGTTACGATCCCGGAGATACATCGATTTACAACATAACATTCATTTCCAAAAAAAAAAAGTGTTTTCAATTTTATTGGTTTGCAATATGTTGTTGCAATTGATCAATCAAACCAAACCCCCAAGATATTATATATTGTAACAAATGATTTTATATAGCCAAGAATCACGATATTATATAATATATATGGATCCTCCAATATATCTTACATGGCCCGCGACTATCATAAAAGACGTTGAAACGTCCACTACCTAGTGGTACCTAGTTGTTTTGTAAAAATGAAATCATAAATTTAATTAATTATGTGGTTTTTTTCTTTTAGGGGCTCCCAATTACAATTACAATTAATTAATTATGTGGTTTTGGACTTGAAGGTCGTCATTATTTTGTACTAGACCACTCCTTGTTGTCAGATAAAAAAAACAAGTACACTGCAATGGAAATTGTAATAACACGATATTCTCTACTGAAAATTCCTCAAAATTATAGATAAAAAAAGTAATATTGATTTGCACGTTAATGTGGTCATAAGACCATCTCCAACCTACAACTCTATATTTCACTCTTTAAAGTAGGGGTTTTCTCCAATCCATTACTCTATTTTTTCACTCTAAAAATAACATTCTAAAATATATTCTTTTTTAATTTAGTCTTTAACTTTATATAATTTACCAATTTCTTTTTAATTTGTAATAATTCACTTTAAAAACAATAATATTTTAATAGAAATTTTATCATAGAAATAAAATAACATTACACAATAGAAAAAAGCCAAAATCATATAATCTAAGTATTAAACTTAATTTCATTAGTTTCTATTAATAATTTTTTTTTTTGAAAATTTTTGTTCCATTTTCTGTGAAAGATTATTTTAATATGAATTTTAATTATTATTCTATAATTTTGTTAAAGGGCTATTAATCATGTAGTCAAAAATTAAAAAGGCAATACCAAAAACAATATTTTTAATAATATATTCTATGTATAAAAATAAGATAGGTAAAAACATAAAAGACATTTATATAAATAAAATATTCAATTTTAGAATAGAGTAGGATTTAGAGTTACTCTAAATATAGAGTAAAAAAAATGATTGCTCTATTTTGGTGTAGGATTTAGAGTAAGATTGGAAAAGATTTTACTTTAGACATCATTTTACAATAGGATTTATAGTGGAGTTAAAAGAATCTTGAAAACAAAATTTACTTTACGTTTTTGTAGATAATTTTTTTATTTAAAAAGTGGACGTCAAAAGGTTGGTTAGATATTTTGTTGAAAAATCATTAACAACAAATAGTGATAAACCATTTTCAAACCAATCCTTAGGCTAATACATTCTCCAATCAAACCCGATTAAAGAACAAAATATCTATTTACTATACAAAATTATCTTCGATTTGTTCACCAGGTACTTTTCTTATTCTCAACGGTTAAAAACTCTAACCCAATAACGTGTATCCACGTAAGCAGGTGTACCATAAGCCACCAACCAACACATACACCTGATTCCTACCAATAGACAACTTCTATAAATCACATATCTTCTTCATTATCTCTTTCGCTCTCTGATTCCTTCTTTAAGTGTCTCCTACATAAAAAATCGAAGAAGAAAAAGAAAACAGAGCAATACAATTCTCAATAAAGCTTCTTCTTCTTCTTCTTCTTCAATCCAATGGCTTCTCCACTGCCATTGATTTTCTTAATCTTCTCCCATTTCTTCATTTCCGGTACGAATCTTCTCCAATCGATTTTAATAACGATTGCAACTGTTACTGTGTTAAATTGATTTGGGATTTTTTGTTAACAGGTGTTAGGCCAACGAATTTTATAATGGAGAACAAATGCGAATACACAGTATGGCCTGGGCTTTTATCAAACGCCGGAGTTCCACCACTTCCGACGACCGGATTCGTACTTCAGAAAGGCGAATCGCGTACAATCAACGCTCCGGTATCATGGGGCGGTAGATTCTGGGGAAGAACACTCTGCTCCACCGACACAACCGGGAAATTTTCATGCCTCACCGGAGATTGCGGATCTGGAAAACTCGAATGCTCCGGATCCGGCGCCGCACCACCGGCAACACTCGCCGAGTTCACATTAGACGGATCTGGTGGTTTAGATTTCTACGACGTGAGTCTCGTCGACGGTTACAATGTCCCGATGCTAGTCGTACCTCAGGGAGGATCGGGATTGAACTGTAGTAGTACCGGATGCGTTGTGGATCTGAACGGATCTTGTCCGTCGGAGCTGAGATTGACGAGTGTTGACGACGGTGGGAAACAGACGACGACGGGGTGTAAAAGCGCTTGTGAAGCTTTCCGGTCGTCGGAATATTGCTGTAACGGCGATCACGGTACGCCTGACACGTGTCAGCCGTCGTCTTACTCCTTGATTTTCAAAAACGCGTGTCCACGTGCTTACAGCTACGCTTACGATGATCAGAGTAGTACCTTCACATGCGCTAAATCTCCGGATTACGTTATCACTTTTTGCCCATCTCCGAATACCAGGTGAAATTCCATTTATACCCTTGACTGCTAATTTGTTATTACGCTAAATTAGTCTAGAAAAAGCTTATTTAGTGAGGTAGTTTCGTCAAATTAGTATTCACTGTGGCACTAATTAGCATGAATTGTGTGATTGTTAAGGTTAGTTGAGAAAACGTTTAATCCGGGAGGATAATTTCGTCAAAATACAACAGACATGATACTCTCCTTCACTGTGGCACCTATAAGCATGATTAGTGGAATATGATTTAAGTCTTTTATAGGGTAATATGGTGAAATGACAAAGAGATATCTTGATTTTGTGGCATCACCAAGCATGATTAATTTGGGAGGGTAATTTCGTCAAAGTACAACAGACATCATAGTTACTATATCTACATCATTCAATGCAACCATTAGTGACCTTTTTAGGCTTACCGTGCAATCGAAGTTACTGATTTTTTTTTTGTCATTTATATTGATCACTGCAAAATTAGATAGAATTTTTTTTTTTTTTGCTTTCTGCTGCAAAAAGAGTGTTCGTTAAGATTTTTGTATTTTTATCAGTTTGTTTTATATTCCCAATTAACCCTCGGGTAGGGAGATAGATTTATTGGGATGTGAATTGTTAACGGTCCAATAGATATTTTTTAATGTTATACACGAGGAGACGGGTGTCGTTTATGTGTGGTTTATTTAACGGCTATTTATTTTACCGTTGCAGTCAAAAATCATCTCAAGATCAGAGTCCAGACCCAAAAGTGACGACACCGCCGGGTACGTCGACTACACCAGCCGGAGACAGTAGTACGTCGTGGTCGCCGGTAGATACGTCGATGATATACGAAGGAGCTTTAGACCAGAGCAAAGGATCACCGTCCACGTGTCGTCATCTTTCGTTAAGTGGATTCACGGTCACTCTTGCGCTGGCCTTTTGTCGGATGTGGCGGCTTTTTTGACCTACCTTCTCCCGCGTAAAATCAGGACGATGTGGGCCCTATTAAAGCCTTATCTCGTTCCCGGCCCATGTTACCTTTACGACGTCGGATTGAGTCAGAAGTCGAAAAAGGTAGTGACAACTCAAAAATGCTTCCGTACTCGAAATTACGAAAGTACCCTTCATGGGAGGATTCTTAATTTGGGTGAGGAACACGTGGGGAAGAAAGTGGGCTGCTGGGTGGAGTTCAAAGAGATGGGAAATGTTGATTGAATTGTAAGGTCAGAATATTTGTTTGGTCTAGGATTAGAATAATTTTATGTACACTGATATAAAGTAATCTATTATTATTAGTGCTAAACTTATATATTGGGAGAATGGTGGGGAATATTTCATTTGTTTGTTATCTGATGCTGCGTTGGCTATCTGGACCATTGAAATGAATAATACCATTATTACTTGCAATTTGGCGTTCTTGTCTCAACCGACGTATTTAAAAATAGTTTGACTTTATTAGCGCATGAGAGCCATAAGAAATTCAGGTGTTCTCTGTATTATAAGCTGAAAAAATCAATAATCAAAACATTAATAGTGATATGTGGTAACCACTAGCTGAAAAAAGGAGATAGATAATATAAATTAAGAGTGAGTTGATCATAATGAAAATGATGCCTTTGGTATATAGTGGAAGTGAACCTATTAATTTAAACCAAGTGTCTATGATTTGACAAACAAAATAGCATAAGAATAAGCCATCATGGAATGTCTACACATGCTTGTAATCTCTAAATTGTAAATAAAAAGACATTTACTTTAGTAAACTTGTGGAACCTGAAATGTCTACAAATAAGAGATACTGCAAGTGAAATGCTAAATGATTTGAGGGTAAACCTTTAAGATACATTTTTAAAAAAAATGACAAGATGGGTCTAAAACAGAACCTCAGTATGGATTTTAAAGGCCCATCACACACCATTATGAAGCCCATTAATAAGTGTGAAGAAAATTAATCTTTTGTACGATCAATTTTGACCACAACCATAGAAAGAGAAGGTCTCTTGATTCGATGACAATGACATACGTAAACGTCACAGTTATTATGCGTGGCACAAAGTCATCACAAATTGAAAAAAACGTTGTCGTTTTATACCGAAGGGTACCCAACAACCTCTTCTCACACTAGTCACAAGCAAAAGATCTTCTCAAGGGTATTTCAGTCATTTCCATATCCTCCTTTGACAAAGATAACGCCTTGAGTGTTTATTTATTTTTTTAAATCCAACATTCACCACAATTTAGGCCTTCTTCACTTTTTCTGTTAAGCTTTATCCACCGTAACGAGACACCGGAGTAATTTCACGGCGAACGGAGGAAGAAGAAATTCTCATTTCTCTATGTGTCTAATGGCGTTATCCGACGCGGTTCTCGGGAATCTCGCGACGATCTACGTGGCGGTGATAATCGCGATTAAGGCGTACGGATTAATCTCCGGGAAGAGTTTCAGCGCCGGATTCGTCGTCGTCGTTTCGATTACGGCGGTCGGAGTTTTATTAGCGGTTACGCTCGCTTGGGACGTTTCTAGAAGAGCGGCTGATGCGGTTTCGCGGTACAATCGCGGTGTTGAGGAAGAGGAGGATCTCATTCACCGTCACCATAACGACAGTTGTAAAGGAGGGATTTGTTGGCACGGAGTTGCGATCCGATCACCGGCTTCGCAGGTTCGATTCCGGCTTCCTCAACACATACCCTACGGTGCTTTCTGACTACATAACTTTTCAATTTTTGTTTTTGTTAAGAAACCAAGTAGATAAACATGTATGAAGCCATAAGAATATATGTATAATAGGTTGTGAGGAATAAGGCAATGGTGTTCTTCTTGTAGCTATGAAATTCTGGGAATTTTTGTTTTGCTTTTGTGATTGTATTGATATGTTGTAAAATCTGATATGAAATGGTGATAGAGGTTCTTGTTTCTTTAAAAATCAAATTGATTTCGAGTTTTTAGAGCTGCGGAGTGTTATTAGATTCGAAATGTTCAAAGTTCTTGATGTTTCTTGTGATGAATCAAGATCGTGTTAACGTAGAGAGACTAATACACTGTATAAATAAGGATCTTTGTCTATACTCTCTAGCTTAGTGAACTTGTGAATCCTGAAATGGTATATATGGTGAGATTTCGAGTTGGATATTCGGTAGAGTCTGGCGATGACAATGGAGTGGGATCTTTCGCTTGAATTGGGTTCTAAGTTTTGACTCTGTTTCTTTGACTCCTTCTCACATATGCATTTGGATAAATGACCAGTTTCCTTATGTATTGAGTTCTTTGCCATGAATGGAGGTAAGACTGTAAGAATTATGTAAACAAGTTGGCTTTGCATTCAACTGTGTACTTGGCTCTCTTTTCCGTTTGTATCTCGGTAGTAGATTGTTGCGGATCTACTAGGTGTGAGGTCGAGATGCTTCGGTGGCCGGATCTCATTGATTTGTCTTGAGCCTTGTTTCACATTCGATGCGTTTTATTTCTGTTGCTTGGAATGTTCAAGGTTCATTAGGGGACGACAATGTTATAAGCTCCATTCGTGATTCGATGTCAAATAGAGGCGGCGGTTCTCGTTAACCGACTATTCCAATTATGGGGAGATGATTCTTGTAGCTTTGGCAAACTCAGAAATCGCGGCCAGAGGAGGCTTCTCTGGCTGCCCGGAGGTGCTCCCGTGCCGCCGGTTGTGGAGTGGTTTGGTGAAATATTGTCGTTTTTGTGTTTGTCCTCGTAGAAGTTGTAGGCGTTTCATATTGCGAGGTTCTGAGGACTGGCTTTGGGTGGGATGGCTCGTGGCAACTAGGATGAAGATTCGAGTTCCTAGGAATTGCAAACACAAAAATGCCCGAGCTTGGTGTTCGGAATCGGTGTTTCTTCGTCGAAGATCTTCTGGTTTGCTTAGACATGTCTAGCTTGGTTAACTTTTGTTCGTTTCCTTTTGTGTTGTAATGTTGCCTCTTTTAAGTAGATTTCGGTAATTCTGCTTTTTAATGTCGCAAATCAAAAATAGTATAAAATTTAACATTTTACCCAAAAAAAAAAAAAAATTGGCTTTGCAGCATCATTATTGATCTCCAACATGTTAACTTCTCTTGTTGATAATACAGATGATAACAAGTTGAAGTTAGTCGGCTGTTAAATGGACCTAATGCTGACAAACGTTCATCGTGGTTTATTTGTCGGGATTTTCTAAGTTGATGCGGGTTTTGCTTCAGGGGACGCATTGCAACTACAATGTCATCAGATGGGTTTGATTATGTGCTATAATTATTATACCTCACCTTTTCCATTTCTTTGCTGGTAATAAGGTGAAAAAATGGTATATTACTCCAACTAGGTAGCAAAATTCAGAATTTGGCAAATCCTTATGGTCTGTTTTTGGTTACTGATTCAAGCAATACTCTCTTATTTCTCTAACATAATTTAAACAAAGGTAGGTATTACTTGTCAAGAACTGTGGAACCTTAGGTCAAAGCTTTTAACATAATCCATAGCTTAAAGTTCAAAGCCATTATCAAAGCATACTGATTTGCATTACATACTCGAATAGATAACAACACAAAGAGGCAAATTTACACAAATCGAAACACAACAGATATACAAACTCAAAAGTAGTTAAAAACCATATATCGAAGAAACACCCCAAAAAATATAATCACCACAATACACATTTTATTTTTCATCGATCTCGAATGTATCAGAACGCGATCAAGTTAGTCACGGACTTGGGCGGGTTAGTGAGCATGTGTACAACTTCCCTCATCGTAGGCCTCGACGTCGCTTCATCCTCCACACACAGCATCGCAATCTTAAACACGTGAACCACACAAGCCAACGGATAACCAGTTAACCTCGGGTCAACAATCGCAACAACAGTAGCAGCATCGGACGGTTCAGGAGATATCTCAGCCTCCGTGTTCCTCACCCACCTAACTATATCCACTCCTTCCCCGAATTCACCAACCGGTTTCTTCCCAGCTATTAGCTCCAATAGTACCACTCCGAAACTATACACATCGCTCTTCTCGTCCACTTTCAAGGTATACGCATACTCTATCAAAACCAAAACAAATAACAATCAGAGCTTGTAACTTATTCATTTGTATTAGTAACGTTGTAACCGATTAAAACAAACCTGGGGCGATGTAACCATACGAGCCGGCTATCGAGGACATACACTCGGAAGCAGCACCGTCGACTAAGAACTTAGCGAGCCCGAAATCGGCAACATGAGCTTCGAAATCCGAGTCGAGAAGAATGTTATTTGACTTAACATCTCTATGTAATATCAACGGCGAACAATCATGGTGAAGATAACACAATCCTTTTGCCGCTTCAACGGCTACTCTATGCCTCGTCTCCCATTGAAGATGACCGCCTTTCGATCCGTGCAAAAGTTCTCCGAGGCTACCATTAGGCATGTACTCATATAAGAGCAAATTCGTGTCCTCGTTCGCTACATAACCGAGCAATCTCACGATGTGACGGTGTCGGATTCTTCCTAACGTCTGTATCTCCGCCGTGAATCCGTGATCGCTCCTCCCGGTTCCACGGCCAACTAGTCGTTTGATTGCGACGTCAACGTTGTTTTGCATTGATCCACGGTAGACGATTCCGGCACCGCCTTTTCCGATTATATTCTCTTCTTTTAAGCATTCGAGTACGTCTTCGGATTTGAAATCTAACCGTTGAAAGGCGGTTAGCTTCCACGCGACGGACTTCTCGTGTTTCTTCCTGTTCATCTGCCGAATCGCAACACCGATCAAAATCAAAGCGGTGATCGCCGCGATAACCGTGATTACGATCCTCGACGGTGTGAACAACGCCGTGTGGCTATGATCGGAGGTTTGACCTGGCCGTGTTGGACATGAGACGACGCGGTGAGGTAAACAGAGATAAGGATTTCCGGCGAAGGAAGTGTCGTTGAACACCATGAATTGACCACCCAGTGGTACTCTTCCGGTGAGATCGTTGAATGAAAGATCTAGAGTCGTTAAACTCGTCATGTTTCCGATTCCGGTAGGGATTGTTCCGATGAGTTGATTACCGGAGAGATTCAAAGTTCCCAAGTTAATCACGGAGTTGATCTCTTTCGGAATTTCTCCGGCGATTCGGTTACGGCTGAGATCGACGGAGATTAACGAAGTGCAGGTTGAGATCGAATCCGGAATTTCTCCGGTGATGTTGTTCGCACTTATGTTGATCTTCGTGAGATGCTTCAATTCGAAAATTTCTCCCGGAATATTCCCTCGGAATCTGTTCCGATCTAACGATAACGTCTGTAATTTAGGGAAATTCCCAATCGCCGGTGGGATTTCGCCGGAGAACCAATTGTTTGATAAGTAAATCTGGTCGAGCATACCACCGGACATTTTCGCCGGAAGTTCACCGGAGAAGAAATTATCGGTGAGTTCGATAATCGTAACTAACGGTAGATTGAATAAACCTCCGGGAACAGTTCCGTTGAGTAGATTCTTCACGATTCTGATCTTGTTAAACGATTTGCATTGACCTAATTCTTCAGGAATCGGACCAAAGAAGAAATTATTCGATAATATCAACATTTCTAATGTCCCACCTCTGCATAAATCCATCGGGATTAAACCGGTTAAGTGATTCGCCGATACATCGAGCTTTCTCAGATTCCGGTTCCGGCCAAGACTCTCCGGTAACTGTAACGTGAAATTATTCTCCCAGATTTCAAATACTTGAAGCTTCGGTAACTCTCCGATAAATTCCGGTATTTGACCGTACAGATTGTTCCTGAATAAATTGATCAGAGTAATGTTTCCGAGAGAGACGAAGCTTTGAGGAATCTCTCCGGTTAACCGGTTAATCGATAAATCAAGAGATTTCAAACTGATTAAACCGGATAGCTCCGGCGGAATATTCCCGGTTAAATTGTTGATGTGAAGAAACAGAGTATGTAAATTCTTGAGATTACTCAACGTCGTCGGGATTTCACCGGTGAGTGTACAACTCGCCATATCTAAAATCTCGAGATTCGTTAACCGACCAAACTCCGCCGGTACACCTCCGGTATAGCTATTGAAATAACCAACGTACATTTCTTTAAGATTCTTTAACCGGGACAAAAACGCCGGTGAGTCACCGGAGAGACCGGCTCCGTTGAGGCCAAGAAACTCTAAGCTTTCGATATCTCCGTAGCTTTCCGGTATCTCTCCGGTGAAGAAGTTACCTCCTAGAGAGAGATGTTTTAGGTTCTTGAGTAACGGTATCTCTTGAGGCAATGTTCCAGTGAAGTTGTTGTTGTACGCGTCGAGGATTTCGAGATTCGTCATCGGAATGAGTATTTCTCCGGGGAAACATCCGTTGAGGTAACCGTTATTGGAAATGTTTAAAACTTTGAGAGAAGTGAGATTCTTGAGTTGTAATGGTATGTTACCGGAGAAATTATTCGCGGCTAGTGTTAAATTCACTAACCGGTTTAGTAAACCGATTTCGGGTGAGATTGTACCGAAGAGAGGAGTGAAAGAGATGTTAAGTGAGATAACTCGAGATTCGGCGTTACAAGAGACGCCGGAGAAAGAACAATGAGCTGTTGGTGACGTAGAGTGGATCCAGTCGTGTAGACCGTTTCCGTTTGGACCGATCATTGAGGATTTGAGGTTTAAGAGAGTTTCCATGTCAGTGTAAGCGAAGGTTGAGATAATGTAAAGATGGAGAAAGAGAAGGTGAGTTTTCAATAGTCTCATTTCCATTTTTGTTGAGAGAGAGAGAGTGAGAAGTTAGCGTGAGGGTTATGCGATGAGAGGAGTAAAGAGAGATATGAAGAAGAAGAAGAGAATCGATGTGGTACTGTTCTAATATACCTCTGGTAATACTTTGTGAGAGAATATTTAACTTTCTTTAAAAGTCTTTTTAAGTGGTTTTGAGAGAGAATAATATATATACCGCTGAAAATAATGCACCTTGAGTGTGCATATAGAAACAGTATTATCTCGTAATTTCGTGTTAATCTCTCACGTATTAATTTTCCAATTTCTTGACATTTACTGCAAAACTTCGTCACTAATCAAGAACTGAAAATACACCGAAGAAAAAATGTGTAAAAAAACACTTTTACTACCGGAAAATAACTTGACAGTTTCTACACACAAACTAATGGGTTTGTAGCCGCCACTATACTAGATATGGAAAAACGGGAAGGTCGTCTTCTTCTTCTTCTGTCTCTGTTAAATCTTCTGACATGGTTTTTAAAGGGTTAAATACTCAAATAACCCGAAAGTTTGACCCCAATTCTCAAATAACCCGAAAGTTAAAATTACGATTTTATCCTTAATGAAACAAGACAGAGTAAAATGATGTTAAATAGAATTAAATCGGTAAAGTTGTGTTAGAAAACACGGTAGTCCAGTGGTTGGACGCTCCCACGCGCGCACCTGCGTGCGACGCGCGCCCGGGGTTCGAATCCCCTTACGCGCAATAAAACCAGTATTACTCGGTATAACTGATGGTACAACTAGGGAGGTTGGTATTTGAGAGAAAAGGTTAAATAAGATTTTGATTCGTTTTTAAATCGAGAAATTTAATATTTGGCTTTCATCAACATAAATAAATAAATTCACAATTTGGTTTAGGAATGTCCAATAGTGACAATGCAGTGCGTGATTGATATGTCGTGAAATGATCCGAATAGTAACGAAAGATTATAAATGATAGAATTGTAATTTGATAATAATTTAGATACTATTATCTATTCAAAATCTTAAAATTTAAATCATTTAAACCTAAAAGAAATAAAAGATTGAACATCTTAACAATACTAAACTACAATGTAATATTTTCTAATTTCTTATTTTTTAATTTTTAATCCACTTATCAAGCGAAAAATTATCTATTATAAACATATACTTTTGTTTGTTACTTAGCCTGGAACAATGTTCATAAACTGTTTCATTCAAAACTATATAGGTATATGTCTGTGAAATAAACTGTTTCATTCAAAACTAATATATGTCTGTAGGTATGTATTTTTGTTATTATTCGAATAATTTTTCATAAATTTCATCTCACACCCATTGGCTCACCGTTAGATTAACGGAAACAAGGAAGAGGTTTATTAACGTTTATTTAATATTTGATTTAACCGTTGTAAGTGATAGACATGACTTACGTTAACGTTCCCTAGAGCCTGTGGTTACTTCTATCGTCTATCGTCTATCGTCTATCGTCTATCGTCTGTCTTGTCAACTCGAACTCGACCAGTTTAATCCGACGACGTTTTGCTCATCATCACGTGATTCGGAAACGGAAACAAAAAGCGACAAAGAGGAGTTAATGGGCTTAATGAGTAGGGCCCATATTCAAATGGCTCGTATAGATAGTTTGTCTGTGTCCTTTCCAAAAGAGACAAATCTGCCCCTTCTATTTTGGCTTCAATCTCAAAGTCAACGCTCCTTCTTGTATTTGTCTTCTTCTCTTTCATTCATTCATTCATTCATACATTACACACTCACTCTTCTTGTAGACCTTCTGCTTTAACGTCCCCGCACTATGTGTCATTTACCTTTGTTTTCCTCTAATTTCTGATTTCACTCCTCTTATAGGAGTCCAAAGTAACTAGCTTATGGAATTTGCAGAAATACCAAATATTTTTACAGTTTAAAACATTTACAATGATCAATTAAGCCTAAATCCATAGAGCAAACTAAGGGCATCATTATTGCAGACCCTAAAGAGTCTAAAAGCCATATAAAATTATTAAAACACACACTCTTTCTTTCTTTTACTCAACTTTATACCTTTTCTTTCATCCTTTTACTCAACTTTAAATAATTTTATATTTAAACACTCTTTTTTACTTTTAAACACCCTCTCCAAAAGTTCCAATATTAGATCCCTCTCTCTCCCTTTTAAACACTCTCTACTCTCTTTACTCAATTTTTATTAATTTTATATTTCAATATACCCCACAAAAACACTCTCTTTCTTCCTTTTACAACCATTTTAATAATTTTATATTATAAAAATACACACTTTAGACCCTCTAGGATCTGCAATAATGATGTCCTAAACATGTTTTATTAGTGAAAACTTTATAAAACGAACCGTCGGTCTCCTTAAAACTTAGGGACTCATCTAACTTCGATGTATATAAAATTTAGTTATGTCGAGTTTATGCTGAATTGATTAAACATAAGAGAAATGGACAATAGCAACCAAGTTGCCTTGGTCTAGTGGTAATGAGGTCACGGCTGTGACATTCGCCACCTGGGTCCGAGACCCTTTGGCCACCTAGCCGCGCTTTAAATTTGGATTATTTCCAACCACGTATCCGGATGCCTAAAAAGTCCCCACGATTATAAAAAAAAAAAATTGACAATAGAGCGGCTAAATCATGTTTGTTTTGTAATCGGTGATTCAATACAAGTTTTAAATACAATGACAAGTTTCATTAATCATTTAATGTTCGTTAGTCGTTGAGTCATAACAAATTACCAATTCGGAATTTTAAATAGTATAATGAAATTGTTTACGATTAAAACCTTTTGTCACTTGTTACGATCACCAATTCGGAATTTTAAATTATAGTATGAGTCGTTAAATGAACAACAAAACCTTCTTTAATTATTAAAGATTGTATATGTTAAATTTGTTTTCACGGAATCGATTCTCCCAAACTCAAAATCGATTCTCCCAAACTCAAAATCGGTTCGATAAACAATCCAACAATAAATAATAATAATTGTGAATTATTGGTTTGTGGTTATACAAGCACTATGGTTCTCACTTGTTGGGGAATATATATCTTCATCCCGCTAATAAATTTTAATCTTAATAAAAAATCAGGTGCTTTAGCAACAAGGGACTTTAATTTAGTATGAAACATACACATATGGGGTTGACATTGACACAAACGTACACTTGGGGACCAATGTTCTATATATATGCGGTATATTGGTATAAAGCTCCGTATATTGGCAACGAATTTCTTATTTTAAATAATTTTGTGTATTCTCTTTATCATTTAATCTTATGATATTATGCATTAGATTTAAGAAGTAAACGCTAACAACAGATAATCATATTTTTTCCTTTTCACGTGTCTTTGTTTTGTTGAAAGACTATTAACCGGTTTAACTGGATTATATGGATTATCCAATCAGAACCGGTACGAGCTAGAATCAAACGATATATCAATTTGTGATGAAGAAGAGAAGCATCTCTTATTGTAATTCGATGAAAATGCTCAATTTCAATGAACTTTGGGAATAAAGTTCTAGGTTCTCTTCGGCACAAAAGGAGCTTTTTTTAGTAATTGGGAAAAAAAAACTGTAGTAAGGAATCTCAAAACTTTGTGGGTATTTTCTGATATATCTTTATTATATAGAAGAATAATAACGACAATACAAAGATGGGATATTTAGTCTTTATCTTCAATGAATAAACTTTCGACTAATTTCTAGATGGATATTAATCAACTTGAAAAAAATGAAAAAATATACGAAAAGGTAATAGTAGAAGTTTAGATTGGTCGGGGTATGATTGTTGAGCAAGAATTTTGGAGTTGCACTTGCAATGGTACAATTTGCAACATATGCTTCTTTTCTTTCTATGTTGCTCGAAAGATGAAATTTGTTACTTTATAAAAAGTTCGTCTCTAACAATTCCGGAAATAATATGCAATCTGAGTGAAGAATAATTTGGAAACTGTTAAAAATGTTAGGATGCAATCCATATAATTATCAGGCATATGCACCAATTGCATTAAAAATGGTGTTTATTTGTTAATGTACTTTCTCATCCAGCTAAAGGGTGGTGATGGCTCCTCTCCATGATAGCGTTTATTGCGTTCTCTCCATTGATTTTACAACACGGATTCACACATATTGTTGATTTAGGGATAAAGTTTTGAAAATATTTTTAAAGGTAATAACTAGAAGTAACAAATAGAGAGCTTCCACTTTGGTTGCCTCAACTTTGCTTTATCTCGCTGGTAAGTTCTTGGCTTAGGATCTCCGGAAGTTAAGGAATTTTGCATGTGATGGATGTTTTGTTAGTTTAGACAACTGATTTTGTCCATTGTTTCAGTTCCAAGGTTGGCCTCGTCTTATAGAATTGGTATTGTAGTTATATTTGCTTTTGTTTATTTTTTTTAGGATTTTGGTTTTCAACGAGGTCACTTATATATATATATCTAACAAAAATTGATATTTATACATATATAAATATATTCTTACTATTTATCTACTACACCTATCCTGTCTCGCTCCGTACTAGTATTTACTGCCGACTTTAGTTTCCGGTGATTAGATCTATTATGTTTCGACTTTCTTTTTTGTTAAAAAATCTAATTAAAATTTTTCATATGACGAAAAAAAAAAATAGACAACAATGATAATAATATAAGATCTATAGGTCATAGTCTTGTCAATCATGTTTATAATAACGACAAGGCCACAAAAGTAGTAGTAGAAGTAGAAGAAGATGATGGTAACGAAGACGAACTTGTGTCTTTACACACTATCTGTCTTGGAAACTGGGAATTGTCTAATGGCCTTTTGAGCTTTCGCTTCAGTCACTACCGAATTTTCTTGTCTCTTTTGGCAGCTTTAATCATCCCAACTCTATTCAACTCATGCAATGATTTTGGACGAAGAAAACTTCTCAAATCCCAAATGACTCTTGGATCACCTTTCATTTTTTGTTCAATCGTACGTCTGAGATTTCATTTTTTCTTTCCATTTTTTGTTTTATTTTATAGTAGAATTTATGAAGAACTAAAACAAAATCAGATTTTCTAATTCTTTTTCCTTTTCCATCAAGTATTGCAATAGCAATTTTTGTGTGTGCTAATTCACTAAAAATGAAAAAGGACAAGATATTACAGAATGTGTTAACAAATTGAATCATCTAACAATCTTGATCAGTCAAAATAAAATAAAAAACATGCAAACAAATTCAATCCGTATTTTATCGAAATCTTAGTGCTAAAACGTTTGGTATCAGTTAGTAGTGAGTGATTAAGAGTTTGAAAACCCGAGGTAGAGCGGAAGACATAAATGACTCGAAAGGAGAGAACACTGTATAACAATTGGGATAACCTTCCCTAAACATGTTTTGATTTCTTCAAGTGTTTCTGTCAAATGAAGAGGTATACATGAAAGAGAAAAGAAACTTTAGTTTTGTTGTATGAGTTTCTATCGCAGAATCTTGATGATATCATAAATAGGAAAATGTTTAAGTGAATATTTTTGAATTTACAACTTTTATCCAAAAATCTAATGAAATTTACCATAATTTGATTTTTTTTTTAAATAAAATCTACCGCAAATGTACTATACCCATAGTTGAAACGACATAATTGTCCTTGTACTAGTTTGGAATTATAATTTTACTTTTGTCTATTGTCTCGGTTTCTGTCTACTATCACATGCGTTCACTGTCTTCGTCTTTCATTCACCACAACCTCCATCTTTGTCCACAATATCCATTCGTCTTTATCCACCGTCTCCGTCGTCGTCTCTGTCCGCGTGTCCGTCGTTATTTTTGTCCACCAGCGTCTCCGTCATCATTTTCATCCACCACCGTCTCCGTCGTCTATGTTTATCGTCTCTGTTGTCTATGTCCACCGTCTTCGTCGTCTAGCCACCGTCTCCAACACTGCCTCCGTCGTTTACTATACATCACTGCGTCTCCGTCATCGTCTCCATTATGATTTTTGTTTACGGTCTCCATCGTGAGCTTTGTCGTTTGTCTTCGTTTCTATCCACCATCGTCTGTATCAATACCCACCACAATCCACCATCGTCACCACCACCGTCTCTTTTTCATCCTCCACCTTCTTTATTTCTACCACCATCAACATCAACATAAGAGAGAGATAAAAAAAAAAGAATGAGAGATAATGTGTAAAGGGTAAAATTGTCTTCTCATATGGGTGTGTGGTAGATTTCATAAAAAATAAAAAATTGTGGTAGATTTTATAACGAATTATAAAAAATGGTACTCACTATAATTTTCTCAAAGTTTAATTAGTTTGCAACTATCTTTTTTTTGTTTGTTTGCCATTTCACTATTTTAGGGTCGATATTTTTATAAGGTAAGCAATTTGGATATAAAATCACTCCGATTGTAGTTAGTTTCAATGTCTAGTGACCCATTTGAAACATTGAGTCAACGAATCCAATACTAGCCCATTAACCTAAAGACCCAAATCCGATATAGTAAACTGTCTAATAACCCAAAAACTCAAAGTCCCAAACCTTTCATTTTTTTAACTTTACAAAAATTTTGTATTGATGTTTAAAGGTGTCTTCAAAAGCAAATATTTTGCGCGCAATTGTTGGGGTCAGATCTCATCCAGATTATCAAGAAAATGACTAAGTATTAGAAGGGCAGAGCTCACCACAAACTATGCCTAGCTTGGCAGCTCACCGCCAATGTCAAACTTCTCACCACTAATAACATTCACCTCAGCGCCGACGTCGGACGTCTCACCTCTGAAGACAGACAACTCACCACTGATGAAGGATGTCTCACCTCCGACGTAAACTCGCCAAAGATACCTCATCCCCTGTGTAAATTTGCCTACGTACGTTGTCTTGTCCGTGGCATCCATTTCAGATCACTACGGAGGAGTGGGCCGAGCTCAATGAGTCCATTACGAAGGTGACGAGTTGGGATGAGCTTTTAGACATTAGGATGGGTCTAGGTGACGTCCTATCACACTAAAGCCCATGACGGCGGAGCCCGTGACAAGTGCCGACTTTGATAAAAAAAATCCCAAAGAATTAGGAAATCTTTTTTATCTTTTTAGATGTTGACTTAGCCGACTTGTATAAATAGACATGCGTATCTCCCTAGAAGGAGTTCCACAATTTTACACTTAGCAGAAATTCTACAAAAATCATAAAGCTCTCTTCACAACAATTTCAATATGTCTTTTTAACAACAATCAAATTGATTCATGACCCAAGCTTTGAACATGCAACGGCAATCCCCAATGTCCCGTCTGCTCTGGTTGCAGAGGCGTTGACAATGAGATTTGCAGTACTTAAGGTGTCCACCTTGCAAGTTCCGAACGCTATCTTCAAATTGGACTCTTAGAAATAATTAGCTCAGAACCGGTTCTGTAATGAGAGATTTAAGAAACCTTAAGAAACCCTAATGTGTCAACACATGATTGGTTCAGCTATTTTTAACAAAAACAAAATTTTAACATTACATTTATTGTTTTCTCGTCTCTCTCCCTTTCCCGCGTCTCTCTGGCTCGATATCAATGAGGCAAAATTGCTCGATTTCTCTGATCCTAATCCTTCCTTGTGGTCTAGATCAGCCTCCGGGAGTTCACTTCTCAGACGACGGTGATGTCAGGTTCCAACGGCGGGGCTCTCGTTTCCGTCGATGCAGCTGGAATTGATGGACCACCGCATCATTCGGAATCTGGTGGTGGTGGTGGTCTTCGTTATAAGAATTCCATGACTGCTCTTCGTTCTGTTTTTGCTCCGATTCCAAATTTGCAAAAGGTAAATTAACATAATGTTGTGTTGTGAACTATTGAGAAATCTTAGCTGATCTGAGTTTTGTTTCTGGACTGGGGAAATTTTGAATTTCTAGGGCTTGATACAATCCAAGTTTGTAGTCGCAAAGATTTGAGTTTAGATGAAGGATCTATGGCTTGTTGAATATCTTGTTCTACACCTGTTAAGCTTAATTCCAAATCAGAGGTTTTAAGTTATATTCCTAACTTTGATTTTGTTCATCTATTAAAGGCAAAAGCAAATGAAACGGAAAATGGTGTAGGAACTTGAAAAGTTGGAGGAGCTTATCGACAAATTTCGAGAGCTTATAGCAGATATTTCTACATGGCAAGCCCTTATTCTGTTTGAGCTTTTTTTTAACAATGATGTGAGCAGTTTAGACAAGTTTTTAAAGCATTGTTTTTGGAATTCCTCATTGATGTATTATTTAGTTTTAGAGATTTTGTTATTGTGATATCAAGAATGAAACCAACCTTGCATCACTAGGTGATAAAGATTGTCTCACTAATGCTCGAAAGTTATATGATTCCGCTGTTTCAAGTTACAGCCAAATACTTGAGTTGTGGCAAGATTACTACTCATTAGAGAACAAGGTAAAATTTTGTTACACATAAACCCAAAACTAAGACTAATTCTCAAGCTGCTCTAAAGACAAATGTTTTGTGGTGTTTATTGCAGATGGGAACATCAGAGACCGCCAATGGTGTTTATTGGCGCGCAAGGAAGACTCTAAAGGAAGAAGCATGTTTCATTGTTTAAGTGATGTATGTTTAAAATTCATGAAATGCAATATATTTTAAATTTTATAAAATATAGCATGTATATAAATTTTATCAAATAAATTTCACATAAAATTAAACAATTTTTTTATTGTTAAGAACCCCTACCAATGGAGGGGAAAAAAATTACAAAATTCTAATGGGGGTTTTAACTTTACTTAACGCTAAATTAATATTAATTTTTTTTTAGACTTGTTAGTGGGATTCTGCCAATGAAGATGGTCTTAACAATGGAGATTATATCTCTGAGATCCATGAAATCGTATCTGATATTCTAATTTGTTCTGAGTTGTTTTGTTTTTTGTCGTTTAAGTTCATTTCAAGATTGACAAACATAAAATCTCATTATACGGCCAAATTGGGCCTTAAAAATGTGTAGTGTGTCAAGAGGTTTAATAGAAGATGTTGAACAAAAAACCAAAAAAGGAGGGTGAAACCAAACATATAAATTCCAAATAAAAATTACAAAAAAATGAGAGACTTAATTCTCAAATTATTGTCAAGAATGTTATGATGGACCAATGTGACCAGCTTAGGTAAGGTTTTTGTTCTTTCTTTCCTTTTCCTTGCGAGCTCTTGTCCGACATTTATCTAACCAATTAATCTTCTTGACCTAGTCAAATTCTAGCCTCCCATGCATCGTTAAGTTTTAATCAGAATTTTAAACTCAAAACTAACTAATTTGTAAGAAGATGATCATGTACATGTGTGTTATATCACTACAAGAAAACAGGGTCTTTTCCGACGGCCAAAACCGTCTGTAAGCTGTCGGAAAAGGACGTATTCCGACGGTTTCCGACGGGAACAGGCCGTCGTTTCTATCACGTCGGAAAAACAAAAACCGTCGGGAATCCGTCGCTTGTTTGCGACGGAATCCCGACGGAATTATGTCGGCAACCCAAAGGAGACGGAATTCCGACGGGTTTTGTTTTCCGGCGATGAAAGACGGAATTCCGACGGTGGTTGGTTTTCCGGCCATAAAAGACGGAATTCCGACGGGTTCCGTTTTCCGGCCATAACAGACGGAATTCCGACGGGTTCCGTTTTCCGGCCATAACAGACGGAATTCCGACGGGTTCCGTTTTCCGGCCATAACAGACGGAATTCCGACGGGTTCAGTTTTCTGGCTATAACAGACGGAATTCCGACGGTTTAATTTTTTTTTTTTTTAAAATAAAAATTATTTAATTTAATAATATAATATATTAATATTTTTAATAATGAAAAATAAAAACTATTTAAAATAAAATATATTAAATTTTAAAATTACAAACTAATAAAATTAAAAAGTGTTTTACAGTTTTACAATCAAATTTAAAACTCTAAAAGGCCTATTCCGGCCTCCCGGTTCTGAAGAAGTTGGTCATCTTCTCTTCCATCGCTTTGAATTTTGCATCGGCCTCCTCCTTATCTCTCGCTCTCGCTTCCTCCACTGCCCTAAGCCGGTCGTGCAGCTCTCGGTTTTCCGCCTCCAACCTCCTATGACGATCATATCGAACCGACGCAACAGACGAGCTACTCTCCTCAGGGAGGCCGTAAACACGGCCTCTGGTCTTGGGTGTCGCCTACAAAAATTTATTTTTTCAAATGTCATAACTTGTATTAAAAATAATGTTTAAATTCCATTAAATGTGAGACGGTTACTAACCTCGAAGGTGAACTGGTTGGTCATCTCGACTGGAACTTCGGTTGGCACCGGAGTTCCTTCCACGATCGGTTGCGATTGGAGGAACTCCTCCTCCCGCCTCTGCACAGCTTCCACGATTTCACGAGCAATCGGGTCTTCAATTTCACCGGTCTTCTTGTTGGTGTGCGAAAACTTGACCATATCGAGGTTGGAAGGATAGACACCGGTCTCCTCCATCTGTTACCATATACATTTACGTTACAGAATTCAAAAGTTTTATGAAATATTTAATTACTTACTATTTTCAGAGCAGCTGAAGCCTTGCTAATCGCACCGAGGTTGTGGGTCGCTTTTCCCTTCCCTTTCTGGTCGCTGTTGCGGTTAGTCGAGTGTTTCTCGGAGTCCGTCTTGGTTGCCTCTAACTCCCAGTGTCGAAGAAGTCCAGTCCACATCTCAGCGGGTTTATATTTGAAAACCTTTGCCACCTTCCCCTCTTTGTACCACTTGTCTTTCCACTCGTTCATCTTCAACGAGAACTTCCTCTTTGCCTTTTTGTCGAACTCCTTTCGGACCCTGGATGTGAGGACTGGGTCCCATGTAAAATCTTGCTGCAAAAAAAAAAAACATTCCCGCATTAGTAATTAAATTAAGCGTCATATAAGAAATACAATTGAAACAAATAAAATAAACTCTTACCGCAAATTGTCGGAACCAAGTGTCCTGGTCCTCTGGAGGCATGTCGTTGTACGTGGGGTAAGGTTTATTGAGCATGGAGTTCATCATTTCGTTGATGGAACTCGTAATATCGTTTTGTGAGAATTGGAACCTATTAAATTGTTTATTAAATATTTATGTAAAATTATTAAATCCACAACATATTAAAATAAGACTTACCACGTCGTCTTAGGTGGCAAGTCTGGATCCAGACGCGTCAACCTATCACGCCCAGGTTGCGCCACAACCTGGTCGATGGTCAACGAGCTGGGGGCTGAGTGGGCTGTAGGCATGGGCTGAGACGGGAATGGCGTCTCCTCGGGGAATGGGGTCTCCTCGGGGAACTCGGTCTGACTCGGAGACCGACCTCCCCTACTAGAACTCGCACCACGTCTAGAGTTATGAAAATCCCCATAATTTGCCCTACGATTTCCATATTTTGGAGATTTAGATTTTTTGGGATTTATGAAAATTGGAATGTATAAGATTTTGTGAGTTGCAGATTTTGGAATTTAGTTAATTGAAAATTTTACATTATGGTTTTTAAGGATATTGGAGATTATGGTTTTATGTAATTTATTGGTTTTATGTCATTGAATTAAGTTGGGGTTTTATGTCATTGAATTAAGTTGGGGTTTTTTAAAAATATTGTTTATTAAGAAATCGTAGTTTATGGAATTAGGTTTTGTTGGGAAATTGATATGTATAAATTTACATTTGTAAAAGTTTAAATTGTTTTATTAATGTTATTTAAAATTGTAAGGATTTTAATACATTTTCATAAAATTTTGTATATATATATGATATATATAAATTTAGAGGATTTAACATTTTAAATTAATAGAAAAATTGTTCGACGTTATACATTTTAAATTTATCAAATTTTAAATTTAGAGGATTTAAAGTTTTAAATTTACTTATTTTTATATAATGTTAAAATTATTAAGGTTTAAAGTCTTTTATTAATGTGATAAAAATTTTAAATTATACGGATTTAAATAGATTACCTTCAAATATTCTATATAAGATATTTAGAAAATTACAATTTATATATTAATTACATATTAAATCATAATTATTCCCTAAAACTCACATAACACAAATGAAAATCTAATTCTTAAAATTAGTAAACTCCAAAAATTATCAAATTTCAAAAATTTTGCAAATTTATTTGAAACCTAATCTAATAAATTTATAACATCCTCATAAACCCTAAAATTTTTATTTACTTAATTTGTTAATTCATAATTCGTTTAAAAAAAATAATAACAATATTTTTATAAAGTTTTCAAAAGAATCTACAATTCCTAATGAAAAATTTCTTAACAATTCTCAAGAACAATTATTTGTTACTAATCCACTAACAAATTTCGGATCCGATTAACTAATCCACGAATAAATTCATAACTAATCCACGAACAAATTTCGGATCCGAATCATGAAGAACACTTTTTGAAAATTTCTAATAAAATATGGAAAACTTACATTGATTTGGTTTTGGTGAAAGATTAACGACGGAGGAGAAGATTCGGCGAGCAATCGGAGATTCGGCGAGCAATCGGCGGTTTGAAGAAATTTTCGTTTTCTGATCTAAGATCGGGGAAGACGATGGCTGTGGATATAAAAGGGAGTCCGACGGAAATCAGACGGCTTTCCGACGGTAATAAAAAATTCCGACGGTACCTCCGACGGTTTTCCCGCTTTGACGAAGATTACGAAGTCTTTTGGCGGCTGGGCAAATTAGGGTTACCGTCGGAATTCCGTCTTAAATGTAAGACGGAATTCCGAAGGTTGGGCAAATTAGGGTTACCGTCGGATTTCCGTCTTACATTTAAGACGGAATTCCGACGGTTATTCTTTTAAAATATTTAGTCGTAATTTTTTTTATATATTTTCTCTTACAAATACATTATTTCTATCAAACATATATATGTGATTTTAAAATTATGTGATTAGGGTGATTAACTTTACAACTTATAATGAACTTTAAAACTTTAAAATCAACTTTAAAACTAAAATTATGTGATTATAACTTTAAAACTTATAATGAACTTTAAAATTACAAATAATGTGATTATAAACCTTATAATGAACTTTTAAACTTTAAAATCAAAAACATCCCAAAACCGTCGGATTTCCGTCTTACATTTAAGACGGAATTCCGACGGTTTTGGGTGTTTTAATTAAACTACATTTCTTGCTACAATTACAAAGAATAAAAAATCCGAAACCGTCGGAATATCGTCTAAATTTTAAGACGGAATTCCGACGGTGTTGGGAATTTTTTTTTTCAATTTAAAGTATGTGATTAAGGTGTAAAGTTTATTACAATGTTTTTATAATTAATTATATAGATTTTTATAAAGAATTATATATACTTTAAATATATAAAATTTAAAATAAATTTAATTTTTAAAAACCTTTTAATCAACTTTCAAACCATATGATATACTTTTAAATCAAACAACTTTAAAATTTTTAAAACTTTATAATCAACTTTAAATATGTAGATAATATTTAAAAGGATTAAGGAAAGAAACCGTCGGAATTCCGATGGTTTGGGGTTTTTATGATTTTAATTTTGGGGAAAAAATTTACAAATAATATAACTCCAAAACCGTTGGAATTCCGTCTTTCATATAAGACGGAATGCCAACGGTTTGGGGTTTTTATGATTTAAAATTTGGGAACCGTCGGAATTCCGTCTTTCATATAAGACGGAATGCCGACGGTTTGGGGTTTTTATGATTTAAAATTTGGGGAAAAAATTTACAAATAATATAACTCCAAAACCGTCGGAATTCCGTCTTTCATATAAGACGGAATTCCGACGGTTTCTTTCCTTAATCCTTTTAAATATTATCTACAAATTTAAAGTTGATTATAAAGTTTATAAAAATATTAAGTTGTTTGATATAAAAGTATATCATATGGTTTGAAAGTTGATTATAAGGTTTTTAAAAATTAAATTTAAGCTTTGTCAAAATTATATGTCGCTAAAATGTTAATTTGACCATCGCAGTCAAGAAACATAAATATATTAGTACGGCTTCGAAACGTATTACACATATTTAACACCTCTATTTCTCATTCCATAATAGGAATTAAAAAACATGACAACATTATAAAATCGTACAATAAATAGTACGACATTATTTATTATTACTGCAACATAAAGCTTTAGAGGTTTAAATTATTTATTCTTCATCGGAGTCTGACACTGTTTCATATTCGTACCCAGTAGTTTCTTCATCTTCCTCCTCCATGGTGCATATTTCCGTTGGGTGGTATTCAGCAATCATCGAATTAGCACCGATTATCTGATTCGTAACTGAATATAGTTAAAACCATTCCCAAAAATCATTATAAACGTATGGTGTAACTACCTTAACAATGTTCCGCTCTGTGATATTTAGGTACTTTGGGGTCCTATCAAATCGGCAAACGGTAACATTCTTCAAGATGAATACCGCACCTACACCAGTCATGAGTCTGTACTCGTCATTTTTTAAGATGTTATGGTGCATGGTTCCCTCGATTTTTCCCGAAGGATCTTTTAAGGTTACAAGCAGATTTCCCTGGTCATTGGGGGATAAAGAAGAGAGCATAGCAACAATCTGAAAATTAAATAAAATATAAATACTAGCTTCTCAGATAAAATGTGTCTATAAATTAATGTTAATAAAATTGGACAGAAACCTAAACCTTTTTTATTTTCACAAATTGTGAACGCGGGGATTGAATTTCTGCAACCTGGGTCCAGAATGGTGTGATCCTATTATGATAAGAACCTACATTTATGAATGATAGATTTTGTATTAGTCACCTACGTACATTAATTCATTTTTGAAAAAGTAAAAATGATAATTAAATATAAATATATATATATATACCTTCCCGGATTATGTAATCGATAGTAGAAGTCCACCGCAGACTACTAAAATCATGGTCGGCTTGTGGTGCCTCATTAATCACCTCAGAAATAAAATCTTGTGTTGGGCGTGTTTGAGAACTTTCACCTTGCAGCACCTTTGCATCATGAGTCCTCTTGCGAAACAATCCTTGCCGTACGACTTGGCCAGGTCCCGGTATTACGGGCGTTTGGTTCTGCGATTGTTGAGTTGGATGGAGTGAAATTGAACTTTCACCATCAATAACATTTAAGTTATCGTAAAGAGGGCTTGATGGAACACGAGGTGTGTTGCGAGTGTTTTGACCAGGGGCTCGGTTTTGCATATAGTAATTCCATAGATCATTATTAGCCATTACGCAATAGAATATTTTATGTTATGAGTATGGGTTCAAATTTTTTATGAATGAATGCAGAGCCGGGATGCTTATATAAAACTTACTTATGTCCGTCGGTAATCCGTCGGAAATTCTTCATTACTACTGACAGATGTAGTGCGTCGGAAATCCGTCCATAACCACTGACCAATCAAACTTTGCCGGCATCTGATTCCGTATGAATACCGTCGGAAATTCATCATTACTTACGACAGATTTAATGCGTCGGAAATCCGTCCATACCCACTGACCAATCATACTTTGCCGACATCTGATTCCGTATAAATACCGTCGGAAATTCATCATTACTTACGACATATTTAATGCGTCGGAAATCCGTCCATAACCACTGACCAATCAAACTTTGCCGACATCTGATTCCGTATGAATACCGTCGGAAATTCATCATTACTTACGACAGATTTAATGCGTCGGAAATCCGTCCATACCCACTGACCAATCATACTTTGCCGACATCGTATTCCGTATAAATACCGTCGGAAATTCATCATTACTTACGACAGATTTAATGCGTCGGAAATCCGTCCATACCCACTGACCAATCATACTTTGCCGACATCTGATTCCGTATAAATACCGTCGGAAATTCATCATTACTTACGACAGATTTAATGCGTCGGAAATCCGTCCATAACCACTGACCAATCAAACTTTGCCGACATCTGATTCCGTATGAATACCGTCGGAAATTCATCATTACTTACGACAGATTTAATGCGTCGGAAATCCGTCCATACCCACTGACCAATCATACTTTGCCGACATCTGATTCCGTATAAATACCGTCAGAAATTCATCATTACTTACGACAGATTTAATGCGTCAGAAATCCGTCCCTACCCACTGACCAATCATACTTTGCCGACATCGTGCTGTCTGAATTCCGTCAGTATTCCGGCGGTAACGGCCACTGTATATGATGGAATATCGACGGTTTAGACATATAACGTCTTCTATAAATACTCCCTATCGAGTTTTTTATGTTGTACAGCTTCAAATTATAAAAAAATGTCTTCCAACTCTCCTAATGAAGACTCAAACACAAAAGGTGTGGCTAATTTTTTCATTGTTCCAAAATACTCGTGGGAATCCGAATCCCTATGCGACGAATTCACTCAGCAAATTCCCACTTACTCATGGGAATTAGATACGTGCTCACCAATCGATGAAGAAGATTCCACAGCAACAGTAGTGCCTGACAGCCAGTTCGCGCCAAACATCCACAACATTTACGATAGGCAGCCACAATGTCTTCATCAAGAGCGGGATACCGAAGGTGAACCACCATGTGACTTGGTGGAAAAGTCAGATACTTACGGTGCAAGTACTTCAAACGTAGGTAAGGATCAGTCGTATGACTTTGAATTCGCGCAAAGCCCGGAACAGCCAAACTTAAATTTAGATGTTGATGCAATCAAAAAAGATTTGTGGAACGGTTTTTTAGAATCTCCAACAACGGATCATTACTATGACTTCCAATTCGCCCAAAGCCCAGAAAAGCCAAACATAAATGTAGACGTTGATGCAATAAAAAGTGAATTGTGCGACGGATTTGTAGATTCTCCAAGAAAGAAAAAAAAGGGAAAGAACATCATGAAATGGTTTTAACAAATGGTAAGTTCAAAGTGGAAACAGACATCTGATAGTCCTTTGGGGAGGTTATTGTGGACTTGTACCATAATTGTTAGGTGTTAAAAATTTGCAATTCCTTATTGTACTTGTTTAAGATTGTGTTAAAAATATATGTTTCATTAAATTTAATGTTTTATTGGAGTTGCAATACTCAGATTTTCGTCCACAATCGGTTTTGTTTATGAAATGTAAAATGTTATAAGGAACACATGCACAAATGTGAGAGACTAACATGAATAAGCACAACTAATATTTATTCTGAATCTCCGGTAGAACCATCACTGGGGATTGAGTCTGAATCGTCGTCAAATTCTCACCGTGTTTCCTCTTCGTCCGAATGCACTAGATCATCCCCGACATAAGTGACATCAACGACAAGGTCAATGTTATTCATCTCCTCAATAGGTGAAATTTGTACACTTCTCGATGGTTGTAGAGCATCTTGTTCTGGAACGCTATAGATTTTGCCTCTGGGGTTTATTGGAGTTACTGTGACCCACGGATCTGTACGGTAGGCAACTCGAGGATATGGAATGTAGCAAACCTATTAATAATTAGTGGATATTGTTATTATACATGAACAAGAAACCTTAAGTATGAGTACATAGGTAAACATATTAGTGTAAATATTGATACCTGGTCTGCTTGAGACGCAAGGATAAATGGATCATAATACTGCAATCTGCGGCTTGAATTTATCGAAATAACACCAAGCTGGTCGACTCGAACCCCTCGACCATTGGATGGATCATACCAATCGCACATAAATACAATGCACCTCAAGTTCACCATTCCAGGATAACGGATTTCCAAGATTTCTTTTAAAATCCCATAGTACATGGTATCACCGGATTGCGCCGAAATACCATAGTCCGAAGTTGATCTTTGACGTCCTTCCTCATGGATCCTGAACGAATATCCCCTAGTGCAAAACTTGGGATATGAAATCGCCGTGCTGCGTAAACCATAAGAAACCTCCACTAACCATGTCGGGACTGATTGATCTGTTGATCTACTATCGGAAACCTAAAAATTATATTCGTAATATCTAATAAGTAAAAAATGAACGTGCAAACATATATGCAAAAGTAAGCGTAATTAATTATATTAACTTACATAACATTTCAACCAGTCCGCAAATTCTTCATCTTTCAATACAGCAAGTTCGGCATCTGTCTTACCATAATGGTAAGCACGTGCGAGAGACATGTATATCCTGTAACATAACAGTCGTTAGTTGATGAAGGCAAATAATTCCAGACATTTAGTTTAATAACTGAGATACCTTTCGTACTCCAACATTTCGTCACAGTTTCTAAGGATATACGTATGCAGATGTGTGACCTCCTGTGCAGATAGTGTGCGTTTCTTTCGTTTTCCACTTGCTCGACCAACTTGGGCAAACAACTCAGGAACAACCACGTCATAGACTGCTTTCTCACCTCCATCATCATGTCGGGCAGGGCGTCTTGCCTTAGTACTAACTTCCCGTGGAAAATAACATTCGGCAAATTGTGAGACTTCCTCGTTTAGGCTTTGTGCGACAATAGATCCCTCAACTTTGCTCAAATTTTTGACCTTTTTCTTGAGGTGGAACATGTAACGCTCGAACGGATACATCCATCGGTATTGAACAGGGCCTCCTAAGGCTGCTTCTCGTGGGAGGTGAATTGGGAGATGTTCCATAACGTCAAAAAAAGATGGTGGAAATATCTTCTCAATATTACAAAGGAGTACTGGGATATTGGCCTCCAAGTTACGTATCCCGTGGACGGTAAGCGTTCGTGAACATAAATCTCGGAAGAATGCACCAACTCCTACAAAATAAAATTAAACAAGTTAGTACATATATAGTAATATAATGATAGACATAGACTAATGGGAGTAACAAATATACCTCCTATTGCTTGGTGGATAGGTTCTGGAAGAAGATATGCAAATACAAATGGAAGAAGACGCTGCATCACGACATGACAATCATGACTCTTCATTCCTATAAACTTCCCTTCCGTCGAATCCACGCAGTTACCTAGGTTAGATGCATAGCCGTCTGGAAATTTTACAAAATTTTTGAACCATTCAAAAAATACTTCTTTCTTCCTAGCGTCTAACCGGTACGCAGGCATAGGCAATCTACCGTTCAAAACATGAAGAGATGGCCTCGTACAAATCGATGGCAAGTCGATTCTAGACTTCCAATTGTCTTTGGTCTTTCCTGGGACGTTTAATACGGTGTTCATGATGTTGTCAAAGAAATTCTTTTCCACATGCATGACATCTATATTATGCCGCAGTAGATGATCTTTCCAGTACGGTAAATCCCAAAAAATACTCTTCTTGTGCCAATTGTGATATTCCCCACAACCGTCGACTGGGTAATGACCATTTCCCCCACATTCAGGAGTTCGCTCTGCACCAAAATCTCGTAATTGTTCCAATATGCTATGACCATCTATCTCAGGAGGTGGACCATGAAACACTCGTACATCCGTCTTGAAATATCGTTTAGACTTACGATATGGATGATTGGGCGGCAAAAAACACCTATGGCAATCAAACCATGAAGTCTTCCTGCCGTGCTGCAATTGGAAAGCTGCAGTATTGTCTTGGCAATAAGGACATGCCAATCGTCCATGCGTTGACCATCCAGATAACATACCGTATGCCGGAAAATCGTTTATGGTCCACATAAGAACCGCACGCATGGTGAAATTCTGCTTCACTGAAACATCATAAGCCAGAACACCATGCTCCCATAACATCTGCAACTCATAAATCAATGGTTGGAGGAATATATCGAGCGACCGTCTTGGATGCTCTGGCCCGGGAACTAGAATTGAGAGAAACAGGAACTCGCGCCGCATGCACAAAGATGGAGGCAAATTGTAAGGTGTCACGATGACCGGCCACAATGAATATTTCCTTCCATGCTTGCCAAACGGGTTGAAACCATCAGTGGATAAGCCTATGTATACATTCCGTCGTTCACCGGCAAAATCTGGATACAGTGATTGAAAGTGTTTCCACGCTTCCGCGTCAGAAGGATGCGTGATATCTCCATCTTGACTATGCTCTGCATGCCATCTCATAGCCGATGCTGTGCGGTTTGATTCGTACAGCCTCTTCAACCTCTCCGTTAAGGGTAAATACCACATCCGTTTGAATGGAATCTTCACCCTGCCACTTGTATCCTGAAAACGGGGTTTGCGGCAAAATTTACATTTATTTCGGTTCTCGTCTTCTCTCCAGTATATCATACAGTTGTCGATGCAGACATCTATAACCTGGTAGGGTAAACCAAGACCGGCAACAAGTTTTTGTATCTCGTAGTATGATCCGGGGGCCAGATTATCTTCTGGCAAAATATCTTTCACGAACTCGGCGACAGCATCCACACATTCTTCGGACAAATTGTAATCAGTCTTTATGTTCATCATCCTAGTAGCAGACGATAACGGTGAATGGCCATCCCTACAACCGCTGTATAGTGGTTGCTTTGATGCGTCTAACAACTCGAAAAACCTTCGAGATTCTAAATTAGGCTCTTCACCCCTATCACCCTCATACCCACCCGACTGCATATTATTCTCTCTATACGCATCATTAACCATCGCAACCGTACTTACCCCAACATCTACTTCCGTTGTACGTTCCCCTACGACATCAGGAAAATAAGGTTGATTGCTACTAGTACTACCATATTCATAATTCCTTTCTCCATGTAAATACCAAACCTTATATCCCGGTCTAAAACCATATCTATATAAGTGATTCCAAACATTATGAACGGCAACACTAATTCTATTACAGCAATTAGAACAAGGACATTTAATATCCTGACCTTTTTTTGCTGCGTCTACATTACTGGGTAAATTCATGAACTCCCATAATCCTTGAGCGTACTCGTCCCTTAATAAGTCCGAGCCCTCTTCCGTCATTGGCTCGTCCATCCATGCCCGAAAATATGAACTCATCTTTATATTTTTTTTGTTTATCGAAATTTTTATCTGATGGAATTGAATGAACCGTTCTGCAAACTTATGTATAATAGATTTCCGTCAAGCCACCGTCGGACTTCCGTCAATATGTCCGACATATGACCCCGCCACATCCCATCGGCCACCGCAGACGATATCTCAACCACTCAAACTTTGCCGACATCGTAAACCGTCGGAATACCGTCCTAGTTTCCGACATATATAAGCCGTCGGAAATAAGTCCGATGACTCAGACGTCGCCGACATCGGAAATTTTTACTTCCGTCCGATTTCCGTCGATGTGGCGTCGCCATTTTGCGACAGAAAAAAAATCCGTCTCTATTCCGTCGGTTTTTCCCGACGGCTTTTTTGTCCGTCGGGAAAAACCGACGGAATAGAGACGGATTTGGTTTTCCTCGAGAACCCGTCGGGATTCCGTAGGAGTTACCTGACGGAATTCCGACGGAAACAAAATGTCCGTCGGAAATCTGCCTGTTTTCTTGTAGTGTATATCAGTCAAACTCCATGTTACTTTCGACATGAAATATTTCTAACACAATTTCTCAGAATGATTATTTCTAACAGTTTTTCAAAATGAATATTTTCTAACAAATCATCTCGATATAATATATGATTATCTTCGGGTTATATTGGCTAGTCTAATTTCATGTTAGACCACCACGATAATTTCATACCACGTTGATTCCTAGTCAGATCTATTAGAAAAAAAATTCAAATATGATTTAAGGCATTATGTTTTCGAGTTTTGATGTCAAATTAAATTTCAACATAAAAATCTACATGACAATAGGATATGTTGACTTCCTTATATATCCGTTGAGATTGAAGTGACATGATATATGTGACATGAGACATGGGCGGATCCAGAAAAAAAATTATGTGTGGGGCACAGTTATATATGCAGAAGCACCAACAATGGTCGAAGCGCAAAAGTATTGTGAGAAGCCAAGTGGGACATGGTCAGCAGTTTGTGGAAGTAGTAGTGCATGCAATAATCAGTGCAAAAACCTTGAGGGAGCAAAACATGGATCATGCAACTATGTCTTCCCATATTACAGATGTATCTGTTACTTCCAATGTTAATCGATCTACCCTAAAACTCATTGGTGCTTAATCGTGTGTGTATTTTACATATAAGTCTATATCACTCTATGAGTGACGAAATGACATGTATGTCTATGTTTCTATGTTTGGTTTGGTTTTAAACATTATAATACAAACTTTTATATAGTACGTACCAAAATTGCCTTATGCAGTTGGAGCGTTTATGTAGGGATAGAAATCCGATTAGCTAATTAAGTACTTTTTAAAATGTCTATAAAAGTAGTCTTTAGTTCCTAAAAAAATATATTTTGAGACATATCCAACTATAGAGGTTAATCAACAGTTTAATAGCTATGTTTGTTTAAAAATACCAATTTGATTATTCAAAAACCGATTCTTCCTTAGGACTCAAGCAAATAACCAATCGGTTATTTTTTTTTTCATAACCAATAGGAATTCTAAACCTTTAATTCATAATCTCTTCGGAACCGTATGCAATCTTTGGATATTTCGATTTAAAGAATAATTTTCCGTACCAAAGGGGGTTTGAACCTGGAGCACAAAAGAACCAACCTCCTTGTGTTACCACTAGGCCACCATACCTTTGATCAATCATATATCTTTAATTTCTAAATTTCCTCATTGAGCTCCTCATCAACGAACATCATTAAAACAAAATTTAATAGAATTAAAAGCATCATTGTTTCGATCGATCCTCAAGCTAACCATAAATCTTACTCTTCACTCGAGGTATGCCCAATAAAATTACGGGGCTCTAAACAAAACATAAATATCTTTTGCGGTTTATGAGATATATATATATTTTTTTAAATGGGAACAATTGTTAATATTTAAAAAAATTGTGAACCTCTTCTTGTAAAGAATAATTTTTGCGGGCCTTTATTCATATTAAAAATTTTAAATTATTTGGGTGTCCAAACCCACACCTTTGGGTTTTGTGCTCAGGCCGACCTTTTTAGAAAAAGTTATTGGGAGATGGATTCTCATACAGTTGATAAATTTTTAAAATCCAAAGATTTATTAAATTTGTGGTTTAAAACTCATCAAACCAATAATAATGTATTTCATTAAGAATGTCATAATCCATAAATTAATAACAATGAATTCTAAAAAATTTAAAAATCCTTAAGAATCCATCAACCAATAACCCCCCTTAAACTCGTTTTCAGCCCTCGAAGGTGAAGGGCCAAGACTTTGCTCTGTTCTAAGAGGGAATCCATTGTTTGGGTTGTGATCATAGTTCTGGATCTGAAAGAAATTGCCCTGAAATTGAAAAAGTGCACATAAGCCCTCATCGAGGAGCAGTCAAGATCACTGAGACCTAATTTAGTTCATGTTCAGCATTGTCACTTGGCAAAACCATCTCAAAGCTTTGGGTCACTGAGTATTTACAAAGAATGAGAGTTTTAGTACTTGAATAGCTAATTGCCACTAGTGAAAAGCCTATCAGAAGTTTTTCAGCTTCTCAGATTAGCAATAGATAAAGAACCCGAAATTTCTCACCAACCATTTGCTAAATAATGAGTTGAGTTCACCCATAATCCAATTTAGCACTTCAACTTGGATTGGTTTCGGTTAGTTTAACTATTTAATAACGCCTCTAATCATGTTCCTTTCACACTCTTACTCATAACATTGAACCGTTTAATATTCTTGACCGAGATAAATTAACCAGCCGCCAATGTGAATGATATATCACTGACTCAAATCCAAAGCAGCCACTTGGGTCACAACAAATAGAGACTGTTTGAGAAACCAACTAGCCATCATCTATGAACTAGTCAAACATCTTATCTCCTATTGTTACTAGAAGACGATACATGGTTTTACGCTTATTTCCTCACACTTCAACACATACATTGAAAACAAAGTAGTATAATAGTGATCATGGCTAAGTTTTCTTCCATCCTAGCTCTTCTCTTCGCTGCTCTTGTTGTCTTTGCTTCTTTTGGTGAGCAATGGTCTTATCATATACATGCATACAAAAATGAGTAATCAATTTGCTATTTTCAAATTAAGATTTATTTGATAAGTTTGATTTAGGAATTAACCTTGAGTTATGCATATGCAGAAGCCCCAACAATGGTGGAAGCGCAGAAGTTGTGCGAGAAGTCAAGTGGAACATGGTTAGGAGTTTGTGGAAACAATAACGCATGCAAGAATCAGTGCATTAACCTTGAGGGAGCACGTCATGGGTCTTGCAACTACATATTCCCATATCACAGATGTATCTGTTACTTCCCATGTTAATCGATATACCCGTAAATTCCTTGGTGCTCAATCGTGTGTTTATTTCCCATAAAAATAAGTCGGCGTCACTCCATGAGTGACCTAATCATCAAATTTATGTTTATGTTTATGTTTCAATGTTTGGTTTGGATTTAAAGTTATTATAAAAAATTTTATGTAGTGCGTGCCATAATCGTCTTTATGCAACAAGAGCATTCATATATTCGTTTAGCGAAAAAAAAAACCAGCATTCATATAGGGATATATCGGATTAGCTAACAAAATATTTTTAAACTGTGCATATAATTTAGTTTTTAGTTCTTAAGAAAACAAAATCTTTTGACATATCCAAATATAGAGGTTAATCAATAGTATGTTAGCTACATGCACGTTTAAAAGGACCAATTTGATTATTTTAAAACCGGCTCTTCCTTACGATTCAATCAAATAACAAATAATGTATCTTGATGTCTGGTAAGTCTGAAGTTCCTCTTTTAGCTCTATACTACTCATGCAACGAAATCCAATTTCTTTTAGCATTTAAGTAATATCCATATTTTCTCCAATCCTTTTAGCATTTTAAACCAAATTAATGTTAAGTTTCATGAACTTCGAACTCAAAATTTATCGACAATAAGTGAATTGACTCATATCCCTTAAAACATCTCCATTACGAATCTCTTAAAGAGTCTCTCACAATAAAATAAAAAAATAATAAAAGTAAAAAAAGAGAAGAGAGAGAATGACAAGAATCTCTCATTTGAGACTTTTAAGAGCAACGCCATTGTTAAAAATACCATAAAGAGTATCTTACATATATAATAACAACATTTTAAAAATATTTAATTAATATAATTAAAAAGTAAAGTTGAGCCAATTAGAAAATGACATATGGTAAGAGAGTTTATAATACGGTATCCAATGTAACATCCCTATCCCGGGTCACCGGGCCCGGGTAGCATATTAATGGATAAAGACATAAATGCGCATAAATAACCGTAAGATAAGTCTGAATGCCTTATTAAATGCGAATAACGGAAAAGTCACAAGAGAGTATAACCAAAGTCGAACGAAATCAGAGTCGCTGCTCTTAAAACGTAAAGTCTGAAATAAAGCGAAAACGTAGCATTTCCCCAAATAAGCACCCCACCGGCTCCAAGTCCAAGCTCATACTCAATACATGAGAAAAAGGGTAAAGAGGGGTGAGTAACAAGTTACTCAGTGAGGGAGGGTCATCCCTGCCCACATGACACATAATACACACAAACGAACAGGTATATACGCATATCAAGTCTAGAAATAGATATACAACGGTCTAGCACAACAACCCATACCAGCAACACTAACAGAGCTATTTGCCCAATAGCGTACTCGCACAACACATCACAACATAGCATATCGATATATAAGTGTGGGATCAGACACCCAATAGATAGCATTGGATCAGACACCCAATAGATAGCGTTGGATCAGACACCCAATAGCAATAGCGTTGGATCAGACACCCAATATATATATATATATATATATATATATATATATATATATATATATATATATATATATATATATATATATACTACAAGATATAACTCAGCATTATCACACAACCAGGTAAAGCATAACATCATTCATACAAATCATTTCTCTAACAACCTAGCTATCAAACAAGCCATCACATTATATAGCTACTCATAAACCTAATACAAGCATATACAAGAAGGTTTACGAATGTTATGTATCCACAGATAACCACCTCACCTTAGCCTTATAGAAGAGACAAGCGAAGAACGGAAGACCAACTATGAATCTGCACAAGCACGAAATGGAGTTAGGTTCCGACTAACCTTTCCATTTCATAAAACTTTCTAATTCGGGAAACTTTCCTTCTTCGGAAAGTTTTCATTTCTGGAAACTTCCTACTTGGAGAAAGTCGGGTTTCCTAAACCAAACCAACCGGTTAACCGAAACAACCGACCCATCCGGTTAACCCAAACCGGACCAGTCGGTTTATCCAAACCGAACCATTAGGGTTTGAGAGTTACCTGGATACACAACACTGGAAACGCGATAGACGGAGCTATGGATATCGGATTCTGAATCGGCCAATGGTTCTCGATACTAGACAGAAATAGCTTTCCGGTGATATGTAAATCTTCTCATGGATCTTTTTGGATCGTCGGCAAAACCCTTCTCAAGTGGACTGGTCACTAATCGAATCTGCACAGATGGGTCTCGGGAAAACAGACACAACTCATAAACCACAGATCCGAATGAAGAACTTCTTTCTCCTATAACTAGATCAGAGAGTGGAGAACTTACCCACAAAGTTTCACTTGAATCTAATCTGGTTTGCCCATTCCTTTCTCTTCTCCACCGAAACAGGTCAGAACTGTCCTCTCCTCCTTTTCAGGCGACGACGGGGACTTCTCTCACACGGTGGCTGCAACGACTGGCTCTCTCTCGATTATGGAAGGACTTCGCCGAAAGTCTCTATCTCTAAACCCTTGAGGTCTCCTCCTCTCCTTTATATAGAGATATGAGAGCAAAACCTAGGTCTCCTCTTTCTTCGGCCACACTTAAATGGGCTTTTCCTGATGGATTTGATCCAATTTTTTTGGGCTTGGGATAGGGATATTACATCCAAAGTCTCTCGGTTGAGAGCCGACTCTAACTCTCTTTCTTCTTTTTTTATTTTTTCTATTTGTTTAATATTTAGTATCTCATCTAGATATGCACGATGGAGCTGCTCTAAGAGACTCTTTAGAGTATTTCACGGATGTAGATGCTCTTATATATTGTTTAAAGTCTCATCCCATTTTTTATGTAGGATATTTTGCACACGCCCCCTCGAGAAAATGGTCTATATAGGCATAAATCTTGGTAGAATCCTAGTACAAGATTAATTTTCGGTTAGATTGGCCATAGAATTTTTGAAAAAGATCGAATTCATTGGGTATGCTAACGTGTGCTCTCAAAACCAATTGGTAATTAATAGATTGACCCATGTTTCTTATATAATTCTATAAGTTTTTTCCCACTTTCGATGTGAAATATTCTTTACAAACAACCTCCATACAACGTCGATCTATTATACCTTTGGGGGATTATTCATAGCTATTATTAATTAACGAATAGTATGGTTTTTTTTTGTAAAAAGGGGTGTCAAAATTTTTATAAGATTTCTTTTATATTTTTCATCATCAAACTTCTTTAATAACTTTACAATATAATTTTAGATTTCTTTTCTCTATTTTGGGCTAGGTACTAAGACCATTCTCATCGGTTACATACCTGAAGAGTCTCTTATTAAATAGTTTTATTATTGATTTAAATTTTAAATCACTAAAAACATACTCAACTAATGAAATCAATACAATTGTTGAAACAACCTAGCCGTTTTAAAAAAAAAACATTTAAATCCGAATAATTATTTCCATAAATAAAAATTCTCAACTTAACACATCAAACTAACAATCAGGCCTAAGCCAACAAATCAGCGGAAACATTTAAACTAGAATTAAACAATAATTCCATAAACCATAAACCAATTAAATATCCAACATTGATTCCAATTTCAATAATTCTAGAATAATCTAACAACCTGAACATCAAGTTCTAGATTCAATAACAAAACTCATAATACCAGCCCTAATCATCCTCTTCTCATCGCCATGATCCCACTGTCACACTTTCTCTTTAACTGCATTACATGAGAAAAAGAAATGCGTAAGTATTTCATAAATACTTAGTGAGACGGTCATCCCGTCTACCGGCTATACACACAAACCATATAAAATGCTAGAATAGAACAACAATTCAAAGCACACATAACCAAACGTAATTTAACAAACAATTACCTCTGTGTCGATCGACACCCTCCTGGTATCGATCGGCCCACAAAATCAACCAATAATTCACGAACGTCACTCTATGTCGATTGACACCCTCCTGGTGTTGATCGGCACTCAACACCAAACAGATGTGATCGACACACTCCTTATGTCGATCGACACTTGATCGCAGACAGACCTAGAATCGAGCCTCTCCTCTTACGGATCGATTCTGAATTGTGACGAACGATCCCTGCATAATACCATCACACACAGAACACGCAAAACAACATAGAACACATAGAATAAACACATCTAAAGCCAATTCAATCATGCAATTACCAAATCATCTATCCTAACACATTATACGGCTTAGATAAGCGACGGTCGCACACTCACCTTAGGAAAACGAACGGATTCGAATGCAATTGAAAAGGATGAAGAAGAACCACGAAAACAACCTTCACCTTCACTCGAATCACCAACAATCACCCTTTTTACGCTTCTAAAACCACAATAGACTCTATAAACGATTAACAACCACAATCTCTCTCAAAATCTCTCTTTTCTTCTCAAAAATTCTGATTTTTCACTCTGAAACACGGCTCCTCAATTTATAACACGAGACCTAGGGTTTAACCCAAAACCGCACAACCTGAACGATTAAAAATCGAACTGTTTCTAACCAAAAATCATTGGTGTCGATCGACACACTCTTTGTGTCGATCGACACCTCTTTCCAATTTCCAAAAATTGGTTTGCGGATGTTACAATTGTCAAAAGAGTCTCTCCAAATCACAAGAACCAATTCTTTAGGTTCTCATTTCAGAACCTCTCTTCATTCTCCTTCTTACTTTTTATTACTTTTCTATTTTTAATTGGTTAGAAACCCTCTAAGATACTTCTACTAAAGATACTTTAATAATATAAGTTGATAATACTTACAAATTAATCGCAAACAATAACACAAGACAAGTATATAACCCACAAATAAGTAATTTTTGTAAAGATCACCAATTCGGCTTTCACATGTGTCAAACCGAATCCCATACCATTTTCATTTACCGCAATGGGCAATGAATACACCAAGGATTTTATTCAAGTAAGTATCTCGTTATCTCGTTTTGTTTCTCATTATTTAAAGGCTGTGAATATGAGTTCATTATATCCAGAAATTAATGGAAAACATTTAGGGTTATTCAAAGAATGTTCAGAACAAAACTCTTGCCTTAAGATGTTAGAAAATGTGAAAACAGAGAAGGATAATGCTTTGATCCAAACTGAGATATGTTTACTTGCTTATAATAAGTCTATGACTGTGATAACACACTTGGTCTTTACCAAAGTTGTTGACAACATTGCAGGTGTAAAAGAGGAACCACCGGACATAAAAGTTCTCTCATCTAAGTTATTTATACGGACCGAAATTGAAGTTGTTTTGGCGACTACCAAGAAACCCATTCTTCATTTTAGGATGATCTTTGAGGTTGGAGAACCTATCCATTGGAGACCAAGGATCGATAGAACATCTCAAGTGCTTAAGCGGATTAACAACAACGCATATCAACTCGATCTCCAAGGTAAGTATAATATAAGCAATTCCTTCAATGTTTCCGACCTTCTTCTTTATTTTGCAGATGATGCGAATTTGAGGACAAATCCTTTTCAAGAGGGAGGGGATGATGCGATCATTGATAGCTTGGAACCTGATGTCACGGAACCGGATGAAGCTGAGGAGCAGCTTGTAGCCGCAGAGGTTCTCACGAATACTAAGGACTTGGAAATCTTGAGTGGACCTATGACAAGGGCGAAAACAAGACAACTTAACCAAGCCGTCTCTATGCTTGTTGTTAAGATCACCGACCAACTTCCTTTGGTTGCTCATCAAACCACATTGGTTTTGATTTGAGCCGAGGAAAGATGATTGTGAGAGGTATGTGGGCTCGTACTCTTTTTCCCTATCTTTGGTTTTGTCCTATTGAATTTTCCGAAGTAGGTTTTGAATGAGGTAAGCACACATACTTTTCAAATCCTCATTATCATAATTTGGCTCCTGTTGTTAATTTGATCCAAGGTCAACTCTACAACTCTGCATTTCTGCAAATTTACAACTCTACAACTCTACATTTCTGCAAATTTACAACTCTGCAACTCGGCTGGAAGATCAAGAGTTGTGTTCTTTAAATTTTCTTTTAATGTTTCGTCAAGGAGCATGTTCCAAGACTAAAACCGTACTTCTCTTCTCTCTTTATAACTCTTGTGTTCTGTAACTTCATTTCTTATCAAACTTTTTATCAAAATCTCTCATACTTGTTTGATCACGAGAAGTGTTTAATATCTTCTCATCTTTTTCTTAACTTTGTGTGTCATATCAAGGTCTAGAAGAAGCCTTGTAGTCCAAGAGATCCTTCATATCTCTCGGAAGTATGCCTCGTTCCATCATTCACAATCCGTTCATCTACCATTTCAATCGGTCCATCTTCATTAAATCATTTCATCCGAACCTCATTTCATTCATTCCGCATTTCCAAAACCTGTCGAAGTGTTCATTGGGCTTAGATCCTTACAAGCCCAATGCAACTTTTTTTGAAAAAATGCATAAATTTTTTAACAATGCAACTTTTTTTTTCTTTCATAATGCAATTTATCAACTAAACTAAAAACCAAAATTTAGATATTTTTTATTGAACAAAAACAAAAATAATTACAAAAATATAGGACCAATATTTTATTTTGTTTGCCCTAGGGCTCCTAAAAATTTTGAGTCGGCGCTGATGTGAAACTGTCCTTAAGGGACCACAAAGAACCGACGAATCAGAACTTGAGCGAGGCTCCAGTGGATGAGGCCTCCGACGTGGCTAGAAAAGGAAGCGAGAACCGGTATGCTTCCGAAACATGGACAAACACGAGTGCACACGCAATAGGACATATTCCAACAAAGAGCAAATACATATCTTTAAGCACACCGGACCACCGGAACGGCAAGGCAAGACAAGAAGAGATCCACTCTCATTAAAGACCAAATCGCCGATGAGGATTTCTCAAAAACACAGAGGTGGAAGCTGTGGAGATGATGTAGAAATGCTGCTTCTCCGGCGAGTCAAAAGGAAGATGCGAAGGAGATCGAGTCAACAAGATGGCAGAGGCGAAGCTGGAGAGGGTAAGAGAAGTGGTGTGACACCTGGTTTTCAAGACATATGAGGTATATTCAATATATGTGGAGAGGCTTAAAAAAATTGATTTGGCTACCTATATCACCAAAGTGCACTTATCTTTTCGGTCACAGGTCTTGAGAGAACTCCAGAATTAAGTGTACTTGAGCTGGAGTAGTCTCATGATGGGTGACCTAATGAGAAGTTATTTCCAGTATCGTGTGAGTGATGATAAAACACGAGGATAGATCGCGTGGTGATTTGCAGGGTTAGTAAACAAGACTTCTGAGCCTCATGGACTAACACACCGACTGTCAGACATGGTGGGCCCACGGGTCTGAGAGTGTACGAAGGCCCATGGGAGGGGTAGTCGGAGCGTTATAAGTGGTATCAGAGTGAACCCTGACAACTGTGTGAGTCAGACTGTCGGGGGTAACGATCTAGGTATGCGCAATGAGGACGTTGCGATCTGTTAGTGGAGGTGATTATGACACCCCGGTTTCAGTGCATATGAGGTATATACGATATATGCAGAGAGACTTAAAAGAATTGATTTGGCTACCTATATCACCAAAGTGCACTTATCTTTTCGGTCACAGGTCTTGAGAGTTAAGCATGTTTGAGCTGGAGTAGTCTCATGATGGGTGACCTACTGGGAAGTCATTTCCAGTATCGTGTAAGTGAGGACAAAACACGGGGAGTGATCGCGTTGTGATTTGCAGGGTTAGTAAACAAGATTTCTGAGCTTCCTGGACTAACACACCGACCGCGGGACATGGTGGCCCCACATGCTTGAGAGTGGACGGAGGCCCATGAGAAATGCGGTTGGGGTGTTATAAGTGGCCGAAGACCCATCCTAGCCGGAGCGCCACATATCCAAACATAGATAAGACCAAATCGGATCTAAAGATTTAACTCAAAACATCATAAGGAAGGAGAAAATAGAAGAAAAGAAAGAAGGAGACAAGGTTAGGAGGCCAGACCGGTGCTGAAGGAGCCACCGGCTCCGACCTCATGCATATCTTATCGTTAACGGCTGCTTGAGAGGTAAGAGGGGCTAGGGTTTTCGAGGAAAGAGAAGAGAGCCTTCACCTTGGTTATGCACAACTCCTCTCTTTATATCTTTTCTTTGGTAAAAAAAAAAAAAAATTATACTTGTTTTTTTTTAAAATGAAATTTATGCATGTTAAGTTCCTCTTTAAGTAACCTCTTTATACATGTACTCTTGATTGAAAGTTTTCTGCAGGATGTAAGACTCAGTTATTTATACTATAAGAACTAGGGGGTTTGGACGTTTTTAAAAGGGTTCGAACTTTTTTTTTCTTTTTCTGACAGACTTCTTTTATAGCTATAATTAGATATATTTTCAGACTTTTTTTTTCTTTTCTTGTTGTAATAATATAAGAAAAAAAGGAAAGGAAAGGCCTAAAGGGCATGTTGAAGCAAAAACATGTAGATCCACTACAAAAAAATGGAGTTATTGTGACTAAACTTTGATACGAAAATTATTCGTCACAAATATGTGACGTTTTAGATACGGTATTGTAACCAAAATTTGATGTCATAAAATAGTAACTATTTCGTCACAATATCGTGACGATTTAAGTTGTAGCTAATTTCCGTCACTATTAGTGACCCAATTCTTACGAAAATAGTTGTCATAACAATTGTGACAATTATAGTAACTATTTCATCACAATATCGTGACGATTAAGTCGTAGCTAACTTCCGTTACTTTTAGTGACCGAATTGTTACGAAAATAGTTGTCATAACAATTGTGACAATAATGTGACCAAATCTATCGTCACATTTTGGATAGAAACTTTGTGATGAAATGGTGAATCTCAATTTGTGATGATTTAATGAGGAAAAAATTGTTGTAAATTGTAACCATATAATATAATATGTAATAAATCAGTTGCATTTCTTAATTAATTTACTAAAGTGATTAAAGTATCAAAGTACTAAAGGACAAATATATTTTATAAAAAAATTACCAAAGTACAAAAGGACAAATATATTTTTATAAAATTACTACCAAAGTGCTACTACTGTGATCAACATTTTATAAAATTACTACCAAATAATTTAATAAATCAGTTGAAAAGTGTAATAAATATGTTTTACTTAACAATCTCTTTATTGGATAAAAAAGTATATATTTTTTTGAATTCTCTTTATTAGTTGTTCTTTTATAACACTAATCTTCGTTGTCTAGTAAAGAATAACTTAATAATTATGCTAAAAAGGAGAAAAATAATAGGGAGAATATTTTTTATTTCCTTTTTATATTAATATATGAATGTATAGCTGTGTGGAAAGATCACATTCATCTATGATTAGTTATTTTTGCTTCTTAAATAGAACTCATATCTTCCATCATTGGCCCGTCCATCCATCATTGGCCCCTCTTCCATCATTGGCCCGTCCATCCATGACCGAAAATATGAAGAACTCATATCTAAATTTTTTTTTTTTTGGTTTTCAAATGATCTTATGAACAACCAGAGAAATTGGAAAACTTAAGTAGAATGAAAATCCGTCAGAATTCCGTCAGACAACCGTCAAAACCTCCGACATAACGACACATCAATCCCATCGGCCAACCCAGACGATGTGTTAACCACACAAAGTTTGCCGACATCGAAATCCGTAAGAATTCCGTCGGAATTCGTCAGAATTCCGTCGGAATTCCGTCAGCCCTATAAAAATCTTATTTCCGTCAGTGTTCCGTCATTAATACCGTCGGAATTAGATGACCGATTATTTCTGTCGGTATTCCGTCGGTTAATAATGACGAATTTATGACGGAAAACTGACGGATGCCCTTTCCATTAGAAATCCGTCAGAATAAACTGACGGATTTCTGACGGAATGAATTTTCTGTCAGATTACCGTCAGTAAACCGTCGGAATTGACCGACGGAAATACTGACGGCTGAAAATTCCGTCAGAATCGATGGTGTTTTCTTGTAGTGAACAAGACTTGATATAGTAAAACAAAAACCTTCTCGACTTGCATAGATAAATTCACATTGATCGTAAAACAACCACTATACTATGGTTTCAAAGATGGGCATATCATTTAGGGTTTAGGGTATCAAGGTATAGGTATAGGGTTAAAAAATAATTTTTAGTGTTATTAACAATGGAAATATAACTCTTTCGAAAAAAAACAATAGAAAAATAATAAATTTCCATGGATTAATGAATTTTTTATTTAGGGTACACAATTTAAAAAAATTGTAAGCATAATCATTTTCTAAATACTATATCTAAACCCTAAGTTATGAACTCAAACACAAACCCCTACACTTCTAACCCTTAATCAGAAATACTAAATTTGTAATTGTATATTATTAAACATCAACATCAAATAATATATCAAACAATCTAACACTTATAAAAATATTTCAAAAATTCTAAATAACTAACACATTATATAATCAATATATACCCCCAAATCCAACACTTAATGACTTATAAAAAACGTTGGAGGCAACCAATTATAAAGAATCAATTGGATCGATGACGTGGCCAAATTTTAACCAATCTTATCCATTCATTTTTTCAGTATGTTCAATCTTGTCCATCCACTAACCCTTTTTCATCTCTTAACCTAATAAAAAGCCAATTGTTTACTCTCCTCTATTGCTCTTGCATAATCCACCACTTTTACTTTCCGCGGCCGCCTCCTCCGCTTATTGCTTCACTTGTGCGCCATGTTTTGACCCTAATTTATCCTTCTTCCCCAAATCTCATCTTCCAAGCTCCGACCAAAGCAGAGAGAGTGATGTGCAACTGAAAACTCCATCATAGTCTGTCGTGAAACCAATGGGGACGACGTTGAGAGAGAAGCAGAACGAGAAGCCTTCTTTGCTCAACTCAAAGTTCTCTGTTTGGACCCTCAAAACAGTCCATCAACGATCCTTGTGTTTCTCCGCCGTACTCCGTCATCTCTACATTCCTTCTTCCAGTAAAAAATCCCCCATATCCCCGCTTTTGCTTTTGACAATTGATAAACCAAGTGATAATTGTTTTGCCTTATATGTGCTAGTTTTTTTGGAGAGAATTATCTTATATGCTAGTTTCAACTACACTTTGATACCTTTACTTTTTCTGTTCGATGCTGCATTAGCTTGTAGATGTGGAGGGAGAAATTAGCCGGAAGAATTTACAAGAACACCTTGTAGAGTGATTGATAAAGTAGCAGAAGGTGTATTCAATTGTGTTCTGGAATTTCTTCAGAAAATACCAGAAATAGATCCATATATCATGTGAGATTCGGTATTAGCATTCTCACTTAAGTATCTTTACCTTAGTTTTTTTTCTCGTTTGGTTAATATATTCTCAGCTTAGTTATGGAAATTGTATGTTGAAAATTTCTCCTACTGATGTTTGTTATTATGAAGAAGATAACTAATGGTGCTAATTAACGCCATCTCTTCTCACGAGTTGCATGAAGGGATCGTCAAAAGTTTCTGGGCAATGATTTATGGTCTGCTTCCATGCTCTGTTGATTTTTGCTCGTGTTGGCGCAGTGTTGGCTAGCCTCAAGTGTCAGATAGAAGAGACTATCAAAATCAAGTTCCAGAATCTTTCAAGTATGATCACCTTAATAGAGCCTTTGGAAGGATCGTAGTTCCACAAAAACTTGGTATAGCCTTTGTAAGATCATAGTCCCACAAAGAGTGGACGATCTTTGTGTATGTAATGTATTAAAAAATCTTTGCAATATAAGTATATCTTATCACGGTTTTATATTAATAAAATATATTGTTTCTCATTTAAATGTTTTTCTATCCCAAAATAATACAGCAATTGTATATTTTAAATACAAAATTAGTGAAACAATTATAATTTGTGAGAAAATATAGATGACGAGTTCATAACTAATCAAGACGAATTTGTGACGATATTTAGTCATAATACATGACAAGATTAAGACTGTAAAAGCGTCACCCATGAAGACGGACTAGTTACGAATTTTCAGTCTTAAATTGTGACGGTTTGAGACAATAATTCCGTCACAATGAGTGTCCGAACGGAGACGATATAAAAGTCACAAAATATGACGATTTTGGTACGTTAGTTTTAGTTGGTAATTGTGACGATTTTGTTACTGTTGTGGAGCGTCACGAGTAGTGATTGTTTTGTTACTATATGAACGTGTCACAACGTTGTGACATTTTTGTTACGAAAAAAAATTTGTGACGATCATATTGTAACCGTTCACTAATCGTCACAAGAACGTCACAATAATTTTATTGTGACGGAATATTTGTTATTGTGACGAAAAGTTTCGTCACAATATCATCATTTTCTTGTAGTGAGAAGTTTACACATGGCCTGCATCATCGTTCTTTTCTTTCTTTTAATTATGTCTACATGTTCCTTTCAAAGTCCTATTCAAAACACTGAACCGTTTAATCTTCTTGGCCGAGTTAGATTAACCAGCCGCTCATTTGAACAACCCGAAGCCATCAGATAGTTAGTGTTTGAGAAACCAGCTAGCCATCATCTATGAATTAGTCAAGCATCTTATGTCCTATTGTTACTAGAAGACAATATGTGTGTTGCAACTACAGATTCCCATACCACATATGTATCTGTTACTTCCCATGTTAATCGATCTACCCGAAAAACTCTTTGGTGCTTAATCGAGTTTGTATTTTACATAAAATAAGTTTGTTAACTCGGTAATGATACCGCCATTAATCATCTTCAAGAATATAGAGAGAGAGATTCGTAACGCTATCTCTGCTATAGAGGAATCTCATGTCACTGTGGATCCGGTAGCTTTCATACCAAATCTCACCCAAATCTAATCTAAATCTATTGTAATCTTGTTTTTAATTTTTTTTTGCCAAGATTACTTTAAAACTAAGGTTTTGCTTTTGTAAAGGCCTAAACATCTTCATTTATATGATATTTACATTCTTAGCAAAAAAGAAGAAAAAAGTTTGTGTTACTCCATGAGTGACCTAATGACATGTATGTTTATGTTACAATGTTTGATTTTAAAATTATTATACAAACTTTTATGTAGTACGTACCATAATCGCCTTATGGAATATAGCGATACATCCGATTCAATTCTTTTTTATTGTAATACTAAGAGGTTCTAGGCCTAGACCGATAAACCCGAGGAGTAAAGCATTTTATATGGTCTCTTCCAAAATGTCACTCAAACCAACGACTTCTAGGTTTTGCATGAGATACTCTACTAGTTTGGTAAATTACCTTTTGTAAGTATGCATTATTTTTTTTTTTGGTCAATTGTAAGTATGCATTCAAATTAGTCTTTACTTCTTAAAAAAATATTAATCTTTTGACAAAAGCATCATTAAAACACCGGCGAGAGATGAAAGAAACTATTAAATTAAAACATTGATACACATAATAACTATAAACTTGGTTTCAACAAATTGAATTCTAATAAGAATTTGAAAATTTTAAAATATTGTCGTTTTGAGATACCTTAATTTTGTTTTGTCCTAGCCCAACCAGCAGTCTGCTATGAATCTTGGAAAAGACGTTATCTCGATCAATTACACACCATGATCGGCTGATCGTGGTTCAGTCTTTCATATGGCCCACATGTTCCTTTGAAACTCTCATTCCAAACATTGAAGCGTCTAGTTATCTCAAATGAATCAAATATTGGACACAAAACCAGGGCCGGCTCAATACTATAATAGGTACTCTTAGCTCCTAGGGCAAACTGTTTTTTATATGCTCTTTAAATTTGATATTTTAAAGTTTTTTTTGTTCATTAAAAAATAATTATAATAATTTTTACTGATTCTGTTAACTAAAAACAATTACATTTATAAAAAATATTAATGGACCCTTTATATTTTATTTTAAATTTAATTTTATCCAATTTTAAACAAAATTTTTTAAATTTCTTTTTTTGTTGGATACCATAATTCTTGAGAGACGGGGTTGGACCCCGGACCATCGCACCATGTTGGTGGAGCTCCACCTTAGCTGGACGCTTATTGTGTTCTTCTCAAATCCAAATTAAGCAGCCGCTTAAGTTACTTAGCTACTTGCATTAGAAGCATCAAGTATGAGTACTAGTCAAACATCTTACCTTCTATTCTTAGCTACTTGCATTAGAAGCACATGTGAATTTTATTTGTGGGCTTACCACCACGTATTTTACGATTGCACAAGTAAACGACTAGCGTACTATCATTCCAATATAAATAGAGGGTTGATCTTAGGCTTATTTCCTCACACTACTCCACATACATACATACATACATTTAAAAACGAAAGTAATATAAATAATGAAAGTATCGGAGTCGCGTAAGCAAACTTGGTCACCTTCAAACAAGTGGGATTTAGGTTAAACAATAGAAAAGTTTAAGAAGAAATGAAGAAATGTTTCCAATGAAGTATATTGCTCAAAAGAGTTGCGGATCCCCTTTTCCAGTGAAATGAGTTACATATTTATACTCTTTGGAGTCAGTCGAATAAACCCTAGAAATGCATGGAAAATATCGTAACTAAAGAGATTTACATAATATTCTCATAGATTTGCGAAAAAGACTTAATTAGCTTGCAACTAATCTTAAAATTTTGGTATTTTTGGGTCGATGTTAAAGCAGTTCGGATGCATTGACGTTACAACCTTTAGTCATGTTGTTAATCAATATCCACTTAATTACCCATTTGTAACAATAAATAAGCGAGCCTAATAATAACAAAGCAAATACGAGATTTCTATCACAAATCGAAATTTCAAGAATGAGACGATCGAGCTTGAACACAATGGCCTGCATCATGTCCACATCTTCTCTTTTATATCTTTTGATCCCATTCGAAACATTTACAGTCTTCTTGACCAAGTCAAATTAAGCCGCCCATGTGAATATTGTAGCAATGACTCAAAGCCAAACCAGCCGCTTAAATTTTTACAATAGATAGAGGCAGTCACATATGTGGTTGAGAACCAACCATCAACTTGTCAACATCTTATCTTCTATTATTAGTTACTCGCGTGTTAATATTGTCTACTTGAAGACGGTGTGTGTTGAATTTGTGGGGTTAATACATTTATTATACCATGCCACGAATATAGACTAACTCACCACCACCATTCTTTTATAAATAGAATTTGATCTTAAGGTTTATTTCCTCACACTACACACATATTTACATCGACAAAAAAAGTAAACAGCATGGCTAAGTTTGCCATCATCATCACCTTTCTCTTCGCTGCTCTTGTTTTCTTTGCTGCTCTTGGTGAGTAATAATCTTATCATATGCATGATAAAATGAGTTTTAAACTTCCCTTTTTGTTAAATTTTAAAATATTGGGTATTTACAGTTAACCTTGAGATATATATATATGTAGAAACACAAAAAATGGTGGAAGCGCAGAAATTGTGTGGAAAGCAAAGTGCGACATGGACAGGAGGAGTGTGTATGAACAATAGTGCTTGCAAGAACCAGTGCGTTAACTTTGAGGGAGCAAAACATGGATCTTGCACCTTTCAATTCCCACATAACAAGTGTCGTTGTTTCTTCCTTTGTTAATCTACCAAAACTCTTCGGATCTTAATTGTCTGTATTTTATATAAAATAAGTCTCTGTCAATCGTGGAGTGACCTTTATGACTGTACCAGATATTGGTTACTTTTAATAGTATAAACTTTTTATGTACAGTAGTGGAATACTGTTTAATTTCTCTTGTCCATATATATTTGCCTCTCACAGGACCATAAATTATACCTATGTTAATGTTGTAGCAGAAATACCTCATGTTCATGTTATAAAAAAATTTCACTGCTAAGTAGCTCATTCCTTCCTATGATAGTCTTTCGACACACCAAAATGATTTTTGTGTAAATGTCAATCTTCATAATTTTTCTGGAGATTCCGGATACGCTATAAATTGATTATTTTCGCGTTAACATTTGGCCAATCAGATCATGATCATAAACTTTGACGCTTGATTAATGTGTATATGCAACAACTTCAATCCACATGTCACACTCCAGCCATTCACACAAAAAAGAGAAAAAAACTATCATAATTAATGAAAATTTCTTACCTAAAAGGACAATATATTGCCTAAACTGGGAATGGGCGCCTGGTTGCTTGCATACCAAGTAATGATAGTATCTTGTACCTGAACCGGTGGCTCTCCGCCTGTCACCACCATTTCTCGTATGAATGGCTGGACTGTCGCAATCAAACTCTCCGCCTGCCGGATCATCTCTATCAACCGTCTCGGCTGCACCTTCTTCCGCATCTGTCTCAACTCTCCTCTCTTTATAACTTTTTTTTGGTTAAAAAAATAACCAAATGAAATCTATACATCAATAAGTTCCTCTTTATGTAACCTCTATATACATGTACTCTTGATTGAAAAATTTCTGCAGGATTGTATGACTCAATTATTTATACTATAAGAACTAGCTAGGGGGTTTGGACGTTTTTAAAGGGGTTCAGACTTTTGTTTTTCTTTTTCCTTCAGAATTCTTTTATAGCTATAATTAGATATCTTTTCAGATATTTTTTTTGCCTTGTTGTAGTAATAACATAAGAAAAAGGAAAGGTAAGGCCTAAAGGGCATGTTGAAGCAAAAACATGTACAAGTTTACACATGGCCTCCATCATCATTCTTTTCTTTCTTTTATGTCTACATGTTCCTTTCAAACTCCTATACAAAACATTGAACCGTTCAATCTTCTTGACCGAGTTAAATTAACCAGCCGCCCTTGTGAACAACTCGAAGTCAAAGCAGCCACTTGGGTTACATCACATACCGAATGTTTGAGAAACCAGCCAGGCTATCCAGACTCATGTTCAGGCTATTAATCGAGAACCTAATTATTGGAATATTCAAGCTATCCGGGCTCATGTTCAGCCGAGGGAGATCCCATGCATCCTCAGTCTCTGCCTATCCCCCGGATGACGGATGATAGTTTCTCCTGGCATTACACCAAGACACGAGTGTATACGGTTAAACCTGACTACGAGTTTGCAAGAGTTCATAAGGATGCAAATACACAATTCTTATTTCAGCTGCCTTCAGATAATCCTCTTAAGGCCCACGTCTGGAAGGTACCAGCTCCTAATAAATTACGCCATTTTATGTGGCAATGTTTGTCAGGCGCGGTGGCGGTAAATGAATGGCTCAACTACAGACATATTCGTGCATCATCGTCCTGGAGACTATTAATGATGCAATTTTTACAAGTCCTCATGCAGTGCAAACTTAGGAATTGTCCGGTCTACCAACGAATACTCTTCACTTTCGGCTGGAAGTTTACAGACCAATTTTGATACTCTATTTTGGCGTATCCCCCACACCGAGCTCAGTCTCTCTCAAATGTTACTCAGGCGATTCCCTGGATCATCTAGTATATCTGGAAGGCGAGGAATGATAAAGTCTTTAACTCAATGGCCCGAGCTCCATCTGAGACTTTGGCCAGGGCTATTAAGGAGGTGCGAGAGTGGTTCCAGGCAAATTACATGGACCAGACGCCAGAGGTGCACCCAGGGATGCCGGTTCACATACCTTGAGCTACTTTCACGTGTTATGTGGATGGTTCGTGGAAAGTAGATGCCCGCACAAGCACTACAAGAAAACACTGATTTAGCGTCGGCATATTTCGATGCTAATTCGAAGCTAAAACCACTTAGCGTCGAAATACATTTCGACGCTTAATCGTCGACGCTAATTCATTTTCGACGCTATTTCGACGCTATTTTAGCGTCGAAATGACTTTCGACGTTATTTCGACGCTAGTTCGACGCTACTCCGACACAATATTTCTATGCTAAATCGATGCTAACGTCGAATTGCATCTGGGTCGACGCTAATTCGACGCTATATAAGCATCGATATAGCATCGATTTAGCGTCGAATGATAACATTTTTTTTTTTAAAAAAATGAAAATATTAAAAAAAATTATTATAAAATATAATAAAAATAAAAATAAAAATTATCCGATACAAATGAAATTAAAACGCTAATTCGTCGGCGGTTGTTGGGTCCTTAGGTTTATGAATCTCTCGAATCATATCTTCGGATTCTTGTTCGAACTGCGTTTGACCGGGAGGTGTAGGAGGCGGTGGAGGACGATGTATGCATTGCAAGGCATTGACTAATGTCGGGTTATCCACTGCAACGATGTCAAAGAGACTGGTCAATGTCGAGAGACCAGTCTTTAGCTACGCAATCTCAGCATTAGAAGCTTCCAACTGAGCGGTCAAATGCGGGTGAGACGAACCCGGAGAGTAAGAATATTGAGAAGACGAACAAGCTGCCGGGACATCCTTGATGGATCCAACACCCATCGTTCGTCCTTTCTTCTTCGGTGCAATATATAAAATAAAAGTGTTATACAATAAAATTATAATAAAAAATGAGTTATAATATAATATAAGAACCTAATAAATTACCTCCTCGTGGCGGAGCTCGTGGACGATAGCTATCGCAGCCTGCGAACCCGACCCTGATCCGGATCCGCGACGACCATCGGATCCGGGAATCGTATCATCCTCGCCAAATAACTGTCCGTATGAAGGAGGAGGAGGTCGATCCGCCTATAAAATAAAATAAAATTATTAAATTAAAAATGTAAAATATAAATTGATAAATTAATTAAAAACTTCTAAAATAAGTTGATAAAACAATTCATCGATTCTTAAATTTTATATATAATATATGAATACAAACACATAAATCCATAAATTTAACATTTAGGAAATAATTTTATATTTTCGAAAAATAACTTGTAAATTCATTTTTAATTTTAAATATTTATTTTAAATTCAAAAAACTTTTAAATTTGTTTTATTTGACTTTACATAAATAAAATTCATAAAATCTAAATTGAAATCTATAACTTATCAAATCTAAATTCAAATCTATAACTTAGCAAATCTAAATTCAATTCCATAACTTATCAAATTTAAATTCAATTCCATTTCCTAAAATTTATTTCCTACATTTACCCTAAAATCTATTTCATATCAAATTTCCTAAAATCTATTTACTACATAATTCATAAAACCATTTTCTAAAATCAATTTCATATCATTACAACAACTATATATAATTTCATAACTAATTTCTTACAAATTACAAATATTTCTAAAATTACTAATCTATATCCTAATCTATTTACTACATATTTCTAAAATCAATTTCATAACTAATTTATTACAAATTACAAATATATTTAAACAAATTTAAAAAAAAAAAAAAATTATGTACCATAGCGTCGTTTGATTGAACCGGAGGAGGAGAAGATCCGGCGGCGGCGGAAGGAGAAGCTCCGGCGGCGGAAGGAGATCCGGCGGCGGCGGAAGTTTTTGAGGAGGAGAGGAGACGTGAGGGAGAGAGAGAGGAGAGGGAGAGGAGAGGGAGAGAAAGAGGCGGCGTGAGAGAGAGAATGGCGTGAGGGAAGGTACGGCGGCGAGGGGAGAGAGAAAGAGAGGAGACCGGAGAGAGAGAGAGGTGAGGGAGAGGAGTTGCAGAAACTAGAGAAAAAGACGTCGGTCTCTCTTTTTACTTCGTGAACCGATGCTATATCGACGCTATTACGACGCTAATAGCGTCGGATTACATTTAAATATAATTTCTATTTCCCACCCAGATTTAATGTTTACAGATCCGAATTAATTTTATTTAGCGTCGAATTAGCGTCGAACTGCCCCAAAATTCGACGCTAATTCGACGCTAAATCCAAATTAATTCGGTTTACCGCCGTTGGATTAAACAAAAAAAAATTGAATTTATTCGGTTAACCGCCATTGGTTAAATCAAATTAATTCAATATAGCATCGAATTTGCGTCGGATCAAATTAATTTTATCCGTTTCATAACTCTAAACCCTAAACCCCAAACGTAAAATTATTCGACGCTAAATCGACGCTACCTTAATCTATTTTATGTTTGGGGTTTAGGGTTTAGGGTTTCCGCCACTGGTACGAAAAATATCTTACCCTTTTCAATCTTTCATATAATAGAATAATTTAAAATTTTGAAATTTGAAATTACATATTTGGTTCATAAAGGGTTATGAAGGTATATGTAAACTTATATAGTTTTTTCAAATAGGAATCCTTACATGCATTTGTAACTTCGAATCACACAAACATACTAATTTGTTGGCAAGTAAATTTTCGAATATAGATAACATTGTAGCTTTAGTTTGAATCGTCGACGGTGAAGCTTTTATTGTTTACACCCTAAACCCTAAATGAAAAATAAGTTTGATTTAGCGTCGAATTAGCATCGAATCACTTGAATTCGACGCTAAATTTGTAATATAGCGTCGAATTAGTGTCGAATTCATGTGATTCGATGCTAAATTGTTTTTTTTTATATTTAGGATTTAGGTTAAATAAATCGCACCACATATGAAAGCATTCGATACCGTTAAAAAATTCTAAACCCGGTACATATGACGATAACAATCACATGAATTTTTTCATGTCAAATTTCCTAGAATATAATTCCTACATCTTTCCTCAATACATTTCCTTAAACATTTATAACAAAACGTAGATATTGATATTTCATTACTAATATATATAAAAAATTTGACATATAAAAAAAATATATATAATGTGATTCGATGCTAATTCGACGCTAAATCATTTTTTTTTGGTTTAGGGTTTGTGTTAAATGAATCATAAATCCTAAACATTACGATATTACATATCTATTTACTTATATTTACAATATAATATATGAAATTTTATGTACCATAATCACATGAATTCATGTGATTCGATGCTAATTCGACGCTAAATGAAAACAATTTTATGTTTAGGATTTAGGGTATAAACAATAATATATACGATTACAATCTTAACAATTTAAAGATTTTAAAACCGCAAAATAAAACGATAACAATCACATGAATTTTTTCATATCAAATTTCCTAAAATCTATTTCCTACATATTTCTTAAATCCATTTGCTTACAAATTTATAAAAAAATATACATATTGATATTTCATTACTAATATATAAAATAAAATTACCATAAATAAAAAAAAAATCATTTTGCGTCGAATTAGCATCGAATCACATGAATTCGACGCTATTAAACAATATTAGCGTCGAATTAGCGTCGAATTCATGTGATTCGATGCTAATTCGACGCTAAATGATAGAAATTTTATGTTTAGGGTTTAGGGTATAAACAATAACATATACGATAACAATCTTAACAATTTAAAGATTTTAAAACCGCAACATAAAACGATAACAATCACATGAATTGTTTCATATCAAATTTCCTAAAATCTATTTCCTACATATTTCTTAAATCCATTTCCTTACAAATTTATTAAAAAATGTACATATTGATATTTCATTACTAATATATAAAATAAAATTACCATAAATAAAAAAAATCATGTGATTTGACGCTAATTCGACGATAAATGAAAAAAATTTTATGTTTAGGGTTTAGGGTATGAACAATAACATATACGATAACAATCTTAACAATTTAAAGAATTTAAAACCGCAATATGGACATTTAATAGTATATAATCATTTCCGGTTAATAATTAACGAGATATATTGATTATGCAACTCCGATAAAACATTACAATGTTTCGACGCATTATTCGACGCTATGAGTTCGACGCTAAATTTGATGGAAGTTCGAAGCTAAATCGATGCTATAAAGCGTCTAATTAGCGTCAAAATGTTTTGTCCCTAATTAGACGCTATATTTGCATCGATTTAGCGTCGAACCTAGACTACTGATGGAAGTTCAACGCTAAATCGACGCTATATAGCGTCGAATGGTTTCGTCCCTAATTAGTGACGAATTAGCGTCGAATTGTCTTATCGACGCCATTACGACGCAAAATCGACGCTAATTTAGCGTCGGATTAAATTCGACGATAAATTCCGACGCTAAATCAGTGTTTTCTTGTAGTGAAGTGGTGAACGACATACTTTCTTGGAATACAAGGGAATCAATAAAGCCTTTCCCCACTTTATACGGAGTTACATGGCATGCTCTGGGCCATGTGTTGTCTACTCCGGAAACGACGATATTGCTCCACCTTTGTTACTGATTGAACCGAGTTGGTGAAGATGGTGGACTCACCACATGAGTGGCCCAGTTTTCAGCCAGAACTGCGTCATCTTGACCGTCCTCCAGGAATCTTTTTCGAATTCGAACTCATCTACCGGCAACGGAAGAGCAATATGAGTGCGGATTTGTTGGCACAGAACGCACACACACGAGATCCTCTTTTCTCCCTTATTAGCACTTTAATCCCATATTGATTTTCTGATACAAATAATGTATTTGCTTAATCAATAATGAAGTGTATTCGTGAAAAAAAAATAATAAAAAAAATATATATATATTGGATACTCAGAATATGCTTTTGGGTAGAAATATATTCCTAGATAAATGTTTTTTTCCCACATTTTCTGCGAATTTTATTTAAAGATTCTTCTGTTATGTTTCTATCATTTGTGTGTATTGATAAATGATTTTTTCCTCACATTTGTGTCATGTGATAAATTTTATATTTACGGATTTACCCGTTTTTACTTTCCAAGAACCAAATACCAACCCATCAACCCAAAAAACCAGATCCGACCGGTGAAAATATTATGTTTTTGACTATCATGTCCTCTGACTAATTTTATGGAAAATTGGTTATAATTTTTTTTATCATCGTATAAAACATTTGAAAGATCATCTAAAACTTTTTATACTTTCATCTTCAAACAAAATAATGTTTAATTTTAATACCATTAAAAATAAGTTCTAAATATATATATATTTTCAAAAAACTTTTAGTGATTTTTAATTATTCAGTTTTAAAAGCAATTATAACCGTTGTATTAAATCGTATCATATTTATTAAATACTCGTAACCGTTTGATGCAAGCGGAAGCTTCTAGGGATAGGGTTTGAGAGTCCTCCTCCCAGGGCTTTCGCAAAAGCTCTTGGTTTGTGAATACTCTTCACAGTAGTTATTAAAACCTCTTTAAAATCTTTCGATTAATCAATATCAATAAAACTGAATACAAAAGGAGGCCATAGGCTATTTATAAGAAAGCATAAAACCCTAATATTCTTTAGAATATTTTAGAAGATAAACATTAAAGTATCAATTTTTTCTTGTACTTTATGTTGGAGTAAGTTTGAAGCACAAGCAAGTCTAAAGAGTTTAGGATTAGGAAATTATCCTTTTAGAGAAAAAGGAAGTTTTATGAGAGATATTCCTATATAAAGAGTTGTCAAGTTGTGCCATCCTGTGTGAGAAAGTGCTTGAGAAATCTTTGGGTTTTTGAGTAATTTTTCCTAAAGCTAATAAGAGAGTTATACATATTAGAATTGGTGTGTTTTCTTTCTTACAATTGAGTTCTAGATTTGGTATCAGAGCGTTACGATATCCTAGGGAGCGATGGCTGAGACTGCAATCGTGCCAGCTAAACCGAAAGAGGGAGGAGGATCTCCTTCCATCGCCTGTCCTATGTTAACTTCGACCAATTACACCGTGTGGGCGATACGGATGAAAGTTGCCCTACGAGTTCACAAAGTTTGGGAAGCAATAGAGTCTGAGACAAAGCCGGTTAATGAAGAAAAAGACACCATGGCTATGGCATTACTTTTTCAATCAATACCGGAAACACTTGTTTTGCAAGTAGGTGATCTAACGACTACTAAGAAGGTATGTGATGCCATTAAAACAAGACATGTGGGAGCCGAACGAGTAAAAGAAGCACGCTTACAAACTCTCATGGCAGATTTCGATCGCCTTAAGATGAAGGATACAGAGAAGATTGATGAGTTTTCAGGAAAACTATCTGAGTTAGCATCAAAATCTGCTTCTCTTGGAGTAAATATTGAGGAATCCAAGTTGGTTAAGAAATTTCTAAACTGTCTTCCTCGGAAAAATTTTATCCATATAGTGGCTTCTTTGGAACAAGTATTAGATCTTAATACTACAACCTTTGAAGACATTATAGGACAACTCAAAGCATATGAAGAGAGAATTGTTGATGAAGACGAATCACACAAAGATCAATCTAAGCTCATGTATGCCAATTTGGAACCATCACAAAATCGAGAATACACTGGTGATTTGATTATCGAAACAGAGGTCGTGGGGGTCGTTTTTATAGAGGGAGAGGCAGAGGCAGAGGACATTATAATGGAGGAAGGGACACCTCTCGTATTACTTGTTTCCGATGTGACAAACAAGGTCATTTTGCCTTTGATTGTCCTGATCGACTTCTGAAACTTCAAGAGGCTCAAGAAACAGATGCTCACGAAACTCAAGATGTTGATGAACTTATGATGCATGAGATTGTCATTCTAAATGAAGAACAGTGCATACCAAACAAGTTTGAGACGAATAGTGGAGAGGAGAAAATATGGTATCTTGATAATGGTGCTAGTAATCACATGACAGGTGATCGCATATACTTTGAGAAGATTGATGAATCTATTAGCGGGAAAGTGAGATTTGGAGACGACTCGCGTATTGACATAAAAGGGAAAGGTTCAATCTCCCTTATTGATATGAATGGAGAACCTCGAGTTATGATGGATGGCTACTATATTCTTGATTTGAAAAGCAACATCATTAGTCTGGGTCAAGCAACATAATCAGGATGTGACATTCGGTTACGGGGAGGATATCTTACCATGCGGGATGCTCAGGGAAAGTTACTTGCAAAAGCTCCAAGATCGAAAAACAGATTATACAAGGTATGTATGGGATTTCGCAACAATGCCTGTCTAAATTTAGCATCAATTAGTGAATCAAGATGTTCGCATGCTCGCTTTGGACATGTAAATTCAGAAACTATCAAGTCAATAAAAAAAAGAGAACTTGTCCAAGGCCTCCCACACATTGCGTTCGAGAAAGAAGTTTGTGGATCTTGCTTATTTGGCAAACAAGCGAGAAAATCATTCCCACATAGTACCGACTACAGAGCATCTATGATCCTTGAATTGGTACATGGAGATTTATGTGGTCCTATCACACCAAGTACAGCTGGTGGAAATCGATTTATCTTTGTTCTCATTGATGACCATTCTAGATATATGTGGACAGTGTTATTAAAGGAAAAGAGTTCTGCTTTTGAAAAATTCAAGATTTTCAAAAATCGTGTTGAGAAGGATTCGGGGGCACGTATCAAGATATTCATAACCGACAGAGGAGGAGAGTTTGTTTCACATGAGTTTAATGCGTTTTGTGACGATGCAGGAATACAAAGACATCTTACTGCTCCTTATACGCCGCAGCAGAATGGAGTGGTAGAACGAAGAAACAGAACAATGATGGAGATGACAAGAAGCATCTTGAAACAGATGCGAGTGCCAAATTACCTTTGGGGGGAAGCAGTTAGGCATTCGACATACCTCCTGAATCAAACAGCCACAAGAGCTCTGAAGGATAAGACTCCATACAAAGCGTTCAAGTCACAAAAACCACGCATTGATCATCTACAAATTTTCGGCTGCATTTGTTATGCAAAAGTTGATCAACATTTACTCAAAAAGCTAGATGATCGATCAAGAATGCTAGTTCACTTGGGAACAAAACCAGGATCTAAAGCATACCGGTTACTTGATCCACAAACAAGAAAAATCATTGTGAGTCGGGATGTTGTTTTTGATGAGACAAAAGGCTGAAATTGGAGAGATCAACCAAAACGAGACGGAGAAGGAAGTTTGACATTATACTTGGAGAGTTTGGAAATCATGGGATCATACCTCAGATAGAAACAGAGGTTAATGAGCAAGAAGTTGTTGAGAACAACAATCATGGTAACGAGAATGATGAAGGAGAGACAAAGTATGGCGAAGAGTTACCTGAAACTCATGGACAAGAGGAGGAAGATGTGATTACGGAGCCGCCAGTTCTCAGGAGAAGCCAGAGACAAGGCAAAACACCAAAATACTTTGAGGATTATGTGTTACTCGCAGAAGAAGAAGGAGAGATGTTACTTCTTTGTCTTAACAATGAGCCAAGAAATTTTGGTGAAGCAAGTCACTATAAAGAATGGACGCAAGCATACGAAGAAGAGATGAGTTATATTGAAAAACATAGGACATGGGATCTTGTGGATTTGCCGCTTGGGGTTAAAGCAATCGGATGAAAATGAGTGTTCAAACTCAAGAGGAATTCGGATGGGACCATCAACAAACATAAAGCAAGACTTGTTGCAAAGGGGTATATGCAAGAGTATGGTGTAGATTTTGAAGAAGTCTTTGCTCCAGTAGCAAGAATCGAAACCATTAGGCTCTTGATATCTTGCAGCATCACATGGTTGGGAGATTCATCATTTAGATGTCAAAACTGTTTTTCTCTACGGTGAATTGAAAGAAGGTGAGTATGTTCTTCAACCAGAAGGTTTTTAAAGGAAAGGAAGTGAAGATAATGTTTACAAGCTTAACAAGGCATTGTATGGTTTGAGACAAGCTCCAAGGGCTTGGAACAATAAGCTAAATACGATTCTTGAGGAACTTAACTTTAGAAAGTGTTCAAAAGAGCCGACTGTGTATCGTAAGGTAGAACAAGATCATATTCTTGTTATTGTGGTCTATGTTAATGACTTATTTGTCACAGGAACAGACTTGAGGATCATTAATAAGTTTAAGGAGGAGATGGCTTTTAAATTTGAAATGAGCGACCTTGGTAAGCTGACATATTACCTTGGAATTGAGGTAACTCAACATGAAGCAGGAATTGTTCTAAGTCAAAGAAGATATGCTCTCAAAATCTTGGAAGAGACAGGAATGATAGATTGTAATCCGGTGCATACACCAATGGAGGTAGGACTTCAATTGTCAAGGGCAGAAAGTGAAAAGGAGATTGATGCTATGGATTTCAGAAAGAAGATTGGATGCTTTCGGTATTTAATTCACACAAGGCCGGATCTATCATATTGTGTTGGAGTTTTGAGCAGGTATATGCACAGCCGTAGAGAGTCATATGGAGCCGTGATAAAACAATGCTTAAGGTATCTAAAGGGAACAATTTCTCTTGGTCTAACCTATGAAAGAAGTTCAAAGATACCAAGGTTAGTTGGGTATAGTGACAACAATCATAATATCGATCCAGATGATGGTAGAAGCACAACGGGGCACATTTTTTATGTAGGAAATAGTCCTATTTCGTGGTGCTCACAGAAACAAGACGTGGTGGCTCTATCCTCATGTGAAGCCGAGTTTATGGCTGGGACTGAAGCAGCAAACCAAGCGATCTGGTTACGGGACTTACTTAGTGAAATCACTGGAACTAAAAGCGAGAAGGTTATCATTCGTATTGATAATAAATCAGCGATAGCTCTCACTAAGAATCCACTTTTTCACGGCAGAAGTAAACACATACAGTGAAGGTTCTATTTCATTAGAGAGTGTGTTGAGAGTGGAGTGATTGAAGTTGAACATGTTCCTGGAGTTGAACAAAAGGCAGATATTCTTACAAAGACATTGGGAAAAAACAGATTCAAAGAAGTAAGGGAACTTATGGGAGTACAAGATTTGGTGAGAAAGAACTTCAAGCTTAAGGAGGAGAATGTTGGAGTAAGCTTGAAGCACAAGCATGTCTAAAGAGTTTAGAATTAGGAAATTATCCTTTTAGAGAAAAAGAAAGTTTTATGAGAGATATTTCTATATAAAGAGTTGTCAAGTTGTGGCATCCTGTGTGAGAAAGTGTTTGAGAAATCTTTAGGTTTTTGAGTAATTTTTCCTAAGCTAATAAGAGAGTTATACTTATTAGAATTGGTTTCTTTTTCTTTCTTACAATTGAGTTCTAGACTTTACCCATTTATATCAACTCGGCCGATGACCAAACCCATTGTAACTACCAAAGCGAAGCATGAGATATGATTGCAAGTGGGGATTTTGTCTGTTTTGAAACGACGCCATTTAAGTTTAACGACAACAATAAATAGAGTTAACGGCCATCGGGTGTTAAATTGATTAATTTAACATCTAATTTGATAGAGTCAACTTAAATCTATATATTGGGGGTGATTGGTTCGACTGTAGCTGTAGAATAATTGATGTAAGATTTAATCGGTAGATTTTTTTGGTGTAGCTGTAAAATTTTTTGCTCTAGTAAAATAACTACAACTTTTAAAGCCATAGAATATTTACTTTAGGAAAAAAACAAAGCTTTAAGTTTTATATGGAACTTACAAAAATATTTAAAGTCGATTAAGCAATTCTTGTAAAAACGTTTAAAGAAGCAGTAAAAAGTTTTTAAAGCCTAAACAATCACCCAAATTATTTTGACTCATTAAGATAGTTACTCATTAAGGATATGATTGGGGGATATTGGGTGCTCAGAGATGATAAAGGAGTGGTTAGGTTGCATAGTAGAAGATGTTTTACGGGTGTAGTTAATAAAGAGGAGGCAAAATTGATGGTAATGCTTTGGGTAGTAGAGTGTATGGGTTTTCATGGTGTAAACAAGGTGATTTTTGCTTCGGAATTTCCAGAATTAGTTGGTGCAGCCTCAACACCAAAAGCTTGACCATCTTTTGGTTATCAGTAGGGGAAATCTCGGTGGTAATGCGTCGTTTTAAGGATTGGAAAGTGGTGTTAGAAACAAATGAAGCAAACAGAGGAGCATCTCTCATTGCTAGAAGTATAACTAAGGAAGATCGGATTCAGTCATATGTTGCATGTGTGTATCCCTCGTGATTACATGAACTTTTCATTGATGAGAGTGTTTAATCCTCTGTGTTGAGGGTATCTTCCTATTTTTTAGGGCATATAATTCGTTGTACCATGGTCTTTATAACCGTTTTTGTATAGATTTCATGTGTGTGAAAAATGTTAAACTTTTGGCTCAAAGAAGCACTTGTATAGGTTTGGTTTGTTTTACCATTTGGAATTAATATATGACCATTTTAGATGGAAAAAAAAAAGATAGTTACTAGTTACCACACCTTTAGAATATAATTACATTTGATGATTGTGACAAAAATAACAGAGAAGGTAAAGAAACAAGTACACCAATAGCTAGTGAAGTATGGAAAATACCATAAAATTTTTATAAATTTATAATGTTAGAATTTTGAAATTTTATTAATTAAAATAATTATTAATTTATCGATAAATTAATATATATATTAACTGATATAGATATTTTCTTATTCCATATTTTGTAAAAGAAAAATTATCAAAAATGAAAAATTCACCTTAAAATTTATATGAATCCCTTAAGAACCTTTGTTTAAACATTTATATATCTTACTCTTGCATATTATGCTAATAGTATAACGCCCCGACCGCTCCTTCCATAGGCTCCTGGTCAACTCTTAGGCCCGTTGGCCCACCATGTCCGACGGCCGGTGCGTTAGTCCGGGAGGCTCGAAAGTCTTGTCCTCACTCACACGATACTGGAAGTCACTTCCCAGTAGGTCACCCATCATGAGATTTCTCCAGCTCAAGCACGCTAAACTCTGGAGTTCTCTCAAGACCTGTGCCCAAAAAGATAAGTGCACTTTGATGATATAGATAGTCAAATCAATCCTTTTAAGCCTCTCCGCATATACCACATATTGCCCTGAAACCGGGGTGTCACAATCACCCCCACTAACAGATTGCAACGTCCTCGTTGCGCATACAATGATCGTTACCCCCTACAATTTGACTCACACAGTTGTCAGGGTTCGCTCTGATACCACTTATAACTCCCTGACCGCCTCTCCCATGGGCCCCTGGTCCATTCTTAGGCCCGTGAGTTCATCATGTCTGACGGTCAGTGCGTCAGTCTGGGAGGCTCGGAAGTCTTGTTTACTACCTTTATAAAATCACCACGCGATATTTCATCGTGTTTTATCCTCACTCACACGATACTGGAAATGACTACCCAGTAGGTCACCCATTATGAGATTGCTCCAGCTCAAGCACGCTTAACTATGGAGTTCTCTCAAGACATGTGCCCGAAAAGATAAGTGCACTTTGGTGATATAGATAGTCAAATCAATTCTTTTAAGCCTCTTCTCATATACCGCATATACCACATATGCCCTGAAACCGGGGTGTCACAAATAGTCTCAGTTATTATAATAACATAGATGTCAATAGTCTGTTTGACTATCTAGATAAAAATGATTTATATGCCAAAATTTAGAGTTCATAATAAATTACGGTTGCAATTCGATAAAATTAAGACGAGATAACAATGTGTAAAGTAGTTACGCATAAAGAAAAAATTATCGCATCTGAAAATATTACAATTTTGAAATCCAGATTGAGATAATAACACATGAACTTTTTGCTGCAATAAGGAAAATTAGAAATTGCTTAAAAAGTCTAATTTTAAAATGAAATAAATAATACGAAAGTTATATTATACTAAATGTTTATAATATACGTATAAATCTATCTTTGTTAATTTAAACTATTATTGCGACCATATTTTACAAAGGAGTTTCAAAATAATTATTATTTTATTATTTTATCAAATGCTAATTTTTACAGTGACTTAATTCAAGACCCAGAAAATTTATTAATTTATAGTAATTATTTTAAAATTATTACAATTTTAAAATTCAGATCGAGATAATAACACATGAACTTTTTGCTGCAATAAGGAAAATTAGAAATTGCTTACAAAATCTAATTTTAAAATGAAATAAATAATACGAAAGTTATATTATACTAAATGTTTTATAATATACGTATAAATTTATCATTGTTAATTTATACTATTATTGCGACCATATTTTACAAAGGAGTTACAAAATAATTATTATTTTATTATTTTATCAAATGCTAATTTTTACAGTGACTTAATTCAAGACCCATAAAATTTATTAATTTATAGTAATTGGTGGTACCGGGTTTGGTACCCTCTACCCAGACCCGACTTGAGATTGAACCGACCCGAATATTCATCTGAAGGTGAGAATGTGGGCCTAAAGTGAGTCGAGAGGCCCATATTGATGGTTGAAGGCTGAATCCCCGATTCGTCACCGATTTCGGAATACTTGGTGGATAAGCCGAAGATATATGGGAATATTGTGTAAATTTTCGTAGTTAGGATATTTTCCATAGATTCCTAGGGGTTATTCTACCAATATCATTTTAGTATAAATATGTAACATGTTTCTCAAAGGAGGGGATCCGAACTTTCTGGAATAATACACATTTCTTGGAAACACATCAAATCATTCTTCTACTTTTCTTGTTAGTTGGTCCTCAGATCTAGAACCCTACCATTTTGGGGATACTGAGTTCGTTCTTGCAAACCCAGTACCTTCAATTGGCGCCCACCGTGGGGCTATAGATTTGTTGGGCGCAAGGATTAATAAAAACTCAACTGGACAAAACCATCAAAACCCATGACAACGTTCATGATCATGGGGTGAATAAGCGAAGAAAATGAACATGAAAAATCTACCCGGCAAAAGAATAGGCAGACGCAGCTGACAGAGAAGCAACCGATCGTCATATTCGATGAGAGAGACACGATACACCAGAGATGCCCTCACAACGATCCTCTAGTCATCAAAATCATGGTGGATAACTGCGAAGTCAACCAAACGCTAGTTGACACAGGGAGTACGGTAAATGTAACATCCCAAAACCAAGTTTGTGCAACTTGGTTAGGGTGTCGAGTACAGTAATGGAATAAATCTAGGGCTTCTATATATAATGGTTTCTGTAGTTTTGTGGCCACGGGTCTAAGAGGAAAATGCAGAGAAAGCATTAAGTTGGAGAATTATTCGCGTTTTCGAGAGTTCCTTGTTCGTTCGTTCTTGGTGATCGTTTGTGGAGTGTTTTCGGGTGAATTCCAGTGAGATTCAGCGCCGTTTTAGCCTCGTAGAGACTGTGTTCTTCGTGCCTTTCGCAGTTTCGTTCTTTAATCGCGAAGGTGAGTGCGTGATCGCGGGTTTCCATTAGATTAGCAAATGATCCTTGTTGTTTGTATGATCCCCGTAGTTTGATTGATTCTCGTGGATGATTTGATGGTTATTGATGTTGATTGTGTGTGTTTTGAACGCTGTTTGAACCGTGATGATTTCGAGTCGTGTCGCGAGAGGATAGAATCGACTCTAGATTTTGTATCAAGGTCTCGATTGACGCCTAGAGGCTGTGTCGATCGACACCACCTAAAGATTGATGTTCGTGGTTAGCGAGTGTCGATCGACACCAGGTTCTGAACTTTGAAAATTTTTGCGAATTATTGTGTAACTGGTAATCAATTGATGATTAATTGTGGTTATAACTGGTTATTTAGTTATTATATGTTAATTTTTATTCTATGTTAAACATGTTGGCGGGATGACTGCTCCACTGAGTATTTATGATAATACTCACGCAACTCTGTTTTTTCCCTTTTGTGTTGCAGGTAAAGGAAAAGTGTGATCGTGGAATCGAGGAGTAAAAAGAGGATGATAGGATTGTTTGCTGCTGTTTTAGACGAGTGAACCAAATGGTTTAGGTTGGTAGTTTATTCCAGAATTCGGTATTTGATTTATCGGTTAAAGGAATTATTTATTTAATGGAATTATTGGAATTTGGTTTCAATGTTTATGTTTTCCGCAGTAGAAATGCTTAGCTTAAAAAAACAAAACCTTGGATGTTTCAATTTAGTATCAGAGCCTAGACGGTTTTAGGAAAATGGAATTTGGATGTTTGAGACTATGTGTTTAAATTGATTTTGTGTTTAGTCAATTTAATAGAGTCTTAGTATCCTCCTCTTCGGCCTTTTAAAATAATTCCACGGTAAGTTTTGTGATTGATTGTGACTTTTTGTAGCTTATTGTCATGTTATGTGTGAGTTGCAGAGAGATGGACGCTGGAGCTAGAGGTCATGGACGTGGTAGAGGTCGTGGCAGAGGCCGACGTGGTCGTGGACCAGTAGTTGAGTCGTCTCCGAGTGCTACGCATGGGTCAGAGACTCCTACGCATCTTGTGGGATCCGTGGGCGAGGCCAGTGGTAATGCTAGTGTGAGTGTTTTGGGCATCGGGAGGGGCGCCAGTATGGCTGGCATAGGAGCGGGCCCAGGTGTGGGTGCTGCTCCAGCTCAGGATCGCTGGGATCGTATGGAGGGCTTTATGGCGCAGTTGTTAGAGCGGTTTCCGGTGGCAGTTTCGGTTTAGGCTCCGGTAGTGCCGCCATTGGTATAGGTGCAGCCCCGGGCTGCGATTGCAGAGGTGCGTCCGTCTTACCTGGAGATGGTGAGTCAAATGCGTCAGATGAGTACGGAATTCTTTACGGGTGGAGTTAGCTCCGAGGATGCCGATGAGTGGCGTATGCGCGTATAGCGCAATTTTTGTTCGGTTCGTTGTCCTGATGAGTACCGAGTAGAGTTGGCGATCCACTATCTGAGTGGTGATGCGCACGCGTGGTGGAGGGATATTGAGGCCAGGAGGCCTGGTGCATTGTGGATCTGGAGGGAACTTATGGCTGAGTTCAACACAAAATATTGTCACACGATCAACCGAATTCTTAGTAGTCGATACCGCCCCAGTGTAAAACGTCATCCTAGGAACGCCTTGGTTATACAAGATGAAAGTCGTGGCATCTCCTTATCACCAATGCGTAAAACTACTGACCATCCAACGAAAATACACAATCCGGAGCAACCAAGCCGAATCAAGAAAATGTTTCCTTCTGGAAAGGAAGCAAAGGAGCCAGGCGGTGTTAGCCCTCCATATAATAGAGCATGCGGAGGAAATGGATAGGCGACCACCAACATAAGCCAAAAACATGGTCATCGGAAAAACGATCACACATATAGTACTAGATTTTGGAAGACCAGAACGATCCGTAGGAATCGGCACCGACCTCGAGGATTCAACACAAGATCAGCTGGTGGATTTGCTCTGGCGAAACGTATCGATTTTCGCTTGGTCGGTGGAAGATATGAAGGGGATCGACCCTAAGATCATCTGCCACAAACTCAATGTCGATCCTTCTCATCGACCGATCAAGCAGAAAAGAAGAAAGCTAGGGCCAGAACGGTCTAGAGCAATTAATGACGAGGTGGAAAGGTCCTCGGGGCATGTTTGATAACCGAAGTAAAATATCTTGACTGGCTCGCAAATCCGGTTGTAGTAAAAAAGAAAAATGGAAAGTGGAGAGTTTGCGTCAATTTCACCGACATAAATAAAGCTTGCCCGAAAGACAGCTTCTCCCTCACGTATATTGATAGATTAATAGAGGCTACCTCCAGAAATGACCTGATATCCTTCATGGATGCTTTCTCCGGGTACAACCAGATTATGATGCATCCGAATAATAGGGAGAAAATGGCTTTCATCACGGATAGGGGTATCTACTGTTACAAAGTCATGCCATTTAGACTCAAGAACGCTGGTTCGACTTATCAACGTCTGGTAAATCGCATGTTCGCTGATCAGCTCAGACAGTCTATGGAAGTCTACATCAATGACATGCTCGTGAAATCGGCGAATGCCAAAGACGATATCAGACACCTTAGCAGATGCTTTGACAAAGTTAATATCTACAGAATGAAATTAAACCCGTCAAAGTGCATATTCGCGGTAACCTCAGGAGAATTCTTCAGGTACCTCATAACGAAGCGCGATATCAAAGCCAATCCTAAGCAGATCTCCATCGTCTTGAATCTACCATCGCCACGAACTTGGAAAGAAGTTCAAAACCTAACCGGATGGATTACTGCTCTCAATCGCTTCATATCACGATCAACAGATAAAAGTCTACCTTTCTACCAATTGCTCCAGGCTAAAAGGACATTCGAATGGAATGAGGGGTGCGAACAAGCCTTCTCTGATTAGAAGCAGTATTTCACAACACCACCTATTCTGGCCAAACTTTAAAGGGCGAGTTATTGTATCTTTACATTGTAGTGTCCACTTCGGCCGTTAGCGGAGTGTTAGTAAAAGAAGATCGGGGAGACCAAATGCCCGTTTTTTACGTAAGTAAGGCCTTAAGCAGCGCGGAAACACGGTATACCACGATGGAGAAGCTGGCATTAGCGTTACTGATATCGGCAAGGAAACTACGCCCCTATTTTTAATCACACACGATAGAGGTGTTAACCGACCACCCACTCTGGCCATACTCCATAGTCGTAACCAGTCAGGGCGGCTGATCAAGTGGGCAATCAAGTTAAGCGAGTAAAATATAGTCTACAAAGGCCGCTTGAGCGTCAAGTCTCAAGTCCTAGCAGATTTCATAGCCGAATTTCCCAAGGGGGAAAATATCGAGATCGCCGGCTAAGATGGATTATGGACCCTGTACGTTGACGGCTTGTCTTCGTGACAATGGTCTGGAGTGGGAGTTCGGTTGGAGTCCCCATCAGGCGAAATTATTGAACTGTCCTTCCGGCTAGGATTCGAAGCCTCCAACAATGCAGTGGAATACGAAGCCTTAACAACTGGCCTACGACTCGCCGAGGTCGTTGGAGCGAAGCATTTAAATGCAAACTGTGATTCACAGCTGGTGGCTAGCTAGTTCAACGGAGAGTACGACACTAAGGATTCTAAAATGAATACATACTTCCAGGTGGTAAAGAAACTTGCAACTTGCTATAAGGACTTCAAACTCAGGAAGATTCCCCGAAACAAAAATTCGGCAGCAAATGCCTTGGCAGCTTTTGCCGCCAGGTCGGATATCAGACAAGTCATCCCGGTAGGAAACATACCGACTTCGAGTATCGATACATCATCAGTACGAATGGCCGTCATGACGGTCGACGACCCAGGACGATCTAACGGAACTTCAAGCGAAGTCAAAGAAGAGCCCAAGACGGATTGGAGAGAAAAAATCATTGTATACATAAAAGAGGGAGAACGTCCAGAGAACAAATGGAAGGCTCGGCGACTGCGAGCTCGGTGTGGCCACTACACCATCTTCGAGAATCGATTGTATTGGTGGAGTGCATCGAGAGTAATGCTGCGATGCATCACCAGAGACGAGATCCACGAAGTACTAGCGAGCACTCATAGCGGAGAGGGAGGCAATCATTCAAGAGGTCGGTCCCTAGCCCTCAGACTAATGAAGCTCGGGTTTTACTGGCTTACCATGATGGCCGATTGTCAAAAATTTACGGACAAATATGAAGCCTGCCAGCATCATGCCCCGATGAAGTTGGCCCCGACACAGGAGTACTCGTCTGCCACCATCGCTTATCCGTTCATGCGATGGGCAATGGATGCAGTGGGCCCGCTCCACATTTCAAAAGGGAAGAAGTACATCTTGGTAATGACTGACTACTTCACCAAGTGGTTCGTGGCAGAGGCTTTCGCAACAATCAGCAGAACCGATGTGCGAGATTTTGTTTAGAAGAACGCCATATGCAGACACAGGGTGCCCTACGAAATCGTAACGTATAATGGCCCGATCTTGTAGGAGATATGTTTGATAAATTATGCGGGAAATGGGGAATACGATTGAGCACAACAACCCCGTACTTCCCACAAGGTAACGGGCAAGCCGAATCCACTAACAAATCCCTCATAAGCATGCTCAAGAAGAAACTTGGGAAAATGAAAGGGGTAAGGACCGATAAATTGGACGGAGTTCTCTGGTCGCATCAAACTACACCTTGACGCTCTACCAGGCAAACACCTTTCATCTTGTCACATGGAGTAGAAGCCTTGGCTCCTGCCAAAGTAGACGTAGGGAGCTTACGCCGCGTACTCATGACTTGATACCAGAACATCTACGACGATAAAATGATTGAACGGCTTGATGAGCTAAAAGAAAGTCGAGACCGGGCTCTCCTTCGAATACAGAATTACCAGCAACTAGCCGCTAAGTATTACAACAAAAAGGTCTGCAACCGGTTCTTTAAAGTAGGCGAGTTTGTTTTGCGAAAGACTTACGCTACCAAAAAGGAACTCAACGCTGGAGAGTTAGGGGAAAAATGGGAAGGACCCTATCAGATATCGAAAATCGTCAACCCCGGGGTATACGAGTTACTTGAAATGGATGGTAAAGAAGTCAACAACTCGTGGAATGCATGGAACTTAAAGAGGTACTATTATTAGTCCGACATTTAAAATAAATAAAAAAAGTTGGTGTATTCGAACTACGAGCGGCTTGATTCCTTCTCAAAAGAGAGGATACGTAGGCAGCCCCTTATAAAGACACAGTTGCAATATTTATAAATATAAAAAGTCATCTTTACCAAGTGTATTCAGTCACCAAACACCCAAAAGTGGTCCACTAGAATCGCAACAACAAGCATTCTATAAACTCCCAACAAATTATCGGCCTGACCAGCTTACTTATACTCATAATTAAGGTAAAAGCCTCTCACATCGATGCCCTGGCCAGGTATTCGATCTCTTATACATACTTCCCATAAGTATATTGGTAGTTAAACCTGCATACCTAAAGTTGGCCTCAGTGTCGCACAACCTCTATGATCGTTAAAGTAATTAAGCCGGCCTCAGTGTCGCATAACCTCTGTGATCGTTAAAGTAGTTAAGCCGACAGGCAAGGGAGCCTATGGCCTGGCACATATGAAGCTTTTGCGGATCCCCTCTCTCTAGCGCCAAATTGTGGGAGCTGGATTCCTACAATTTGAATTTGCTGGGTTCGTGGTAGATCTGCAAAGCTTATAAGTTAGAAATCACAAGAACAGTTTGAGAAGAAAGAGTTTTGATTGTTGTGTTTGCTGTCAAAGAATACAAGGGTTTCTGCTAAGAATTTGTGATCCCCTCTCCAGGGGATGATAAAATAGTATTTATACTAGACTAGCGTGATCTTCACTCCTTAACTCGGCAGGCCCATTAATGGTTCGGCCCACTTGCAGCTCGGTTCGGCCCAATTAGATGGGTTGAGATAAATTGGGCATGTTGAGTTGAATTCTTAAAAACGGTTCACCCGGCTTGGTTCAGTACTGCTGTTGGTTTACAGATCTCCCAACCGGCCGGTGCATCCTAGCCTTTCGGTGGAGCTCTTCTTCACCCAGACTTACCCATTTTCTTTTGGTGATCTTCAAGGGATGGGATTTGACCCCTATAGTTAGCCTCCTAGCTCGAAATTATCAGTAATGGTGAAGCTGAGATATTATTAAAAGTTTAAGATCAAACAGAAGAAATTGTTCCAACTGGTTTCTCGAGTTTTAGGATTCAGGTTCCTGATTCGATCAGTTTGATTTAAGCATCTTCCGAGCCGCTCGAATACAATTATTTTCAAATGTTATGTAATTTTTTTTTTTTGCCAAGCCATTAACGGTATTACTGTTTAACTGACGTCATTTGGTCGACCTGTTTTTATCTGTGTCGATCTGCGGCTTTTTATTTGTTATTTAATGGCTCGGGCTTCATGGACCAAAGAAAGGATTTGGGCCTTTAGTGGATTTCCAAGGAAGAAGATGGAAAAACTAGGGTTTTCGGCTCCTCCCCTATATAAATGGGAAGTATAAGAGAATCCCATCATAATCTCATTCTCCAAAAACCTAAAAGGTATCCCTTCTCCTTCTCTCTTCTCTTTTTCGTTTTTGCTAGGTTTAGTTTTTTTTTTATTATTTGTTACGCCGCCACCGATCCTATTGCCGGCGACCGATTGCCGAGACCCCGACCTGCAAACCGCGAGATCTCCTGAGATGTGCCCTGTGGACTGGGCGTTTACTCCCGAGCCGTCCAAAGACGAAACGCCGGACCGAGATCTCCCGAGCTGCACCCCGACCGGTTGGGCGTTTGCTTCATCTCAGATCTGTCTCAACACCATCGCTGCAGTGGATTAGTTCCGCCGTGGGCCGCCTCCGAGACCCGTGTAACCCATGCCGCGACTCGTTTGACCATTAATTCGCAAGCCGTCATAGGCGTGTCACCGGAGCCACTAAATCGCTATCCGCGGTCAGATTTGTTCACCGATTACCGATTCCCAAACCGATTCCCGAGCCGATTCCCGAGCCAAAGATTGACGGATCCCCTGGCTGAAATCGAAGGATTACCGAGCCGACGATCGAAGGATCCACAAGCCAAAGTCGAAGGATTTCTGTACCAAAGATCGACGGATCCTTGAGCTGAAATCGAAGGATTACCGAGCCGACGATCAATGAATCCATAAGCCGTAGTCGAATATGCAAGCCGAAAATTCCATTCGAACCGTGAGCGAGGAAATTTCGAAACTTAATTATTTTTGCTTTGAACCGAGTCATTGATTCGGTGGAGTCATTGATTTGGTTGAACCGCACACTAAAGTGTGCCACGTTTTTACAAACAAACCACTTTGGAGTTTTTTGGAAATGAGCCATGTTGCTTGAGAGTGAACCGTTTTCTTATGAAGACGAGCCACGCCCTCTTGTGGACGAACCATTTCCGAAATTTGGAATCCCACCAAGAACGAGCCACGCTTCTTATAAGCGAACCGTTTTGGAAAATGATTTGCTCATGTCAACGGAGGAATCGAACCGTGGATCTTCTCTCGAACCGAGATCTTTGGGTATGCTGTCAAGCACGGGGGATCCAAATCGCTTAGAGATTATCGCTCCCACTCTTCAGGATTTTTCAACCGAGGGAACTGAATCATCGGGTGAACCGTTTCTCAACAAACAAACGAAAAGAGGAAAAATGACTCTTCCCAATCCTCCTGGTTCAAGTCTTTCCACTGATGAAACTCTCCTTACTCTTAGGCGATGGTTCATGATTCCAGAATCAGTTGAACTGATGGCGCCAGATCAATATGATCGAGCAGAAGAGCAGCTTGAGAGATATTTCACCCTTTATGAGAGCTTATCTATCTCTGCTACCTGTGGTTTCCGATTCTCGAGGCCATCCTTCTATTTTTATAGGAGTACCGACTTGCGCTTGCTCAAATCAATCCCCGTGGAATCCGTTATTTAGTTGGATTTCTTGTCCGCAGTTATGAGCGTAGGATAAAGATCGGTGCCAACCATTTGATGTGCTTTCTCGAAGTTCGGCGTCGCGGTCTGAAAGAAAATAGAAAATACTATCTTTCCTGCAAAAAGCTACGAAGGGTTATTGACCAGTTTTCCAATAAGGACGAGAATGAGGAAGATTATTTTTTCTTTGTAAAGACTTTGAAGCTTCGGTGGGGCCGAACTGTCTTTGGTCGGTCAAAACCAAATAGAGGCAGATCGGTAGCGGATTTGTAGCGTGCTTAGGGTCGCGGCGTAGCCGTTTATTTAGATACTTAGATTATTTCATGATGATAACCAATTTGGTTTTCCTTCCTGTTTTGCAGTTTGGCCGCCACCAATCGCGAATCCTCTAGGTCTTACGAGGATTCACAAGAAACTTGCAACTTGTGGGTATAATTGGAACAAAGATTTCAGCTTGCAGCGGGTCGAGAGAGCGCGAGCTATTCTCGAAGGTCTTTCATTCAAACCGTCATCACTGCCGTCCTCAGATCACTCAGGCGACATGAGGAGGACTACTTACCGTGATAGAGAGATAGTTGAAGAGAGAGCGCGTAAGGCTGCCGAGGAGAAGAAACACCAAGCCACCGAGGAGTCAGAGAGCCGATCTGAAGAGAGGGGACATAGGACTTCCATTGACAGAAGACAACCTCTGCCTCCGCCTCCACCAATCCGTAGCTCGGTATTTGCGCCTATAAAGTATTCATCTCTCCCATCTTCGTCCGCGGGGGAGTCATCTGCACCGAGGGGCTCGAAGCCCACCATTTTAGATTCCGATGATAGGCCGTTATCCTTTCGCCTCACCGCTCACCATTCACAGAAGAAAGAAATCTATGGTGAAAAGGGAAAAGACGGGACGATTCGTGAACGCCTTGCCGACCACAAGAGAAAAGAAACTGCCAAAGACGGATGTAGCGACGGCCGTGTTGACAAGGGTGCGAAGAAACAGAAAAAGGACAAACGCCCAACCACATCTGAGCCGACAGTTGGTGTTACCCAACTGACTATGCCTCTTACTCCTGGAGCACTTTATGATAACGCCGAGGCAGCGGCAGGCTTCTTTGCACAAGTCCTGCACAAGGACGACCGCATGTACATTCCGAGCAGGTTAACCACGAGCAAAACATACTCAGAAATGACTTTTAAAGGAGCTAAGTTATCAGATTTGCTTTAGTCTTTAGACTTTAGCTATCATGTTTTTGGTTGTGCCGATATTTACGGGTGGTCCATTTTTCTTGTGTCCTTTCAGTTCTTTGCTGCAATAAACCGACTAGTTGTGGAATATGACAAGAGTGCTCAAGAGGACCAAGCCCGTATCGGTGAAGCCAAAACGTTGGCTAAGGAAAATGAGGATCTTCCCTTGGCCGAAAAGACGGAAACGTCCAAGGTGATAGCGGATTTGAGAGCAGAGCTAGAAACGGCAAAGTCTAAGTGTGTAGATGTGGAACACCGAAATGTCATGTTAGAGTCGGCGAAAACCAAGAACGAGGCAAAGATAGTGGAGCTAACCCGTAGTTTGCGCGCCGCATATGAGTTGTTGGAGTCTCAGGTTTCCCGAGCCGTAATTTTGGCTAAGGAGGAAGTGGAGCAGATATTTCAATTCAAGATTGTTTCCGCCATGAAGAAAATCGAGCTCCTAAACGGTGAAGCGAAGGACCTTGCTTGCATAGAACCTAACGCCCAGCTCATCGACGTTTTTACTGGCGAAGCACCTCCTTCGTTTGCTGAAGCAGCTCATGGGTTTTGTTCATCTTTAAGTTGTGGGCGAGATGTAAGCAAGCGAGTAATGCTTCATACTTGGCTTCATTGTTGGAAGCCTGAAATCCCAAACGGAAAGATTGTTCCAGTGATTCGCCGTCCGGTGATGAAAGGCAAATACCGATTCCAGACCCGTGCTTGGAGGATGATCCGTCAACGTGGAGTTGTCATGGGAGGGCGGGTGTTTCCTCAACTTCTGCTGTGGCGCCAGCCTCAGGGAGTTTAAGCAAGAAATGGGCAAGTACTTGGGATTTTATGTTGGTTCTACTACGATACTCAATATCAAACTCACTCAATTCTATTTCCCACTTGGCCAATCTCCCAGATTGGGTTGGACTGTGAAGTACGGCGCGCAGCGGGAATTGTTGAGCACGATATTGGAATGTGACTAGAAAATGGCCTCAACTTTCTGGCGGATGTGACAACGGCGAGCGCTAATTTCTCGGTAAGGGGATATCTTGTTTCGGCTCCGGTCAGCGACTTGCTAGTGCAAAAGATGGGCTTCTGGTCGTTTCCATCTGCTCGAACCAGGACTTCACTTACAGCTGGTAGGGAGACTGCTTCATATAGAAAGAGTGGCTCCCATGTCACCGGTTTTCACCAGGACTGGCGGGCTTGCCAGGTATTTCTTCAGTTTTTGGAAGGCCTCTTCACACTTCGCCGTCCATTCAAATGTTTTCTTCCCTCTTAAAGTGTCGTAAAAGAGCAAGCATTTGTTAGTAGATCGCGAAATGGAACGGTTTAGCGCGGCTACTCTTCCGGTTAAACGTTGTACTTCTCTATTTTATTTCCTTGATGCTATTTGAACCAGTGCATCAATCTGCTTTGGGTTCGCTTCTATGCCACGATGGGTTACCAGGTAGTCGAGAAACTCGCCGGAAGTGACGCCGAACCAACACTTAGTCGGATTTAACTTCATATTAGCCGAGCTGATCTGCGAACATTTTATTCACCAAACGCTGATACGTTGGTCCGGCGTTTTTTAAGCCAAAAGGCATGACATTGTAGCAATAAATCTTGCGATCAGTGAAAAAAGAGGTCTTCTCGCGATCACTGGGATTCATGAGTATTTTGTTATAGCCGGAGAAAGCATCCATAAAAGAGAGCAATTTGTTTCTTGCAGTTGCCTAAACTAGCCGATCAATGTGTGGTAGCGGGAAGCTGTCTTTGGTACAAGCTTTGTTTAAGTCCGTGAAATCTACGCATACCTGCCACTTGCAGTTTTTCTTCTTGACGACGATAGGATTGGCGAGCTAATCCGGGTACTTCACTTCTGAGATTGATCCAACCCTCAAAATTTTTTCACCTCGTCGTTAACTGCTTGAGCTTTATCTGGACCGAGGCTTCGGTGCTTCTGTTTAACCAGTTTGAAGATCGGGTCAACATTCGGCTCGTGACTAGCCACGACAATATCAATTCCTGGCATGTCTTCTGCGGACCAGGCAAACGTACTTAGACTTTTCTTCAGAAAAGTAATTAATTCTTGCTTGATTGACTCATTGAGAGTTGCACCGATTTCCATGCACCGCTCCAAATTTCCATCGTCTATACAAACAGGTATCACCTGCTCACATATCGTGCCTGCCGCCTCTTCTTCGCGGGTATCTGCAATCTGTAATTGCTATAACAGGTTTGAGAGTTTGTTGATGGACTCCCTATCTGTTTTTTGCTTTTTTCGCTTTTCTTTTGGGATAGGGACACTCGCTTTGTTCCTTAGCTCGCCGTTTGATTTTTCTTGATCACCTTGACCCCTTCTTTTGTTGGGAACTTGAGGCACATGTGGTATGTGGATGCCACTGCTCGCATTGAGTTTAGATGGCGGGGTTACCAGATACGGAAAAGTTGACCACTTTGGTGACACCTTCGGTACAGACGAGCAAATCGATTATTCCTAGGATCATTATGGTTTCACCGTTGAAACCGGCGAGTGGTTTGGGATGGGGCTTTACTCGGGAAAAGTCATTCTCCATTCGTGTCAGAGTATCCTTGAAATTGATATCCACGGTACTTCCCGTGTCGATTAGAAAATGTGCGGTATCCCAATCATCGATAACCAATCGAATCACCAGCGGATCATCATGTGGTTTGTCGATGTTGCTAGTTTCCATTTCCACGAACGAAATAATGTCATAGGAAAATTTTGATGGTCTGGGCACGTTGGCACCGACTTTGGCGCGCCGTTGAAAAGCCTTGATTGATGAGAGCCGCCCATGATCATGTTGAGAATCTTAACTCTCCTTTCGAGAATCCTCACCAAAACTGTCGGGACCATCAAAATCAGGCTGTAGATCCTCTGGAATCTTAGGCACTAACTCCTCCGATTCATGCAGGCATTTCCTCAACATCGACGCCTGAAACATCTTATGAAATGCCTTTATAATCGGAGCTAACTCAACCAATCAACAACCAGTCCAACTCGCTCCACTATTGGAACAGATCCAAAATCTCATACTTAGCTGAGTTTCTGAAATTGATCTATTAGGACCTCACAACATGATCCTCCTGAGATACACTTTATTTCCGACCCGAGATATCCACAATGCAATGTTTCTTGTTCCTGACTAGGTCTGCCAGATTGATCGCGCAACAATCAAACAAGAACATGCACAACCAACTGTAGATCCAGAATTGGATCATTTGATCGCGCAATAATCAAATGAGAGCATGCACGACCAAAGATGTTACATCCATTACAAGGGTCGTCTGAAGCGAGGTTCCTAACGCAATAACCATCCTAGACTTGATGCCTACATACACAACACGCCACCTCAGCAAAACTAAATTGTCTGAATTGCCCTTTCCAAAAATTACATAACTTAGGGTCCATGACTGAACCATGCAGGCTGGCATTCCATGCAGCCTCACCATACTCTCCACGTACTTCGTAACCAAACCGCAGCTTCTTCGATCTCCTAAATGGCCAAAAAAGTGCTGACTTGATCGGACGACCCACCATAATCCATCTAGCACCAAACTTCTACGAGTTAGATAATTTCCACCCTGAAATCCATCGAAAACACATTGCACTTCCACTCTGGATAGGCACTCTGCATCCATCCCTTCAGAGCCTGATACTTCGATTATGCTAACTGACATTCATCGCACGCTGCGATCCACTTGCCGGTACTACACGGAATTACACACCCGAACCCTGAGATCCATATCCCGTCTCATGCTTATGCCACAATCAGACAGTGATTACTCATACTTATACCGTCATCATCACACTCTTAGGACGTCTCCTTCGAGGTAACGATGCCGATGCTACTTCACTCTCAGGACGTCTTTCTCAAGCTCTGAATATATATACATAAAAATGTTTCCTTTAGAGTAATCAACTCACACGTGTACAAGCACCTAAAAACTAGGATAACCTTTTGTGATATTCACCTACCATTTCCTACTCCAACATCACATCTCTGCTCCAACCGAACACTTGGCTAACACAACCGACTCTCCTCATGGTCCACACATGAGCATCAAAGTACATCACTAATTCTATGTTTATTCGCACGTTACATGCATCTATTGCTCTTAACTCATTTTATACCCTCACACTCGTAGGACGCATCCTAGGAGCTATCAGGAAACATACCGCTCGCACCCTCGGGACGCATCCCTAGAGCCAACGATATCAGGAAAACTCACATCCCTGCGAGAGAACACTCTCTCTCGAAAACATACCGCTTGCACTCTCAAGACCTATCCCTCAAGCCAACGATATATGGGGAACTCAAATCCCCGTGAGAGAACACTATCTCTCAGACATATACTCCTTGCACTCTCGAGACGCATCTCTCGAGCAAACGATATTTTGGGAACTCACATCCCCGCGAGAGACAACTATCTCTCAGAAACATATCGCTTGTACTCTCGGGACGCATCTCTCAAGCCAACGATATCTAGGGAACTCACATCCCCGCGAGAGAACACTATCTCTCCCTACTTATACTAGGAAACACAATCCCCAAATAAGTAACACTGGTAACCATTCTCCCCAACGTAAAGAGTTATTCAAGACCGCAACCCCTGGAGCAATAAAGACCAAACGCCTATAAACATCAAGATTATAACTGCCTTAAGAGGTCCAAATCCACTCCTGACGTCGGAGCGTACTCATCCATCGGCAAACACACTCTACTACGCACCTGAATGTCCCTTTCGAAGAGACCTGAAAAACTAAACCAACTGCCTCGATACATCTCTTCAACTCTTATAGCTCTCCTGAGCCTCACAAAACTATCGTACTCCTGACGCGTGGCGTTAAACTTTCTACGAAAACTTCTGATAGCCTCAACTTAGTCAGGTTCACCAAAACTCCCCCTGTAAACCTTACATAACCGAAAGATACTATCTCTCTCTTCCACAAACTACTCTTCCTCGAAATAACGAAACACTTTTGTTCCAGAAACCATTACAAAACCAAACTCTGATGCATTTCATGATCACCAGGACTTCTCGAGTACACTAGAACATCGTTGATGACCAAAATCAATAAGACATATAAATACTCTTGTAATACGCCGTCCATCCGCCTTATGTACGCCGTCCATCCGCCTCAAATTTCTATACCTCATCCTGAATGCTCTCTTACGAATATATGACTCATCAATCGGGATCAGATGGTAACCCGACGCCAAGTCTAACTCGGAGAACCAAGTAGAATCCCTTAACTGGCCACAACTCATCAGTCCTCGAGAGAGGGTACTTGTTCCCTACTGACTCAGTTAAGTCCCCGGTAATCAAAACATACCCATAACTCCCATCACTTACTCTGCCTAAGGAGAAAAACACGCAACTCCCCGAAGTTGGTCTCACTCCATAAACATCTATTTCCCTTCCTCGCGCTTGAATACAATCGGCCGCGACAACAAATCCAGATGGACTCAGTAATGCGCCTACCAATCCATCTCTAAAACGAATCATACAACTCCATCAGAATAATCCCCACTTCCTCTTATGTCCCTATTCATTCTTGCCGCCTTTGCTAAGAACCGCTTGCTGCTGCTGCTTCCTCGGCTGAACAGCTAAAACAGTAGGAACAACCCTAACTGCTGTCTGATATCTCAGATCCTACTCAATAGCAACATCTAACTCAACTAACTCCACCCTCGAGGCAAACCTGGATGCTCTACACGACGTCCTCCAACTCAGCTGATGTCCTTACAAGAACCTCTTCTTCTACGTGTGCTCATCCTACATACATCTACCCGCATAGACCAAAAGCCTGCTGCACTCAGCATCATACTCCCCTGACCGGTCTCCCTGAATCAGCTCCACAAATCTCTCTTCAAGAAGATCTAATGCCGACTGAGGGAAGAAAGTAGCATCAAATTCTACTAAAAATTCTCCCCTTGTCCGCACTGCCTGCCTCCGCCTGATCTCAAAACCTCTCTACCAGAGATGCGCATCACTATCAAGGTAATGAACTGGAAAACCCAACTTGGTATCACTTAGGACACAAAATAGAACAGACAATCCGCTCTAATCTCAACCTCCAGTCGAGCCTCCCTAGACTTAGAGCTACCCGAGAAGAAACTCAAAACAATATGCTGCATGTGCTCCATCATTCTTAACTATGATAGAACCTCCTCTGCCACACGTGGTGCCACTGGAGCGTGCACTGGCACCGCGCTCGGTAACCGCTCTAACAACTGAGTCATAGATCCGCCAGACAATCATCTAGACCCATAGTTATACCGGCAATCGCACCCCCACTTGGCCTCTCGCACTATCAATCACACTCGTACCCTTACTGGTACCACTAGTCTTAGAATAGCACTAACACTGGCTGCACTCCTGGATCCCTCATGAAACGTCAGCGAATCTGAAATCAGCTCATGCATCGCACTCGATGCCACACAGTCGGCGGACTCACACATGTGCCCCCGATCCCGCCTTCGGCCCCCACGGCCACATCCTCTAAGAACTCTAGCCATCACTCTATGCATTTCCCAAAAAAATACAGACTAACAATACTAGAATTCAAAAATAAAAGTCACAAACAATCACAATTACTTACCGCAAAATCTCTTTAAAGGCCCAAAGACGATGATCTAAGACTAATAAATTGACTAACTACTCATAATCAATTTAAACCTACTGCCCTAAAACCGTAAGGGCTTTGATACCAAAATGAAATAACCAACATGTTTTTTTCCATTAAATAACCCGAGTTAATATTCTCATAAATACTAACCATCTACGGCTATTTGACCCCTACACCAACTCTAACTTAAAAAAAAAAATTGTGGTTTAAATATTGAGAATGAATATTTGTTAGCTATTCAGAGTGGATTGGAAAGGCAACATTTCTGAATATGTAAAAATTGCAAAAACAAAAACAAAAGATGTATACGGTAAAAATATTTGGTAGGTTTTGTATTATATTGTTCATGGCTCGGCTATAGAATGTCACAATGAGGCGGTCTCGGAAGGGGTTACTAAATGCATGCTCCCTTATGTCACTTTACTACATGACTTATCATAAAATGTTTATACTTAGCTTGTTATGATTTTGTAGAAAAAATTTCTATAAACAAAATTGTAGTTAGGTTGTACTGACTTCTACATAAACAAAATGGTTAATTACATCGAATTTAAACCAGCATGGAATCACTCTTCTTTACCCGATTAACTATTCTTAAGCTAGCCTAGTAGCCCTTATTATATTACTTGATATTGTTACGCTATTTGTGCATTGTATAATAAATGGCAGTGATCCAGTAAGAAGTGGGATTCGGATCACTATCCAAATTCTCACTAATTAGCAATCTTGGTTAATACTTTCAGATTATTTTTAAGAAAAAGTTAAGAAATCTATATAAGTTTGACCTTCTTTTTTAAAAATATATTTTGTTATCTTTTACAGGGCTCTCAAACTTTATAGAAGTTATGTTCAAATATCAAAAATAAGCCATTAATATTATTAGTTTTTGAACGTTAATCATAAAAAAAAGGGATTATATTTATGTCACCATTGAAAACATTTTTCCCAAATATGTCAACATGACAATCACTGTTGCAAACATGACGCCTTTTAAAAAAAGGCAAAATCATTATAAAAAAAAAATTCTCTCCCTTCCACAAAATATGTTTCTTCTTCCTTTTTTTTTCTTCTCTCTTTCTCTCTTTCTCTCAAAAATGGAAGTGATGAAATTGAAGAAGAAAAAGAAGAATCTCTCTCTCATTCATATCTAGATCTAGATCCGAAGTTCATCATTTTTTCTTGTTATAGATCTAGTTTTTTATTCCTTTAAATCAACTTGAGTTTTGATTCGATTTGTGCCACAAATCTGTGTTTTGATTCGATTTGAGTTACAGATTATAACCTTTATAATCTGCTTAGAAAACTTTATCAACTGTTTTAAAAATCTATTATAAAGTTTTTTAAAACATATTATAAAGTTTTACAAAGTATTATAAGATTTTTTAACTTTTTAAAAAACCTTATAATTCAATTTAGAAACCCTTATAATAGGGAGCACGTCATGGATCTTGCAACTATGGCTTCCCTGCTTACAAGTGTATCTGCTAGTTCCCATGTTAATCTACGAAATAAACGCTTTGGTAGTTAATTGTGTGTGTATCTTTGGTGTTTGTGTGTGTTCATAAAATAAGTCTTGTGTCATTCTATGAGTGACCTTATAATGACATGTACCAGATGTGTTTTTGTTGGTTCGGTTATAATATAAAGTTTTATATACGACGACTCCAATACATAGTTTGTCGGACTACGTACTAATATTACTTGGAGAAAAAATATATGAAGAGGCCAAACTCAGCAGGACCCGAATACTAGTTTTATTGGACCAACTCATTTTAATATGAATTACTATAGTTTGTCGGACTACGTACTAATATTACTTGGAGAAATGATATATGAAGAGGCCAAACTCAGCAGGACCCGAATACTAGTTTTATTGGACCAACTCATTTTAATATGAATTACTATTAGTATTTAGTGATAATAACTACTAAAAATTAGGGCTTAGTCTCCATAGATTTAAAGTGTTTCCTCCGGCTTAGTTTCGATTTGTCTTTGTTTCTTCTTTGGTTTTATAAACATTTCACAACTAAGAAAAGAAGAAGAAGACATATTGGAGTGATAAGTAAGAACATAAACAGTGCAGAACAATAAATTTTGTTTGAATAAATTAGAAACAATTTTCAAACTTTTTTTTTGATTAAGTTAACAACAATTATCAACTTTAATATATATATTACTAATATTTTGGATACTCAGTATATGTTTTTGGATTGAATTATATTCCTTGATAAATGTTTTATTTAAAGATTCTTTTGTTATGTTTCTAGCATTTGTGTGTATTGATACATGTGTTTTTCCTCACATTTGTGTCATGTAATCAATGTTATATTTACGGATTTACCCGTTTTTACTTCCCAAGAATCATGGAACCAAATACCAACCCATCAACCCAAAGAACCAGATCCGACCCGGTGAAGATATTATCTTTTTGACTCTTGACCAAGTCAAATTAATCAGCCGCTTATATGATGTAGCTCTAGCTCAGCCAAACCAATCGCTTTAGGCTACATTAGATAGACCATGCAACCTTCAATAAGTATAGATTGACTCACCATTGCACTATATAGAGTTTGATCTTAAGCTTATTTTCTCACACACAACACATACATAAATACATTAAAACAAAGCAAGAAATAATCATGGCAAACTTTGCGACCACCATCACCATTCTCTTTGTTGCTCTGGTTCTCTTTGCTGCTTTTGGTGAGTAATTCCCTTATCATATGCATTGCAAAATGTGTTTAAAAGTTTCCTTATGTTTAATTTTCATAGTTAACCTCAAGAGAAAATATATATACAGAAGCACCAACAACAATGGTCGAAGCACAAAAGTTGTGCCAGAAATCAAGTAGAACATGGTCAGGAGTTTGTGGAAACAATAATGCATGCAAGAATCAGTGCATTAACCTTGAGGGAGCACGTCATGGGTCTTGCAACTACATCTTCCCATATCACAGATGTATCTGTTACTTCGCATGTTAATCTATCAAAAGCTCTTTGGTACTTGTGTGTGTAAGTTCCATAAAATAAGTCTGAGTGACCTCATGACATGTACGTTTATGTATCAATGTTTGGTTTGGTTATAAACTTATAATGTAAACGTTTATGTAATACTTATAACATGTGCAACTAGCACAGTTCAATAAAGTTCCGACTAAAAGTTACTTATTTTTTGTTTTAATGTATGAAAATGTAAGATTAGAGATCTAAATCTCAAAAGGAAGCGTCGCGAATGATTTGGACCTTGGGACGAGTTTTACACATAGTTTGCATCGGTATCGCCTGATGCATCATGCTTCCTTCTTTCATGTCCACATTTTCTTTTCCAACTCTCTTCCACTCGAAACATTGAACTAATGATCCTATAGCCAGATTCACTAACTGTTGCGCTAAACCAGAACCAGGACAAGCTCGTCGTCCCATCCCAAATGGTATCAACTTTTGATCCAATCCTTTTTTCTCAAACCTTTCCGGTTTGAACTTTTCTGGCTCTTCCAATATAGACGGATCTCTCTATGCATAGCCCATACATTCACCAAAAACATTGTGCCATGTGGAACATCGTATCCTGCGACCATGCAATCCTCGGACGCCACGTGAGGGAGAAGTATCGGAGCTACAGGATAAAGACGTAAAGTCTCTGATACGATGTTATGAAGATATGGGAGATTTTTGATGTCAGATTCGTCAATTAACTGTCTAACCCGATTTTGGTGTGGATCTCGGTTTTCAAAATTTCCAATATCTCTGGATGGTTTAGCAAATATGACATCGTCCATTAATGTTCCTGTTAGAGCATGGTTAATGGTGATACCATCAAAGTCTCATAAATCATTTTTTAGTAATAAATTTAATATTAGTTTAACATTTGAAACTCAACTAGTTTTTGTTAATATGTATGTGTCCATTGGTGAGACTCAAGTGGGATTCTAAAAAAAAAAATTAGTAGAATCAACTCAATCTTTATTTTCAAATCAACTAACAAACAATTAAGTAACACGAATAAGAGTTCTCCATTAACCCTTGATGTTGTGGGGAACACTCTTGGCAGTAGAAGTGATTGAGTTTTTTAGCAGCCTTTATTGTTGTTCCTATACAAGAAGGATGAAACCTGAGCCAATGTTAGTTTGTTGTATATTCAAGGCACCAGTGTCCCATACAAAGACATTTGACTACAAATTCTTCCTTGTGAATAAAAGTAAACAAGAGTAGGCCTAAACAGTTCTAAGATCAAGAGAACAATATTATTTTCAGTGACTTCATTCATTTTTCCTTTTCTCTCGTACAACAAGCAGCATAAGTAAAAGACTCAAGACTAGATACCATTAAACCCAAAGCTAGGCGCTAAAGCAGTGACTCTATCAGTACTTATGTAGGATTTACAAGGTTCTATAACATATACATTACAGTCTACAACATCACAGTTATCATGACCGTATAGACCAAAGTATATAAAGCAAGTAAGGAAAAGCATCACCAAAGTAAAAGCATTGACGGATAAGCAATCTCAATAGCATATACACTAAGACTTGTGGAATAAACTTGTAGAAACTACAAAAAAAGACCAAAACGAGCTTTTGGCTATAGATTTAATCAAGGAAAGTAAACACTTACCACTCAGAACAATCCTCGCATTGCCCCCATCAAATCATCAGGGTTATACGGCATTTCACACTTGTAGAAACTACAAAAACAATCTCAATTTAGCTTGCAAATGAAAGCATCATCAGCCTCACCGGTCCATGTTCATCTAATCCACACAAAAACCAGTTTCTCATGAATAAAATCTTACTCAACCATAATATCAATTTCCTTATCAACCATTACGCATTCATACATTTCTTGCAGCCAAGATCCGAGGCAGTTATTGAAGGAGATCACTAGCAGGCCTGAATTCCTGTAACTCCTTGAAGTTCAACCATGGCTTCACCCACACTTTTGCTTCGTAAAGCTTCTTTTCACCAGCCTAGATGATCTCCAGAGTCAAGTGATGCAGTGTTCCTGCAACTGCTTGTTCTTTCGCCTTCACCACCCTCCCAAACTCGAGCAATGCATTCTAAAATTGGGAAAAAATCACCGAAACCACAACACCATACACAAAATCAATCACAACGCATTCATCACCCTAAGATCTACTTATATAGCCCAACGATATAAGCGAGATCAAGACGAGAACTCTGACAAATTACTCTAATCGCGCTTCTGATCAAACAAATATCAAAGAAGAAACACAAATCGAATCGAAGATCAAGATGAGAGAAATGGGAACCTCTTTTTTGTTATGTTCATTGACGGCGAAACGAGCAAGGCTCTCGACTTCACCACAGTTCTGATTAGCAGGAACATCGCCGGATGCTAGCCGGATTCGGTTTTGGAATCGCCGGTGAGAGAAGAGAAGAGAAGAGTTCAGAAAAAATTTTAGCAATTGATTTTTTTTTTCTCTGTTTCCCCCAAAACCGAAAACACAGTGCAATCACCTTCAGACACCTGTCTTATGAGACGGTATCAGAAGTATCAGTCCACTGATACGTTTCAAGCCCATAAACACTTTCTGATCCATTTTTTTTTATAATATTTGGGCTTATGATACTGAAGTAATATCACCAATAAAACTGCCCTATGGTATTAGTCCCAGCAAGTATCATAACCTATCCAATCAGAATCATGAAACGATCACGATAAAATCGATTATTTCATCCTCTATTTTAAAATTGGGTCGTTTTAAAATTGCAATGTAAATTAATTTTTTTTTCACAAAATCCTAATTTAACCCTAGTCAAAGTTAGTGATACAGAACAAGTTCTCAAAAAGTCATATGTTTTGTACGGTTCCAATAGTATATGATTCCTTTGATGACGACATCCGTGTAATAATCAGGTTGATTTTCTTAGAGACAAAGCTGAAATAGAGGTTTTTGAAACATCAAGATATGAGCTGCTGGAACAACAAGACATCTGTTCCAACACGTAGAAAAAAGTGAGTTTGGGTTCTGCTTGAATTAGAAAGCTCAATTACAAGAAAGGTGAATCCCCTTGAAAATCACGTGAGAAGCTTAGGGCTTTGGTATTGTTATAAAATAGGCCGAGGCGGTGACAGAAAAACTTACACGTCAAGGGCTCTATTGTGAAATGCACACATGTGTGTGGCGTCGTCCCATCATACATGATTTGTAGATTTGTTGATGGTGTCCATGTAGAAATGAGTGGTGGTATGCCATACAGCAATTGTAGATTGCGGCCTTTTCTAGTAGATTGATTCTGGGCTTGGTCACGGGGATGTAGGAAACGAACCTCGTGAAAAAACTCTATGTGTTCATTAATTTATGCTCATACATACTCACAACTACACAAACATACAGACCTAGTCACGCACCGCTTTTTCAAAAGCAAACGATCTATCATAGTATTACCTTTTTCTTCTGTCGCATGTTTCTCGTCGACAAGTCCCTGCAAAAATCTCGCACGTTTCTCGTCGACAAGTCTCGGAGACAAATTCAATAATGGTACGTAGTACATCGTTCACTATCTATATAACAATATATATATATATATATATATATATATATATATAAGTTCAAGTAGTAAATATTTCGACCACAACAAAAAAGGTTCAAGTAGTAAATATATTGTGAGTCTGTGACATAGGCCAAAGATCACATACTTGTTGAGAGTTTTTGGAGAGGTTTAAAATCAAATGTCGGATTTCGTCTTTAGGAATAGATAAAAAGCTATTAAGCCTATGAGATATCAATGGCACTAATTCGTCCGAGATTACGCCAATGGTCGCCATATGGAGCACTAACCATGGATGTATAGTTGTACTCGACATGTTTTGAGATAAGAAATTTTGGCCGATTGGCTAAAACTACATCATTATTAGTGAAACATCTTCAACAAAGGAATAGGAGGAGATTACAAACGTGAGTTTATTACCGAGGCGGAGGCTGAAAATTGGAGTATTACCGAGAGATTGAGAGAGAGACAAAAATGTGCGATGGAGCGGCAGTTTAAGGAGGTGGAGGTGTCCGATCAAAGGGAATGGTCTTATCGGGCTCGGAGTAGATTAGGGTTGGGCATAAAATCCGTACCCGATACCCGAACCCGAATCCGACCAAAAAATTAGGGTACGGGTAGGGTATGGGTATCGTAAATTACCCGATCGAGTTTCATTTTATTAACATTAGGGTATCCGAACCCGATAGGGTAAAACCCGATACCCGATCGGAAATACGAATCTATATATACACATACATGATTATGTATTTTAATCACTAAACCTAATCCTAAAACACTCATTTCATCTCTTTTTTTCCGCCTATGGCTTACATGATCGAGATTCTTGTGCTTTCGGATTGAAAATTATTATTCTTTTGTTTCCTTTACTTATTGTGTGTTTATATAGTAGTAAATTTACTACATTTGGGTTGTGTTTTGAATTTATTTTCCGTTTTTTTACTTTCATATCTTGGTGTTCTTTCAACTTTAGCATATTAAAACTCAATTTGTCTTTAAGACTTGGTTTTTTGAATAATGTTTTTTGTCTTTTGATCATTTTTTTTTTAGTATAGTCATAATATTCGGGTACCCGAACCCACTACAACCCGACCCGTACCCGACCTAATTATATGTTATACCCGAATGGGTTTTATATTTTTGAAAACGGATACCCGACGAACGTAACTACCCGCCTCGAACCCAAACGGGACCCGAACGCCCAGCCCTAGAGTAGATTGTATTTTATGTGTTTTTTACCAAACAAAAGTTTTAAATAAAGGATTAATTAAGAAGAGTGGGAAAATTAAGTAATAAATTTCCATTATATTTTTTTTTTTGAATGTGATTTAGTGAAACAAGAAATTTAAAGTTATATATATAGCGAGGGTGGTGAATGTTCATGGCTTAGTAAGATGATCAACTAAAGATTCAATTTTTTTTATCTTATTTTCTGGTTTCATATTTTGATGTGTTCTATCAAATAAGGCATGAAGATTTTTTTAGATTATTTGGTCCAAATATTAGTTAAAGATACAGTTAGATTTTGACTTGCATAGATTCATCTGCTTTTAGAGAGGATGAATGTATATCAAATTATCCAATTAGGTAAGAAATTTTCATTATAATTTATATGTGTTGTGAATAATTACCCAAAACAATCATATATTTGAGTAAACTAAAGAACCAAAGATTATAATAATAAGAGGAAGTGACGTGAATGGATTGATAGGAGGAGTTTTTATTATTGCTTAGTCTTCTTCTTTTATCTTTCAACTTATGTATATATATATAGTGTTACAAATGACATATGCTAATGACACATGTACATAAGTAACTTTTCTTAGCGTTAATGTTGTGGCAAAATTTTTAGAGATGACACTTGGCCTTAGTGACACTAAGCTATACTATTAATTTGACTAGTGTAAAACATGTGTCAAGGAATGGACTATGATTAGTGTCCAAATGATGAATAATCATCATTTTCATAACACTCCCCCTTGAGTATTCATCATTTTTGATGTGTCTCATTTTAGATTGCCTCGATAAAAGACTTCCATAGAAAACTCAGTGGGAAAAACTCATGGTAAGGAAAAAAGTGCAGTCTCCCCCTGGAAATGATTGAGATGATCTTCTCTTCATAATTTCCACAGATGCAATTTCTCGCTCAAATAATTCTTGTCTCTTCATAGACTCCATAAAGCGATTCATTTTGATCATTCTCTTAGTTCGTCTTGGTTTCATCAATGTATGAGAAAACGTTTGGAAAATTGATAGACTTTTCTCATTGGAATTCTTATATTCCCTTTAGACGTCTATCTTTGGCGTGTTCTTGGTTGTCTCGTTAAAAATCTCGTCATGGAAAACCCAGTGGGACTAAAACCATGATAAGAGAAAAAGAGTACAACCACGCTCATCATCATATTTCTCCCCCTGGAAACATCATCCTTACGAGATGCATTTCGATAATATATTCCATTCTTTTGGGAGTTTTTGCGTTTTTTATGCTGCCTTGTTAAAAACTTTTCCATGAAAAAACCCGATGAGACAAAAACCATGATAGGAGAAAAAGAGAACAGCCACGCATATCATTATCATATCTACCCCATAATTTTTCACTATGGGCGTAGTTGATGAATAATTCAAAATTTTCTTATTCTTTTACGTCTTTTGGACGTTTCTCTATATCGGGTTCATCTAGAACCTTTTGACTTATGTCCTCTAGACATTTCTCATTATATATATGTTCAATTTTGGAATACATGAGGAGATCGTTTCCTTCCAAGGTTTTCAATTCCAAATTACTTTCATAATACAACTTGCGAGAACTCTTTAGGAGTTTCAATCGTGTAGAGTTCCCAGGAACATAATAATGACATCATTAATCCTTCTAGAATTACAAATATTGAGCGCAATCCAAGTCATTTTGTCCATTCCTCTTTATGGATAAATCTTCTTGATGTTCAGATTACTGGTCCAAACATCTCTCGTTCTTCAAACGAGTAACAAAGACTTGATTGCCTCTTTTTAACGTATTGGCCAATACATTTCACTCTACGCCCATCCTCAGAACGGAGTAATGATCTTCATTAATAATTTTACGCGTTTTATTATTAATGTGTCGACATACATCTTCTCTTTGATTCTCTCTTTTTACATGGTTAATTGAGATCTCTAAATCATCCTTAATGATTTCTTTCAGGAACCTAATTTCATTATTAACCACGTCTCTTTACTCTCTTCAAGAGTTTAATCCTTCTTTTTATTTGCTTCAATTTCTTTTCGAGTATTTTATTTATTTTTGGAACCAAAGTAGTCTTTCACGTCTTTTACGTGCTATAGACTTAATAGATTCTCCTTCCGAGATATCTATTCTTCTTGGAGCATTTTAGCTGGAATATGAGATTTCCTCTTTTCAATTGGAATTATCCTTTAAAATTTTTAGTTTATAAATGTGAGGATCTATGATAATTCTTTTCTTGAAATCTCATCCATCAGCTTTTGATTTGCAATATATTAGCGATCCTTTGAACTTTTGAACTTCAGGTTCACATTAACTGGTTCAAGGATACCAACTACTCAATATTTTCCCATGGAAAATTCTCATCAAAATGAGTGCAAATCATGCAATAAGCACATCCTTCTTGATGGCTTAATATACTACATGAATTACTGCATGTTCCATGCCAAATCATAGAGATTAAATTTCACCGTTAGTAGTCATCCGATTTTCTCATTTCGGATATGAACATAACCTCATTTATGTTCTACTCTATCTCGATATATAGTAAGTGATAAACTTTAGGACATTAATTTACCAAGATTATCATACTTGTGATGTAAACTCACCAAAATTACCAACTTACTTATCGATGTCGGATTCTTTAACTCTCCCCCTCGAGATGATCACATTCTTTGTCCATCCATCTCACATTAAATTCCATTTTAGGATCGACATATCCATCTTGGATCATGCATTTTATTCTAGATCCTTTTAAACATTTATTTCAGGATTCATAATACACCCTCTCAAGATAATGGATCTTCTGGCTCATTTATCTAAACCGAATCTCACATTTAGATTCGTTATACTCAGAGTGTAATTTTGGAGATTAAAGAACTCAACCACTATTTCAAATGAGCTTTATTTACCAAAAACGGCAACTCATCGATTTATCTCTAATGATGGCCTTAATTTTTCTTAAGACATGCAACGTGAAATAAACTTCTGATTTTAACATAAATTTTCAATGATCCTTAATATCATTGTTTGACCGGATGGCATTATGGTCATAAATTCTTTGACCAAGTAGTAAAACTTCTGGTTTACTACCAAAACATATTCTAAACTAGTTAATAAACTTCAAGTTTATTAACTTTGCCATCTAAATTTTTGTATGCATGATTACATACAAACATGTCTTAGCTATATGCTTTTGTAACATCCCGAAACCAAATAAGTGCAATTTGGTGAGGGTGTCGATCGACACCACGGTTTTTTCAGAAATCGGGTTATTAGATTTTTGGCTCGGTTTAATAGCGGTTTATAGGTTAACCTAGGGTTCGTATATATATATATGTTCTAAGGTTTTGTGGCCACGTTTGGAAGCAGAAAACGCAGAGAATCCTTGTGTTATAGAACATTGTGGGAGATTGTGTGTTCTTGAGGGGGTTGTTGCAAAGAAATCCTCTTGAGACCTTTTCCATTGTAATCTAGACACGTAGAGTTGTTCCTTGTGTCTAAAGGACCTGTTCTTGTTGACTTCCGAGTCTGATTCGTGACTCTCCTCGTTTAATTCCTTTTCTATCCGAAATCGAAGTAAGTGCGTGATCGCGGATACAGAATTAGATTATTAGGATTGTTATGGTTGATTGATTGATTGGTTTTGATTGTTTTCCGTGATGTTTCTGTGTGTTAATGTGGGATTTGAGGCGTGTTATGATCATGGTCGAGGAAACGAATCGAGGCGCGTGAGGATTTGACTCGGTTTGGGTTCCTGTGAGAGGTGTCGATCGACACCTAGTGGCAGTGTCGATCGACACCACTCGTTTTGATCGCGAGGCTTGTTGGTGAAAATGCATTGTCGATCGACACCACATTGGAGTGAAGATCGACACCACTGGTTTATTATCGTTTTAATTTGTGGTTAATTGTTGGTTGATCGTATTAATTGATAATCTATTTTTCCTATTATGTATCTTATTGGCGGGATGACCGCTTCACTGAGTATTTATGATAATACTCACGCAACTCTATTTTTCCCTTTTGAGTTACATGTAAAGGAAAAGAGTGATCGCGGAATCGAGGCGTAAGAAGAGGATGATAGGGTTTTTGTGTTGTTGTTGTTAGTCTAGTAAACCGGATGTTTTAGGTTGCTAGATTATTTATTTGAGCATTCCTGAATTTGGTATTGAATATTTATTTTGGAACATTGGTTATTATTTTATGGAATTATTGGATTATTCTGTTGATTTAAATTGTTTTGCTTTCCGCAGTAGAATTGTTTAGTTTAAAAAAAAAAAAAAAACTTGGTTGTTTGAGCTTTTCTAAAGCATTTCGCTCTTCTAGAGTGTTTGCACTGTGAAATATTATATTAAAACGTGCTTAATAAATTATCATAAGAATTTAATTTCTTTTGAATTTTAAAATCAAAATAACTAAATATAATCAAAACGAAATTTTCGAGGCATAGCCTTTCATATAATATTAAACATTAAAAGCAATACCAAAATTTTTGTTATACGTACTATGACCCATCGATCATGGTCCTTTTATTTCGTTTTGATTCTACTAGATCAACAAGGATTACGGCATTAAAATTTATTTTAACATCATTTCCTTTTTCTTTACGTGGTTCTTGATACGATGGGCTAAAATTTTGACGTACTACATCTACGTACCCATTTTCTTTCCATGCCACATTAGTAACAAGTGATCTCATTTTTCTTTTTCACAACGTAACCAACTTCATTAGTTTCTTTTCGTTGGAATTAAACTAAGATTCTCTTTCCACTTCTTCGTCCATCACCTTATTTATACCATGACTATGGTCTTTACCGTATCTGGATCTTTGTCCAATTATTATTATTAGAAGCTACCACATTCACTTTTGGGAATGGAGCTTATTTAGATGGACAAATTAATGGATAAACATCTCTTAACCCATTTTATAGGTGATGACAGAAATATAAAATGATATTAACCTTTAATTCATTCGATATCGTTTTTGACCGATCGATGCATCCAAATTTTTATATGATCACCATATCTTTAATAAATTCAAACTACTATTTTTCAAAATTAATTGATCATCTATTGTAGTTTACTATTTAAATAAATATGCAAGCATCATAAAGCATAATTAAAGATAATAATTTAGATGCATGCATATATATACAAGGAGGCAAAGCCTACCATTAGATTAAGGAGGAGGCATAATCTACCACTCCATATATATTATATTATATATGATCTTAAATAAAATCAACATATATTAAAATCTTCTTTAACACAAATTTAAATGCTACCTCCCTTACGAATGATCGGAATGGATTGAGAGCGGCTCGGACTGAGAGATGATCGTGCTTACGAAATTCCGACAGCTCAACAAATAGAGACGATCGTGCTCATAACGTGTTGTGAATAATTACCCAAAATAATTATATATTTGAGTAAACTAAAGAACCAAAGATTATAATAATAAGAGGAAGTGACGTGAATGGATTGATAGGAGGAGTTTTTATTATTGCTTAGTCTTCTTCTTTTATCTTTCAACTTATGTATACATATATATAGTGTTACAAATGACATATGCTAATGACATATGTACATAAGTAACTTTGCTTAGTGTTAATATTGTGGTAAAATCATAGAGACGACACTTGGCCTTAGTGACACTAAGCTATACTATTAATTTGACTAGTGCAAAACATGTATCAAAGAATGGACTTTGATTAGTGTCCAAATGATGAATAATCATCATTTTCATAACAATATGTGAGTTTTTTTTCTTTTCTTTTTGTGTATGGGCAGAGTGGACATGTGGATTAAAGTTATAGCACATACATATACATCAAAGGGTGAAGGATTATGATTTATGATGATGAACAAACAAAAGCAATTTTAAACTTAGCTATCCAATTATATCACCTAGTGTGATCACTAATCATACTATGATCAGACATAGTTTTATTGAAAGTATTGGGTTCGTTTAAACGATCCCGATCTCTTTTAAACAAGTGAGATTTAGGATCGTAGGGCAAAACAATGTAAAATCTTAAGAAAACATCAAGAATATTTATGTTGAAGTGTATTATTTCAGAGAGTTGCGGATCCCTTTTTTGAGGCAATGAGTTATATATTTATACTAAATGATCTTAGTCGAATAAACCTTCAAAACACATGGAAAGTTTCCTAACAAATAATATATATACAATATTCTCATACATTCTCGACTTATTCTCCAAGTATTTCCAAATCGGCGTTTTGAAGTAAAAGGTGCTAAACTTGGTATCACCATTTATTAAGAATTAAAAAAGTTTTTTTTTGATATAGAAGAGCTTAAACAATGAAGTCTGCGACACGCTTAGACCCAAATGACATGGACCGGAGTAATAACCACCAAACGTCATGGGAATAACCACCAAAAGTTCTCAAGAAATAATTCCAATAAAATAATAAACCAATAATTATTCCACAACCAATATTCATAATTCAATAACCAAAAGAACTCTAGCAACTTAAACACTAGGTTCACTAACTAAACAAAGCAATAACAACCTTATCATCCTCTCCTCTGGCCATGATTCCGCGATCACACTTTTCTTTTACCTGCAACACATTGAAATAAGAGTTGCGTGAGTATTATCACAAATACTCAGTGAGGCGGTCATCATGTCTACCGGTTACATAATAAGGGAAAATAGAATGCCAATTACTACGCGATCTATCAACAATCAACAACGTTCCAATTCAGCAATACAATAGGTGGTGTCGATCGACACTCCAATACGAAAACTCAGAAAACACAACAAGGTGTCAATCGATACCATCACGAGGTGTCGATCGACACGCCTTTCACAAACTCAAACCTCGCGATAATAAAAGTGGGCGTCGATCGAAACTCCACGCAGAAACCTAAATCGAGTCAAATTCTCTCGCGACCCGATTCTGGTTTTTCTTACGAGGTAATTTCACAAAGAACCAACACGATAAGCACACTGAACAGCACATGATACCAACCATAACAATAACAATTCAAACAATCGACAACCTAACACTCTAATACCATAACCACGATCACGCAATCACCTCGAATATGGATTGAAAAGGAATTGAAAAAAAGGCTACACAAAAATCAGAGCCTCCTACTCGACCCAAAGCTATTGATTCTCATTCTTTGTAACCTAGACTCATCATTAGGGTTTTCCCCTAAAGCAAATTAGGATTTTCTAAAAAATAGAACCGACACACTGACTTCAAATCATCTCTGGAAATAACAATCAGGAAAAAATTTGGAAACTAGACACAAAGAGCTTTCCTACGATATAAAAATCTTCGCCTAAATCTCTCTAGAACTCAAGAAAAACGGCTTCAAAATGGTCTGATAACAGTCCTGATTCTGCACAAACCTCTCTCACGAAAATAACGATATCTCTAAGCATACAAAACCAAACCTGGTGTCGATCGACACCCCTTACCAAATTATCCAATTTGGTTTCAAGATGTTACAATTCTCCCCCACTAGTCTGGATTCGACCTCGAATCCCACAAAACACGTCTACCACGAGACAGACAACCTGACCCCACTTGGCCAATGTCATTAGAGATCCTCACCCAATCTCAGATGGGCAAATAGTGGTATTTACGGTTTTCACATTTGCCTTTATAATATCGATAATTATAGTCGACGTGGAGGGAGCTGATTGATCATAAATTTTAAAGAACAGAGAAAAAAACACGCGACTTTTTGGAAACTATTCCTCTCTCTCTCGATCTTAACATCTGCTCGATTCATCTCTCTCAACATATTCTCGCCGATTTGTTTATTCAAATCTGAGAAAAGCTTTGTTGATTCCAATTTTCCCTTGCTCCGATTAACGGAGACGGTGAAATTTATCCTTCATCGGCGTCGTCGGAATCTTCAAATCCCTAAAACTCTGTCGATCTGTTTGATTTCTCGAGGTAAATATGATAAATTCTTTTCTGATTTAGGAATTGGGTTTCGTTTCTAGTAAATTAGGGTTTGAATTGAAATTCCCCTTTCTAATATAGGAATTGGGTTTCGTTTCTAGTAAATTAGGGTTTGTAATTAAAATCCCCACTCTCATTTGGGAATTGGGTTCAGTTTGCTCTCTGATTTTGGAATTGTGAATTAGGGTTTGAAGCAATGATCTAAAGGTTTTGAATTTTGGGGGGTTTTTAAGTGAAACGAAGAGGAAATTCAAAAGTGTATACACTGGTGGAACAATGGATACACCAAATTCTGGAAATTTTTTACAATATTGGCATTGTCGTGGTTCTGAAGATCCGTTTGATTCTGGATGTACTGCATCTCCACATTCTACATATGACGATTAATGCAAGTTTCTAGTATTTTATTGATACGAAGAAGACGAAGAAGAAAGGAAAAGAATATGTTGTAAAGTTATGGATTCAGGGTAAAGCAAAAAAAAAGGAAATTAATTTTCTTGCAGAGAATCAAAATCTTTTATGTTCTTGGTTTATATTTCCTTGTAATCACATTATCTCAATGTATACACAACAATAAATTTTGGGTTAATAGAATTCTTGTTTGGTTTGCTCAACTTTCTAACTTTGCTTCTCAAGTTTCTGTTAGTTTGCTTCATGTTATTGTTCTTCGTTGTGCTTAATTGATCATGTTGTGATATTTTGTGATATATCATTTGTATTTTTTGTTCTGGTGGTAAGAATTAGTGTAGGAGATCATTTAGTGTTGGTGGTTGATCAATTATCAAGCGATTCTGATAATGGGATGGTAAACCGAGCAGACACGGCAAAGATAGTACATCTGAATCTGTTGTATCTGCGAAAAACTGATATTTGTGAGAACAAACTTGTACAATCTTAGATTTGTCATGACGATGACGAAGATTCCAGAATTCTGTCGATCAGGTTTCTCTTCTTTTTTTTTTTTTAAACCCTCTATATTTACTACTTATAATCACTAAAAAATACATAACTAAATTAGTGTAAATATGATAATCCTAATACAATTAATAATATAAAATTCTTATATTACCTCACCTTCTTACCTATCTCTAAATATGCTCTTATACTGAGACCCACTTATCACAGATAAGTAAGCATCCCACCATACTATACCGAGACCCACTCGTCACATGTAAGTATACCCTCGAGAGAATCACTATCCCTCGATACCTATACTGAGACCCACTTGTCCCAGATAAATTCGCCAGAGACCGCCTCGATAACTGTAATGAGTTATTCGGAAACGCTACTGCCCCTAGGGTAGTAAATTTTAAAACACTTACAAACATCGACGATTAGAACCGCCTCACGTGGTCTAAACTCGATATTCCCAACCTGGAAAATCATCTCAAATACGACCCACACTGGTCAACCAACACAACTAACACATCTTATAAGCCACAAGAAATAAAATAAGGAACTTCATCTCATAAATTTTCAAAAATGTATATCGTTACAACTCACACGAAAATACATGAAACAAAACGACAATAGCAACATGCTAACCCAACACTGGAACCACAAAGATAACAGCAAGCTCAAGCTGCGACGTGCTTTTCCAACCATTTCCTGAACTTCAACTTCATCCTTGCCCCATGTTCCCAACTTTCCTCCTCCAAAACTGCATAAACCCGCAAAACTCTTAACAACAGAATCTTCTTCCGACGCAGACTCTTAACTCTCCTTTCGAGAATCCTCACCAAAACTGCCGGGACCATCAAAATCAGGCTGTAGATCCTCTGGAATCTTAGGCACTAACTCCTCCGATTCATGCAGGCATTTCCTCAACATCGACTCCTGAAACATCTTATGAAATGCCTTTATAATCGGAGCTAACTCAACCAATCAAAAACCAGTCCAACTCGCTCCACTATTGGAACAGATCCAAAATCTCATACTTAGTTGAGTTTCTGAAATTGATCTATTAGGACCTCACAACATGATCCTCCTGAGATACACTTTATTTCCGACCCGAGATATCCACAATGCAATGTTTCTTGTTCCTGACTAGGTCTGCCAGATTGATCGCGCAACAATCAAACAAGAACATGCACAACCAACTGTAGATCCAGAATTGGATCATTTGATCGCGCAATAATCAAATGAGAGCATGCACGACCAAAGATGTTACATCCATTACAAGGGTCGTCTGAAGCGAGGTTCCTAACGCAATAACCATCCTAGACTTGATGCCTACATACACAACACGCCACCTCAGCAAAACTAAATTGTCTGAATTGCCCTTTCCAAAAATTACATAACTTAGGGTCCATGACTGAACCATGCAGGCTGGCATTCCATGCAGCCTCATCATACTCTCCACGTACTTCGTAACCAAACCGCAGCTTCTTCGATCTCCTAAATGGCCAAAAAAGTGCTGACTTGATCGGACGACCCACCATAATCCATCTAGCACCAAACTTCTACGAGTTAGATAATTTCCACCCTGAAATCCATCGAAAACACATTGCACTTCCACTCTGGATAGGCACTCTGCATCCATCCCTTCAGAGCCTGATACTTCGATTATGCTAACTGACATTCATCGCACGCTGCGATCCACTTGCCGGTACTACACGGAATTATACACCCGAACCCTGAGATCCATATCCCGTCTCATGCTTATGCCACAATCAGACAGTGATTACTCATACTTATACCGTCATCATCACACTCTTAGGACGTCTCCTTCGAGGTAACGATGCCGATGCCACTTCACTCTCAGGACGTCTTTCTCAAGCTCTGAAGATATATACATAAAAAGGTTTCCTTTAGAGTAATCAACTCACACGTGTACAAGCACCTAAAAACTAGGATAACCTTTTGTGATATTCACCTACCATTTCCTACTCCAGCATCACATCTCTGCTCCAACCGAACACTTGGCTAACACAACCGACTCTCCTCATGGTCCACACATGAGCATCGAAGTACATCACTAATTTTATGTTTATTCGCACGTTACATGCATCTATTGCTCTTAACTCATTTTATACCCTCACACTCGTAGGACGCATCCTAGGAGCTATCAGGAAAAATACCGCTCGCACCCTCGGGACGCATCCCTAGAGCCAACGATATCAGGAAAACTCACATCCCTGCGAGAAAACACTCTCTCTCGAAAACATACCGCTTGCACTCTCAAGACCTATCCCTCAAGCCAACGATATATGGGGAACTCAAATCCCCGTGAGAGAACACTATCTCTCAGACATATACTCCTTGCACTCTCGAGACGCATCTCTCGAGCAAACGATATTTTGGGAACTCACATCCCCGCGAGAGACAACTATCTCTCAGAAACATATCGCTTGTACTCTCGGGACGCATCTCTCAAGCCAACGATATCTAGGGAACTCACATCCCCGCGAGAGAACACTATCTCTCCCTACTTATACTAGGAAACACAATCCCCAAATAAGTAACACTGGTAACCATTCTCCCCAACGTAAAGAGTTATTCAAGACCGCAACCCCTGGAGCAATAAAGACCAAACGCCTATAAACATCAAGATTATAACTGCCTTAAGAGGTCCAAATCCACTCCTGACGTCGGAGCGTACTCATCCATCGGCAAACACACTCTACTACGCACCTGAATATCCCTTTCGAAGAGACCTGAAAAACTAAACCAACTGCCTCGATACATCTCTTCAACTCTTATAGCTCTCCTGAGCCTCACAAAACTATCGTACTCCTGACGCGTGGCGTTAAACTTTCTACGCAAACTTCTGATAGCCTCAACTTAGTCAGGTTCACCAAAACTCCCCCTGTAAACCTTACATAACCGAAAGATACTATCTCTCTCTTCCACAAACTACTCTTCCTCGAAATAACGAAACACTTTTGTTCCAGAAACCTTTACAAAACCAAACTCTGATGCATTTCATGATCACCAGGACTTCTCGAGTACACTAGAACATCGTTGATGACCAAAATCAATAAGACATATAAATACTCTTGTAATACGCCGTCCATCCGCCTTATGTACGCCGTCCATCCGCCTCAAATGTTTATACCTCATCCTGAATGCTCTCTTACGAATATATGACTCATCAATCGGGATCAGATGGTAACCCGACGCCAAGTCTAACTCGGAGAACCAAGTAGCATCCCTTAACTGGCCACAACTCATCAGTCCTCGAGAGAGGGTACTTGTTCCCTACTGACTCAGTTAAGTCCCCGGTAATCAAAACATACCCATAACTCCCATCACTTACTCTGCCTAAGGAGAAAAACACGCAACTCCCCGAAGTTGGTCTCACTCCATAAACATCTATTTCCCTTCCTCGCGCTTGAATACAATCGGCCGCGACAACAAATCCAGATGGACTCAGTAATGCGCCTACCAATCCATCTCTAAAACGAATCATACAACTCCATCAGAATAATCCCCACTCCCTCTTATGTCCCTATTCATTCTTGCCGCCTTTGCTAAGAACCGCTTGCTGCTGCTGCTTCATCGGCTGAACAGCTAAAACAGTAGGAACAACCCTAACTGCTGTCTGATATCTCAGATCCTACTCAATAGCAACATCTAACTCAACTAACTCCACCCTCGAGGCAAACCTGGATGCTCTACACGACGTCCTCCAACTCAGCTGATGTCCTTACAAGAACCTCTTCTTCTACGTGTGCTCATCCTACATACATCTACCCGCATAGACCAAAAGCCTGCTGCACTCAGCATCATACTCCCCTGACCGGTCTCCCTGAATCAGCTCCACAAATCTCTCTTCAAGAAGATCTAATGCCGACTGAGGGAAGAAAGTAGCATCAAATTCTACTAAAAATTCTCCCCTTGTCCGCACTGCCTGCCTCCGCCTGATCTCAAAACCTCTCTACCAGAGATGCGCATCACTATCAAGGTAATGAACTGGAAAACCCAACTTGGTATCACTTAGGACACAAAATAGAACAGACAATCCGCTCTAATCTCAACCTCCAGTCGAGCCTCCCTAGACTTAGAGCTACCCGAGAAGAAACTCAAAACAATATGTTGCATGTGCTCCATCATTCTTAACTATGATAGAACCTCCTCTGCCACACGTGGTGCCACTGGAGCGTGCACTGGCACCGCGCTCGGTAACCGCTCTAACAACTGAGTCATAGATCCGCCAGACAATCATCTAGACCCATAGTTATACCGGCAATCGCACCCCCACCTGGCCTCTCGCACTATCAATCACACTCGTACCCTTACTGGTACCACTAGTCTTAGAATAGCACTAACACTGGCTGCACTCCTGGATCCCTCATGAAACGTCAGCGAATCTGAAATCAGCTCATGCATCGCACTCGATGCCACACAGTCGGCGGACTCACACATGTGCCCCCGATCCCGCCTTCGGCCCCCACGGCCACATCCTCTAAGAACTCTAGCCATCACTCTATGCATTTCCCAAAAAAATACAGACTAACAATACTAGAATTCAAAAATAAAAGTCACAAACAATCACAATTACTTACCGCAAAATCTCTTTAAAGGCCCAAAGACGATGATCTAAGACTAATAAATTGACTAACTACTCATAATCAATTTAAACCTACTGCCCTAAAACCGTAAGGGCTTTGATACCAAAATGAAATAACCAACATGTTTTTTTCCATTAAATAACCCGAGTTAATATTCTCATAAATACTAACCATCTACGGCTATTTGACCCCTACACCAACTCAACTTAAAAAAAAAATTGTGGTTTAAATATTGAGAATGAATATTTGTTAGCTATTCAGAGTGGATTGGAAAGGCAACATTTCTGAATATGTAAAAATTGCAAAAACAAAAACAAAAGATGTATACGGTAAAAATATTTGGTAGGTTTTGTATTATATTGTTCATGGCTCGGCTATAGAATGTCACAATGAGGCGGTCTCGGATGGGGTTACTAAATGCATGCTCCCTTATGTCACTTTACTACATGACTTATCATAAAATGTTTATACTTAGCTTGTTATGATTTTGTAGAAAAAATTTCTATAAACAAAATTGTAGTTAGGTTGTACTGACTTCTACATAAACAAAATGGTTAATTACATCGAATTTAAACCAGCATGGAATCACTCTTCTTTACCCGATTAACTATTCTTAAGCTAGCCTAGTAGCCCTCATTATATTACTTGATATTGTTACGCTATTTGTGCATTGTATAATAAATGGCAGTGATCCAGTAAGAAGTGGGATTCGGATCACTATCCAAATTCTCACTAATTAGCAATCTTGGTTAATACTTTCAGATTATTTTTAAGAAAAAGTTAAGAAATCTATATAAGTTTGACCTTCTTTTTTAAAAATATATTTTGTTATCTTTTACAGGGCTCTCAAACTTTATAGAAGTTATGTTCAAATATCAAAAATAAGCCATTAATATTATTAGTTTTTGAACGTTAATCATAAAAAAAAAGGGATTATATTTATGTCACCATTGAAAACATTTTTCCCAAATATGTCAACATGACAATCACTGTTGCAAACATGACGCCTTTTAAAAAAATGCAAAATCATTATAAAAAAAAAATTCTCTCCCTTCCACAAAATATGTTTCTTCTTCCTTTTTTTTTCTTCTCTCTTTCTCTCTTTCTCTCAAAAATGGAGGTGATGAAATTGAAGAAGAAAAAGAAGAATCTCTCTCTCATTCAGATCTAGATCTAGATCCGAAGTTCATCATTTTTTCTTGTTATAGATCTAGTTTTTTATTCCTTTAAATCAACTTGAGTTTTGATTCGATTTGTGCCACAAATCTGTGTTTTGATTCGATTTGAGTTACAAATCTCAGTTTTTTTATTCGATTTGGGTTGATTTTATCTAAAAATCCAGGTTTTGTTTCGTTTTGGTTGATTTTGTTCTTATGTTTGATAAAAAAAAATCTGGATTGGTTTTTAAAGCAGATTATAACCTTTATAATCTGCTTAGAAAACTTTATCAACTGTTTTAAAAACCTATTATAAAGTTTTTTAAAACATATTATAAAGTTTTACAAAGTATTATAAGATTTTTTAACTTTTTAAAAAACCTTATAATTCAATTTAGAAACCCTTATAATAGGGAGCACGTCATGGATCTTGCAACTATGGCTTCCCTGCTTACAAGTGTATCTGCTAGTTCCCATGTTAATCTACGAAATAAACGCTTTGGTAGTTAATTGTGTGTGTATCTTTGGTGTTTGTGTGTGTTCATAAAATAAGTCTTGTGTCATTCTATGAGTGACCTTATAATGACATGTACCAGATGTGTTTTTGTTGGTTCGGTTATAATATAAAGTTTTATATACGACGACTCCAATACATAGTTTGTCGGACTACGTACTAATATTACTTGGAGAAAAAATATATGAAGAGGCCAAACTCAGCAGGACCCGAATACTAGTTTTATTGGACCAACTCATTTTAATATGAATTACTATAGTTTGTCGGACTACGTACTAATATTACTTGGAGAAATGATATATGAAGAGGCCAAACTCAGCAGGACCCGAATACTAGTTTTATTGGACCAACTCATTTTAATATGAATTACTATTAGTATTTAGTGATAATAACTACTAAAAATTAGGGCTTAGTCTCCATAGATTTAAAGTGTTTCCTCCGGCTTAGTTTCGATTTGTCTTTGTTTCTTCTTTGGTTTTATAAACATTTCACAACTAAGAAAAGAAGAAGAAGACATATTGGAGTGATAAGTAAGAACATAAACAGTGCAGAACAATAAATTTTGTTTGAATAAATTAGAAACAATTTTCAAACTTTTTTTTTGATTAAGTTAACAACAATTATCAACTTTAATATATATATTACTAATATTTTGGATACTCAGTATATGTTTTTGGATTGAATTATATTCCTTGATAAATGTTTTATTTAAAGATTCTTTTGTTATGTTTCTAGCATTTGTGTGTATTGATACATGTGTTTTTCCTCACATTTGTGTCATGTAATCAATGTTATATTTACGGATTTACCCGTTTTTACTTCCCAAGAATCATGGAACCAAATACCAACCCATCAACCCAAAGAACCAGATCCGACCCGGTGAAGATATTATCTTTTTGACTCTTGACCAAGTCAAATTAATCAGCCGCTTATATGATGTAGCTCTAGCTCAGCCAAACCAATCGCTTTAGGCTACATTAGATAGACCATGCAACCTTCAATAAGTATAGATTGACTCACCATTGCACTATATAGAGTTTGATCTTAAGCTTATTTTCTCACACACAACACATACATAAATACATTAAAACAAAGCAAGAAATAATCATGGCAAACTTTGCGACCACCATCACCATTCTCTTTGTTGCTCTGGTTCTCTTTGCTGCTTTTGGTGAGTAATTCCCTTATCATATGCATTGCAAAATGTGTTTAAAAGTTTCCTTATGTTTAATTTTCATAGTTAACCTCAAGAGAAAATATATATACAGAAGCACCAACAACAATGGTCGAAGCACAAAAGTTGTGCCAGAAATCAAGTAGAACATGGTCAGGAGTTTGTGGAAACAATAATGCATGCAAGAATCAGTGCATTAACCTTGAGGGAGCACGTCATGGGTCTTGCAACTACATCTTCCCATATCACAGATGTATCTGTTACTTCGCATGTTAATCTATCAAAAGCTCTTTGGTACTTGTGTGTGTAAGTTCCATAAAATAAGTCTGAGTGACCTCATGACATGTACGTTTATGTATCAATGTTTGGTTTGGTTATAAACTTATAATGTAAACGTTTATGTAATACTTATAACATGTGCAACTAGCACAGTTCAATAAAGTTCCGACTAAAAGTTACTTATTTTTTGTTTTAATGTATGAAAATGTAAGATTAGAGATCTAAATCTCAAAAGGAAGCGTCGCGAATGATTTGGACCTTGGGACGAGTTTTACACATAGTTTGCATCGGTATCGCCTGATGCATCATGCTTCCTTCTTTCATGTCCACATTTTCTTTTCCAACTCTCTTCCACTCGAAACATTGAACTAATGATCCTATAGCCAGATTCACTAACTGTTGCGCTAAACCAGAACCAGGACAAGCTCGTCGTCCCATCCCAAATGGTATCAACTTTTGATCCAATCCTTTTTTCTCAAACCTTTCCGGTTTGAACTTTTCTGGCTCTTCCAATATAGACGGATCTCTCTATGCATAGCCCATACATTCACCAAAAACATTGTGCCATGTGGAACATCGTATCCTGCGACCATGCAATCCTCGGACGCCACGTGAGGGAGAAGTATCGGAGCTACAGGATAAAGACGTAAAGTCTCTGATACGATGTTATGAAGATATGGGAGATTTTTGATGTCAGATTCGTCAATTAACTGTCTAACCCGATTTTGGTGTGGATCTCGGTTTTCAAAATTTCCAATATCTCTGGATGGTTTAGCAAATATGACATCGTCCATTAATGTTCCTGTTAGAGCATGGTTAATGGTGATACCATCAAAGTCTCATAAATCATTTTTTAGTAATAAATTTAATATTAGTTTAACATTTGAAACTCAACTAGTTTTTGTTAATATGTATGTGTCCATTGGTGAGACTCAAGTGGGATTCTAAAAAAAAAAATTAGTAGAATCAACTCAATCTTTATTTTCAAATCAACTAACAAACAATTAAGTAACACGAATAAGAGTTCTCCATTAACCCTTGATGTTGTGGGGAACACTCTTGGCAGTAGAAGTGATTGAGTTTTTTAGCAGCCTTTATTGTTGTTCCTATACAAGAAGGATGAAACCTGAGCCAATGTTAGTTTGTTGTATATTCAAGGCACCAGTGTCCCATACAAAGACATTTGACTACAAATTCTTCCTTGTGAATAAAAGTAAACAAGAGTAGGCCTAAACAGTTCTAAGATCAAGAGAACAATATTATTTTCAGTGACTTCATTCATTTTTCCTTTTCTCTCGTACAACAAGCAGCATAAGTAAAAGACTCAAGACTAGATACCATTAAACCCAAAGCTAGGCGCTAAAGCAGTGACTCTATCAGTACTTATGTAGGATTTACAAGGTTCTATAACATATACATTACAGTCTACAACATCACAGTTATCATGACCGTATAGACCAAAGTATATAAAGCAAGTAAGGAAAAGCATCACCAAAGTAAAAGCATTGACGGATAAGCAATCTCAATAGCATATACACTAAGACTTGTGGAATAAACTTGTAGAAACTACAAAAAAAGACCAAAACGAGCTTTTGGCTATAGATTTAATCAAGGAAAGTAAACACTTACCACTCAGAACAATCCTCGCATTGCCCCCATCAAATCATCAGGGTTATACGGCATTTCACACTTGTAGAAACTACAAAAACAATCTCAATTTAGCTTGCAAATGAAAGCATCATCAGCCTCACCGGTCCATGTTCATCTAATCCACACAAAAACCAGTTTCTCATGAATAAAATCTTACTCAACCATAATATCAATTTCCTTATCAACCATTACGCATTCATACATTTCTTGCAGCCAAGATCCGAGGCAGTTATTGAAGGAGATCACTAGCAGGCCTGAATTCCTGTAACTCCTTGAAGTTCAACCATGGCTTCACCCACACTTTTGCTTCGTAAAGCTTCTTTTCACCAGCCTAGATGATCTCCAGAGTCAAGTGATGCAGTGTTCCTGCAACTGCTTGTTCTTTCGCCTTCACCACCCTCCCAAACTCGAGCAATGCATTCTAAAATTGGGAAAAAATCACCGAAACCACAACACCATACACAAAATCAATCACAACGCATTCATCACCCTAAGATCTACTTATATAGCCCAACGATATAAGCGAGATCAAGACGAGAACTCTGACAAATTACTCTAATCGCGCTTCTGATCAAACAAATATCAAAGAAGAAACACAAATCGAATCGAAGATCAAGATGAGAGAAATGGGAACCTCTTTTTTGTTATGTTCATTGACGGCGAAACGAGCAAGGCTCTCGACTTCACCACAGTTCTGATTAGCAGGAACATCGCCGGATGCTAGCCGGATTCGGTTTTGGAATCGCCGGTGAGAGAAGAGAAGAGAAGAGTTCAGAAAAAATTTTAGCAATTGATTTTTTTTTTCTCTGTTTCCCCCAAAACCGAAAACACAGTGCAATCACCTTCAGACACCTGTCTTATGAGACGGTATCAGAAGTATCAGTCCACTGATACGTTTCAAGCCCATAAACACTTTCTGATCCATTTTTTTTTATAATATTTGGGCTTATGATACTGAAGTAATATCACCAATAAAACTGCCCTATGGTATTAGTCCCAGCAAGTATCATAACCTATCCAATCAGAATCATGAAACGATCACGATAAAATCGATTATTTCATCCTCTATTTTAAAATTGGGTCGTTTTAAAATTGCAATGTAAATTAATTTTTTTTTCACAAAATCCTAATTTAACCCTAGTCAAAGTTAGTGATACAGAACAAGTTCTCAAAAAGTCATATGTTTTGTACGGTTCCAATAGTATATGATTCCTTTGATGACGACATCCGTGTAATAATCAGGTTGATTTTCTTAGAGACAAAGCTGAAATAGAGGTTTTTGAAACATCAAGATATGAGCTGCTGGAACAACAAGACATCTGTTCCAACACGTAGAAAAAAGTGAGTTTGGGTTCTGCTTGAATTAGAAAGCTCAATTACAAGAAAGGTGAATCCCCTTGAAAATCACGTGAGAAGCTTAGGGCTTTGGTATTGTTATAAAATAGGCCGAGGCGGTGACAGAAAAACTTACACGTCAAGGGCTCTATTGTGAAATGCACACATGTGTGTGGCGTCGTCCCATCATACATGATTTGTAGATTTGTTGATGGTGTCCATGTAGAAATGAGTGGTGGTATGCCATACAGCAATTGTAGATTGCGGCCTTTTCTAGTAGATTGATTCTGGGCTTGGTCACGGGGATGTAGGAAACGAACCTCGTGAAAAAACTCTATGTGTTCATTAATTTATGCTCATACATACTCACAACTACACAAACATACAGACCTAGTCACGCACCGCTTTTTCAAAAGCAAACGATCTATCATAGTATTACCTTTTTCTTCTGTCGCATGTTTCTCGTCGACAAGTCCCTGCAAAAATCTCGCACGTTTCTCGTCGACAAGTCTCGGAGACAAATTCAATAATGGTACGTAGTACATCGTTCATTATCTATATAACAATATATATATATATATATATATATATATATATATATATATATATAAGTTCAAGTAGTAAATATTTCGACCACAACAAAAAAGGTTCAAGTAGTAAATATATTGTGAGTCTGTGACATAGGCCAAAGATCACATACTTGTTGAGAGTTTTTGGAGAGGTTTAAAATCAAATGTCGGATTTCGTCTTTAGGAATAGATAAAAAGCTATTAAGCCTATGAGATATCAATGGCACTAATTCGTCCGAGATTACGCCAATGGTCGCCATATGGAGCACTAACCATGGATGTATAGTTGTACTCGACATGTTTTGAGATAAGAAATTTTGGCCGATTGGCTAAAACTACATCATTATTAGTGAAACATCTTCAACAAAGGAATAGGAGGAGATTACAAACGTGAGTTTATTACCGAGGCGGAGGCTGAAAATTGGAGTATTACCGAGAGATTGAGAGAGAGACAAAAATGTGCGATGGAGCGGCAGTTTAAGGAGGTGGAGGTGTCCGATCAAAGGGAATGGTCTTATCGGGCTCGGAGTAGATTAGGGTTGGGCATAAAATCCGTACCCGATACCCGAACCCGAATCCGACCAAAAAATTAGGGTACGGGTAGGGTATGGGTATCGTAAATTACCCGATCGAGTTTCATTTTATTAACATTAGGGTATCCGAACCCGATAGGGTAAAACCCGATACCCGATCGGAAATCCGAATCTATATATACACATACATGATTATGTATTTTAATCACTAAACCTAATCCTAAAACACTCATTTCATCTTTCTTTTTTTCGCCTATGGCTTACATGATCGAGATTCTTGTGCTTTCGGATTGAAAATTATTATTCTTTTGTTTCCTTTACTTATTGTGTGTTTATATAGTAGTAAATTTACTACATTTGGGTTGTGTTTTGAATTTATTTTCCGTTTTTTTACTGTCATATCTTGGTGTTCTTTCAACTTTGGCATTTTAAAACTCAATTTGTCTTTATGACTTGGTTTTTTGAATAATTGTTTTTGTCTTTTGATCATTTTTTTTTTAGTATAATCATATTATCCGGGTATCCGAACCCACTACAACCCGACCCGTACCCGACCTAATTATATGTTATACCCGAATGGGTTTTATATTTTTGAAAACGGATACCTGACGATCGTAACTACCCGCCTCGAACCCAAACGGGACCCGAACGCCCAGCCCTAGAGTAGATTGTATTTTATGTGTTTTTTACCAAACAAAAGTTTTAAATAGAGGATTAATTAAGAAGAGTGGGAAAATTAAGTAATAAATTTCCATTATATTTTTTTTTTTGAATGTGATTTAGTGAAACAAGAAGTTTAAAGTTATATATATAGCGAGGGTGGTGAATGTTCATGGCTTAGTAAGATGATCAACTAAAGATTCAATTTTTTTATCTTATTTTCTGGTTTCATATTTTGATGTGTTCTATCAAATAAGGCATGAAGATTTTTTTTGATTATTTGGTCCAAATATTAGTTAAAGATACAGTTAGATTTTGACTTGCATAGATTCATCTGTTTTTAGAGAGGATGAATGTATATCAAATTATCCAATTAGGTAAGAAATTTTCATTATAATTTATATGTGTTGTGAATAATTACCCAAAACAATCATATATTTGAGTAAACTAAAAAACCAAAGATTATAATAATAAGAGGAAGTGACGTGAATGGATTGATAGGAGGAGTTTTTATTATTGCTTAGTCTTCTTCTTTTATCTTTCAACTTATGTATATATATATAGTGTTACAAATGACATATGCTAATGACACATGTACATAAGTAACTTTTCTTAGTGTTAATGTTGTGGCAAAATTTTTAGAGATGACACTTGGCCTTAGTGACACTAAGCTATACTATTAATTTGACTAGTGTAAAACATGTGTCAAGGAATGGACTATGATTAGTGTCCAAATGATGATTAATCATCATTTTTATAACACTCCCCCTTGAGTATTCATCATTTTTGATGTGTCTCATTTTAGATTGCCTCGATAAAAGAATTCCATAGAAAACTCAGTGGGAAAAACTCATGGTAAGGAAAAAAGTGCAGTCTCCCCCTGGAAATGATTGAGATGATCTTCTCTTCATAATTTCCACAGATGCAATTTCTCGCTCAAATAATTCTTGTCTCTTCATATACTCCATAAAGAGATTCATTTTGATCATTCTCTTAGTTCGTCTTGGTTTCATCAATGTATGAGAAAACGTTTGGAAAATTGATAGACTTTTCTCATTGGAATTATAATATTCCCTTTAGACGTCTATCTTTGGCGTGTTCTTGGTTGTCTCGTTAAAAACCTCGTCATGGAAAACCCAGTGGGACTAAAACCATGATAAGAGAAAAAGAGTACAACCACGCTCATCATCATATTTCTCCCCCTGGAAACATCATCCTTACGAGATGCATTTCGATAATATATTCCATTCTTTTGGGAGTTTTTGCGTTTTTTATGCTGCCTTGTTAAAAACTTTTCCATGAAAAAACCCGATGAGATAAAAACCATGATAGGAGAAAAAGAGAACAGCCACGCATATCATTATCATATCTACCCCATAATTTTTCACTATGGGCGTAGTTGATGAATAGTTCAAAATTTTCTTATTCTTTTACGTCTTTTGGACGTTTCTCTATATCGGGTTCATCTAGAACCTTTTGACTTATGTCCTCTAGACATTTCTCATTATATATATGTTCAATTTTGGAATACATGAGGAGATCGTTTCCTTCCAAGGTTTTCAATTCCAAATTACTTTCATAATACAACTTGCGAGAACTCTTTAGGAGTTTCAATCGTGTAGAGTTCCCAGGAACATAATAATGATATCATTAATCCTTCTAGAATTACAAATATTGAGCGCAATCCAAGTCATTTTGTCCATTCCTCTTTATGGATAAATCTTCTTGATGTTCAGATTACTGGTCCAAACATCTCTCGTTCTTCAAACGAGTAACAAAGACTTGATTGCCTCTTTTTAACGTATTGGCCAATACATTTCACTCTACGCCTATCCTCAGAACGGAGTAATGATCTTCATAAATAATTTTACGCGTTTTATTATTAATGTGTCGACATACATTTTCTCTTTGATTCTCTCTTTTTACATGGTTAATTGAGATCTCTAAATCATCCTTAACGATTTCTTTCAGGAACCTAATTTCATTATTAACCACATCTCTTTACTCTCTTCAAGAGTTTACTCCTTCTTTTTATTTGCTTCAATTTCTTTTCGAGTATTTTATTTATTTTTGGAACCAAAGTAGTCTTTCACGTCTTTTACGTGCTATAGACTTAATAGATTCTCCTTCCGAGATATCTATTCTTCTTGGAGCATTTTAGCTGGAATATGAGATTTCCTCTTTTCAATTGGAATTATCCTTTAAACTTTTTAGTTTATAAATGTTAGGATCTATGATAATTCTTTTCTTGAAATCTCATCTATCAGCTTTTAATTTGCAATATATTAGCGATCTTTTGAACTTTTGAACTTCAGGTTCACATTAACTGGTTCAAGGATACCAACTACTCAATATTTTCCCATGGAAAATTCTCATCAAAATGAGTGCAAATCATGCAATAAGCACATCCTTCTTGATGGCTTAATATACTACATGAATTACTGCATGTTCCATGCCAAATCATAGGGATTAAATTTCACTGTTAGTAGTCATCCGATTTTCTCATTTCGGATATGAACATAACCTCATTTATGTTCTACTCTGTCTCGATATATAGTAAGTGATAAACTTTAGGACGTTAATTTACCAAGATTATCATACTTGTGATGTAAACTCACCAAAATTACCAACTTACTTATCGATGTCGGATTCTTTAACTCTCCCCCTCGAGATGATCACATTCTTTTGTCCATCCATCTCACATTAAATTACATTTTAGGATCGACATATCCATCTTGGATCATGCATTTTATTCTAGATCCTTTTAAACATTTATTTCGGGATTCATAATACACCCTCTCAAGATAATGGATCTTCTGGCTCATTTATCTAAACCAAATCTCACATTTAGATTCGTTATACTCAGAGTGTAATTTTGGAGATTAAAGAACTCAACCACTATTTCAAATGAGCTTTATTTACCAAAAACGGCGACTCATCGATTTATCTCTAATGATGGCCTTAATTTTTCTTAAGACATGCAACGTGAAATAAACTTCTGATTTTCACATAAATTTTCAATGATCCTTAATATCATTGTTTGGTCGGATGGCATTATGGTCATAAATTCTTTGACCAAGTAGTAAAACTTCTGGTTTACTACCAAAACATATTCTAAACTAGTTAATAAACTTCAAGTTTATTAACTTTGCCATCTAAATTTTTGTATGCATGATTACATACAAACATGTCTTAGCTATATGCTTTTGTAACATCCCGAAACCAAATAAGTGCAATTTGGTGAGGGTGTCGATCGACACCACGGTTTTTTCAGAAATCGGGTTATTAGATTTTTGGCTCGGTTTAATAGCGGTTTATAGGTTAACCTAGGGTTTGTATATATATATATATATGTTCTAAGGTTTTGTGGCCACGTTTGGAATTAGAAAACGCAGAGAATCCTTGTGTTATAGAACATTGTGGGAGATTGTGTGTTCTTGAGGGGGTTGTTGCAAAGAAATCCTCTTGAGACCTTTTCCATTGTAATCTAGACATGTAGAGTTGTTCCTTGTGTCTAAAGGACCTGTTCGTGTTGACTTCCGAGTCTGATTCGTGACTCTCCTCGTTCAATTCCTTTTCTATCCGAAATCGAAGTAAGTGCGTGATCGCGGATACGGAATTAGATTATTAGGATTGTTATGGTTGATTGATTGATTGGTTTTGATTGTTTTCCGTGATGTTTCTGTGTGTTAATGTGGGATTTGAGTCGTGTTATGATCATGTTCGAGGAAACGAATCGAGGCGCGTGAGGATTTGACTCGGTTTGGGTTCCTGTGAGAGGTGTCGATCGACACCTAGTGGCAGTGTCGATCGACACCACTCGTTTTGATCGCGAGGCTTGTTGGTGAAAATGCATTGTCGATCGACACCACATTGGAGTGTCGATCGACACCACTGGTTTATTATCGTTTTAATTTGTGTTTAATTGTTGGCTGATCGTATTAATTGATAATCTATTTTTCCTAATATGTATCTTATTGGCGGGATGACCGCTTCACTGAGTATTTATGATAATACTCACGCAACTCTATTTTTCTCTTTTGAGTTGCAGGTAAAGGAAAAGTGTGATCGCGGAATCGAGGCGTAAGAAGAGGATGATAGGGTTTTTGTGTTGTTGTTGTTAGTCTAGTAAACCGGATGTTTTAGGTTGCTAGATTATTTATTTGAGCATTCCTGAATTTGGTATTGAATATTTATTTTGGAACATTGGTTATTATTTTATGGAATTATTGGATTATTCTGTTGATTTAAATGGTTTTGCTTTCCGCAGTAGAATTGTTTAGTTTAAAAAAAAAAAAACTTGTTTGTTTGAGCTTTTCTAAAGCATTTCGCTCTTCTAGAGTGTTTGCACTGTCAAATATTATATTAAAACGTGCTTAATAAATTATCATAAGAATTTAATTTCTTTTGAATTTTAAAATCAAAATAACTAAATATAATCAAAACGAAATTTTTGAGGCATAGCCTTTCATATAATATTAAACATTAAAAGCAATACCAAAATTTTTGTTATACGTACTATGACCCATCGATCATGGTCCTTTTATTTCGTTTTGATTCTACTAGATCAACAAGGATTACGGCATTAAAATTTATTTTAACATCATTTCCTTTTTGTTTACGTGGTTCTTGATACGATGGGCTAAAATTTTGACGTACTACATCTACGTACCCATTTTCTTTCCATGCCACATTAGTAACAAGTGATCTCATTTTTCTTTTTCACAACGTAACCAACTTCATTAGTTTCTTTTCGTTGGAATTAAACTAAGATTCTCTTTCCACTTCTTCGTCCATCACCTTATTTATACCATGACTATGGTCTTTACCGTGTCTGGATCTTTGTCCAATTATTATTATTAGAAGCTACCACATTCACTTTTGGGAATGGAGCTTATTTAGATGGACAGATTAATGGATAAACATCTCTTAACCCATTTTATAGGTGATGACAGAAATATAAAATGATATTAACCTTTAATTCATTCGATATCGTTTTTGACCGATCGATGGGTCCAAATTTTTATATGATCACCATATCTTTAATAAATTCAAACTACTATTTTTTCAAAATTAATTGATCATCTATTGTAGTTTACTATTTAAATAAATATGCAAGCATCATAAAGCATAATTAAAGATAATAATTTAGATGCATGCATATATATACAAGGAGGCAAAGCCTACCATTAGATTAAAGAGGAGGCATAACCTACCACTCCATATATATTATATTATATATGATCTTAAATAAAATCAACATATATTAAAATATTCTTTAACACAAATTTAAATGCTACCTCCCTTACGAATGATCGGAATGGATTGAGAGCGGCTCGGACTGAGAGATGATCGTGCTTACGAAATTCCGACAGCTCAACGAATAGAGACGATCGTGCTCATAACGTGTTGTGAATAATTACCCAAAACAATCATATATTTGAGTAAACTAAAGAACCAAAGATTATAATAATAAGAGGAAGTGACGTGAATGGATTGATAGGAGGAGTTTTTATTATTGCTTAGTCTTCTTCTTTTATCTTTCAACTTATGTATACATATATATAGTGTTACAAATGACATATGCTAATGACATATGTACATAAGTAACTTTGCTTAGTGTTAATGTTGTGGTAAAATCATAGAGACGACACTTGGCCTTAGTGACACTAAGCTATACTATTAATTTGACTAGTGTAAAACATGTATCAAAGAATGGACTATGATTAGTGTCCAAATCATCATTTTCATAACAATATGTGAGTTTTTTTTCTTTTTTTTTTGTGTATGGGCAGAGTGGACATGTGGATTAAAGTTATAGCACATACATATACATCAAAGGGTGAAGGATTATGATTTATGATGATGAACAAACAAAAGCAATTTTAAACTTAGCTATCCAATTATATCATCTAGTGTGATCACTAATCATACTATGATCAGACATAGTTTTATTGAAAGTATCGGGTTCGTTTAAACGATCCCGATCTCTTTTAAACAAGTGAGATTTAGGATCGTAGGGCAAAACAATGTAAAATCTTAAGAAAACATCAAGAATATTTCTGTTGAAGTGTATTATTTCAGAGAGTTGCGGATCCCTTTTTTGAGGCAATGAGTTATATATTTATACTAAATGATCTTAGTCGAATAAACCTTCAAAACACATGGAAAGTTTCCTAACAAATAATATATATACAATATTCTCATACATTCTCGACTTATTCTCCAAGTATTTCCAAATCGGCGTTCTGAAGTAAAAGGTGCTAAACTTGGTATCACCATTTATTAAGAATTAAAAAACTTTTTTTTGATATAGAAGAGCTTAAAAAATGAAGTCTGCGACACGCTTAGACCCAAATGACATGGACCGGAGTAATAACCACCAAACGTCATGGGAATAACCACCAAAAGTTCTCAAGAAATAATTCCAATAAAATAATAAACCAATAATTATTCCACAACCAATATCCATAATTCAATAACCAAAAGAACTCTAGCAACTTAAACACTAGGTTCACTAACTAAACAAAGCAATAACAACCCTATCATCCTCTCCTCTGGCCATGATTCCGCGATCACATTTTTCTTTTACCTGCAACACATTGAAATAAGAGTTGCGTGAGTATTATCACAAATACTCAGTGAGGCGGTCATCATGTCTACCGGTTACATAATAAGGGAAAATAGAATGCCAATTACTACGCGATCTATCAACAATCAACAACGTTCCAATTCAGCAATACAATAGGTGGTGTCGATCAACACACCACCATGGTGTCGATCGACACTCCAATACGAAAACTCAGAAAACACAACAGGGTGTCAATCGATACCATCACGAGGTGTCGATCGACACGCCTTTCACAAACTCAAACATCGCGATAATAAAAGTGGGCGTCGATCGAAACTCCACGCAAAAACCTAAATCGAGTCAAATTCTCTCGCGACTCGATTCTGTTTTTTCTTACGAGGTAATTTCACATAGAACCAACACGATAAGCACACTGAACAGCACATGATACCAACCATCACAATAACAATTCAAACAATCGACAACCTAACACTCTAATACCATAACCACGATCACACAATCACCTCGAATATGGATTGAAAAGGAATTGAAAACAAGGCTACACAAAAATCAGAGCCTCCTACTAGACCCAAAGCTACTGATTCTCATTCTTTGTAACCTAGACTCATCATTAGGGTTTCCCCCTAAAGCAAATTAGGATTTTCTAAAAAATAGAACCGACACGCTGACTTCAAATCATCTCTGGAAATAAAAATCAGGAAAAAATTTGGAAACTAGACACAAAGAGCTTTCCTACGATATAAAAATCGTCGCCTAAATCTCTCTAGAACTCTAGAAAAACGGCTTCAAAATGGTCTGATAACAGTCCTGATTCTGCACAAACCTCTCTCACGAAAATAACGATATCTCTAAGCATACAAAACCAAACTTGGTGTCGATCGACACCCCTTACCAAATTATCCAATTTGGTTTCAAGATGTTACAATTCTCCCCCACTAGTCTGGATTCGACCTCGAATCCCACAAAACACGTCTACCACGAGACAGACAACCTGACCCCACTTGGTCAATGTCATTAGAGATCCTCACCCAATCTCAGAAACTCGCATATAATCCTATGTTTAAATGCACGTTTCGAGACATTCATTACTCTTAGCTCATTACTACACTACCTTGCTCTCAAGACGCATCCTTTAGCAACCAATGCACTATACCACTCATGGTATGCATAGAACCACTTTTCCGTCTAAACTTATACTTAGACCCACTTGTCCCAGATAAGTCTGCCAGAGAACCACTGTCTCCTCTGGAAATGTAGGGGAATCACCAATCCCCTCAAGAGAGCCACTCTACCTTGATACTTAGAGCATGTTTATCAATGGTAAATTGTAGTAAATATAGTAGATTATTATGAATTAAACTTATTTAATTAATTCCAAATGGGCAAATAGTGGTATTTACGGTTTTCACATTTGCCTTTATAATATCGATAATTATAGTCGACGTGGAGGGAGATGATTGATCATAAATTTTAAAGAACAGATAAAAAAACACGCGACTTTTTGGAAACTATTCCTCTCTCTCTCGATCTTAACATCTGCTCGATTCATCTCTCTCAACCTATTCTCGCCGATTTGTTTATTCAAATCTGAGAAAAGCTTTGTTGATTCCAATTTTCCCTTGCTCCGATTAACGGAGACGGTGAGATTTATCCATCATCGGCGTCGTCTTCTCGCCGGAATCTTCAAATCCCTAAAACTCTGTCGATCTGTTTGATTTCTCGAGGTAAATATGATAAATTCTTTTCTGATTTAGGAATTGGGTTTCGTTTCTAGTAAATTAGGGTTTGAATTGAAATTCCCCTTTCTAATATAGGAATTGGTTTTCGTTTCTAGTAAATTAGGGTTTGTAATTAAAATCTCCACTCTCATTTGGGAATTGGGTTCAGTTTGCTCTCTGATTTTGGAATTGTGAATTAGGGTTTGAAGCAATGATCTAAAGGTTTTGAATTTTGGGGGGTTTTTAGGTGAAACGAAGAGGAAATTCAAAAGTGTATACACTGGTGGAACAATGGATACACCAAATTCTGGAAAAATTTTACAATATTGGCATTGTCGTGGTTCTGAAGATCCGTTTGATTCTGGATGTACTGCATCTCCACATTCTACATATGACGATTAATGCAAGTTTCTAGTATTTTATTGATACGAAGAAGAAGAAGAAGAAAGGAAAAGAATATGTTGTAAAGTTATGGATTCAGGGTAAAGCAAAAAAAAAAGGAAATTAGTTTTCTTGCAGAGAATCAAAATCTTTTATGTTCTTGGTTTATATTTCCTTGTAATCACATTATCTCAATGTATACACAACAATAAATTTTGGGTTAATAGAATTCTTGTTTGGTTTGCTCAACTTTCTGACTTTGCTTCTCAAGTTTCTGTTAGTTTGCTTCATGTTATTGTTCTTCGTTGTGCTTAATTGTTCATGTTGTGATATTTTGTGATATATCATTTGTATTTTTTGTTCTGGTGGTAAGAATTAGTGTAGGAGATCATTTAGTGTTGGTGGTTGATCAATTATCAAGCGATTCTGATAATGGGATGGTAAACCGAGCATACACGGCAAAGATAGTACATCTGAATCTGTTGTATCTGCGAAAAACTGATATTTGTGAGAGCAAACTTGTACAATCTTAGATTTGTCATGACAATGACGAAGATTCCAGAATTCTGTCGATCAGGTTTCTCTTTTTTTTTTTTTTAAACCCTCTATATTTACTACTTATAATCACTAAAAAATACATAACTAAATTAGTGTAAATATGATAATCCTAATACAATTAATAATATAAAATTCTTATATTACCTCACCTTCTTACCTATCTCTAAATATGCTCTTATACTGAGACCCACTTATCACAGATAAGTAAGCATCCCACCATACTATACCGAGACCCACTCGTCACAGGTAAGTATACCCTCGAGAGAATCACTATCCCTCAATACCTATACTGAGACCCACTTGTCCCAGATAAATTCGCCAGAGACCGCCTCGATAACTGTAATGAGTTATTAGGGTAGTAAATTTTAAAACACTTACAAACATCGACGATTAGAACCGCCTCACGTGGTCTAACCTCGATATTCCCAACCTGGAATATCATCTCAAATACGACCCACACTGGTCAACCAACACAACTAACACATCTTATAAGCCACAAGAAATAAAATAAGGAACTTCATCTCCTAAATTTTCAAAAATGTATATCGTTACAACTCACACGAAAATACATGAAACAAAATGACAATAGCAACATGCTAACCCAACACTGGAACCACAAAGATAACAGCAAGCTCAAGCTACGACGTGCTTGTCCAACCATTTCCTGAACTTCAACTTTATCCTTGCCCCATGTTCCCAACTTTCCTCCTCCAAAACTGCATAAACCCGCAAAACTCTTAACAACGGAATCTTCTTCCGACGCAGACTCTTAACTCTCCTTTCGAGAATCCTGACCAAAACTGCCGGGACCATCAAAATCTGGTTGTAGATCCTCTGGAATCTTAGGCACTAACTCCTCCGATTCATGCAGGCATTTCCTCAACATCGACGCCTGAAACATCTTATGAAATGCCTTTATAATCGGAGCCAACTCAACCAATCAACAACCAGTCCAACTCGCTCCACTATTGGAACAGATCCAAAATCTCATACTTAGCTGAGTTTCTGAAATTGATCTATTAGGACCTCACAACATGATCCTCCTGAGATACACTTTATTTCCGACCCGAGATATCCACAATGCAATGTTTCTTGTTCCTGACTAGGTCTGCCAGATTGATCGCGCAACAATCAAACAAGAACATGCACAACCAACTGTAGATCCAGAATTGGATCATTTGATCGCGCAATAATCAAATGAGAGCATGCACGACCAAAGATGTTACATCCATTACAAGGGTCGTCTGAAGCGAGGTTCCTAACGCAATAACCATCCTAGACTTGATGCCTACATACACAACATGCCACCTCAGCAAAACTAAATTGTCTGAATTGCCTTTTCCAAAAATGACATAACTTAGGGTCCATGACTGAACCATGCAGGTTGGCATTCCATGCAGCCTCACCATACTCTCCACGTACTTCGTAACCAAACCGCAGCTTCTTCGATCTCCTAAATGGCCAAAAAAGTACTGACTTGATCGGACGACCCACCATAATCCATCTAGCACCAAACTTCTACGAGTTAGATAATTTCCACCCTGAAATCCATCGAAAACACATTGCACTTCCACTCTGGGATAGGCACTCTGCATCCATCCCTTCAGAGCCTGATACTTCGATTCTACTAACTGACATTCATCGCACGCTGCGATCCACTTGCCGGTACTACACGGAATTACACACCCGAACCCTGAGATCCATATCCCGTCTCATGCTTATGCCACAATCAGACAGTGATTACTCATACTTATACCGTCATCATCACACTCTTAGGACGTCTCCTTCGAGGTAACGATGCCGATGCCACTTCACTCTCAGGACGTCTTTCTCAAGCTCTGAATATATATACATAAAAATGTTTCCTTTAGAGTAATCAACTCACACGAGTACAAGCACCTAAAAACTAGGATAACCTTTTGTGATATTCACCCACCATTTCCTACTCCAGCATCACATCTCTGCTCCAACCGAACACTTGGCTAACACAACCGACTCTCCTCATGGTCCACACATGAGCATCGAAGTACATCACTAATTATATGTTTATTCGCACGTTACATGCATCTATTGCTCTTAACTCATTTTATACCCTCACACTCGTAGGACGCATCCTAGGAGCTATCAGGAAACATACCGCTCGCACCCTCATGACGCATCCCTAGAGCCAACGATATCAGGAAAACTCACATCCCTGCGAGAGAACACTCTCTCTTAAAAACATACCGCTTGCACTCTCGAGACCTATCCCTCGAGCCAACGATATATGGGGAACTCAAATCCCCGCGAGAGAACACTATCTCTCAGACATATACTCCTTGCACTCTCGAGACGCATCTTTCGAGCCAACGATATTTTGGGAACTCACATCCCCGTGAGAGACAACTATCTCTCAGAAACATATCGCTTGTACTCTCGGGACGCATCTCTCAAGCCAACGATATCTAGGGAACTCACATCCCCGCGAGAGAACACTATCTCTCCCTACTTATACTAGGAAACACAATCCCCAAATAAGTAACACTGGTAACCATTCTCCCCAACGTAAAGAGTTATTCAAGACCGCAACCCCTGGAGCAATAAAGACCAAACGCCTATAAACATCAAGATTATAACTGCCTTAAGAGGTCCAAATCCACTCCTGACGTCGGAGCGTACTCATCCATCGGCAAACACACTCTACTACGCACATGAATGTCCCTTTCGAAGAGACCTGAAAAACTGAACCAACTGCCTCGATACATCTCTTCAACTCTTATAGCTCTCCTGAGCCTCACAAAACTATCGTACTCCTGACGAGTGGCGTTAGACTTTCTACGCAAACTTCTGATAGCCTCAACTTAGTCAGGTTCACCGAAACTCCCCCTGTAAACCTTACATAACCGAAAGATACTATCTCTCTCTACCACAAACTACTCTTCCTCAAAATAACGAAACACTTTTGTTCCAGAAACCTTTACAAAACCAAACTCTGATGCATTTCATGATCACCAGGACTTCTCGAGTACACTAGAACATCGTTGATAACCAAAATCAAAAAGACATATAAATACTCTTGTAATACGCCGTCCATCCGCCTTATGTACGCCGTCCATCCGCCTCAAATGTCTATACCTCATCCTGAATGCTCTCTTACGAATATATGACTCAACAATCGGGATCCAATGGTAACCCGACGCAAAGTCTAACTCAGAGAACCAAGTAGCATCCCTCAACTGGCCACAACTCATCAGTCCTCGAGAGAGGGTACTTGTTCCCTACTGACTCAGTTAAGTCCCCGGTAATCAAAACATACCCATAACTCCCATCACTTACTCCGCCTAAGGAGAAAAACACGCAACTCCCCGAAGTTGGTCTCACTCCCTAAACATCTATTTCCCTTCCTCGCGCTTGAATACAATCGGCCGCGACAACAAATCCAGATGGACTCAGTAATGCGCCTACCAATCCATCTCTAAAACGAATCATACAACTCCATCAGAATAATCCCCACTTCCTCTTATGTCCCTATTCATTCTTGCCGCCTTTGCTAAGAACCGCTTGCTGCTGCTGCTTCCTCGGCTGAACAGCTAAAACAGTAGGAACAACCCTAACTGCTGTTTGATATCTCAGATCCTACTCAATAGCAACATCTAACTCAACTAACTCCACCCTCGAGGCAAACCTGGATGCTCTACACGACGTCCTCCAACTCAGCTGATGTCCGTACAAGAACCTCTTCTTCTACGTGTGCTCATCCTACATACTTCTACCCGCATAGACCAAAAGCCTGCTGCACTCAGCATCATACTCCCCTGACCGGTCTCCCTTAATCAGCTCCACAAATCTCTCTTCAAGACAATCTAATGCCGATTGAGGGAAGAAAGTAGCATCAAACTCTACTAAATTCTCCCCTTGTCCGCACTGCCTGCCTCCGCCTGACCTCAAAACCTCTCTACCAGAGATGCGCATCACTATCAAGGTAATGAACTGGAAAATCCAACTCGGTATCACTTAGGACACAAAATAGAACGGACAATCCGCTCTAATCTCAACCTCCAGTCGAGCCTCCCTAGACTTAGAGCTACCCGAGAAGAAACTTAAAACAATATGTTGCATGTGCTCCATCATTCTTAACTATGATAGAACCTCCTCTGCCACACGTGGTGCCACTGGAGCGTGCACTGGCACCGCGCTCGGTAACCGCTCTAACAACTGAGTCATAGATCCGCCAGACAATCATCTAGACCCATAGTCATACCGGCAATCGCACCCCCACCTGGCCTCTCGCACTATCAATCACACTCGTACCCTTACTGGTACCACTAGTCTTAGAATAGCACTAACGCTGGCTGCACTCCTGGATCCCTCATGAAACGTCAGCGAATCTGAAATCAGCTCATGCATCGCACTCGATGCCACACAGTCAGCGGACTCACACATGTGCCCCCGATCCCGACTTCGGCCCCCACGACCACATCCCCTAAGAACTCTAGCCATCACTCTATGCATTTCCCAAAAAAATACAGACTAACAATACTAGAATTCAAAAATAAAAGTCACAAACAATCACAATTACTTACCGCAAAATCTCTTTAAAGGCCCAAAGACGATGATCTAAGACTAATAAATTGACTAACTACTCATAATCAATTTAAACCTACTGCCCTAAAACCGTAAGAGCTTTGATACCAAAATGAAATAACCAACATGTTTTTTTTCATTAAATAACCCGAGTTAATATTCTCATAAATACTAACCATCTACGGCTATTTCAACAATTGCGGAAGTTCTCAAGAAATAATTCCAATAAAATAATAAACCGATAATTATTCCATAACCAATATCCAGAATTCAATAACCAAAAGAACTCTAGCAACCTAAACACTAGGTTCCCTAGAGCTAAACAATGCAAAAACAACCCTATCATCCTCTCTTCTAGCCATGATTTCGCGATCACACATTTCTCTTATCTGCAACACATGGAAATAAGAGTTGCGTGAGTATTATCACAATTACTCAGTGAGGCTGTCATCTTGTATACCGGTTACATAATAAGAGAAAATATAATGTCAATTACTACGCGATCAATCAACAATCAACAACGTTCCAATTCACAATACAACAGGTGGTGTCGATCGACACACCACCATGGTGTCGATCGACACTCCATTACGAAAACTCAGAAAACACAACAGGGTATCGATCGATACCATCACCAGGTGTTGATCGACACGCCTTTCACAAACCCAAACCTTGCGATAATAAAAGTGGGTGTCGATCGATACTACCACTAGGTGTCAATCGACACTCCTCGCAGAAACCTAAATCGAGTCAAATTCTCTTGCGACTCGATTCTATTTTTTCTTACGAGATATTTTCACGAAGAACCAACACGATAATCACACTGAACATCACATGATAACAACCATAACAATAACAATTCAAACAATCGATAACCTAACACTCTAATCCCATAACCACGATCACGCACTCACCTCGAATACGGATTGAAAATGAATTGAACACAAAGCTACACAAAAATCAGAGCCTCCTACTCGACCCAAAGCTATTGATTCTCCTTCTCTATCACCTAGACTCACCATTAGGGTTTTCTTCTCAAACAAATTAGGATAATCTGAAAAACAGAACCGACACGCTGACTTCAAATCAACGCTGAGAACATACCTTAACTCCAAATAATGATCGGGAAAAATATTTGGATACTAGACACAAAGAGCTTTCCTACGATGTAAAAATGGTCGCCTAACTCTCTCTAGAACTCTGGAAAAACGGCCTCTCTGATCACAGTCCCGATTCTGCACAGACCTCTCTCACGAAAATAAGGATATCTCTTAGCATACAAAACCAAATGACAAAACGATTTGCCTCACGGCTACTTAAGAGAGAGGCAAACTTACCCAAAAAATATCACGATGATCCGAACTGATTTGATCATCCGATCTTCTTCTCCAACACAAGGCAACAGAACTGCCTAAATCTTCCAATCAACTCTCTTTCTCAAGAACACACAAAATCCATCTTTTTCTCTCAATCCTCAATTTCTCTCACGTTTTCTGATCCTAAAACGCGGCCATAAGGCCGTGCAAAGCCTTATATACAAGTCATAGGGTTCTCCCTAAACCAACATCACAAACCGAACGATTTTGATTTAAATCAGAACTGACCCGAAACCTTGGTATCGATCGACACCCAGACCTGGTGTCGATCGACACCCTTACCAAATTACCCAATTTGGTTTCGGGATGTTACAAAGAGACCCATTAAAAAAGTCTCTTAAATCTTTTGTTTAAGAGACACATCTCTCTCTCTCCTACTTTTCCTTTTTTTTCATTTAATTTTATTCTTAAGAGATCCATTAAAAGACCACCAATGCACATGCTCTAAGGTAAGCATAGAGGTTTGTTATGTCTTATCATGTTATATCATAAATTTTAAAACTGAATCAGATTGACAAGACTTTATAATTTATGGTTCTTCCAGTGACTCATCGCCGATAACTAAAGTGAATTATTTTTTATTTCCAGTAAAATTTTATCTTCGTTCGAATATGTCACAAAAAAAATTGAATGACTTGACTATCTTATCTATTAAGAGAAAAGTTATTAGAAAATTTGATTTTAAAAACCTTGTTAATGATTTTGTAGGAAAAAGACGAAAATTTATATTTTACTTAATGTTTTGTGTGAGTTTAGTTATTTATTTATTGCGTATTTTGCGATTTGACGATGCTGCTTGTTGTAGACGAATTTTTATAAACTAATTTTATTTTGTTCTTCGTCTAAGGCATCCACCAACGTTGGCACGGCTCTAACCTGGACTTATGTTTACTGGGATAAAAATGAGAGTCGATTATCAACTGTCGTCAGACATGGTCTAAAAAAAGACTCGTTCGAATGATCGAATCATCATCGGTTTAGAGTTAAATTATAGTGTGTTGTCTTCATACTTTATCTTCAACATATGTGGCAAGGACGGACGTATATTAACAACAACAGGGGCACGTGCACCCACTTTTTGGAATTAATGTATTTGTTTAACTAATTTTATTTGTGCATGTATGATGTTTTAAATTTTGCACCCGTTAAAAGATTAAACAAAATCCAAAAGAAAAAAATAAATTAAACTCATTTAGTGAAATTAAAATAACTTAGATCTTGAAGTCCATTTATGTTAAACCATATTTTTAAAAATAATTTTAGTTACTTTTCAAAAAAGTAACTAAAAATGAATACTTGAAGATGTTACGAAAGAGACAAAGGTGAACCGATTCCAAACGACATAAAAAAATATTATTTTAATATTAAATTTTATATTTAATAATAAATTTAATATATAGTTCATCCGACCTTGTCTGTGGCTCGTGCTCGTGCTCGTGCTGGAGCTCTTTCAGTAGGGCAACGAAGCAAGCTTTTGGCACGTGGCCGTTCTCAAAGTTTGTGGATTAGACGATAAACTTGAAAACAATTTTACTTTCGACTCGCTTTCTACATTATTTTATTACTTAAAAAAACACTAAAAAAATCAGCTTTATTACTCTGAACCCATGGCCAATTGCAAATTTGTTCAAATTAACCATAGGTAATTATTTGGATTTTAACTTTAGTCTACCGCTTTGTTTAGAAAATTATACAAAATTTTGTCAATTATGTCGCAGTTTTTTTCCTAAAACTGTAGTCTTGCTTTTAGTTTTTACCAATCATGATGTAGCTTTTTAAAAAAAAATTATTGCAGAAAAAATCATTTTTTCGATTGTAACATATCCAAAGGTTGAAACGTTATTTGTTGGACTGTAAAAGTTATTTGGCTGTAGCTATAGACTTTTTTTGCTGCAGATTTTGTTACTGTAAATTTAGATACTGTAGCTTTAAATTTTTAGATGTAACTATTCTAAAATAAAATATAATTGGTAAGTATATAATATGTGATGTAGTTTTAATTTAATTAATTTATGCATATTAATATTGCTACTTTTAATTGAATTTATTTTTTATGTTAAAAGTAGCAATAAATTTCTAAATTATAACAATTTTTATGTGCATCTAATTTCTAAACTATATCACATAATGTATATTTATCAATTATGTTTTATTTTAGAATAACTACAGCTATAGCTTCTAAATCTACAACAAAAAAATCTGTAGCAAAACAAATATATAGCTAGAACCAAAACATTTACAGCAAAAATTCTATAGCTACAACCGAATAAAAAAGGTAAATAAACAATGTATTTTACTTTTTAACTTTTAATTTGCTGATTGACAAAAAAAGTAAATAAACAATGTATTTTACCAACTTATCAAATAAAATGAATTGTGCACTTTTGTAACTAGGATGTGAAAATATTTTAACCTCTTGACCGAGCCAAACAAATATGTATCCACCGAATCAAATTGCAAATATTACAATCTAATATCCTTAGCTACTTACGTGTTAACGTTGTATACTAGTACACTCACTATAAATAGAGGATCAATCTTAAACTTTTTCTTCACACTTCACACTTTAATTTACACACATACATTGAAAAAGCACTAATAGTTATGGCTAAGTTTGCTTCCATCACCACCGTGCTCTTTGTTGTTCTTGTTCTCTTTGCTTCTCTTGGTTAGTAATTATCTTATCATATGCATGGCAATGTGAATTTTTTTATTTTCCTCTTTTTTAAGATTATTTTATTATTATATAACCTTGTGAGATATATATATATATATGCAGAAACATCAACAATGGTTGAAGCAAGATTGTGCCAGAGACCAAGTGGGACATGGTCAGGAGTTTGTGGAAACAATGGGGCGTGTAGCAATCAGTGCCAGAGACTTGAAGGAGCACGACATGGATCTTGCAACTATGTCTTCCCTGCTCACAAGTGTATCTGTTACTTCAATTGTTAAATCTACAAAATAAACTCCTTAGTATATAATTATGTGTGTGTTACATAAAATAAGTCTGTGTCACTATGCATGAGTGACATATATGACATGTACCAGATATGTTATGTTGGTTTGGTTATAATATAAAGTTTTATGTACTACATAAAGAGCATTCAGTCTACATATAATAAAAGAAGTGGCTTACCTAGATCAACTTTAAAAAAACTAAAAAATGGTGCTGTAAATATTCAGTATGAATATTGGTTTAGCTATTCAAAATGGGATTGGAAAGCCAAAAATTTTGAATACGTAAAAAATTGAAAAGAGAAATAATATGTGAGCGGTAAGGGATATTTGGTTTGTTTTGTATTTATTGTACCTGGATCAGCTATAGAATATCACAGTCAGACGGTCTCGGAAAGGATTACTAAATGCATGTTTCCATATGTCAATCTACTACATGCATGACTGATCATAAAATGTTCATACTTCGATTTTTATTTTTTTAAAAGTTATAGCTTGTTATGTTTTTTTTTTTTTGAGAGAGAGATTTGTCACCGTCATCACATACCACCATTTTTTTTTCCAGATTTAAAACATAGGCAATTTGGTTATTTTAAACTACATTGTCGTATAAAATTAAAAGGTTTTTTGAAATATGATAGAGTGAGAAAGATATATATATTTTTTTATAATCTTTAATATAAAAGTGACCGAACGGATAATTCAAACACCCGTTCCCATATTCCAACCAATTCCGTCTTTGTTGAAATATATAAAACGAATAGTCATTTCACTGACACTAATTATATAATAGACACGGAAATGAAAGTAAGCATAATCAAATAAAATATAGAACCGATCAGACAATCCCTCTCGTTTCCAAGTGTACATGTTCTACGATTACATATGGCCCAATGTCTAGACCACGTTTTAAGTTTCAGTACTTAGGAAATGCATTATTGTTGGACACAATTATGAGCCATCTGTTACACAAACTGTTTGCACTTGTCAAACTTTAACACTGTTCCCGCGACAAATGTTGAATTAATGAGAAGCCAACCAAGTTAAGTACCTACACTGTTTGTCTTAATTTGGATTCACCCGGTGCTTGCTATAAAACATTTTTTGTCAAGAACTGTTTTAGCAGTTTGATATATTAAAACTAGAAATGTAATGATAAATTAATAATATTACAAATAAGATAATTGATAGATTGTTAATATTACAAATCCGAGAATCAATACCAAATTTAATTATCATTAAATTTTAAATCAGACCGTAAAGTTAAAAAGAACTAGAATATAATTAGTGTGATGCGGGATATTTTGTTTTACAATTTTATTAAATATATCGGCAAAATTTTGATTTAGTTATTTAATTTTATGTTTTTTGTTATTTTGTTAATTTATATATATATACTTACTCATTCGATTAATGTATATATATATATATATATATATATATATATATATATATATATATATACTTATTCTAACTTTTGATCGGTAAATTTCATATAGTGAAAATAAAGGTTCCACATATTAATATTATAACAACTGCACATATATAATGTTTTTGAGAGAGAGATTTGTCACCGTCATCACATATGAAACAATCTAACCCATTTTTTTTTTTGTTAAACCTTTAATTTCAAATAAATATCTTCACAAATATTAATTATCTATTCAATTAAATCAGACAAACCATCAATAACCAGCAGAAGACAAATAAACTAATAAATATGAAACCACCAATTCCAATAACTCAAATCAATCATTCTAAACGATATAAGAACAAACTCAACCGAGATCCTAGATCATCCTCCTCTTCATAGCCATTATTCTACGATCACAATCTTTATTTATTAGCATCACATGAAAAAACGAGATGCGTGAGTATTATTACAAATACTCAGTGAGACGGTCATTCCATCTACGACTATACACACATGGATAATGAAACGACAAGATACTATACTACAATTAACATTTTAAACAAACAAAATCAAAACATAATCATAACAAATAATTTCAACGAAAACGGCCTATGGGTCGATCGACGCACACACTTTGTCGATCGACACTCGACCAAAACATGTGTTGATCGACACACACCCTGTGTCGATCAATGGAAACTACAGAAAACCCGAAATCGAACCTTTTCTTCTCTTGTTCGATTTCAATCCACAAACTAGGGCGAAACCTGCAAACACACATCAACAAAACTTACGACATAACACCAAAACACAGAGAGACAACACAATCTCATCATCAATCCAATCCACACACGAAAATCAACAAGACTAACGTTCCATTTACCCAGATAAGCCATGTTTGCGCACTCATCTCTGCTTTGGGAATGGATTTTGATTAGGAACATGAACATCCACGAAATCAGCCTCAAACCACATGAAAGATTCCTAATTCCCTTCTTCCTTCGCTTAGAACAACACCAAGAACAGTCCCACAAACCTCTACAAACGATAATCAAACACAATCTCCTTTATCTCTCTCAAATCTATCAAACTCACGTTATCTGCCTCAAAAACGCGACTACACGAGTTAAATACCCGAGCCTTAAGGTTTCATTAACCCAAACCGGTCAAATCGACAATTAAACATCAACCCGATTATGATCCGAAATAGTTTGTGTCGATCGACGCAAGCACCAAAAATCATATTTTTGGTTCGCGGACGTTACAACATATCACTATTTTTTCGTTTCTCTATAAAAAAAATTTCAGAGAGAATGAAAAAAAAAGAGAAGAGAAAAAAAGAAAATAGATCTGAGATTCTTTTTTTCAGATTTAAAACATAGGCAATTTGGTTATTTTAAATTAGATTGTAGTATAAAATGAAAAGGTATATTGAAATATGATAGATTGAGAAAGGTAAATTTATGATACATTAGATAAATTTTTCAATTTTGTAATCTTTAATATAAAAGTGACCGAACGGATAATTCAAACACCCAGTGCCGTCTCAAACTTTATAGAGACCCTGTTCAAATATCAAAATTAGGCCCTAAATATTATTTGTTTTTAATCGTTAATTATAAAAAAAATTACATATAACTTATCATAATGAATAGTTTATAATCATAAATATTTTTTTTATTTTTTTATAACAAATAAAATTTTATTACTCAAATTTTTTCATTCATGCAATTACAACTAAAAAATTATATTTAAACAAAGTCATTCTTCTTATCGATCAAAGAAGAATCCCTTCGAGTCTTTTTTAGTTTGAGTTTGTAACTTGAAAAAAAAAATTACTTAGAAATATAATAAAAGGAATGTTTTGTATATAAGATATCATAAACAACATATCACTAAGTAAATAAATAAAAACATGAAAGTAATTTAAGATGATCTAATTAATAAAAAATATTTAAATGTAGTCAAGTAAAAACCTAATTAATATTCAAAAGCTCTTTTCCTTTAATATTAACAATTGATACTAATTCCTACATCATTTTCCTATGCTAATTATATATATCAAAGGTAAGTAATCCTTAATTTAGTTCTTTTTTATTTGGTTGTCTAAATAAATTTTTTTAAAAAAAAATCTTTAATGGTTAACAAACTCAAATCTTTTTAATAACATACTAGATGACTCCCCGCGTGATACGCGGATTAAATATTTTTTTTACTATAAATATAAGAGTTGTTTCTTTCAATCAATAATTCTTCAACAAAAAACATTCTAATAAGTTACAAATAAAATTTGTTAAGATATTTTTTATGACCATTCAATTCAGTTTAATTTGATTGAATTTTAACAAATTTGGAAAGACTGTACTATGGTTATATATTGCTGAATATTTTATTTCATTTTGGTATAAATGTTGTGAATTTAAAATTTTTGAATATAATATCTAAGATATTATTAATATATGATTTTGTGTAAATTTTCTTTGTATTGCTCAAAACATAAAAGTTTGCAATTATATAGATTCTACGAAAACATGTAAAAATCGAAAAAGAAAAAGCTAAAATGTTTATTTACTTTAACACATATTTTTCAATCATTTTTTTGTTTTAAATTAAATTATTTTAGGAAATCAAAACGCAAAGAGAAATAATTTTAAAATAATAGGTGTTAATTTGTTTTATTATATTTATGAAATAAAAGATTTTTCTTATTATTGGAAACATATGGAATAATCCATTGATATGTGTCTTTTCATATTCGATGTCACAATTTTTTTGTATAACATCGTCGAAATATTTTGTAATATTTACAAGTTTGCAATTTATGATCATTTTGAATTATATAAAATTAATGTATTATAATTGATAAAATAAAATTATAAAATCTATCGTTAGGATATAAGGGTAAGTAACTATTATTATATATTTTTTTAACTGACATTATATTCAAAATATTTAAAATTAAAAAATGCAAATGTAACTATGAAAGACATATATAATTACGTATAAAGATCCAAATTATTTTATATTAGTGATAATATGAAGATTTGGTGGCGATATAAGTAAGTTTTTTTATATTAGACTATGGATAGTTAGTGATAATATTCCAAAGACTATGTAAAATTTGATTTCTATAATTTTAACCCTAAGAATAATTTATTTCTACAAAAAAACTGGGCTAATTATGATACAAATGAATTTTTTTTTTGAGAATTAGCTAAAATTAGTTTTTGGAAAGAGTTTGGCCATGTCACATTTAAAGTGATGCCATGTCACATTTGAAGGGATGTCATGTCACATTTTAAATGAAATCACCTCCCTAATAATGTATAAGGGATACTTATATATATAAAAATATTTTTGGGCCCTTCTAAATTATGGGTCTTGTTCGACCGCACTACTTGCACACATAAATAGACGCTCGTTCCCATATTCCAACCAATTCCGTCTTTGTTGAAATATATCAAACGAACAGTCATTTCACTGACACTAATTATATAATAGACACGGAAATGAAAGTAAGCGTAATCAAATAAAATATAAAACCGGTCAGACAATGCCTCCCGTTTCCAAGATCTACGATTACATATGGCCCAATGTCTAAACCATGTTTTAAGAGTACATAGGAAATACATAATTGTTGGACACAATTATGAGCCATCTGTTACACAAACTGTTTGCACTTGTCAAACATCAACACTGCTCCCGCGACAAATGTTGAATTAACTAGATTTTGACTCACGCCATGCGTGTACGCCATGCGTGGAAATATAAATTTTAGTTTATTGTATGGTAAAAATATATTGTTTTAAATTATGAATACCAAAAATATTAGATAAATAATCATGTCCACTACAAAAATTATTCGATTGATTTTCGAATTTTGAATGTCTTAATAATAAGTCTTACGTTTTAAGTCAAAAACAAAGGAAAAAAAAATGAATGAAAGATTCTCCTACCGAAAAAAAAGTTTTTGTTTTTTTAGATGGTGGTTGTTAAATATATAGTTTTGTATTTGTTAGCTTATATATAGGGAAGTGGTGATGGTAGTATATAATAGTATATAAACATGTAAAATTTACAAGGAAAGCAATATATACACTTATATAAAATTAGAAAGTAAGTAAAGAAGTTTAGTAGGAAATGAAATAGTATATAAACATGTAAAATTTACAAGGAAAGCTATATATACACTTATATAAAATTAGAAAGTAAGTAAAGAAGTTTAGTAGGAGATGATCTTAACAAAAATACAGTAAAACCTCTATAAATTAATACTCGATAAATTAATAATTAATATAAATTAATAAAATTTACCGGTCCCAAGTTGGGTCAATGTTAAAATTAGCAAAATTCGATAAGATAATAAGATAATAATTATTTTTGAAAATCCTATGTAAAATATGGTCCCAACAACATCATAAATTAATAATTATAAATCAAAGGTATAATATATATAACTAAGACGACTTAGTAATACATGACTCCAATATTGTTAGTTTTTTCCTTAAAGTTGGAATTACGTTGAAGCTTAACTCTAATTTTTTTATTGCATCAACCTTATTGCATCAACAATTTATTGTGTTGTCTTCTCAAGTGTGTTTGAGATTGTACCTCTTAACTAATTTTTAAATTAAAATTTTCTTCAAACTACGTTTGCAAATATTTTTGGATGCATGACATGATCTCTTTTGTACTCACATAACTCTTTGGGCATCTAATATGTCATTATTGATTTCGTAATAAATCTTAGTTGGGAAACCATTGCAAAATTATGGTGTTGAAAAATTAATAGAATATTAAACATGAAGAATGTTTAATCAAAAACCTAAAAAGAATATTGAAACAACTAAAATTTCGTACATACAATAGAAAATATCATTTAGTAAAAGAAAAATTGATATAAAATATGTAAACAACAAAACATTTTGAAAATTTAAGTAAAATATTATTTACTAGAATATAAACTTTAGAGAAAATTTCCATTTTAAAATAAAATAATTTTGTTAAGATTAAAAATTGAAAATGTATCTATATAAATTAATAATTAATTATTAATTTATGGATTAAATAATATGTCTCTAAATTAATGATATACTCTATTTTTGGCGTATTCTAACCATTGTTTTGTAGGATTTTATCGAGTCTTTCTCCTTTGTATTGAGTCTTTTTAGGTCTAAAGGGGCTGGAATGAAGAATTGGAGTTTGCTAGGAGGTTTGGTGAAAAAGAAAGGAAAACACGATCATTGGAGGTTTTTGGAGCATAAAAGGTAGCACCCGCTCCCCGAGTGGATTTGCCTGCTCCCCAGAAGATTTACCTTGAAGATTCCCAGATAAAGTGAATATTCACCCAGAAGATTTACAAAAGGAAATATTCACTAAATCAAATATTCACCCAGAAGATTTACAAAAGGTGATATTCACCAAATCAAATATCTACCTAGAAGATTCGCCCTAGATTTACTCCCTCATTCGAGCCACCGCAGCCTTTAAAAGAAGAGAAGACCTTGGAGAATATATACAGTTTTCGACACGCTTAATTACTTCTCAAAAAAAAGTTTACTTGTTTTTCACGTTTTGGCCGATAACCTTAGAGAGATTTTCGCTTGCACTTTGCTTTGGATTTCGAGAGTTATTCATCCACTTGTTATTGAGTTTTCTCTTGAACCTTATCTCTTTAAATAATTCCATGAATTCTTTCATCTCTCTTTGTGTTTTTCGTTCTAATATGTGCGAGTAGTCATCTTTGTTAGATTAGGGTTTTCAAAGGGAACTTAGAGATTCATGAACTAAGCATAGATAGGACTTTATATACATATTTTGATATCTTCATCTAATGTTGAATTTAATGCCTAGACTAGCTTGATCACCTAGCCTTTGATTTTAGGTTTAATTTACTCATCAAAAGTGTAGTGAATTGCTTGAATAAACTTAGATGGGCGATTTGATCCTTAGCCAACGACAATTGAAGTTAAGGCAAATCGTGAACTTATCAATCTTAATCGCTAATGCTTGTTAATTTCTTGAGGCTCAAACGACAGTTTAGGGTGCTAGATTGATTGATAAAGTTGTTGATGCCACGACAGTGGATCCTCATAAAACCGTGATTGTGTTCTAAATTGGTGCTTGAATTAATAACCTGAATAATTGCTTGGTTCTTGATGATCTATTCCCTGAGATAATTTCCCTACTCTAACGTTTTTATCATATTTGTTTACAACCGATTTTTACTTCGTTTTGCTATTTAAATTTGTGACACTTAAAACCACTTGAATCGCTTAGCTAGAATTGTGTTTAAAGGAATTAAAGTGTATTGCCGGTCCCTGAACAAACCTAAATCTATATCTACATCGGATTAGTAATTTAGGACTTGAGTTCTTAATCGGGGTAAAATCCTGTTGTCAAATTGGCGCCGTTGCCGGGGACCTACTTCGATACCTTTAATTTTAAAATACGTTTCTAGACTAAGTACTAATTCGTTCTTTTTGTTTCTCTTGCTTGTGTTTCAGGTGCATGAAACCAAAGTCTACCTGAAAGAGTCGACAAACACCTCTCGTGTGCCTGAACAACTTGGAACTTGCAAGACTAGAACGAACCAACCGAAAGACAAGATCTGATACGGTCGACATGGGTGACCAAGCAGAAATCGACATGGTAGCCGAGATGAAAAGGCTACAGGATCAGATGGCTCAGCTACAGAAACAGAACCAAAATCAGCAGCAAGAACGTGCTATCGGGGATATGGACAATCCCCACGCCTTCTATAGGAACCAAGCTGCAATCGTTCCTCCTGGTGTTCTAAGAGCCGATTATGAGATCAAACCGCAGATGATCACGCTGGTCAAGCAGCACCTGTTCCACGGATTGCCTGCTGAGATTCCGATGGACCATATAGAGAATTTCGAGGAGATTTGCTCCACAACAAACTCTAATGGGATGAACCCGGATTTCTTAAAGTGCAAACTTTTCCCCTTCTCGCTCACGGATAAGGCTTCAGGGTGGCTCAAGTCCTTACCGGCTGGATCAATCACGACTTGACCACAGTGTAGGGTAGCGTTTATGGATCACTTCTACACCAAGGCCAAGACCGCGGGTTTGAGAAACAAGATCTCCACGTTTCAGCAACATAGTGGAGAATCTTTCTATGAGGCATTGGAGCGTTTTAAGGAGTATAAGAGGGAGTGTCCACATCATGGATGAGAACTTGCTGGGTATTTTCTACGACAGTGTTGATTGGGACTACCGTAACACGTTGAATGCTGCTAGTGATGGAGACTTCATGATCAAATCGAAGGATAGTGCTTACAAGCTCATCGAGAACCTAGCCGCAAGCTCAAGCAACAAGTCTCAGGAATATGATCGGACTACGAAATCCAATGGAATGTATTCTCGTAAGATTGACGACCTAACGGCTAAGGTCAACTTGTTGCTCAAAGGGAACCAAAGGATGGTTCACTTTGCCGATGAGAATGGAGAAGCACTAGCTGAGGATATGACCGATGGAGGAGATTGTGATCAGGAGGAGGTGAATTACGTGAATGGGCAGGGGTATGTCCGAAACCAAGGGTTCAACTCAAACTACAGGAACCATCCGAATTTCTCTTACAGGAGTACAAATGTAGAGAACCCGCAGGATCAGGTGTACCCGCAGCAAACCGGTTATTAGAACCAAAAACCTCAGGATCAAGGATTCCAGAAGTCTGTACCTCAGGGTTTTCAGGGTAAGACGTTCGTTCCATTTCAAAGTCAAAAGCCCAGGTTCAACAACTTTCAAGCTCCTGCGAGCTCCAGTGGTACTTCTCAGGATGAACTTAAAAGCATGATGCAATAATTGATGGAAAATCAGAAGAAGACAGCCTCTAAGATGAACACTAAGGTAGACTCCATGTACTCGGACCTCAACGGTAGACTTGAAGCAGTGACTAACCATGTTAAGAAGCTTGATACGCAAGTAGCTCAAACCGCCGAGGCCATCAAAAGCCCACAGGGAGTTCTGCCAGGAAAACCGATTGCAAACCCCATAGATTTTGTGAATGCAATCGCGCTGCAAAGTGGAAGAACTCTTCCACCGGTTGTAGGGGCAACAGCTGAGAGCTGCCCAGAAACGTCTGAGGAGCAACCGCTCCAACAAGGAGCACCTGCTCCAGCTGAGACACGGGAAGAAGCACTTGCTGGACCGCCTTCTCGTGTGCTTAGACCGAATGAGCTGGTTGATCAGGTTCGGTCTCGTATCTACAAACCCCTAGTCCCTTACCCAGTACCTCCAAAGAAATCGCAGAAGGATTTAGAGGAGGCAAAGTGTAGGGAGATGTTGGATCAACTTACGGTAAAGTTCACATTGACCGATGCTATCCAGATGATGCCGGCTATGAAGAAGTATGTTAAGGGTTTGATTACCGGTAAGGGTTCATCGGAGCGAGGTGCCACTTTGGTGTCTAAGGACTGTAGTGTTGTGCTGCAAAACAAGATGCCTAAGAAGCTAGATGACCCCGGGAAATTTGTGTTAGCCGTGCAGATTGGTTCTATGTGTTTCAAGTATTCCTTATGTGATTTGGGTTCAAGCGTGAACCTCATGCCCTATTCGGTTGCAAGGAAACTTGGTTATACTGACTTTACACCAACTCGTATTTCTTTGGTTTTTGCTGACAGGTCGGTGAAGCTACCCATTGGGATTCTAGAGGACTTACACGTCAGGATTGGCAACACGCTGATCCCAGCTGACTTTGTGGTGCTGGAACTCGATGAAGAACCGAAGGATCCCTTGATTTTGGGACGTCCTTTCCTGCGCACAGCTGGTACGATTATAGACGTGAGGAATGGTATAATTGGTCTCCAGCTGGGAGACATTATCATGGAATTTGAGATGGATAGATTGCTCAAAAAGCCAACCATTGATGGGCAAACCTTTGCCATTGAGGGCAACCTCGAGATCTCGGAGGAAGAGTTTGAAGAAATCCTAACCGATGATCTGCTTGATGTGGTGCTGACCAAAGCCGAAAGTGAACATGGTTATTTGAGTGAGGATGCAGTCGGTTTAGCCAGGATGTTAGACTCGGGTCAGTTGGCAAAATCTACCGGTTTTTTAAATCTCAAACCAGATGATGCTGAAGGAGCACTTGCTCCAGAGGATGAGACCCCAGCTCCTGGAAACACTGTTGACAGCCCTTGGAGCGAGCTGAGAGCTCCAAAACTCGAGCTCAAAACCCTTCCTGCCGGGCTAAGGTACGCGTTCCTAGGCCCTAACTCTACTTATCCCGTGATCATTAATGCCGAGTTCAATAATGTGGAAATCGCCTTGCTTTTGTGTAAACTTAAGAAGTATAGAAAGGCTTTAGGTTATTCACTAGATGATATCCCTGGAATTTCACCTGAACTTTGCATGCATAGGATACACTTAGAAGATGAGTCTAAGAATTCTATTGAGCATCAGAGGAGGTTAAACCCGAATCTGAAGGACGTAGTTAAAAAGGAAATCATGAAACTTCTAGAAGCAGGTGTAATCTATGCAATCTCGGATAGTAAGTGGGTTAGCCCAATTCACGTAGTACCTAAGAAAGGCGGAATAACTGTGATCACTAATGAGAAAAATGAATTGATACCTACTAGGACAGTCACTAGCCATAGAATGTGTATTGATTATAGGAAGTTGAATGCCGCCACTAGAAAAGATCATTTTCCCCTCCCGTTTATTGACCAAATGCTTGAGATATTGGCTAACCATCCATATTACTGCTTTTTAGATGGTTATTCAGGTTTTTTTCAGATTCCTATCCACCCGGATGATCAGGAGAAAACGACATGCACATGTCCATACGACATATTTGCTTATCGCAGAATGCCGTTTGGTTTGTGCAATGCCCCTGCGACTTTTCAAAGGTGCATGATGTCAATTTTTACTAATTTGATTGAGGACATAATAGAAGTTTTTATGGACAATTTCTCCGTCTATGGAAGCTCTTTTTCCGTGTGTTTGTCGAATTTGTGCAGGGTGTTACAGCGATGTGAGGAGAAACATCTCGTGCTTAATTGGGAAAAATGCCATTTCATGGTTCGAGATGGTATTGTGTTGGGTCATCGAATTTCTGAAAAAGGTATAGAGGTTGACCGAGCTAAGGTTGAGGTTATGATGAGTCTGCAACCGCCAGATTCAGTCAAGGGAATAAGGAGTTTCTTAGGTCATGCTGGATTTTACCGCCGGTTCATCAAAGATTTTTCAAAGATAGCAAGGCCACTCACTCAACTCTTGTATAAGGAGACCAAATTTGAGTTCGATGCAGCATGCCTTGAAGCATTTCACATGATAAAGGGAGCTCTGGTAAGTGCACCCATTGTCCAACCACCGGACTGGGATCTCCTTTTTGAAGTGATGACGGATGCGAGTGATTACGCTGTGGGGGCTGTCTTGGGTCAGAGAAAATATAAGAAGCTCCATGTGATATACTATGCAAGCCAAACTTTTGATGAAACTTAGTGTCGATATGCTACCACCGAGAAGGAACTTCTAGCAGTCGTGTTTGCTTTTGAGAAGTTCAGGACTTATCTTGTCGGTTCCAAGGTGATTGTGCAAACCGACCACGCAGCCTTGAAGTATTTGCTCACAAAAAGGACGCTAAGCCGAGACTCTTGAGGTGGATTCTTTTACTCTAGGAATTCGATCTTCAGATTGTTGATAGGAAAGGGACAGACAACGGAGTTGCTGATCATTTGTCACGCATGAGGGTTGATGACGAGGTACCTCTTGATGATTCACTTCCAGATGAACACGTTTATGCGGTGGGAGTCTGTTTGCCAGAACAGTCGGTCCAGACAGAAGCACATGCTCTGGGAGCCTTTTGCGAGGCTATATCTAGGGAAGTTGTTCCGAGTTTTCCTTGGTTTGGGGAGATAGCAAATTACTTGGCTGCTGATCAGGAACCGGTTGATTTTGTGGGAGATAAGAAGAGGAAGTTTCTCCGTGATATACGAAGATATTTTTGGGACGAGCCCTTTCTCTACAAACAGTGTTCGGATGGTATTTTTTGAAGGTGTGTACCGGATGAGGAGATTCCTGGAATTCTCTTTCACTGCCATAGTTCTACTTACGCCGGTTACTTCGCCACCTTCAAGACGGTCTCTAAGGTACTACAAGCTGGGTATTGGTGGCCGACTATGTTCAAGGATGCACAGGATTTCATATCACGGTGTGATACATGCCAACGTCAAGGCAATATATCTAGAAGAAACGAGATGCCTCAACACTTTATTTTGGAAGTTGAAGTGTTTGACGTATGGGGAATAGACTTTGTGGGACCTTTTCCATCCTCTTACGGAAACAAGTATATCCTGGTGGCAGTTGATTACGTTTCCAAGTGGGTGGAGGCTCTTGCGTCCCCAACAAATGACTCCCGCGTTGTGGTGAAGATGTTTAAGTCTATTATATTCCCTAGGTTTGGAGTGCCGCGTGTGGTTATAAGTGATGGAGGCTCACACTTCATCAACAAGGTCTTTGAAGGGTTGTTGAAAAATAATGGTGTAACGCACAAGGTAGCAACGCCATATCATCCACAAACTAGCGGTCAGGTTGAGGTTTCCAATAGGGAAATCAAGAGTATCTTGCAAAAGACCGTGGGTATATCTAGGAAGGATTGGTCCTACAAGTTGGATGATGCGCTACGGGCTTACCGAACTGCATATAAAACTCCATTAGGGATGACCCCTTTTCACTTAGTCTACGGGAAGAGTTGTCATCTCCCAGTTTAACTCGAGTACAAAGCAGCATGGGCGGTTAAGTTAATCAATTATGACATCAAATCGGCGTTTGAAAGAAGGTCCATGCAACTTCACGAGTTGGATGAGATTAGGCACCTGGCCTATGAGAGTTCTAAGATTTACAAAGAGAGAACCAAGAGGTATCATGACAAGAGAATCCTCAACCGAGCTTTCCAACCAAACGACATGGTACTTCTCTTTAACTCTCGTCTTAAGCTTTTCCCTGGAAAATTGAGATCTCGGTGGTCCGGACCCTTTGTCATCAAGGAGGTCCGTTCTTATGGAGTTGTGGTGTTGCTGGACACCAATGGAGCCGAATTCGTGGTCAATGGCCAGCGGCTTAAGCCATATCTTGGCAAGACAAACCATGCCAAAGGTGGATACGTCCCCTTGGGCGATGCACCAAAAGCCAAAAGGCTAACTGAGTCAAGCTAGTGACTTTAACCAAGCGCTGGGTGGGAGGCAACCCACCGGTACGTTTTCTAACTTTGTCAATTCAATTTCTTTTTCTACTAATTTTGTCTCTAGTTTAAAGTTTTTCAGATTGAAAAAAAAAAAAAAAAAAAAAAAGGAAGAAAGGGCAGAGACCCAGATGACGATCGACATGGGAAGTTGTCGATCGACATGGGAAGTTGTCGATCGACATAGGAGCTTCTGCAAAAACTGAGGATGCTGAAAACGGGCAGAGACCCAGATGACGATCGACAGAGGAAGTTGTCGATCGACACAAGAGCTACTGCCAAAACTAATCTAGGCAGAATATGGAGCACCTGCTCCCTCATACGAGCCGCCTGCTCTCCTGGGTATAATTTGAATTTCGAATTGCGAATTTACAATTAAGGCCCACCAAGAGGTAAATCAAAGAGAGGATATTTCATGGGCCCGAGTATTTAGCCAAAAAGGGAATAAACTTTATATCATAATATTTACCTATTTTTTAGGGAAATAAACTGATTTTGTGGGATCCACTTCATACCCCTTCCCTATATACTCGCGCCCACCCCTCTCTATCTTCCCCACGATTTCTTTTTCTCCATTAAAACACTTGAAGCTTTCTTACAAACACAAATTTGTGAAATCTTCACGGATCTGGGCGGCTTTTAGCTTGATTCCACTCAATATTTCGCCCCCTTCCCGAATATCAACTTCGTTATTGAAGACTCGAAAGGTATGAACTCGAAATCTCCCTTTTTCAGTCCGATTTTCCGAAGAACAAAGGTGAAATCGACGGTTACTTCTCGTTTATATCTTCATGGGTTTGCTTTGAACTTGTCTTTTTGCTAATTTTGTTGCCCTATGTTGTGAATTTGGCTAGAAATTGTTCATTAAAGTAAACCCTAGTTTTGGAAGAAACGCTTAAATTTTTGAGAATGGAGCATGTGATTTACCTTGGGATTTAACGTAGTGAACTGTGAGAATTGTTGGTATTGGTTATTTTCGCACTGAATTTTCGATTTCTCTAGCCCGAAACTTATAACTATTTTTATGCGACTTCGATTTATTTTGTGCTTATGTGAGTGATGGGATTTATGCCTGTTTTGTTTGGTTTGTTGGTGATGTTTATAGATACCAAGGACTTCGATGGGTAACCCGAAGAGCAAAGCCGCCAAGGGCAAAAACATCGCCACAACAAGCGGTGCTCCTTACCTGTGGCCCCGCAAAGCCGATAAACGTTTCACACCATCGGATCCTAGCCTCCCGCTCAACTCCGATGACGCTTGGGATCAAACCGACGCTTACTACTACAACAATTGGTTGGACATTGAGGTGGAGCCAACCCGATTCATGTGCCCCAACACATTGATTAGTCTTGGACTTCACCAAGAAGTAAGCGATATTCTGTCCCGTGCTCAACTCATCGAACTAGTTTCATTAACGGATGTGCTCTACCCGGACCTCGTGCGACAATGCTTGGCCACGGCCAAGTTGACCTTCACTAACCAGAAAAACCCGGTGGCATCTCAAGGGACTCTCTTTTTCTTCGCCAACGGGAGGAAATACTCCATCACCATCAACACCCTTTGCATACTTTATGGCTTCGATTCCGGATCGGAAGCCATCTCTCTCCCTACCGTTTTCACGGCTAAGCATGTTTTTTGGAACTTCATTGCTCGTGGCCAATATGCGTCCCGACAGGCAGCTTAATCTTCCATCTGTAACCCCGCTATTCGTATTGCGGCTAAGGTATTGTCCGTGATCTTCTTTGCTCAAGAGAACCATAGCAAGGTCCGGATTGCAGAGCTGGTGCTCCTGTACAAAGGGGTGCGAGATGCTCTTTCCACGGTCCTGGAGTTGGCTTGTGATGTGGACCTCGACGTCAACATGGGCGCTGTGTTTGCCGGCGTAATTGCGGAGAAGAGAACCATGGCCGGTAAGATGAAGACGGAGCGAATTGGTGGCCTTTTGACACGGTTGTTCACACACTTGGGTGTTGACTTGTGCAACACGCCTTCAACCGACGAGGAGCGGCTCATGGACATCAACTTCCTCATCAATTGCCAAATCATGGGCGACGCCAACGTTTACCGTTTCACTGGACGCGATGACCGTGTGTTGTTTTGCAAGTTACCGTAGCCATCCTTGACCAACCTGAGTGACGGTATAAACATCAGGTTTACTCCGGAGGATGCTTACCTATGCACTGAAGGGGTGTCAATCGACATCAGGTTTACTTCCAGAGCAGCTGCTCCCGTAGATATCCTTAGTGATGACGAGATGGAAGCATTGGAGGACGAGACCCCCAAAGTGCAGCAATCGCGTGCCCACTGGCGTAGGCCTTACCGAAGCGAGTACACACTCCAGGACCTCCCAGACAACCCTTCGGATCGGGAGTATCGTACGTGGATGGTGGACGCCACCAAGAAGAATAATGGACTTATGCGCCGCATACTCCACATGCTCCAGAAGAGTTGCAATGGCTCTAAGGCCACTGCTACTGCTCCTACTACATCTGCTGCTCCACCGCCTACCCCTAGAGCGCATGCTCCATCAGCTGCTGCACCATCACCGTCAGGCCGTACGACACATTCCTCCAAGCGTACGAAGCCCACCACCGATGAGGATGAGGATAACGAGCACACTGCGAGCGATTAGTCGCTCCTCTATCCCACCCTTACTTCTGATAAGACCTTTTCTAACTCTTTTCTTTCCATTTGGACTTATTTATTTCTCTCTTTCCCTCTTCCTTTTCTTATTTTCACACCGGGTCAGTGTGAAGTAAGTCTGGGGGGAGATGACTGATGTCGTTTATTTTGGATGTTTGCTTTTCTTATGTCCTTTTGAGTCGGTTTTTCTTTGTTTTATTTTATCGAGTCAAGACTTTTTAGTTGGGAATTAGGACTTTATTCTATGACGATTTCTGAACCACTTGTGCTAATTAACTCTCTTTCTAGTGACCATTTCTTTAGAGCGTGGATTACAAGGAATAGCTGGAACACCCCAATGCTCTATCTTCCAGGTTTCAGATTGACCAAAACTTCTCTCGCTATTGGCACTCGATTAGGGAAACGAATCATATTCAGGACTTCTTTTTCCTTTTTACCACTCTTGCTGCTCCTGAATAGCTAGCTCATTTTTAGCTAGTACCCACCTTTAACCTTACCTCTTTTCAAGCCCCTTGCCTTTTTCTTACTTCATTGTCACATGTGCAGCATATGCGCAAAAGGGCCAGAGAGAGATGGGTCGACACAGCCTCTAGATCACTCGTTCTGAAGGACAGAGCGCCCGCTCTTATTGACGAGGTTTTGTGGAAGAAGGAGTAGAAGAAACAACATTGAGACTCACTTGGGTATGTACATTAATGCTAATAATTTCGAGTTTGAGAGGCATATCCGTGTAATCAAAACCCTCTTCATCATATCTTTCAAAAAAAAAAAAAAAAAAAAATTCAGGTGATGAAGAGTGGAAATCTGTAAAATATTTGTCTCTCAACCCCAGCTAGTGTACCCAAGGGGGATAGTGGAGCATCGAACGTACCCGCTCTCTTTTGCAATTTTGTGTGATATCCTGCATCCTCTACGAAACATCGGGTAACCCTTAAACACTCTAAACACCCTTAACTCCACCTCTAAATAGCCTACAACCCTTAGCGCCGTCTTCTCCGAGAAGGTGTCTTTAACGAGATCCTCACGCATACTTTGAGTGCGTTTGGTTTGTGTTATTACAAAGAAGTGTTTGAGAAATGGCTTGGTTGAGAAAAGTGTTGAGGTTGTTTTGGCAAAGCTTTATTGTTCGTAATCTGGATTATGTGGTCTGTAGATTGAAAGCCAAAGGTACGGTTCGCTGAGAATAAAAGAGTTCCCACGTTTTCAAACCTTTTTCCTTTACTTAGTTTTGGGTTTGTTTGAGGACAAACAAAGATCTAAGTCTGGGGGAATTGATATACTCCATTTTTGGCGTATTCTAACCATTGTTTTGTAGGATTTTATCGAGTCTTTCTCCTTTGTATTGAGTCTTTTTAGGTCTAAAGGTGGCTGGAATGAAGAATTGGAGTTTGCTAGGAGATTTGGTGAAAAAGGAAGGAAAACACGATCTTTGGAGGTTTTTGGAGCAGAAAAGGTAGCACCCGCTCCCCGAGTGGATTTGCCTGCTCCCCAGAAGATTTACCTTGAAGATTCCCAGATAAAGTGAATATTCACCCAGAAGGTTTACAAAAGGAAATATTCACTAAATCAAATATTCACCCAGAAGATTTACAAAAGGGGATATTCACCAAATCAAATATCTACCTAGAAGATTCGCCCTAGATTTACTCCCTTATTCGAGCCACCGCAGCCTTTAAAAGAAGAGAAGACCTTGGAGAATATATACAGTTTTCGACACGCTTAATTACTTCTCAAAAAAAAGTTTACTTGTTTTTCACGTTTTGGCCGAGAACCTTAGAGAGATTTTCGCTTGCACTTTGCTTTGGATTTCGAGAGTCATTCATCCACTTGTTATTGAGTTTTCTCTTGAACCTTATCTCTTTAAATAATTCCATGAATTCTTTCATCTCTCTTTGTGTTTTTCGTTCTAATATGTGCGAGTAGTCATCTTTGTTAGATTAGGGTTTTCAAAGGGAACTTAGAGATTCATGAACTAAGCATAGATAGGACTTTATATACATATTTTGATATCTTCATCTAATGTTGAATTTAATGCCTAGACTAGCTTGATCACCTAGCCTTTGATTTTAGGTTTAATTTACTCATCAAAAGTGTAGTGAATTGCTTGAATAAACTTAGATGGGCGATTTGATCCTTAGCCAACGACAATTGAAGTTAAGGCAAATCGTGAACTTATCAATCTTAATCGCTAATGCTTGTTAATTTCTTGAGGCTCAAACGACAGTTTAGGGTGCTAGATTGATTGATAAAGTTGTTGATGCCACGACAGTGGATCCTCATAAAACCGTGATTGTGTTCTAGATTGGTGCTTGAATTAATAACCTGAATAATTGCTTGGTTCTTGATGATCTATTCCCTGAGATAATTTCCCTAATCTAACGTTTTTATCATATTTGTTTACAACCGATTTTTACTTCGTTTTGCTATTTAAATTCGTGACACTTAAAACCACTTGAATCGCTTAGCTAGAATTGTGTTTAAAGGAATTAAAGTGTATTACCGGTCCCTGAACGAACCTAAATCTATATCTACATCGGATTAGTAATTTAGGACTTGAGTTCTTAATCGGGGTAAAATCATGTTGTCAATTAATAAATTTTCAAAGTCCCAACATTATTAATTTTTAGTGGTTTTACTGTATTATGGGGTTTCCAAATCAATATACGTAAAAACAATTATACAAGTATATGATTGAAACAGAAGAAAACAATAATTTTGTTCATGGCTATCTTATTTTTCGTAAAAAGTTTTACAAAACATGATCATTTTTGTTTATAATTTTATTTTGTATTGGACCCCATCAATATGGGTGTTAATTTTTGTATTAGACCCCATAAATCTATGATCCGTCTCTGCATATGTTTATGAAACCCGGTTCGGTTTATCCTTGAAAATTATTAGACTTAAACCTAAAATGACAATAAAGAGAAATTCTTTATAATACCACCATTTTTTTTAAGTTTCAAAAATGCCCTAGGTCAAATATGTTTAGATCTGCCACTGATGAGGACGATTTGGAAAGCATTATAGTAGCTCCAAATCATGGTTCTATTTTCTAGATTTGTTTATTTATTTATTTTATATTTGAAATACCCGGTGGCATCTCAAGGGACTCTCTTTTTCTTTGCCAACGGGAGGAAATACTCCATCACCATCAACACCCTTTGCACACTTTATGGCTTCGATTCCGGATCGGAAGCCATCTCTCTTCCTACCGCTTTCACGGCTAAGCATGCTTTTTGGAACTTCATTGCTCGTGGCCAATATGCGTCCCGACAGGCAGCTTAATCTTCCATCTGTAACCCCGCTATTCGCATTGCGGCTAAGGCATTGTCCGTGATCTTCTTTGCTCAAGAGAACCATAGCAAGGTCCGGATTGCAGAGCTGGTGCTCCTGTACAAAGGGGTGCGAGATGCTCTTTCCACGGTCCCGGAGTTGGCTTGTGATGTGGACCTCGACGTCAACATGGGCGCTGTGTTTGCCGGCGTAATTGCGGAGAAGAGAACCATGGCCGGTAAGATGAAGACGGAGCGAATTGGTGGCCTTTTGACATGGTTGTTCACACACTTGGGTGTTGACTTGCGCAACACGCCTTCAACCAACGAGGAGCGGCTCATGGGCATCAACTTCCTCATCAATTGCCAAATCATGGGCGACGCCAACGTTTACCGTTTCACTGGACGCGATGACCGTGTGTTGTTTTGCAGGTTACCATAGCCATCCTTGACCAACCTGAGTGACGGCATAAACATCGGGTTTACTCCGGAGGATGCTTACCTATGCACTGAAGGGGTGTCAATCGACATCAGGTTTACTTCCAGAGCAGCTGCTCCCGTAGATATCCTTAGTGATGACGAGATGGAAGCATTGGAGGACGAGACCCCCAAAGTGCAGCAATCGCGTGCCCACTGGCGTAGGCCTTACCGTAGCGAGTACACACTCCAGGACCTCCCAGACAACCCTTCGGATCGGGTTAGTAATTTAGGACTTGAGTTCTTAATCGGGGTAAAATCCTGTTGTCAATTAATAAATTTTCAAAGTCCCAACATTATTAATTTTTAGAGGTTTTACTGTATTGTGGGGCTTCCAAATCAATATACGTAAAAAAAATTATACAAGTATATGATTGAAACAGAAGAAAACAATAATTTTGTTCATGGCTATCTTATTTTTCGTAAAAAGTTTTACAAAACATGATCATTTTTGTTTATAATTTTATTTTGTATTGGACCCCATAAATATGGGTGTTAATTTTTGTATTAGACCCCATAAATCTATGATCCATCTCTGCATATGTTTATGAAACCCGGTTCGGTTTATCCTTGAAAATTATTAGACTTAGACCTAAAATGACAATAAAGAGAAATTCTTTATAATACCACCATTTTTTTTAAGTTTCAAAAATGCCCTAGGTCAAATATGTTTAGATCTGCCACTGATGAGGACGATTTGGAAAGCATTATAGTAGCTCCAAATCATGGTTCTATTTTCTAGATTTGTTTATTTATTTATTTTATATTTGATTTAATATGAATTTTATTCAGTTTATTTGATTTTAATGTTTTTTAAAACAAATTGAATCTAAAATTGTATTAAAATTAAATCCTTTTTACACACAAATACACAATGTGTCCTTGTTCGATTTTTCTAATCTCGGAAAAGAACAAGCAAAGAAAATATAGCATGATATAAGGAAACAGAGAGCTTTGAATGATGTATTGTATGAAAAACCATATTTCCATGGTCTCAGAATAAGATTGGTCTTCCGTGCTATTGCTACGAATCAACTTACTCCGATTCCACATGTTTTAAAATTGATTGGATTTGATAAAAATTGTGATTATTGATCTTAAATTGGATTTGCCAAGTAGAACTGTTTAAGCAGTTTGATATATATTTAAACTGTAAATGTAATGGTAAACTGTTAATATTACAAATCAGAGAATCAATATCAAATTCAATTATCACTAAATCTTGAATCAGACCGCAAATTTAACCTTTTTTTTTATGTTTTCTTTATTTTCAGCTTTATATTCTTTAATCGGATTTGAAGTCCGAACCAGTTAATTTCTAGAAAGTTACTAGTTACTACACTTTTAGATTTTAATTTCGTCTGATGATTATGACACAAATAACAGAAAAGGTAAAGAAACAACCTACACTTGCCAGTAGGGCTGGACAAATTATCCGTTAAATCCAATCCAATTCGATATTCGTTTCGATTCGATCCGAAAAATCCGGATATCCATTTTGAATCAAAGCAAAGCAAATAATAAAATTTAGTATCCGTCTAAAGCGAAGCAAATCACAAATACTAATTTTAAAAATCCGAATATCCTATCCGATCTGATCCGTATATTACTTATATATACATATAATATGGTAGATTTATAACATATATTTAATTTTTTGATATTTAAATATATTTGGCGAATATATTTATAGTAAAAATAGATACAGTATATACTAACTTTATTTGAAATATATTTCTTAAATAAAAATATATTTTATTTTTTACCGTTTTAATATTTCATTTTCATTTTTTAAACAATTTATCGAATAAAATTAGACCCATTTTATATATTTATTGATTAATTAGTTTAAATCTTATATTAAAACTTTTTGTTTGAAAAAAATACTATGGTGTTTTCATTTTTTTTGTTTAAACAAATATCCGCGAAGATCCGGATATCCGCAAAAATCCGGAAAAAATCCGGATATCCGTCATCCTGGATATCCAAAATTTTTCGAAGCAAAACAAATCGGAAAATTAGAAATCCGTCAAAAACAAATCGAATCACAAATACTATATTTTTTCTGGATATCTGATCCGCGCCCAAGGCTACTTGCCAGCTAGTGAAGTACCTCCTTTGAAGGAAATGAATGGAGAAGAAACTCCATAGAAAATATCCGAGTTTCAAATTAAATGCAATGTGGTCGTAACAAGTGACTACCACTTGTGTAATAGGACTTGGTGAAGATATTTTGACTTCTTGACTAAGTCAAACAAGCCGGCCATCGAAATCAAATTGCAATGATATGATGTTTAATAAAACTTTATTTTGTAAATTGTCTTTTCAAATATTAAAAAATATACGAAACTTAACCATATTTTTATATTAATAAAACATGTTTATCTTACTTATTTATAATTTTCAACCGTTTAGAAATTCTAAATTTTCGTATAAAAGACTATAATTTGTTAAACTCGCCCTTAACCTCCATATGAAACAACCAAACTTTTTTTTTTTAATCCGAAATATTATTCCTATAAATAATAACACTCAATAGTTAATTCAACCTAACTCAAAATACTAACCAGCGGAAAACAACATCAATAAATAAACCTGCAATTTTCATTAAACCAAAATATCAATTCTAAAGTAAATCTAGCAACCTAACAACCGGTTCTAGAATTCAACCTATGAACATAGAACCTAGAGTTCCTAATCATCTTCTCGTCCCACCCATGATTCCACGATCTCAACCTTTTACACGCAACACATGGAAATAAGAGTTGCGTTCACAAATACTCAGTGAAATCCGATTTCTCCTATAGATAGCTAAGGGAAAGAAGAACATACCTACCAAAAATCTCAATGATCAGCCCCGATATGATCCTCCGATTTGCTTATCAACCAAAGCAAATCAGTTCTGCCTCTGAAAAAATCGATTGAGACCTAGAGCAAGACAACTCCTTCCTCTCTCTCTCTCAATAACAATTTTTCTCCTCTAAAGACCCTCCAAGCCTGATCTCATACGGCTGGGTCCTTTAAATATGAAGGCCCATGGTTTCCAACCCTAAACCGAGCCAAACTGCGCATTTAAATTTAAACCGGAAACCAACCGAAAATATGGTGTCGATCGACACCCCTTTCAAATTTCTAAAATTTGGTTTTGGGATGTTACACCAGATCGTAGGCTTGCGTCAACATCTTACCTTGTATGATTAGCTACTTGCGTGTTAACAGTGTTTGCTAGAAGACGGTGGGTGTTTAATATGTGGGGTTATAAACATTTGATGCATGCACAAGTTGTGAAAAACTAAACTCCACGTCTTTTTTTTCTCACACTATAAATAGAGGTTGATCTTAAGCTTATTTCTTCACACTTCACACTTTACAAACATATATACATTGAAAACAAATTAACAAATAGTCATGGCTAAGTTTACTTCCATCATCACCATGCTCTTTGTTGTTCTTGTTCTCTTTGGTGCTCTTGGTTAGTAATGATTATCGTAATGAGTTTTTTTTTATTGTCCTCTCTTTTCTTTTCCAAATTGTTTAGTCACTAACGGTGTGGTATGTGTATATATTATGCAGAAACACCAACAATGGTGGAAGCAAGATTGTGCGAGAGATCAAGTGGGACATGGTCAGGAGTTTGTGGAAACAATGGAGCGTGTAGCAATCAGTGCCAGAGACTTGAAGGAGCACGACATGGATCTTGCAACTATAAATTCCCTGCTCACAAATGTATCTGTTACTTCAATTGTTAAATCTACAAAATAAACTCTTTGGTAGCTAATAATGTGTCTGTTTTACTTCAATAAGTCTGTGTCACTATGCATGAGTGACATAAATGACATGTACCATATATGTTATGTTGGTTTGGTTATAATATAAAGTTTTTATGTACCACAAGAAGACCATTTATTTAGTCGATATATATATATATAGAGAGAGAGAGTTGCATACATAACATCATCTCTAATTTAATAAGAAAGTGGCTTACGTACCTAGCTAATTAAGTTTTTTTTTTTTTTTTTAAGTGGTGGTGTATACAGTATTGAAATATACAGTAACCTAACAAATATTGGCCTATTTGGCAAAAATCAGCCATTAAATCTAGGTTAATGTAATTATTTTTTAGTTTGTTTGGTTATTGGCTTATTGCACACAATTTTACTTTTCTAAAATGAGAATGCCTAATATGATCGAGAACCATTTTTTTTGTTATTTAAATCAATAAAGAAAAATACGGAAGGAAAAATAGGATAACGAATTCAATACTAGCAAAACTTTCATTAATTTGGCTAAGGATCAATTCGAGATTGTGTATTTCAAACTATATTTTTTGGAAGAAACATTTTTTAACAAATTTTAAACACTTTTAGTATTTTGATATTTGAAATAATAGAAAGTTGTAATTCATATACTATTTCAATACTTCACCCATTTCAGACTTGTTTTAATCAAGTAAATTGATTCATATAGATAATTTTTAAAACAAACATGGATATTAAACAGATAAAACCTAATTAAATTTAAATGTAAACCGTCTTGTAATTTGATAACCTTCATGTCTTTTAGAATCAGAGTACTCATTTTCACCGCCTGACTAATCTTTTTCTTTTCTTTTTGTAGCCGTCGAATATCTCACTCACCATATTTTTTTATGATCCTAAAACGTTGCACAATTTCGATTGGTCAAGATATAGTTATATAATTTTACGTATGAAGAAAATTAAATAATAGCTTAGAACCGTAGAAAAACTTTAGTTCTCAAGTGGAAGTCACTAAGTTGAACTACACCTTTTAGTCTACTTAATTTATCAGAGTATTTTTCAAAGTCCGAGTCCAGATATATCCTTAATCTCAAACAAAAAATAAAATACATATAGATCCTCTAACCAAATACGGGAATAAAATTGAAAATGAAAAGGTATATGCCTTTGAAGCAAGCATATATTTTCACTGTGTGTAGTCATTATCTGCAAGTGGGGTTCTTCTATGTGTTATGACTTGCGACCCCTTCCCTTGTGGTTATTATACCCCCTTGGAGTAGCCTCATTCGTTGAGGTATCAGAGACAAATAAAAATTATACAACTAATGGTTTCTCTTTTTCTTTCTTTTTAGTTAAAAAAAAAAAACTTTTCTAACAAAATCCATATAAAAGATAGTTTTGCCGTGCTCGAATGGATAATAAAATTTTCACCGTCTTATTTATCTTTCAAATAAGATTTGAGAATAGATAGTCTAGATCATTTTAGAATGTTTGACATCGCAGTTTTTAATATATATATATGTGTGTGTTGTGACTTGTGACCCCTTCCCTTGTGGTTATTATACCCCCTTGGAGTAGCCTCATTAGTTGAGGTATCAGATACAAATAAAAATCATACAACTAATGGTTTCTCTTTTTCTTTCCTTTTAGTTTTTATTTTTAAAAAACATTTCCAACAAAAACCATGTAAAAGATAGTTTTGTCGTGCTCAAATGGATAATAAAACTCTCACTGTCTTATTTATCTTTCAACTAAGATTTGAGAATCATGGACAATAGATAGTCTAGATCATTTTAGAATGTTTGACATCGCACTTTATATATATATAAAATCAACATGAATAATCTGGTAAAGATTGGAAATTGGAAAATATCAAGTTTCCCCAATATAGTGTCTATCTTGCTATTTTCTAGTTTTTTTTTTTTTAATATTGGGCCACAACTGACTCGCCTATTGGCCTACTATTCTTACATTTGCATAAAATAAAATTAGATTCTGGGTGTGATGGTGCATGTATACAGTGGACTTACCTCCAGCCACTAGACTAAGATCACTTCACTGCTACCCCTAGTTTGATCTTCTATTGCTGTTCGATGAAATTATAATTTATTAATGCGGAGATATGTTTTTCAAATGTTTTATCCAATTACGTAGATACTGTTTTTCCAAATCTTTCAAAAGTGAGAAGTCATGTTTTCGTAAATTTGAGTGCTGCTTGGAATGATTTCTAAATTCTTCATCACATTCTTAAAAATTAAAATTTATTTAATAACACAAACGAAATTTAGTGAATTCTAAACAGTTTTAGTTTAGTCTGGTGGCAAAAGAAAAAAGAAATTAATGCGGATCCAAAGGGTAAAAAAAAAAAAGCATTCTCAAAAATACCATATTTTCAAGTTTTGTATCCAAAACTACAATGAATTTTTAAAAGTTCAATAATACCACTAATTTTTAAAAGTTTCATAAATAACACAAATTAAAATCAACTTTAAATATTTAAACTAAACCCTTAATCCAAAATATAAACCCTACCCCTTAAAACTATACTCTAATTTTAAAATAGTTAACCCAAACCCAAAAATTTAAATTCTAAACTTTTGAAAATCAGTTTTTGAGTTTGTGGTATTTATAGAAATTTTGACTTAATTGTATTAATAAAACTTTTCAAAATTGATGGTAGTTTTGGAAACAAAACTTTAAAGTGTATTGTAGGAAATTCTTTTAAAAAAATCATTTTAAATCTAAATTAAATCTTTAATACATTTTAATTTTTGGTACAACGTCTTTAATACATTTATAATTGTTTTTTCTTTTGGGATATTGGAGAAGTTAAAGCGAACCAAAACGTACAATTCCAAACCTAATCAAGACCTTCGATCTATTCTCAACCATTGCTACTTATCTACCCATAGAATGGTACCCACCCATTTCAAGAATAAGAAAATGGACCTAAAATTGCTACTTATCCTCTGTAGCTCTTGCTGGAGCTCTTTCAGTAGGGCAACGAAGCAAGCTTTTGGCTTCGCTTTTTGGATTAGACGAGAAAGTTGAAAACAATTTTTCTTTCGATTCGCTTTTTACATTATTTTAGAACTTCAAAAAAGAAAAAAGCAGCCTTATTACTCCGGACCCACTTGCAAATTTGTCCAAATTCACTATGAAGCTATGATATTAAGTACACGTTTTAACTTTTAATTTGATGATTGTGCGATTAATAAACAAAAAGGTAAACAAACAATGTATTTTTACCAACTTATCAAATAAAATGTATTGTGCACTTCTGTAACTAGGATGTGAAAATATTTTAACCTCTTGACCGAGTCAAACAAATATGTTTATGAATTGATCAACATTGTATCTACCACTATCCTTAGCTACTTGCGTGTTAACGTTGTATACTAGAACACTTACTATAAATAGAGGATCGATCTTAAGCTTATTTCTTCACAATTTACACTTTAATTTACACACATACACTGAAAAAGCAATAATAGTTATGGCTAAGTTTGCTTCCATCACCGCCGTGCTCTTTGTTGTTCTTGTTCTCTTTGCTTCTCTTGGTTAGTAATTATCTTATCATATGCATGGCAATGTGAATTTTTAATTTTCCTGTTTTTTCAAGACTATTTGATTATTATGTAACCTTGTGAGATATATGCAGAAACACCAACAATGGTGGAAGCAAGATTGTGCGAGAGACCAAGTGGGACATGGTCAGGAGTTTGTGGAAACAATAAGGCGTGTAGCAATCAGTGCCAGAGACTTGAAGGAGCACGACATGGATCTTGCAACTATGTCTTCCCTGCTCACAAGTGTATCTGTTACTTCAATTGTTAATCTACCAAAAACCTCTTTGGTAGCTTAACTGCGTGTGTATTTTACGTAAAATAAGTCCGTGTCACTATGCATATGTGACATTATGACATGTACCATATATGTTATGTTGGTTTGGTTATAATAAAATGTTTCTGTACCACAAGAAGACCATTTAGTCGATATATAAATAGAGAGAGAGTTGCATACATAACATCATCTCTAATTTAATAAGAAAGTGGCTTACTTACCTAGCTAATTAAGCTTTTTTCTTTTAAAGTGGTGGTGTATACAGTATGAATATTGTTTTGCTATTCAGAAAGATTTTCAAGGTTAAAAATTTAAGATGTTTTTCAAAAAAAAAAAAATAATAATTTAAGATGATGTGTATAATTATTTTTTGCTCATTTTTTGGGATGATGTTAAAAAAATGCAAAATAAAAAGACTTTTTTTTCTATTGATTGTATACGGCCTCAAGAAATATTTGGTTTACTTTTTTTTCTATTGATTGCAACTAGTTCAACTGTAGAAAGATTGTCGCAATGAGGCGATCTCTGAAAGGATTACTAAATGCATGACTGATAAAATGATTTACTTATCACACTGTGTGCTAAGTTACTCAATAGTGCAACAAATATTTGTGTTTGATTTTTAAATATTGTAACGAATATTTTCGGATTTAATTGTTAAAAAAAAAGCTTTCTAAATTTCTCTACTTGATGTCTGACAAGAACTATCTATGATCCATTTTTTCAGTTTGAGGTTAACTAAAGAAACGTAATCAAATCTAGCTCAACCTTAAATGTATTTACCGGCCCTTCTTAATGTTTTTTTTTGGACTCCTATGGTCGCCCTACTATATTAGGCATGTCCATTTCTAAAAAGTTAATTTGCTAGATAACTAAAAATAATAATAACTAAGAAAGTAACCTAACAAATATTGGCCTATTTGGCAAAAAATCAGCCATTAAATCTAGGTTAATGTAATTATTTTTTAGTTAATGTTTTTTGTTTGGTTATTCCACACAATTTTACTTTTCTAAAATGAGAATTCCTAATATGATCGAGAACCATTTTTTGTTATTTTAAATCAATAAAGAAAAATACGGAACGAAAAATAGGATAACAAATTCAATACGAGCAAAACTTTCACTAATTTGGCTAAGGATCAATTCGAGATTGTGTATTTCAAATTATATTTTTTTGAAAAAAACATTTTTTAACATAATTTTAAACACACTTAGTATTTTGAAATTTGAAATAATAGAAAGTTGTAAATCATATACTCTTTCAATACTTCACCCATTTCAGGCATGTTTTAATCAAGTAAATTGATTGATATAGATAATTTTTAAAACAAACATGGATAAGAAACATACAAAATCAAGTTAAATGTAAACCGTTTTTGTAATTGATAACCTTCATGTTTTTTAAAATCAGAGTAATCATTGTAGCCGTCGAATATTTCATTCACCATATTTTATATGGTCTTAAAGTGTTGTAAAATTTCGATTGGTCAAATGGATATGGTTAGATAATTTTACGTTTGAGAAAAATTAAATAATGACTTAGAACCGTAGAAAAACTTTAGTTCTCAAGTGGAAGCCACTAAGTTGAACTACACCTTTTAGTCTACTTAATTTATCTAAGTATTTTTCAAAGACCGAGTCCAGATATATCCTTAATCTCCTTTACAAACAAAAAAAATACATATAGATCGTCTAACCAAATACGGGAATAAAATTGAAAATGAAAAGGTATATGCCTTTGAAGCAAGCATAAACGTGTTACGTATTCATTTTCAATGTGTGTAGTCATTAGCTGTAAGAGCAGGTTTACCAATGAGTTTTTGGATCTCTTTAGACCCAAAAATAAATCAGAGAAAAAGGCCTGAGCATTCTCAGTAGGCTGATGTTTGTGAGACCGTCTCAGTGATAGGTGGTGTATTTTTATTGGTTCTGATTTGTAAGAGGAGAAATTACAGAAGAAAAAAAAAATCAAAATCATATGCAAAAATCCAAAATTTCTTTCCTCTTCCCCGACGACTGAAACGGTGATTCAGTGACCAAAAAAAATTCTTCTTCTTCGCCGGCGATTTTTCCTTTACCTTTGTTTTCCTTCGCCGGTGATTCTTTCCTCTTCACTCTCGTAAAAGGATCATCTGATTTTCGGCGTCGTCGCGATGAATCTCCTCATAGATCCGTCGATTTGTATTCTGCATGTCGATTCATCGGGTCTCCTTTCATCAGATCCTTCGATCTTCAGACTCAGCTTATGAAGATAAGTCATAGTTAATTTTTTTTAGGGTTTGGTAGATGAAAAGTCAAGGTTTGGATTCGATTGTTTTGTGATTGTTTGATATATTGATTGTTCTCACACTTGTGAAATCGTTACTGGAATAGAATTTGTTTATCATTTGATTCTTTGATTGTTCGGTTCTGTAGCGTATTTCTGGAAATTCGGTTTCGGGGTCAATGGATATTTGTATACCTTGGATATGAAATTGTTCTGTATACTTCTGGAAATTCATTATTGTTTATGTGTATACCTTGATTAAACTGATTTGCAATTGTGTATTGTTTGGTATATGAATGAATTTGTTCTTATTACAAAGTACCTCTGAAATTTTGTGTGACTGATTCAATTGAGTTCTACATATACTATTTGTGTTTTTCTTCTTGAACATAACTGATTCATTTTTGTTCTGCGTTTTCAGTAGTGTTTGTGGATTAGTGAATCTCAATCTGCAATGGTCAGATTGTCCAATGTAAGATGCTTCAAAGGTCAAAAGGTAAACCTTCTTTCTTTAATTCGTGTACTGGAAAAACATGGTCTTAAATGCTTCAGTTGTTAAAATGTAGTTGAGAATGAATTGTTGTTTTGGTAGATAAGAAATTGAATGAAATATTTTCTGGTCTTAATTCTTGAACACTGTCACTTGTCTTTATGATGATGGAGTCTTTGTTTTGGTTAGTGTGAAATTTATGATGATGCAGTTGAGAATGAATTTTCTTTTTACATTGGTAATAATAGTTTCTGCAATTGATCTTGACTATGGTTGAGTAATTGAATCTATGTAATAATTGTTTTTACATATTTCATTCACTGCTTTTGTAATGTAAACTGATCAAAACTTAACATGAAATGTAAAGTTCAATTGTTCTAAACTGAAATGTAAACTGAAATTATGTAAACTTAAAAACTGAAAAACTTAAATGATCTAAACTCAAATGTAAACTGAAACTAAAATATAAACTGAAACTCTAATGTAAACTTAAATGAAATGTAACTTAAACTGAAATTTAATGATGAAGAGACATTAGCCTTTGCCTTTACACAACCAAGTCGTATTCAATAGAAATTAGGTGGAAGGATTAGTGAGTATTTGCCTTTAAATGAACTGATCTCAGTTAAACTAAAACCATATCGTCTTAATAATCTTTCTAACCTTTCTCAACCTCTCAAACCACAAAAATCAGTTTCTTTTTAACCTTTCAAATGGATTCCACTGATCCTTTATCAAACTCTCAAACCTATACTGATCTCTTATTCAGCCAAGAAGATCTCAATAACTTTGAACCAAATTTCTAGCATGTGTCTCCTTGTTCCCAAGCACCTTCACCATTAGCTAGAGATGTTAGGGTTAGATGGACTGTACCCGAAGAGAAGGCCCTAGCCAGTGCTTGGATTAACACCTCCAAAGACTGTATAGTGGGCAATGAGCAGAGAGCTAGTGCTTTTTGGCAGAGAGTTGCAGCGTATTACGCTGCATGTCCACCAGTGGCTAATCTTACCATTAGAGAGGAAAAGGCTTGTAAGCTTAAATGCTCAAAGATGAATGAGAGTGTAATGAAATTTGCAGGCTGCTACGAGCATGCTTGCCGTCAATACAAAAGTGGAAAGGGACCTGATGATGATCTTTGTTTGGCCTACAAGCTCTACTTTTAGGATCAAAAGGTTAAATTCTCACATGACCACGTATGGAGAATGTTGAAGAATGATCAAAAATGGTGTAGCGTCTTTACTTTAAAGAGCACACCAGTTAAGAAGAAACCAAAACTAATACACCCACCGAGGCAGAAGAAGACACACAGCCAAGGCCTATTGGTGTTAAGGCTGGCAAAGCAATAAGCAAAAACAAGGGTAAGGAGAAAGACTGTGAGGCCAAGTCTGTGGATGAGCTTGAGTCGGCCATAAAGGAGAAAGACAACATTTTCAAGGAGAGAATGACAAAGACTAAGCTACTAGACAGTCTCATTGCAAGGAATGAGTCACTATCTGACCTAGAAGTGACTTTAAAGAACAACCTTATCAATATGTCTACGGCAAGGAATGAGGCTGTCTGATTCTTCTAATGTTTGCGAGGTTAGTACTTATCAATGAGTACCATAACTTGTTCTGATTATTCCTTGCTTTTTTTGATGCTTGTTGCTAGTTCTAATTATCCATTGCTTTTTCTGATGCTTGTTGCTAGTTCTGATGCTTTGTTAATAACTTGTGTTGATGTAATGTGTTCATTGAGTACGTGTCTACGTGTTCATTACTTAGTAATTTGCCTACTTAATTATGTGCAGGTTGGAAGCTACTGCAGTGACATGAAGAAAGTTGTTGCTTATTTTTAAGATAGTGTGTCGTCAAAGAATGACCCTCTTGGAAGCTAGTGTAATTTTTCTTTAAATTGTTGTGTACTTTTGTATTTTGTATCTTTTGTATTATGTAACAAAGTAGTTGTACCAAACTTTTGTTTGTTTGTAATGTGTTTTGGTTGTTGTACCAAACTTTGTTTCAAAAGTTTATATATATATATATATGTTTGGCTAAACTTTGGTTTTCATTTTGTACCAAACCTCTCATTCTCTTCTTCTTCTTCATTATTAATATTTCTCCTTTCATTTCATCTCAATTTGTACCAAAACTCATTCTCTTCTTCTTCTTCTTCCGTATAACCAAAGTTCTATAACACCAAAACTTTGATATTATTTTCTTAATCTCAAATAAGAACCATAGTTGGTGACTTCCGTTCCTTTCATCTCATTTCTTTCTCTAATTATCATTCTCACTTAGAATTTTTTTCATTTTTCCAAATTCATTTTTAGAAAAAATTATTTTCAAATATTTAGAAAAACTATGGCATCTCATCCTTTTTCTTCAAATGATGATTTTGATGACACTTTTGATGAAAATTCCGACCGAATCTTTGATAATTGTTTTAAAAACGGTTTAGATGAGTACAGTAGACGTCAAGCCGCCAAAAAGAAGAGGAACAAAAAAGCTAATCTAGAACGAGAACGCGAAGAAGGAAACATACGATTATGGAACGATTACTTTTCTGACGAGCCCACTTACCCTGATTGAAACAACCAACATATATATATTTTTTTAACTAAACATTTCTATTTCTATTGCGGAACTCATAAAACCAGTAAATAATTCAATGAATAAAATCCGATAAATAATTCAATAAATAAAATCCAATAAATAATCCAATGAACCGATTCAGGAATGATAAAAAGATCTAACAACCAAAACAACCAGGTTCGCTAGTCTAAACAACAAAAACAATAAAACCCTAACATCCTCTTCCTACGCCTTGATTCCGCAGTCACATTTTTCCTTTACCTGCATCACATAAAAATAAGAGATGCGTAAGTAATTAATAATTACTTAGTGAGACGGTCTTCCTATCAACATGCTAAGTACGAATATATCAAAAATCAATCAACAAATAATTTAAAAACTCATGCATGAAAAACACGAGTGTCGATCGACACCAAGGCACGGTGTCGATCGACACTCAAGTCGCAGAAACAGTTCACGATATCGAAACAGCCCTAAATTCACGATTCATCAACGTTTTATCACGAACACCAAACGATTCCATCACAATAACACAGAACAAACAGCCATGAATCACACACGAAAATCCCTAAATCAATTGTGAACCAAAAACTAATATATCCGAGCCTACAGTCGCGCACTCACCTCGATTTCGGATTGAAACGATGAACGAGGAATGAGATTGAACGAAACAACGATGAACCGAGACCAAAACTCGCAGGAACGAGTCACTAACGTCACAAACCATGAGAAACGAAGAATCCTAAGCCTTTAGGAAAACAACCGAGAAGTTTATGACAGATTTCTTTGTAACAATCCTTCAAAAACTCTCATAATCTCTGTTGATTCTGAAATTCTCTCCTTTTTCTGATCAAAAACTGCCAAAGACTGCAGAACCAATATATAAACACGAGTCCTAGGTTTTTCCCTAAACCGACTCGTGAACCGAACGACTTAAAATCAAACCGAACCGTTCCCCAGATCATGGTGTCTATCGACATCCACACATGGTGTCGATCGAGACCCCATTCCAAAGTCAACACTTTGGTTCCGTGATGTTACACTGATAGCATATTTCGACATCGCTTTAGAATGAACAAGCGATTGTTCTTGCATATTGTTGAAAGTCTTTGTAAATTTCCATATTTCCAACAAAGACCAGATGCTACTGGACGAATATGGTCTGGTCATTCTAAAAATGTACAGCTACAATTCGTCGTCTGGCATATGGTCTTCCAAATGATGCGTTGGACGAATACCTCCGGATGGGTGCAACGACTGTGAGCCAAGCCTTAGAGCATTTTGTGGATGGAATTATACATTTATTTGAAGAAGAGTACATGAGAAGGCCTACACCGTAGGATCTCCAACGATTACTCAATCTTGGAGAGGAACGCGGATTTTTCGGGATGATAGGAAGCATTGATTGTATGCATTGGGAGTGAAAGAATTGTCCTACGGCTTGGAAAGGCCAATTTTCATGCGGACATGACAAATCCACTATCGTTTTAGAGGATGTGGCTTCACAAGATCTCTGATTTGGCACGCTTTTTTTGGACCTCCATGTACGTTTAATGATCTCAATGTTCTTGACCGCTCACCGGTTTTTGATGATATATTGGAAGGTCGAGCTCCACAAGTCTGCTACAAAGTCAATGGACATCAATACCATATGGCTTACTATCTCACAGATGATATATATCCGAAATGAGCAACATTCATCCAATCAATTTCTCGACCACAAGGAGCGAAAGCATCATTATTTGCTAGTTGTTAAGGAGCAGTCAGAAAAGATGTCGAACGTGCTTTTGGAGACTTGCAGGCTTGGTTTGCTATTGTTCGAAACCCAGCCATGTTTTGGGATAAGGAAATAATAGGGAAGATAATGCGAGCATGTATCATATTGCACAATTTGATTGTAGAAGACGAACGAGACCAAGCGACTCAGTACGATTTATCTGAATTCGTACAAGGAGAAGGGACCGGGACTTCGCATGTGGACTACACATTTTCTAGACATCCATCTATTATGAACAATATGATGGCCAATCGAGCTCGACTTCGTCATGAAAGAACGCATCGACAATTAAAAGAAGATTTGGTTGAGCATATTTGGCAAAAATGGGGCCGAAGTAACTTACTTGTGGCGATTTAATTGTCTTTTTCATCATAATTTTATATATTTTTTTCACTTTTATTATTTTCCGTTTTGCAAACAGAGTTTCAAACAATAAACAAAAATAAAAATTAATATTACAATATTGCTTATGAGACCCAAAGAATCTCATGGGTGTGTTGTGAATTGTGACCCCTTCCATTGTGGTTATTATACCCCCCTTGGAATAGCCTCATTCGTTGAGGTATCAGAGACAAATAAAAATCATACAACTAATGGTTTTATTTAAAAAAAACTTTTCCAACAAAAACCATAAAAAATAGTTTTGTCGTGGATGTAACACTTAATTTAGGTAAGATCGCGGCTCCTCTCTCTCTGTAAAACCTCCGTCTTCTCTCTAAAAATGCAAAAGAAATCCGGTGTGTTGGCTCGGCGACCGGCTCTGTGCCAGCGTCGGAGCTCTGTAAATATTTTTCATCTTCTTTTTTAGTTGTCTGTCTCTTAGATTTCAGATCTAGGTCGCGGCTTTAGATATGACGGTTTGTTTTCTGATTTGATCGGATTAGTCTTTCCGTTTAGCGGATTTAAGTTTCGGCTTTTCCGGATAGTTTTATCGGATTTTTGTTAATTTTCTCTTAGCCTTCTTCTCTGTAGATTAAAAGTAAAAATCGGAAGCTTTTTGAGAATGAATCTTTATCTCCAATGCTTAGTTCTCTTTTTTCTTGAGAGTAATCTTTTCGTTTTCCCATTCATTGGGCCTATTGACTAGGTAGTAACGAAGTTTCTCATTTGAAGATTGAGAATTGTGTTGTTAGAATTGCGGATGAGTTTGAGGCAAAATCAGTAGAGGTTGAAAGATACCGAAGGTTTTGTTCTTAAGCTTTTGATGGATTCTCTGTTTTTATATGGTGGTTAAATCTTTCTGATCAATTAGCCTTTGGGATTTTCAGAAGAGGTGAATCGAATGGATTTGAAGATTTAGAGATCTTAGAGTTCTGGGCTGGATTGATTTGCTGTTATTCTCTTTTTCCGGAGCTCCTTTACCCGCGAGTTCATAAGTCGAAAATCATCTTCTCCGGAGAATGCATGAGCTGGAGACGTATCAATTCGATAACCCTTTCTTGAGGACACGTAGGGGACACTTGTTGGTCTTGCAATCATGTCTCTCTAATGTATCTTTTGTCTCCTAATGGACTTAATTTGGGCTTTAATTTTAATTGTATTGGGTTATTGAAAGCTTTAAATTTAAACCCCTTGTATCAATTGCCCTTTGTGGCTTCATTAATATAATGGTTGGCAAAAAAAAAAGAGATTGTTTTGTCGTGCTCAAATGGATAATAAAACTCTCTCTGTCTTATTTATCTTTCGACTAAGATTTAAGAATCATGGACAATAGATAGTCTAGATCATTTTAGAATGTGTTGAGATCACAGTTTTTAATATATGCTAGATGAAAGTCCGCGCAAACGTGCGGCTATGATTTCTTATAAATATTATATCTAATAAAGTTTAAGAATATATTCACGGGAAAATTCCATAAAAATACCCGAACTAAATTCCGTTAAGCTTTTTAATACCTCAACTTTTTGGTTACCCAGTTTAATACACCAACCAATTATTTTTTCCATTTTAATTCATCAACTTTCAAACGGTGCCCATTTACCTACCTTGACTTAATGGAAAGATAACATCCGTTATGTTTTTATTTTTTAAATAATTCAGAAGATAATATTTATTTAAAAATAATAATAAACATCACAATAATTTTTTTTTAATTCAAAACAATTGGGGGAAAAAATTCTGAAACTTAAAAAAAATAATAATTAATTTTACAATGATTTTTTTTTAAAATAATACATTCGGTTTTAAATTTAAAAACCAAAATTTAACTTTTAAATTTTCAAAATTATAATCTTCAATACTTTAAAAACACTTTAAAAATCATAAATTATGAAATAAAGCGATGAATTTTAGATAAAAAAAAATTAAGTTTTGAATTCAAAAAACAAGTTAGGATTTTACAAAAAACTCAAAAACTTCTTACAAAATAGTGTTATATATGTCATTTATCTATTTTATTCTAAATTGACTTAGACAAGGATTTTGAATATATATAAAAAATATATATCTTGAACTTCATAAAAAGTTGTAAATTTATGAATTTTTTTGTTTGAACAATCTGAATATTAAAACTTTTTACTTTGTTTGAAATTTAATTTGGTATTTGAATTCGAAATTGAAAATATAATAAAATATTTTTCATCGAAAATTTAGATTTTATGTTTTTTTACTTTTAGAAAATATTTCTTGACCTTTTGGAATTTTTTGGATTTTTCTTTTATTTTTAAATAAATTTTAATTTTTAAAGTATTTAAAACATAAAAAGATAACAGATGTTATCTTTTCGTTAAGTCGGGGTAGGTAAATGGGCACTATTTGAAAGTTGATGAATTAAAATGGACAAAATAATTAGTTGGGGTATTAAACTGGGTAGCCAAAAAATTGGGGTATTAAAAAGCTTAACGGAATTTAGTTGGGGTATTTTTATGGAATTTTCCCTATATTCACATATCGATGTTATATGAACAGAATTTCAGAAAAACACAATATGTTAAGTTATTCTAAAAAAATTTCTATGGTTAAACAATTACAAAAACTATTTAAAAAGCATGAAATGTGATTCCAAAATTTATGACTAAGATTCAAAATCACAATCTTCTCGAGTAGTATGCTTCTGCTTGGTTTATGTTGTAACGCCCCGACCGCCCCTCCCATGGGTCCCGGTCCACTCTCTGGCCCGTGGGCCCACCATGTCAGACGGTCGGTGCGATAGTTCGGGAGGCTCGGAAGTCTTGTTTATTGACCCTACAAATCACCACGCGATCTTTTCCCGTGATACTGGAAATGACTTTCCAGTAGGTAACCCATCATGAGATTGCTCCAGCTCAAGCACGCTAACTCTGGAGTTCTCTCAAAACCCGTGGCCGAAAAGCTAAGTGCACTTTGGTGATATAGGTAGCCAAATCAATTCTTTTAAGCCTTTCCGCATATACTACATATGCCCTGAAACCGGGGTGTTGCATATATACATAAGTAGGACTTCGAAAAGCCCCTATACAATAGATATAATATAATTTTTGAAGTTATTTTTTCACATTGATTAGTAAGTTGGTATAAAGTTGAAGGCTTAATTACATGTATTGTTAATGGAGAATTTGAAATCTAGTATTGGGTTACTAAACAATTTGCATTGGGGTCTACTTTACCAAAGTTTTAGAAATAAAATAAATTATCAATATGTACCTCTATGGAAGAGATGTGTGCCATTGGCCTACTCTTGTATCATAGTACATCCATCTTCAAATAGATGTACAAAATAATAGTTTGAAAACATTGGTGACGAAGACCTGAATTTATGGCGTTTGTAATAAGTGAAATAAATAAATAAGAATAATTTATTTTTAATTAAGTAAAGATAGTTGTGGTTAATTGATTGTACCTCTTATTCGAGTCTTGATTGATGAAAACACACCTATGTATTCTGATACTTCTTTACCTTGAATTGTCCATCAGTGAACATAAACATTAAGATATTACCTTTTATCTCTTGAATGTATTATATTCTTTAGCTATGAAATCTAATCATTGATCCAACCACAAAATCTGATAAATGTGCAACAAAGAGCAAATGATTTTAAAACAAAACGCATACATACACAGTAAGAATTCTGACTGATAATTCATTTTATGCACCATACTTTCTATGGAGAATCTATGTACATGTAACTAAATCTACAAAGCTATCCTGGAGATTGCACAAACGCTAGAGCTTCCTAATAGAAATATTTTGAGAGACACATACTCCAATCGAATTTTAATTATTTGAATCAAATTTTAATTCTATAGATGTACTTTCACTTCCTGGTGTCCTAGTACCCACAATTTAGCTTCGCCTATTTAACTCATAGTAACAAAAGTGGATCTTAAGATTATAATAATCATATTTGCCTCAACGATGAAAGTTGGTTTCTTCGCGTATGACTCTCAAATTTCTTAATATTCTAGACTTTTTTAAGCTCCACCTTAAACCCCTCCTAAGAGCGTACCATGCATGTAGCATATCTCGTCTCTCGTCTGTTGCTCTTCCTTATTAATAAAGATCTCTTTCATGATAACAACTCCATAATGTTTTTATTCTCGATCTTCGGTTACAAGAAATTCTTGATAGTACAACAACATATTGATATTTCATTTGAAATACTAATTTAAAGTGAGAAATCAAAACCTCATAGAGTGTGTTCCTCCGGTGTTGTTCGTAGCAAATCATTTGATTGTCTTAAGGAGAGATCATACTTGAAACCAAAATTCTTAAAAAAGATAGACCGAAAGAGTTGAACGAATGTTTTAATATTTTGTCTCGTGACTGAATATGGTGTTTCAAATTCACTGTTAAAAAGAAAAGAAATGTAAATCCTAAATATGAAGAAGATAAAAATAAATAAAAAAGATGAAAGACCTTTGAGATCTTTTATAGTTTTGGATTTTAAAGAAATAATAATAATAATAATGACACATTACCTCTCAAAATGATGATATGTCACACTCATGGAGAGTGTTGGCCATCTTTTATATAGTAGATAATGTTTTATATAGTAGATATATACACACGTATTTGTCATCAACATGAATAATCTGGTAAAGATTGGAAAATATCAAGTTTTCCCAATAGAGTGTCCATCTTGCTACTCCCTAGTTTGATCTTCTATTTTTGTTCGATGAAATTACAATTTATTATTGCGGAGATATTATTTTTCCTGTGTTTAATCCACTGGCGTAGATACTATTTTCCAAATCTTTCAAAAATGAGAAGTCATGTTTTCGTAGATTTGATTGCTGCTTGGAATGATTTCTAAATTCTTCATCACAGCCTAAAATTAGGGGTGGGCAAAATATCTGGAACCGAAAAACCGAACTGAACCCGACCGAAATTACCCGAACCGAATCCGAACTGATTTTTTAAAATATCCGAACGGATCCTCCTAACTTAAAACCGAAAACCCAAAACCGAACCCGAACCGATTACCGAACGGGTACCCAAAATATATAAAACATAAACAAATCTAAATATATTTAGAGTTAAGGTCGGGTGTGTTCATATAGTTTATGTAATTTTTATAATTTTTCTTTGTTTTTTTTATCAATTCGAATATTGTATATACATTTCGGTAAAATAACCAATTTATGTTATTATTTGTAATATTACAATTTTTTTTGTTATTTTGTTTAGAGTATTTTTGGATAATTCAAATACCAAATAATTAAATTGAACCAAATGAAAAAAAGAAAGCGAGATTATTATAAACTTTTGAAGTAATTTTTAAATACTTTTGAGAATTTTTTGAGTATTATGGATAATCCGAACCCGACCCGAACTTAACCGAAACCGAACCGAACTCGACCCGAAATTTTCTAATACCCGAATGGGTATTATATCTCTAAATCGAAATACCAAAAAATCCAGAATACCCGATCCGAACCCGAACGGGTACCCGAATGCCCACCCCTACCTAAAATACTTAAAAAATAAATTTTATTTAATAATACAAACAATTAATGCGGTCCAGAACCGTAAAAAAAAAAGGCAATTCTCAAAAATACCACATTTTCAAGTTTTGTTTCCAAAACTACCACTAATTTTTAAAAATTCCAAAAATACCACTAAATTTTAAAAGTTTTATAAATACCACAAATTAAAATCAACTTTGAATATTCAAGCTAACCCCTTAATCCAAAATCTAAACCCTACCCCTTAAAACTATACCGTAATTTTAGAATAGTTAACCCGAACCAAAAAATTTAAATTCTAAATCTTTTAAAATCAATTTTTGTGTTTGCGGTATTTATGAACTTTTGAAACTTAGTGGTGGTATTAATGGAACTTTTGAAATTGATGATAGTTTTGGAAACTAAATTTTAAAATGTTGTATTGTAGGGAATTTCTATAAAAAAAATTCATTTTAAATCCAAATTAAGTCTTTAATACTTTCTTTTTTTTTTGGTACAACGTCTTTAATACATTTATAATTGTTTTTTCTTTTGGGATATTGGAGTAGTTAAAGCAAACCAAAACGTACAATTCCAAACCTAATCAAGACCTTCGATCTATTCTCAACCATTTACACTTCGGCATCAAACAATAGAATGGGACCCACCCATTTCAAGAATAAGAAAATGGACCTAAAATTGCTACTGGGCCTCCAGTGAGCCTTCGTGCTACTCTCTTTTTTAGCCTTTTGGTGTGTTATGGTACTTTATTTTTTTTTCAAATTTTCCCTTTCAACCCAAAAAAAAAGAATTATTGCCACTTGACTCACTAATGAAAGGTTTAGTTTGATTACTTATTTCCAAATATGTCGCTTTAATAAGAAGCACTAGATTTCATGATCAATACTTCATAGTAGAAAAATTCAAATTTCATTTCATGTAAGAATTATAATGAATGTGAAAAAGTGTTGTTGGTGAAGAGTAGGTAGAAGCGTAGAGCTAACTCTAAACTCCTTCTTTATTTTCATATATCATTGCTTATTAGCTCATCATCTCTTCCCAATATACTTTTATTGTTGGAAATATTTTGATTTGTCCATTTATTGTATGAAGAATGAAGAAATGTAACAATGTAACCGTATGATTTGGCTAAAACTTATGTGGGGACGATTCATTACGTGTTGCATGCTTATTGGTAGGTTGAATGAGAGTTGAGCACGTTCTTGTAAGTTTTTTTTTCGTTTCCTTATGTATGTCGTAAAGATGAAGAAAACTCTTTCAATCGCTATATAAAAGACAAAATAAAAACTATATTATAATAATAGCATGAAAGAGATTTGATAAAAAGGAATGAAATGGTGCCTTAACACTAAGTCGCACGTTCTTGACGAGAGTCGTCCTAATCCAATGATTAATATCTCCATTTCATTGCCTCCCCATAGTTTGGTCGATAGTGCTTTACTTCTAATTTTGTAACTATAATTTATTTTATTTTGCTGTCTTTTCTTTGTAGTTTTCATTAAAGTTATTATGGTCAATTTAGAGCAACATGGATAGAACAAAAAAACAATTGTAAACTCTTGTTACATTTAAATATACTGTATCAAACTTTAAAAAAAAAAAAATCCATGTTTAAACAAGATACTAGTGAATTAGGTTTGTTATTTTGGTAATAGTTGTTGGCTATCAAATAAAAATATGAATTTCATAATATATTTATAATCCAAGCACACGTAGCTTAGTGGTAGTTGGTGAAAGTACCGGAGTCGCTCGCAACCTCGATCACCTTCAAACAAATGAGATTTAGGTGTTTTAGGCGAAACAATAGAAAAGTTTAGGAAGAAAATGAAGAAATTTTTTCAATAGTGTATATTATTTAAGAGAGTTGCGGATGCCTTTCTAGTAAAATGAATTATATATTTATAGTCCTTATAGTCGATCTAGTAAACATTAGAAATGCATGGAAAATATCATAACTAATAAGATTTACACAATATTCTCAAATATTCTCAATTTATTCTCCAAATATTCCGAGATCGGTACATTGAGGTAGATTCAACCTTTAGTCTTCATGATAGGCCATAAAGAGTTTCAAGCGGCCCAGCTCGTCGTTCACAGATAGATATTCGTGTCGGTTCAAATTTGGGTCGGCTCATGGTAACTGGTGTTAAATTCGGTACCACATTAGGAAAATTGTTTATGTTCTTTGATTACTACAAAAATAATAAAAACTTTTTTAAGACTAAACTTTTTTATCGGATTGTCTTAAACAAATTAACCTAAATAAAACCAGATTAGAGTTATGGATCCCTAATCTAATGGTGACATGGATCACCAAAAGTTATTTAAAAAATATTACATACATTATACAACGGAAATTCCCTCATTCAAATTAAAGTGCAAAATTTTAATATTTTTTTAAAAAAATTAAAGTGGGGTGAGTGTAAATGATAAGGTGTTGTTTGGTGTGCAATTAGCTGGCATAAGGTTGTATCTAAAAGCTCATCTCAAAGTCACCAACGGCCCAAAATTAAAACAAACAAACAAAGAAGGAAACTTTTTCTTTTTCTTTTCCTCATTCTTCTATTATTAATCTCTCATCGATAATTTCACTTTGCTAATTTGAAATATTTTTCCCGTTCTTCGATTCGGTTTCGAAACCTTTCGATTACGAATTTAGGGTTTTTCTTGAATTAGCAAAAAGATTGTTTCTTGGTAATGGCTGCGATTTGAGGAAACAAAACAATAAAGAGATTTTTTTTTTTTTGGAGAGTTTCTGAAATTTGCGGCGGAGATGAGTGCTTCGAGGTTCATAAAGTGTGTTACAGTCGGCGATGGTGCTGTCGGAAAAACCTGTATGCTAATTTCTTACACCAGCAACACTTTCCCTACGGTAAAGCTTGCTTCTTTGTTTTCTTGTTAGTGTTCTTGAATCTTCTTTGAGGATGGTGTTTTTGTAGATTATGATTATTTGTTCTTGAATGTGTTTATCTTGTAATATTGTAATATTCATCTGAAAATACATATATTTCTAGGTCATTTTTTATACAAAATTGAAATTTGGTTGAGAAAAAAATTATTACTAAAGTTTGACATTTTCTTGAAAAGTTTCAATTTTATGATGCTTCCATGGATTTATGTTCTAGCTATTTTGGACTTCATGGTTGATTTTTATGTATTAGTTAAATTTACACAAGTATAGGTGATTAACTAAATTTTATGACTTGTAAATTGACTTTCAGGACTATGTTCCAACTGTTTTCGACAACTTCAGTGCTAATGTGGTTGTAGATGGGAACACGGTGAATCTTGGATTGTGGGATACAGCCGGTAAAAAATCCTTTCGAAACCCATTCAAATCGAGTTTCTTGGTTTTTCGTTTTTCGTTTTTGACGAATTCTTGAATTTGTTGTGCAGGTCAAGAAGACTATAACAGGTTAAGACCATTGAGTTACCGTGGTGCAGATGTATTCATTCTCGCGTTCTCGCTAATTAGCAAAGCTAGCTATGAGAATGTAGCCAAAAAGGTTTTTGATCTAACTTTCTTCGTTTGATAATAACTGTCGTTGAGTTAGTTTTTGAATTGGTTTCTTGTTTTGCTTGTCTCAGTGGATTCCTGAGCTTAGGCATTATGCTCCCGGGGTTCCTATTATCCTCGTTGGAACAAAACTCGGTATTGACTCTGTTCTTGTATAAAAACTCTTTAATGATTATAAGAAAGAGACGAACGTTGAATCTGTCTTCTCAATTTTGGAATTTGTAGATCTTCGAGATGACAAGCAGTTCTTCATAGACCATCCTGGTGCAGTGCCGATTACTACAAACCAGGTAGGTAACTCCACAATCCAATTTGTTATTCAGACCAGAGTTTTGCGAGTTCTTGATGAGATATGTGTTAATTGTTTATCTACAGGGAGAAGAACTAAAGAAACTGATTGGATCTCCGACTTACATTGAATGTAGTTCAAAGACGCAGCAGGTACGGTACCACTCATATGACACATGCTTTTTATTGTTTGGGTTTCTGTATAAGAAACTTAAAATGTTTGAGTCTTGCAGAATGTAAAAGCAGTCTTTGACGCGGCTATAAAAGTTGTGCTTCAGCCTCCGAAGCAGAAGAAGAAGAAAAAGAACAAGAACCGTTGCGGGTTCTTGTGATCTCATTTTTTAAAAGCCAAAAAAAAAAGAAGGATTTAGGTAACAAACAAGAAGAAGAAAAACCAGCATCAAATGCAACATTGTATAGCTGTTGAATCGGGCTTTGTTTCGGTCTTTACACTTCTGGTTTTTTTTGCTGGTGAATCTAATGAGTGAAGTAAAGGCTAAAGGGGATTCTGAGTTCTTGGTGTGTTGTTGTTGTACTCTATTGTAGACTAATCTCTTAATACATTTTTCTTTTCTTTTGCTTTTTTTTTTTTTTTTTTTTTGCTGCTGGGATCCATTTTGTATCTTTTAACAGATGAATTTAATTAACTTTTATCATCGATCTTTTGCAATCTTATGTCCGAACTTGAACAGGGTCTACAAATACAGCTTGAATCGGCATGTAATAGATTCTAGAGTGTATTGCCATGAATTTTTGTTTACAATAGAAAGAAAGTTGAATTGGGGCATAGATTCAAAGAATGCTTTTTTCAGAAACAAGGGTTCCTATACACATAGGAGAGTATTAGGAGCAAAGAAAATTTAAAATTACAATGGTAAGGTTTTCTTCAATTTTGTCATGGACCGAAAAGAAAACAAACATGTGTATACACAGTACATCTTTTCCAGTGCTTTCACCATTTCCTCCGAAAAATCAAATCCAAACCCTAAGCACTCGGGATTTGATCACGAATTAAGTCACAACTTGATGAGATCGTACTTATCACCCATCAAGCCACCTTTCTGTTTTTGGAACCTAATGTAACGCAATGTACTTGTAAAGAAGGGATCCGAGTGGACTGTTGTGTTACCGTTGTCGCTTTGCATCTCGGTATTGATCAACTCTATGAGACTTTGTATGTCAGATGGAGTGATATGTGGATTACCTTTCTCATAAAAGTAAATGTACCTGTTGTATATATATTAGAAAACCATTATTAATCCTGTGTATGAACCAATGTCCAGAGATTTTAGAATACTGACTTGTTCAAGATTTCAACAAACAGCGTGACTGGTCCACTGCTTCCTCTAGTTGCATTGACCATTTGTTGAGCGGCGTTCGCTATCCTCAGTGCGCGTTTTAAACAGAGAAGAGCTCTGCAGTATAAAGGAACTGATAAGTTGTGGCGATAAGAAGATCACTCACTTACCTACGGTTTAGTTTGATGCAAGGCGACTCACCTTTCTCCATCTCTGATGCCATCTAAATCATCGACCCAAAAGAGGTGAGAGCATGCATAAACCGCTCTACATTGATCAGGCTTCTTTAGAAGCCGTGCTGAGTACTGATCACAAGGAAAATTTTACTTGGATAAAGTTGAGGAGAAAGCTTATGAAATGGAAAAGCATTGGTAAAACAATTGTACCCCTGTTGCTTTATGTGTCAAGGTGTCTCTATTTTCAACGCCAAAGACATTGATCCTTTGCAAAGTTCCAACGATCAGGTGAATTGCAGTTACCTGTGCCTTGGAATCCTGTATTATAATAAAACGCACCACACGGAAACGTAAGTATACAAGTTTAGTTGTCTTTCTATAGATTAACAAATAGAGGAATAGAGAAATTACCGCAATTTCTTCCTCGTATAATATAAATGCTTGGGTAAAAAACTCATAAGCAACAGGCTCAAGATCACAATCACTTGCGGCCTGACCATCAAATCCAAAACGAGAAATATATTGAGAATGATATGTCAGATTACACCTAGCCTATTGGTGAACTGAGATCAAATGAACAACAGATAACTAGAGCCCATAAATATTTAAAACAGGCTTTTCAGAGATTTTAATAATAACTGGATTTGTTCAAAGATTTTTCAAATTTTCTAGGTGGCATGTATAAATTACCTCAGCGCACTGGAGATAGAGCCTTAGAGCCAGTTCAGGGCATGGAACTGAGGAAAGAACTTCGATTGTCTGGAACAAAAGCACAAGCTTAATGGTTTACAAAAAAAAAAAAAAAATTGACCATGAAGTGTGACTTGTCATTAACAACTTAATTTTCGCATAATGTAAAGAAAATCAAAACTACCATGATGCATCAGTTTTGATAGATAATTGAACTATTTGATAGATGATGCTTCAAGTTAATCACTTAGAGAGGTACCCCTGCGTTGATTTCCAAACCATAATCTTATTTTTCAAAGAGAAACTATTCATAAGAATAAGCTTTTAACTTCTGAGAATCCAGCCTCAGTGAAGTAATGCATGTTTCTCTATCTTAGATATATGGGGAAAAGGAACCTGGTTAAGAATCTGAAAAATCTTCCTCGGGGTTGCAGGGACATCTTCTCCAGCTATATCTCCAACCTCGGATTCTAGCTGCCTGACCAACTGCGGCAGGAACATTTAAGCAACTGTTTAAATCAACCACTTGTCTTTAAAGCAGAAAATCTTAATCCCAAGAGAGTGGTCATATGAGAAAGCATTCCACATAAATAAGTGCCTACGCTAAATGTGCAAGATAGTGTATTTCATATAGAGCTAAAGACATTGTTTCAGGTGACAAGAAGACTTCCAAGAAAAAAACCAATGAGAGAACGCATTTGAAGTCATGCAGAGCATCTATTGCATTCAAATACTATTTTCTACCTTGATTAGGTGGGCTTGTTGTGCAATAGTACATATACACAACAGATACACACACAGACAAGCATGTTATAGCGAAAATAAGAGACATACCCTGAGTGCAGAAAAAACAAGTGGGGGAACGGTAAAAGGCAGCCGTCGAGGTCCTCCTGTCATAAGATGCTTTCTCACAACACATATAATCTGCATATCAGTAAATTAACCAGTTAAGAAATTTGCTTGCTCATATGATAGGATAAGGATGTAAAAAGAAAGCATGGTCTCATTGCCCAATGTCTATTTCACTTCTTGTGAAAGAACATATCCCCATATTGAGACCTACACGTTAATGTAAGTATGCAGACCGCTTCAGGGTAGTGGAATGGGGCAGTAGGGTGTTTTGGGTGAGTGGAGAATAGACTAAGATGTACAGTTTCAGGAATAAAAACCATATTGAGGCGAACTGAACAAGTTACTCTAATAATTCCATACATATCAACCAAAATCATGGAAGACAATAGGTCTGGAAACAAAATGCATATAACTATTGAACCAGAATGTAAGTATCTGAATGAGGTTTCACCTTTAGCATTTCCTCCGGTTCTTCATTATCAAGCATGTGTATGAGTCGGGCTACTGAATTTTGTTCCTCCTGGAAATCCTCCTCGTCAAGCTAAAGGCAAGCACAGAAAATCCAAGAGGTCCAAGATTAGATTAGAGCTGATAAGAGAACCACACGAAATAACTAAAGGACAAGGAGACAGTACCTCCTCCATGTCGGTTCCATCCAAATCTTTAATAAGTCCTTTTATCAATTCAAACAGCACCTCAACCTAGTGAGCACAAATCGGCATATTATTACAGAAAAAGTATTTACGACTTTGAATATAGAGAGTAAGTATACATACCTTATCAGCAGTTGAAATACACGAATCATTTTTCATTATACTTTGAATAATTAGCATTGCCATTACTTTATTTGTTCCATCATCAAGATGATCCATGACACGTGGATAATTTGACAGTGTAAGAGCTGTAACTATGTCACTGTATTTTTCTAATGGAGCACTCAGAAGTGCAACAACTTGTTTCATTGCACGGGTGTCCTCCAGCTTGGGCACACTGGACAGCTTAACTACACATGCACCCTACAATTTTTTTTGGATCAAGAGTTAGTTTACACTGATCTACACCAGATTCGACTAATCATGAAACTTAAACAATCCATCATACTCTGTTCACAATGAAAACACTCTGGTTCTGAAAATGTAAACTACAGAGACAATATCAACTATGGAACAAATTTAGAAAAAATAGTGGTGGAAGGAAACCATACCAAGACTTGATCCACATAGTCAAGCCGATCAGGATGAACTCGGAGTGTAAAAGTCAGAAGCGAGACAAACAGAGTCATAGCTCCAACAATAGGCATCTCAAGCTGTGCATCAATCACCTGTTCCCACACCAAGTCGATACGTCATATAAATGTATGCAAGAAAAATAAAGCGTCACATGCAGAAGGTGGAAAAAGCAAAGACTTGAAGCATTGAGTCTGTTGACCTACAGATTTATAATATGAGCTGAGGCAGTTGGGTCCGGAACAGGGGAAAAATGGGTTTGAGATCAGACTAAACTACATGCATCATCCAACAATTTGGAACAATCCCTTCTATCTACTGAACTCTCAAATTTAAGTAGTAGAGTGCATACATCTTCAGACTACAGTGACATTATTTTTCATCACATGTCACAGAAGTACTTGATTTGATGATGCCTAACAAAAGAGTTAATTATGAGCTAGCTGACAAACTACAATCAAGCTGACTACTTCTCATGGTACTGGGGACTTACATAGGACTATTCTAAGGGCCGCTATGTTTCAAGAATACCTAACAGCCAAAAAAAATTGCATCTATAATAGATATTTTCCCTCATGGAACCAACCTTTCCAATTGCATTGCTCAATTTAGCGAAGGCTTCCACTTGCAAAAATTCATGTAATACCTGCCCAGAAGTATAGGATAGGAAAGAAATCTCAGTAACATTAAAAATAAAACTAAAAAGAAGGCACCTATATAGCTCAATAGACACTTACATCGGGACTTGAGGCAGCATAATTTGACAACCGGTCCATCAGTTGGGTTAACACTATCTTGGTGTCAACTGTTGGCTGAGAAAATATGTGTTAAGGTCAGAGAGGAAGGAAAAAGGTCAAAGATCTCAAGTGGCAAAAGTGCAGAGCATCAACTCAAAACAAAGTACTCTTTGTCGAGAATTCCCAACTCAAAATTTGTGATTTCAGTTCATATTTTAAGAGATCAGGGACCTCCTTCAAATTTCCTAACTGGTGAGCCAAAGCCCTAGTCACCAGGAAATATACAAAAGAATACCCCAAATACTAGCAAACAAGAAAATAGTGGATGTCACTACAGGCAGTTCATATAGACCCCTTCAGAAGAAAATAGCAGCAAAAGAACACTTAATCAGAAAGCATTCGACAAACCACTTTAGATAACATAGAATTGCATATAGAGTAGGAAAGAGAAAATGTCGATTGCTAGCATACCCACCATCAGTTGAGTACAAGCAGCCAATAAGGTCTCAAGAGTCTGCAAATGGTACTCATCAGGAAAGACTTGAATTATGCACTCCATTAGATAATACTGAGCCAGCTCATCTTTACAATTGACGACCTGTTCAAGGTTTTCAGATTTAATAAATTATATAGCAAACTTAAAACCTCATCCATAACAAAAAGGAACTGATGAATATATGCAGAAATGAGCTGCGGAACCTGCTCTAGGACCCTCGGAAGAACGGTCTCTTTGTACATCTCAAGGTCAACACCTTCAATCTGTCCTAGAACGTGCAAATTTTTTCCAACCTGAGAGGAAAACATTAGATACAACTTATTGGGCAGTGACACGGTAATATAGGGTATTCAGTCCAGTAGTGGTATTCATCGTACAAGATCACGAAGTTGGTTCCTCTCTTTCTCCTGCTTTTCTCGAACTGTTCCAGGTCCCTGCAGTCCAAGGAATACCTCAGCTCAGGTTCACCAATATCAATGATTCACAAGCACCACACAACCTGCATGACCAAAAGCATGCTTTTCATGGTTCATTTATGCTTTAGTCAGAGGCATGCAAGTGCAGAGGTGCTATGCGTATCTAACTACCAAAAACTCTTCACAGATCAAAAATTCACCTGATGCTGCATTCGAACCCAGAGCTTATTCATCTCTGTAAAATTTTGTAGCACAAATTCCACAGCATCCATCACAGTATTTGCATCTCTGCACAAGCGTTGCAAGGAGAGTAAAACAAACAACTAAGCACCCCAAATCTCATGGAAAAAAAGAAGATAGAAAACACACACCCTTCATAGTCTGAGCCAATCTCAGGTAACTTATCTCTGCTCACTTGTGCAAGATAACTCCTTAAAAACAGCCCACGAATTGGATGTTGAACACCTCGACACATTTCCACGAGATCCTTAAGAACATCCTTAGAAGGAGCTTGCTTGCTTTTAATGTAAACAGACCCTACAGTACACAGCAAATACCTGGTAGACCGAAACCACGAGTTTCAATACGAAATCATCCATTTTCTGTATCGAAAGTTTCCAAATCTTTCGGTATTTCGTTTCGATGACCATTTCTCCTTTAGTCAAATCTAAGCTAGCTATAGATAATTGAAAACTTATCAGATCCTAATTCCGATCATTTTGCTTACATTCTGGGTAATATGTTCCCGGCATGTTGAACAAGCTCATACAAATCCACCACAGGTAATCCATGCCTACTCTCATCTCTAAAGAAAATCTCAAGCTGCCTCAATTGATCAAAAGCTCGCATATCTAAAATCAAATTAGAAACGGTCAAACAAACAAAAGCACGAAATCGATAAGATTCAAAGTTCTGGGGATATGAAATCTAACAAAGATCGTAATATTTCTGAGGAGATAGCTTAGAAGTACGAAGCTCAGATAGCATAAGAGCTGAGTACTTGAGAACTTCTCTGAGATTATTCGCATCCTGAGAAAGACGAAGACCAAAAAAACATCAGATCAAAACCGGAACAAAAAAAAAAAAAAAAAAAACTCGCCGGAGAAATTGAGCAAAACGGACCAAAGCGCGATGCATGAAGAAAGCGTTGTGTTGAATTCCGGCGATTCCTTCCGCTAACCATTTATCTTCGTCTTCTACTCCGGCGAGCGTTCTCATCTTCTCTCTCTCTCTCTGTGTCAGCTTCTCTCCAGTTGGGCGCACGAATAATAATAGACTTTCGGTTTTATTTATTTTTTTTGGTTTAAATCATTATCTCACAACAACCTCAAATTTAACGAAATATGTTTTTGCTTTTTTAATCAATTTGATGAGACTGAATCGCTATTTTTCCGCGAGGAAAATTCTTCAATTATTTTCTTGCAACTGGTGAAATCATTAGAGCCGGGGCCGGCTTAACTATTTCTTAAAAAAGGCCCCTTACATACCATAAACAAAGAAAATTTCGTTTATTCTCTAAAAAAATACCATCTATCAAATAAACAAAAACAAATTAAACACAAAACTAGTTTCGTTGCTAAAAAGGTAAACAACACATCTATAAATGTTTTGGTGCTAAACAGGTAAAGGACACATTTAATTCTTCATTATGCACATCCTTATTTCTTAGCTCCTCTTGTAACTTTCTGCTCCTACAAAGACCTCCACACCGTATTATATATCATCTTAAATCTGAAAACAAAACAAGAGAAACTGATAGTCATTCCAAGAAGATGAAAATGGTTATAGAAAACGGTTTCTTCGAGCTTTACTCGAAGCAAAATCATGAATAACAGTTTCAAAATCAATGCTCTCTAATAAGTTCTTTTCGATGCATAAAACAGCTAAACCATTTAATCTTTCTTGAGACATCGAAGATCTTAGATAATTCTTCAATAACTTTAGTTTCGAAAAGCTTCTCTCTGCTGAAGCCACTGAAACAGGTGTAGTCAAAAGAATTCGATAAGCAATTGAAACATTCGGATAACAATCCACATTTTCAACAAACTCAAGAACTTCACTAGGTTCCATAGGTACATTAGGCAAAGTCGTTTGAAGAATTCTCATTTCAGAATAAAGATCATTGGAATCAACATCCGAAAAACTACCATGAGAAAAAGTTTAGTAAAAATTAGTGCAATGCTCTCGTAACTCACTTTCACTTAATACCCGTAATTCTCTTGGAACAAATAAGAACCCAAAGACCCTTTTAAAATTGTTCATTTGATCAAATCTAGTCTTGACAGAACTTATTGCTATGTCGACCACAACTAAAAAATAATTAATTCTAAAAGCATCCTCATTTGATTGTACTTCTTCACCAAAATCTGTTTCATCAAACTGTTTTTTCCTAATGACACAACGTTTCTTTGGAAATACAAGATCTACATTCATTTCACGAGCAATACTTTGAGCTACACTTAAACTAGAATTAAATCCTTCATCTCTATACTTTTCAAAAAACAAAACTATACCTTCCAATTGTTTTAAAGCATTATCAAGACATATAGACTTAGATTGCAAGTTCTTACTCACTGAGTTAACAGCAAACAAAATGTCATACCAAATAACCATACCAAGTAAAAATTCAAAGTTATCAAACGCCATGATTAAACTATCAGCATCACTTTTGGTCATAGCATCATCACACGATTCGTACAATTCCAATAAAGCTAATCTTACTTGTGGAGCTTGGAACCTAATTGCTTTAACACTTTTTATTCGACTCTCCCAACGAGTATTAGACAAAGACTTTACGGTAAAGTAAGGAACATGGTCAAGCAAAATCTTCCATCTCTTTGTAGAACTAGAGAATAATGTAAATATGCGTTGCAAAACTCCAAAGAAAGAAATAGCTTTCACACAAGAATGAGCCATATCACTAACCACAAGATTAAGACTATGACAAGCACATGACATATACAATGCTTTTGGGTTTATATCAAGTAATCGCTTTTGAACACCTTGATGTTTTCCTTTCATATTAGACCCATTATCGTAACTTTGACCTCTCACATTATCAACATCAAGAGAAAGAGACTTTAGAGCATCTAGTAATTTTTCATAGAGTCCTAATCCACTTGTGTCATCTACTTTTAAAAACTCTAAGAAATACTCTTCTTTTTTATTTGTTATATTCACACATCGTACTATTAGAGTCATTTGCTCTTGATGGCTCACATCTGGTGTACAATCAAGAATGATAGAAAAATATTTTGCCTCTTTAATGACTCTGACGATGGCAAGTTGAACATTATAAGCTAAAAGAGAAATAAACTCATTTTGAATATTATAACCAAGATAATGATGATGGATTTCTTGACTTTGAATGCGTCTAATATGATCTTGAATTATCAAATCAAATTCTGCAATCATTTCAATAGAACCTAAGAAATTACCATTGTTCTCTTGGTAAAGTTTCTCATTTTTTCCACGGAATGCTAAATTCCGCTTAGCAAGAAATTTCACAACAGCAATTATTCGTGTTAAAACTAACCTCCAACGTTCTTTCTCTTTTGAAATTTCTTGCTGTAATTCTTTATCAATGGTTAGATTTCTATTCAATCTAACTTTCAGTTCATTCCAAGTTTTCATGTTAGTCATATGATCTACACTTCTCTCATGTTGTTTAAGTCTCTCACTAAGATGCTTCCAATCTCTTAATCCATCATTTGCTAAACGACTTGAGCAACCTCTAGATTTGAACAATTTGCAACAAAAACAATAAACTTTGTCCACATGTTTCGAGTAAACAAGCCAAGTTCTATCACTAGTTTCTCCATTACTCATCTTCCTAGAATAATAATCATATGAGAAATGCCTAGATTGCTTATCTAAAGGAAACACAAGATTCATTTCCCTTTTAGGCCCCTTATCAACCAACAAATCTCTCATGTTATTATCAAGATTTTCCCAATACCTAGGATCATAAATATCAACAAAAGAGCTTGGTTTTTCACGAACACTCAAACTTTCAACATTAGATGTCTTTCGCACATTATCATGCTCACTCAAATGGCTAGTGTCATCATCAAGATGATCATTTGAATGAGAAACACTAGCCACATTACTAGGTTTCGGATTTTCATTAGCATCTATTCTTATCACAAATGGATCTAAAGCACCAAATTATTTTTGAGCATCTAGATCAGCTAGTTTTCTTTTTTTCCTTTTTTGACACCCAGGTAATGGAGGCATGATATGAACTACTTAATGTTAAGTAAGGGAAGAATAGCACCTTAATTTAGAAATTGAGAGCACACGATCTCACTTGTTCTCTTATGATTCCAAAAGAACAATGTAATCCTGAAATTTAATTAAGAATAGAATATATATTAGTTGTATTTAAGAAAGAAAGAAAAAAAGTCTAGAAAGTATAAGCCCATTTTCAGAATCTGCAACAATGGAGGTCATGGGTCGGAAGAAAAATAATTGCTTTTACTAGACAGAGAAAAGCAGAAACGAATCAATTGAGAGTGGTCTTATGTTCATCATCATCATCAAGATTGAATCTTTTATCTCATATTTGAGTTAAAGCCAAAACCGAAAATGAATAGGAAGAAAAAAAAAGAAGCAAAAACAACAAATTAGTCAAATCTTAAAGATGATTAAAAGACACTTACACAAAATTAAGCAGGATTGTGAATTTGTGATGACAGTAGAGAATTGGGAGGAATCAGAGCTTTGCTTCGTTGAAAACGGCGGAGAGTTACGGTTCTGGGACAAAGATTTTGTGATTAACCCTATAAATAAATATATATATATATATATATATAAGCCAAAAAAAAAATTTCTACGGGCCTCCTAAAATTATGGGCTCTGGGTCGTTGCCCTCATTGCCCCCGATAATAAGCCGGCCCTGATTAGAGCAAAAAATTGCAGACTGAGCAAACAAAGTGGAAAATATAACAGTCATATCAAAATTGGGTTAGATTAGAAAATTGTTGTTAGATTACAATCATATCCTCGAGTTGCCTATCGTACAAATCCTTGGATCACAGTAACTCCAATTAACCCGAGAGGAAGAATATATAGAGTTCCAGAACATGATGGTCTATAACCATTGAGAAGTATACAAATGTCACCTGTTGAGGAGATGGATAACATTGACCTTGTTGTTGATATCACACATATCGGCGATGATCTAGTTCATTCGGACGAAGAGGAATCACGTGAAGAATTTGATGACGATTCAGACTCCATCCCTAGTGAAGGTTCCTCAGGAGATTCGTATTAATATTTTATGAATAAATGTTTGCTTATGAATGTTGTACTCTCAAAATTATGCGTTCCCTCTAAGCTAATGTATTACAAGGAAGGACAAAATTTGCAATATTTGTGCATTTAATTAGCAAATCCAATTAAGGAACACACAAATTATTTTAAAAAAATTAGCGAATTTTCCGACGGATTTCCGATGGTTTTGGAATTAAATGCCGACGTTTTACGACGGTATTCTGACGGATTTCCAACGGCCACCAATATTATATATACGGTTGGACACTTCTTCATTTCATCAGAACTCCAAAAAACATTCTATCAATAACCCAGTGGTTTTTTTGCAGTATGTCGGAAGATCCCGCATTTAGCGACCATCCTTGGATTTCTGCAGTTGAACACCTACGTTACACAGGTACAATAGTTAGTTTGTTGAATATCATGAAACGAATGTACTAATGATTTAGTTTGTTGGCACATTTACGAAAATGTATTGTATTGTTCCAGCGAGGTTACAGCAGTTTCCCTTGGAAATTCCATTGTCTGTTGAATTGGAAGTTATTGATAAAGGTTTAAATCATTTGGACATTGTTCGTAAGGTGAGATTGAGTTTTATTGTACAAGAGTTTTTATATGAAATTAATATGTATAATCGGTTCTGTTAAATTAAGTAGGTAATTGCAATTATTGATGGTTACGAATGTACTGAGGAGGGAGACACTATGGTCATTTTAAAGGTAATTGGTAATTATAATGTAAAATATGATTTAATAGATATTTATGTTGATTAAAACATTAAATAAATATGTGTTGAGTAGGATCCAAGTTGGAGAATGGGTGGATATATTCGAAAAGAAGTGTGTCAACACGCAGTTTTTGGCCCTGATATCCGAGTTGGATCAATCGTTGTATTGCGTAATGTAAGTTCGAAATAAGTTTTATTTAAGTAAATGAAGAATAGATTACATCATATTTGCCTATTTTGTAGGTTTAATACGTTGTCCAAACTGGGTACAATTACCTGAACATCCAGCTTGAAAACATAGAAGGGATTTGGACGAAAGAAAATTCTATTTCTCCACAAAACAGTAATGAAGATACTCCTACTAACGGAGACTCATATGTCGAGGATACTGAAAACGAGGAAAATCATGTGGAAGACACATACGAACCTGACTCTGAATCTTTAGGAAGAAAAAATAAATCCATATATGTTAGTGTTTTACATGATATTATTAATATAAACGTTCTTATGTTGGTGTAATCTCCAACGGTAAATTTTTTAATTACGTACAATGTAGTAAAAATTTTAGTTTGCAAAAACATTTTACAAAATACAAGAAAAAATAATAAAATAAAATAAATTAAAAACAACTTCCGTCGGAAATCCGTGAGAAATTTACGACGGAATTCCGACGGAATTTGTTTTTAATTTATTTTATTTCCTCGGTTAAAAATAAAATAAATTAAAAAACAAATTTATTTTAACCGAGGAAATAAAATAAATTAAAAACAAATTCCGTCGGAAATCCGTGGGAAATTTACGACAGATTTCTGATGGAATACCCTAATTTTATACCGCCAATCTCCTCGTCATCATCGAAAAGGCGCCTAAATCCGTCGGAATTCTGTCGGAATACCTGAATAAGAACTATCTTTTCTTCTTCCCAACGCCAAAACGGAGAAATAGAAAAAAAAAAAATGTTTTTTCGCCGGAAATCGCTTGTCTTCGCCGAAAAACGCACATATACCGCCGAATTCATTCTAATTCTCATCCTCCATCACGAATTCAACATACCAATGTAAGTTTGTGATGTTTTTTAAGTTTGTTTGAAATTTGTTCTTGATAAAAAAAATTTCATAGATTAGGATTATTATGCATTTCGGATTAGAAGAACACATGTTGTGCTTTTGTGATTGATTATGAGAATTTTAGGAATATAGAAATTTAGGGATTTAGGGATTTATAGAGTTTTAGGAATTTAGGGATTTAGAGATTTAGGGATTTATTGAATTTTAGGAATTTAGGGATTTATAGAATTTTAGGAATTTAGGGATTTAGGGATTTATTGAATTTTAGGATTTTAGGGATTTAGGGATTTTTCCATTTCGGGATTTTAGGGATTTTTAGATTTTGGGATTTTGGGATTTAAGGAGATTAGTGATTTTGGGATTTTGGGATTTAAAATCAATATTAATAATCTATAAAATTATAAATATTACGAAATTTTAAAAAATCTTTATTTTGTAAAATCATTAATCTTGAGAACAAGTAATACATCTTAAAATCGAACTTATTTCCCTAAAACTCTAAATTCCAAAATCTCAAAATCCCAAAATCCCTAAATCCCTAAATTTCAAAATCCCCAAATTCCCTAAACACCTAAACCCTAAATATCTAAATCCTCAAATCCCTAAATCCCTAAATGTCTAAATCCCTAAATTCCTAAATCTCTATATCCCTAAATCCCTCAATCTCAAAATGCCTAAATCTCAAAATGCCTAAATCCCTAAAATCCTAAATCCCTAAAATCCATAAATTTCAAAATCCCTAAATTTCAAAATCTCTAAATCCCTAAATCCTCATTTCCCTAAATCTCTAAATCCCTAAATCCATAATATAGATTATAAATTTTAAATTTAAAATTGACATACTAATTTTATATATGTAAAAATATTTCAAATTTATGTAAAAATCTTGTAAATCATAGGGATTATGGGCGATTTCATCAGACTTCTGGAGCCGGTGGTTCCACTAGGGGTGGTGGGAGTTCGAGTCAGTCAGGGATCCCCGACACTCCCTTTTTGGATACACCAATACCGTCTCCTCCTCGTACAGCGACCTCAGCTCCCACGGTCATGAGCATCGAGGATTTCGTTTCACAACCCGGACGGGATCGGTTGACACGCATAGATCCGGAGTTGCCTCCAAACACGACATGGTAAGTTTTATTTAAAAATGTATTAGATTTAGTTAACTTAATAAATATTTTTCCTAAATTTTGTTTAGGTTTCAATTTTCGGGAAACGAAATATCGAGGTCTATCAACACAATGCTCAATTTTTTGATATCTCGTCCGTATCCCACATACAATTCGATGCCGGTGGCAGACCGTGACAGCTGGTTTCGGCAATTTGCGGTAAGATTTAATTTTGTTATTTAAAAAATTCGCGATTATATTACATTTAATTTTTTATACCAATTCGTTTACGATTTTTTCAGCAAAATTTTACTTGGGACAGACAGCTGACAGGGTTGGTTCGACGAAAAGGCGGCTAGAATGTACTCGTGGAAGATGAACGAGTATAAGGACATGTGGATGAGACTAGGAAAGGTGCCTCGGGGTATGAAAAATGATCCCGCATTATGGGCTGCACTAATAGCCTATTGGGAACGGGGGAAACTAAGGCGGCCTCAGCAACACACTCGACTAAGCGGAAGAGCAATCGGAAGGGGAAGGGACCAACGACCCATAATCTCGGAGTGACGAGCAAGGCGACCCGTGCTGAACAACTGGTAAGTTTCTAAATTTTTGAAACATTTTTATAATCGCTAACATATGTCCTTACTTGTCTATGCTAACAGTTTGAAAAGGAAGGCGTGCATCCTTATAATCTGCAATTGATCAAAGATGCGCACACCAACAGAAAGACGGGTGAACTACAAGATGGACTTGCCCGTCACATCGTGGAGAGCGTGGAGAGGCTCGGTGAGGAATACATCCAATCCAAACCGATCATCGAAGGAACTCCACCTGTCACTGAAGTTCCGTTTGAGAAGATCAACGAGTTTACGTATGATGTAAGTAACGTTTACAATTCTTTACGAATTTAAAATAACTTATAATATTGATAAGTAATAACATTTATTGTTTTATTTTTTTTGGTAGGTTACTCCAAAGAACAAAGTTCGTGTCTTCGGCCTTCCAGAAGGCAGTTCCACCTCATTCGTTTCTTCGTACCGCTTTCACGGTGATAACAGTTTACGAACACAGAACGCCGAGCTTCTCGAGCGGATGAACGCGATGGAGGCACAACGCGCAGAAGATGCAGTCCGGTTGGCGGAGTCTGAAGAACGCGTTCGGGTTATGGAAGAAAAATAAACGCATTCTTCCGTAACCATACCTAGTAGAGTATTAAACTTTATGCAAAATTTTAATGTTTAAATCACTTTTAAAACTATTTTAATTTAATTTTAAATTAATTTTTATATAATTTAATTAAATTAATTATAATTAATTTTTTTTTTAAACCTAAATTCTGTCGAAAATCCGTCAGTTTCGGCCAACGTCGGAAATCCGTCGGTATCTAGTACCTTCGGAAATCCGTCGGTTTCGGCCGACGTCGGAAATCCGTCGGTATTTACACTACAAGAAAACAGGCCATTTGCCACTCCCAGAAGCGTCACAAATTCGTCACTAATGACCCATTTGCGACTACTTTGTGACGCCAACTCGGCGTCACAAAACGTGCGTCGCTAATTTTCGGCGTCGCTAATCAGTCGGACATTAGCGACGCTTGTGTGACTACATTATTTCAGTCGCTAATTTGTGACTGATATGAGGCTCCTCGAAGGCGTGGCAAATAAGCGACACAATTGTGACTCATGTAGGTAGTCACTAATTAGCAACGTATTTGAGACTGACTTTGGCGTGGCAAATAAGCGACTAATTAGCGACTTCTGATTTTGCGACTGATTTATGACTAACTATATTAGTCGCAAATTAGCTTCTAATTAGCTTCTAATTAGAGACTATTATTTTTGTCACATTTTGGGTTAGTCACATTTTGGTCACTAATTTGCCACTGATTTGCGACGCCTTTGTTTTAGAAGTGACCAAATTAAATCTCTTTCAAGTCACTTTTCAGTCACTTAAATGCTACTAATTGTTGTTTGTTTGTGTTGTTTTCAATTACCAAATGCTGTGAATAATAAAAAAACTTGAAATGCAAAATTATATTACAAAACAAACATTACAAACTTGGTCCATTAATGTGTCTATGATCACAAATCTACAAAAAGAAGAAACAACATTTGCTTATGCTCTGTTTCGTTCCTGTCTATGTAAAACAAATGGAGTTTTTACTTACATGTCCAAAGATTTGTGTTTCCTTCCATTTGGTTGCCTCCAAAGATTCTTGCCATGCCGAAATCCGCAATCTTGGGGATCATTTCGTTCTCAAGAACTTCTCTTCAAGTTCAACACAACACCCTAAGATCCTCACGAGATTTCGATGCTGTAATTTCGATATCAACTTGACCTCGTTCTTGACCTCGCTTCTTCTGAATAACCTCCAAAGTAGCACCAATGTTTTGGTTCTTGTCACACAAACCAAAACAAGAATCCAAACAGAGAGCCAAAGAATAGAGTTCTGACCTTTTTGTGTTACTTCCCGAACATGGTAGTCCATGTAAGCTTGGAAGGCTTCAACTTGTTGTGGAAGTACCTCTTACATTTCAGGTTTACGAACAAAAACACCTGTTGAATCAAAGATTACAGAGAAATTGCAACAAACTCTAAACAAATCTTACACACATAGACACAAAGACAATTGAAGTGTATTAATCCCAAATACGGAGTTCTTTCTCAGAGAAAAGCAAAACACTTAAAGAAGAAGATAGAAGATAAACCCAACCTTCTTGCAAATTGTAAAGGAGAAACATAGACTTAATTGGTCTACGCACTGAGGTTTCATCACATCAGCATCCATTGCTATCTAGAAGTAGAAACGACCTAAACGAAAAAAGCATCAGACCAATATTCAGTATAGAACACAATAACTATAAGTCAAGCAATCATCAATGCATACATATGGTAACTGGGTAAACACAGTAATGTATTGATGCTAATGCAATTAGATATACACATAAGCAATGAATAGCATCTCAGTCGCATATGGTGAGGATGGTAAACAAAGGACACACTTACCTTGACAAAAAGTCTCTTGTCATGACCTGTTACCTTGACAACTCGAACAAAAGCATCTAGAAATGTTTATACTCGAACAAGCCATAGCCTGAAACACAGATACTGACTTCGTAAGCCAATCACTTTACTAATTGAGCTAAAAATTTCCCCAAGTCGGATTCACTAATCGAAGGGAAACTGATCGGTCTATGTAGAAAAAGAAAGAGTAACAAACCGATTGAACACGAGATGAATTGAGCTGACGATCCTCGACGCGGTCGGTAAGCCGAAACACCTCGTCGTTGCTGTGTTTGTGACATAGCTAGAAAATAGCCCGCAAATGCATTATTAATCAGCAAGAAATAAGAGAACCTCAAGTCATATCTTAAACGTTACTACCAAACTCAAAGTTCAAACATCGATAATTGATTACTATCATGAAAACCAATCAATAAAGTTTGTTCATTCTCTCATTCGGTATTACCACAGTGCTCAAGAACACATGGAAAACACAATGAGACTAAGATCCCAGAGAACACATTTATTCAAAACTATAAGCATAAGTACATTTATCTTACTTAAGGTTCTTTGAAATTTTCAGTTTATGATTTAAAGTCAACAACTTGTTTAGTCTAGGGATATATACGAGATACTGCAATGTTATGTAAATGAAAGGCATAGACACAATTACTATTCTGTTCAAAGAATTTATCACAATGGAAATTCAGAAATCCAGAATTCCAGAAATCGTTCAAAACGTCAAAAGCAAATCAACACAAAAGTAATACCTGAGAGAGAGAGAGAGGTTGATTAGAACTAGTGAGAGATTCGTACCTGAGATTCTTACGGTGGAGGAGAAACGATGGTGAAAGAGAAGAAAAGGAGAAATCGTGAAGAAGAAACGATGGAGGAGAAACGGCGGTGGAGGAGAAACGGCGATGGAAGAGAAGAAACGGCGAAGTAGACGTGATGGAGAAACCGTGAAGAAGAAACGGTGGAGGAGAAGCGGTGGAGGAAAAACGGTGGAGGAGAAGGATATCCGGAGGAGAAAGCGATTAGGGTTATTCAAAGAGAAGAAGCAAAATGTTTCTAAGTGTTAAGGTGATTTGTCGTGGGTATAAGTGAGCCTTTGGGTTTGGGCTAAAATTTTTGTATTTTTAGTGAATTGGGTGAGAGGGATATCCAAATTTTTTCAATTCCCACCAAATTTTTTCAATCCAAATCTACAAAATATTCTAAGTGTTGAAACCCCAAATGGCCATATCGAAACCCCAAACCACAAATGTTCTCTCTTTTCTATTAAAACATTCATAAGTCAAACTTGTGTATATCTTGGTTTTATAGTTTTTATTCTTTTTAAGTATATCTTAGTTTAATAGTTTTTTATTTACTTTCTAATGTGAATTGTAAATTTTAAGGGGTTAAAGTTCATAATTTAAGATTTGAAAATTTGGGAATTGATTAGATTTGAATATATTTTTAAAGTATAGTAGAATGAACATATTCTTGGTTGGATAATTTGTTGATAAATGTATCTAATAGTAAATCGTAGAAGCAATTTCAATTAATACATTTTTGGGTCAAATAAGTCTAAATATTTATAATCGGATGAATCTCTTTCACTAAGTTGCAATTTCAATTAATACATTGTTTTCTTAAAAGGCGTCGGAAAAGGGTCACTGATGCGTCACTGATTTGTGTCTTTTTTATGACTGATTTGCGACGCCACATAACTCTTTGAAGAACACTTTGAAGACGTTGCAAAAGAGTCACTGATGCGTCACAAATTTTTAAAGCGTCGCTATATAGTCGCAAAAGAGTCACAAATTTGTGTCTCTTTTGTGACGTTTTTGCGACGCTTAAAACAATACCCTAAACTCTATATATTTTGGACCAATAGATCGTGGTTTTATCCTTCCTATTCAACTTCTAATGTATTATTAACTATTTCATTGCTTATGTGCATTGAAATCTCACATAGAAAGTTTAATTTAACAAAATCAAACAATTAACCAAAAAGTACATTAAACTTATAAGTGTTTTAGTTGTAGAAATGTGATCTCATTATTTGTAATATGAATTTGAATTTGAACTTCCATAAATTAACCTATTTATGACTAATTAGTATATAACAATGTAATTTCATACCAATAAATCAGATATACTTCAAATATGATGTAAAATTTTCAAAATTCTTAAACAGCGTCGCAAAAGAGTCACTGATGGGTCACAAAAGTTGGTAAGGTGTCACTGATGGGTCACAAATAAGTCACAAAGTAGTCATAAAGTAGTGGGTATTTTGTGACTAATTTGTGACGAATTTTAATGTTCTGGAATCATTTTTCTAACCCCAAAGTGTCACGGAGGAGTCACTAATCAGTCGCTAAGTAGTCACTAATCAGTCGCTAATTATTTACTAAAAATGGAGTTACTAAAAATGGAGTTACTAAAAATGGAGTTACTTAATTTGTGACTGATTTGTGACTGAGAATTGTTACTAATTTGTGACTAATTTGTGACTGATTTGTGACTAGGTTGTGACTGATTTGTGACGATTGGAACTTAGTCACAAATCAAATCCCTAAACCCTAAATAATAAGACCCAAACTTTGTTCCTTTAGTCTTCCCCTACACCATATACCCTAAATGAAAGGATATTCCCATTGAACTACTACTAAGAAAGCAAATTTATAAAAACATCAAATTTATGTAACATGTGATTAAACTTCTAAGTGTTTATAACCTAAAGTATGTGAATTATTGTTCTTCAAAAAAGTTTATTTTTAAATTTTATTTATGCACTTGTACCACACATTCACTACTTTGGCATTGAGTTTTGGTAGTAGGAAATGATTCCCTAAACCCTAAACATATTAACAAACAAGTATCACCCATTATCATTTCCAACCAATTCCAAACGCATTTCTTGAATGTTTGATTGGTTTTATCCATCAAATTAGTAGAAATTCAACTTAATCTATACAAAACAACAAATTTACCAAATAATAGATTAAATATCAAAGAGATTCATACTAGCTTTATGTATGCAAAGATATTTAGAAAATGAATTTGGATTTTTCAACTCTTAAAATATATTCCTTATAAATATTATAGTTTACAGAGATTGTTAATACGAAAATAAATAATATACACTTAGAATGTGTTGTTTTTTTTGCAAAAATATTACTCTAAACCCCAAAGTGTCACAAATCAGTCACAAATCAGTGACTCCCCCAGCGGCGTCGCTAATCTGTGACTGATATGTTCGTAACCAATGTGTCACAAATTTGTGACGACCGTTTTCGGTTTAAATCAGTCGCTAATTAGTGACTGATATGTGACTAGACTGAAATCTTCCCACAGGTGTCGCAAATCAGTCACTAATTGGCGACGCCTTTACGACTACAAATATTAGTCGCAAATTTGCGACGAATTTGCGACTAATATTTCATGAGTCGCAAATCAGTCGCAAATGTGTCTCAAGTTAGTCGCAAATATTAGTGACTGATTTTGCAGTCACAAACCCGCAGTCACTTATGGACTGTTTTCTTGTAGTGTTAGTACAGTCGGTATTGGCCGCCGTCGGAAATCCGTTTGTATCTCGTACCGTCGTAAAGGCCGCCGTCGGAAATCCGTCTGAAATATGATTTTCTACGGTTTCCCGGCGGTTTTCCGTTTTACCGGTTTCTGTCGGAAATCCGCCAATAATTTTTGAGGGATTTCTGACAGATCTTCAATTTCCGACGAGACAGATCCGTCGGAAACACCCTTATCCTAACGGATTTCCGACGGTTTAGACCGTCGGAAATGCGTACGTTTTCTTGTAGTGAAATATTGACCCTTATATAAAGAGGACGTGAGACGTGAACAAAGCATAACACGACTCCTTTGCTTCGCGAGAAATAAAACCTAAGAAAAAGTTCTTGTTTGAGATTTGATCTCTACGACACTAGCATCCCGTTCGATCTAGTTTGTGTGCGTGTGGATACCGATAGAGGTACGACGCTTGAAGTGCTATACAGCCTTGATCAATCTAAATTCATCTTTCCGCTGCAATTGATCCAGGTATATTCAAAACTCTGTAAGCTAGGTTTGATTCAATATTTACACGCATCCTGAAAATTGAATTCGTAATTAATAATTTAAAAAGTGTTATAAACCGGTATGAATTCCAACAGTGGTATCAGAAAGTACGTATATAATATTGAAATTGGTCTAAAAGATTTAATATATATATATATATGATATTTATATTAATTGTGTTACTGCTTAAAATTGTTATAACAAAAGACATACGGTTTAGTTTTGTTATGTTATGCATATTATAAACTTATTCATTCAAAACGTCTTCTGGTAATGCATGGTGATGCATGGCTTGTTTTTGTTTTGATTTTAAAATAATATATATGCATGCGAATTGATCCAGGACAATAGTGCATAATAATTTTGTCATGTAGTGTCTTCTGCATATATTAATTATTATAGTTCATGCATGTTCTGGTTAATTTGCTTTCTGGTTTGATTCGGTTATGTCGAAGCCGAGACCTTGAATCATTCGGTTGATTACAGTTCTAATTTGATTAGAATTTACGGACTGATCCAGTGGCAGATAATTATGATACCTTGGAACATGTATAAATTTATGAAATTTATTTGTTGAAACATGTTCATGATAATGTCTAGAATCGGGTTTCAGTTGTTGGAGCATGTAAAACTATAATTCGATTATAGAGTTTTACCGTGTTCGATCATAGTCCGAGTAATAATCTATGTGAAAAAGGTTTCACTGTATAATTATTAGATACACACGTAAACAGTAATTTGATTACATGTGATTACTGTGTATGCATGGACTAATGTGTTTGTAATTTATCATGCATGATTGATTTAATAATATTATATGCATGCGATTGATTGAGAATCTCGTTCGCATGTGTTTGGTCACTGTTGCTAATCGTATTACTAAATCAAAGTCCCTAGATCCAAAGTCCCTGAAAACGGTTGATTTGAGTTTTTGATTAACGGCACAGTTGTAAAACATCCAGAACATGTGAGATTCAATCTGGATCAATCATGAGAATAATTAATGACTTTAATTTGATTAAGGTAATTTAATTATTTACGATTCAATTATATACATATTAGATATGTATTATGTTTATGTTTTATATATGATATAAAATTATGATATAAATATAAATTGGATTAAAATTAATTCTTCAAATTAATATCAAGCTTTTTGATGTTTCTCCAATCTCGTCAACTGTTAAAACTTGAATGGTTGCACGGCGGGTCTGCCAAAACAGCGGTCTGTAATTATTTGAGAGTGAGACAAATAGTAACGGTTACCATATGATTTGAGAATGGTTTACTTGACTAAGCTATCAAAACGGTTTTGGGCTTAGAGACATAGGGTTGGATAAGACATCAGATGTCATCCACAACCAAGAATTATATTGGATATAATTAGCAAAGATGTTGCTTACCTAAATAGCTAGATATTTGGGGGTGGAGCCAAAGCTCACTCAAATTCTAGTGAAATATGGATCTTGGATATTATACTTATATTGAGGAAATTTTGTTTTGAGTATAGTATGAGTTTTCTTAATTGTTGAGGATGCTCGAAATTCATGAACATCATATTAACTTCTACTTTACTTTCTTGACAGTTATGTTAAACCCTCTTAGTTCATGTTCATCACGATTTGTTCTTTTCAAGAACAAATCACACCACCTTAATTGCTTGGAAGATCTAGAAGAGAAAAAAATATTTGATGTTTCTTCTCGAGGTATTTATATTATAGAAATAAATGTTACTACTTATGGTTCTACTCCTTGGGTATTGGATACCGGTTGTGGAGCTCACATTTGTGTAAATGTGCAAGGTCTGAAAAACAGTAGAATTTTGGAGGAAGGACAAGTGGACCTACGTGTGGCTAATGGGGCAAAAGTTTCTGCATTAGTTGTGGGAACGTATTCGTTGTCCTTACCTTCAGGCATGATTTTAGAGCTAAAGAATTGCTACTATGTCCCTGCTATAAATAAAAATATCATCTCCATTCCGTGTTTGGACATTGAAGGGTTTTTAGTTTTTGATCAAGAACAAGTGTTGTTCATTTGATCGTGATGATATGTTTTATGGTAGCGCTCCATTACAGAATGGGCTCTATGTTCTTAACCAAAGCATGCCCGTATATAACGTTCGTACCAAGAGATTTAAGTCTAATGACTCAAATCAAACTTTTCTCTGGCATTGTCGTTTGGTCATATAAACGAAAAACGCATTCAGAAGCTTCATAAAGATGGACTTTTGAGCTTGTTTGATTATAAATCATATGAGACGTGTGAATCTTGTTTGTTGGGAAAAATGACTAAGGCTCCATTTACTGGAAACAGTGAAAGAGCTAATGACTTGTTGGGCCTTATACATACAGATGTTTGTGGGCCAATGAGTTTGAGTGCGAGAGGAAACTATCACTACTTCATTACGTTTACTGATGACTTCAGTAGATATGGTTATGTTTACCTGATGAAACATAAATCTGAATCCTTTGAAAAGTTCAAGGAGTTCCAGAATGAAGTACAAAACCAGCTAGGCAAAACAATTAAAGCTCTTCGATCAGATTGTGGAGGAGAATATTTGAGCCAAGCATTTAGTGATCATCTCAGAGAGTATGGAATTGTTTCACAACTCACTCCTCCAGGAACACCACAATGGAATGGTGTGTCTGAAAGGAGAAATCGAACTTTATTAGATATGGTTCGATCAATGATGAGTCACACAGATCTTCCATTATCCTTTTGGGGATATGCTCTAGAAACTGCTGCGTTTACGTTCAACCGAATCCCATCAAAATCAGTAGAAAAGACGCCATATGAGATATGGACTGGAAAGGTTCTGAATTTGGGGTTGTGATGCTTATGTTAAGCGTATGTTTACAGATAAGCTTGGACCCAAATCTGATAAATGCTACTTCTTAGGTTATCCTAAAGAAACCAAAGGTTACTACTTTTACAATTCCACCGAAAACAAAGTGTTTGTTGCTCGGAACAGTGCCTTTCTAGAAAGAGAATTTCTTTCAAAGGGAACTAGTGGGAGTAAAGTACAACTCGAAGAAGTTCAAGAGACATAGGAGATTGCTTCAACTTCTCAGGAAGAGTATCAACTAGATTTACGAAGAGTCGTAGAATCTACACTTGTGGAACCTGAGGTATGTAGGTCCGAAAGGATTCGTCACGAACCTGATAGATATGGGGTTTGGGTCACAGATCATCATGATATATTGATTATAGAGAGTGATGAACCTACATCTCACGAAGAAGCGATGATGGGCCCTGATTCCGATAAATGGCTAAAGACCGAAGAATCCGAAATGGAATCCATGTCAGAAAACCAAGTATGGACTTTTGGTAGATTTACCTGATGGTTTTAAAGCCATTGAATGTAAATGGATTTTCAAGAAGAAAATTGACATGGATGGTAATATCCAGATATACAAAGCTAGATTGGTGGCTAAAGGTTACAAGCAAATTCATGGTATTGACTATGATGAAACCTATTCCCCAGTCGTCATGCTTAAGTCCATTCGGATTCTCCTAGCAACTGCTGCTTATTTATGAGATATGGCAGATGGATGTGAAAACAGCTTTCCTTAATGGAAATCTCGAAGAGGATGTGTACATGACACAACCTGAAGGTTTCATAGATCTTAAAAATGCTGGGAAAGTATGCAAGCTTCATCATTCCATTTATGGTTTGAAGCAAGCATCTCGGAGTTGGAATCTTCATCTTAATGAAGCAATCAAAGAGTTTGACTTTATTAGAAACGAAGAATAACCGTGCGTTTACAAGAAGAGTAGTGGGAGCGCAGTTGCATTTTTGGTATTGTATGTAGATGACATACTACTCATAGGAAATGACATTCCTTTGCTTCAGTCTGTTAAGACTTGGCTAAGTAGTTGTTTCTCAATGAAAGACATGGGATAAGCCGCTTATATTCTTGGAATAAGAATCTATAGAGATAGATTGAACAAACCATTGGACTAAGTCAAGATACTTATATAGATAAGATCTTACACAGGTTCAGTATGCATAATTCCAAGAAAGGGTTTATTCCAATGTCTCATGGCATAACTCTCAGCAAGACACAGTGTCCTTCGACACATGATGAGCGAGAGCGGATGAGTAGAATCCCTTATGCTTCGGCAATAGGTTCTATCATATATGCCATGTTATGCACTCGTCCAGATGTTGCATGTGCTTTACGCATGACGAGTGGATACCAATCAAATCCAGGTGAGAGTCACTGGACAGCGGTCAAGACCATCCTCAAGTATTTGAGAAATACTAAGGATAAGTTCTTGGTCTATGGAGGAAGTGAGGAACTTGTTGTGAGTGGTTACACAGATGCCAGTTTTCAGACAGACATAAATGATTTTCGATCACAATCTAGATTTGTCTTTTGCCTCAATGGAGGAGCAGTGAGCTGGAAGAGCTCTAAGCAGAGTATTGTGGCATACTCAACAACAGAGGCAGAGTATATAGTTGCTTCTGAAGCGGCTAAAGAGGCTGTTTGGATTAGGAAGTTCATTACTGAGCTTGGTGTGATTCCTAGCATATCTGGTTCGGTGGATCTCTATTGTGACAACAATAGAGCCATCCCTCAGGCAAAGGAACCCAGATCACACCAGAAATCCAAACACATAGAGAGGCGATATCATCTCATTCGTGATATTGTTAATAGAGGTGATGTGAAGATTAGCAGAGTGTCGACTGATGCAAATGTTGTTGATCCTTTGACCAAGCCTCTTCCACGGCCTACGCATGAGATTCATACTGTTGCTATAGGCATTAAGTTTCTTAAGATGTGATCTTAATTTTAGTGGGATAATTTTCTTTTATGATATGATGTTCATGTTTAAAACGTTTGATTTATTTTCAAATTAATGAAATTTGTTTCAATATTATTTCATTATTGGATAATTAAATAATAGTCCCAAAATAAATTATGTTATTCTTATAGGTTATTGATATGTTAGGTTTTTAGCCTAATTTACCCATGGTTTTGTGTTGCTTTTCTTGTCTTTTTGTTTCCTTTTGATGTCTTTTCAGGTTCTAAAATGCTTTGGAGCACCATTTGGAGCTGCTGGAGCTCTATGAAGAAAAGGAGAATAATTGGAGCAAAAAGGAGACTTTTCACTCTCCCGAGCACCTGCTCGGTACATGCGAGCACCTGCTCGCAGGGAAGCACCAGACCTAAACCTAAAAGCTGTGGCCGCCGAATCCAAATTGCTGGCCCACAAGATTTGCTGAATAAATGAGTCAAAGATCACCTCCTATTCATTAGGAAGGAGATCACTCCTTTAATTTATTATGAAAATCTTACTTATTTCCTATTTTAGAGGGATTTGATATTTTGTTTTAATGCTTTCCCTTTGTATTAAAAGGAGGATTATTCCTTCCTTGAAGGGGGGACTTGTTACGTTCAAAAAGTTCAGAAGACTTTTGGTTCCCTTTTCACGTTTTTAATAAAAGAATATCTGTTCATCATCTTGTTCTTCATCATCCGAATCATCACCTCCACCGTTGGGCTCACTTGTTCATCCGAATCATCTCATAGCAATCCTCTTGAGAAGAATCTCTAACCCTTATCTTTTTAGATAATTTCATTATGAGTTTCATTTCAATGGTTGTTGTTGTGCATTTTTCTATGGCCGAGTAGTTCTCTTACTAGGTTAGGGTGATTTCAATGGTGATTTAGGGTCTTTAGACGGTTGAGCCAAATAGGGTAATCTTATGTCTTCATCTCTAGGAAGTCTCAATGCTTAGGCTAAATTGGCCACTTAGTCTATGATCTCTAGGTTTAATCTATTCACCGAAAATGATATAGGTTGCTAGAATTACCATTGATGAGCATTCGGTGGTAACCAAAACGCCATTGATCGTTGCCATCGAGTGTGAACATATCGAACCATTGCATTAAGGCTTGTTTACTTCATTACTAAATCCACTCGGAAGTTTAGGTATTTAGGTTGTAGACAAAGATATTGATACATCGCCGAAAGCGGGGCAATATTACATTCATGTTTGAGTTCTAGACCGCATTCATTGGCCCTGAATAGATGCTCAACCTTAGAGTCCGAAATCACCGGAGAATCGCCTTAACTTAGTGCTTTTATTATCTGTATTTAATATCGTTTATTATTCCGAGCACCTGCTCGTTGCAATTGAGCACCTGCTCATTACAAAACCACCAACTTCAATTTATCTTAGCTTTATATTAAAATCTCGTAAAATCATAGTGTAGCCTTGGTCTCTGTGGATTCGATACCTTTTATACTATTGCGATTGTCTGTGCACTTGCAGTTTTATTTTGGGTTAAAACTCGAGACATCAAGTTTTTGGCGCCGTTGCCGGGGACCAATAGCGTTACCTTTGAATTTTGGTTTTATTTATAGTCTAAGAATTTTGCTAATTTTGTTTTTTGTTTTTTTTTTTGTTATGTTTCAGGTGTATGACCAGTAGAAGAACGAGGAAAAATCTGAACGAAGATCTAGTCAGTCATACGAACGAAGAGTTAGCTCGTCTCGAGCGTCAGAATCGCCGCCGAGCACCTGCTCAAACCGAACGAGCACCTGCTCGCACAGAAAACATGGCAGATCAGGAAGCTATGAATGCTCAGTTACAGATTTTGAGAGATCAAATCACCCAGTTGCAAAGGCAACAGCCGCGGGGTCAGCCAACCATAGGGGATTCGGATAATCCCCATGCGTTTTATCAAAACCGTTCGGCCATCGTCATCCCTACCATCCAGAGACAAGATTATGAGGTCAAGGCTCAGTTGATCTCATTGGTGAAGCAGCATCTATTTCATGGATTACCCGCTGAAATACCTATGGACCACATTGAGAACTTCGAGGAAATCTGTAGTACTACGGGTTCTAATGGTGTTCCAACCGATTTTCTGAAGTGTAAGTTGTTCCCGTTCTCTCTCGCGGACAAGGCACAAAGATGGTTGAAGTCGCTGCCGGCTGGTTCATTGAGGACTTGGGATGAGGCTAGATCCGCGTTCTTGGATCATTTTTACACGAAGTCCAAAACGGCCGCTTTAAGGAACAAGATTGCATCCTTTCAACAACACTCCGGAGAAGCTTTTGGAGAAGCTTGGGAAAGACTCAAGGAGTACAAGAGGGAGTGTCCTCATCACGGTTTCAAGGATGAGCAAATCTTGAACATATTCTACGATGGAGTCGATTGGGATTACCGTAATGCTTTGAATGCCGCAAGTAATGGAGACTTCATGACCAAGACTAAGGAAGGTGCATTTGAGCTCATCGAAAACCTTGCCTCAAGCTCCAACAACAAGGCTCCCGAGTACGATAGAACCAAGAAGGTCAATAGTGTGGACTCTCAAAAGATCGATGAATTAACCGCGAAAGTGAACTTGCTTCTACGAGAGACTCAAAGGCCGGTTAAGTTCATGGAAGAAGATGGGGCTGCCCCTAATGCTCAAGAGTTTGTGGAAGATCAAGAAGATGGTTTAGAAGAGGTCAACTATGTGAATGGCCAAGGGTACCAAAACCGAGGGTTTAACCCCAACTACCGAAGCCATCCAAACCTCTCCTACCGCAACACCAACGTGGAAAACCCCCAAGACCAAGTCTATCCGCAACAAGGGGGTACAAATCAGAAGTTCTACTCCAACAACACTCAAGGGAAGCAATTCATTCCCAACCAAAATCAGAACCGGTTTCAAGCAACAAACCAACAACAAACCGTTTCCGTGCCTCAACCTCAACAAGATGATTTGAAAGGTCTCATCCATCAAGTCTTGGCCAACCAACAGCAGACATCATCCGAGCTGGGCAGTAAGATGGACAACATGTACAAGGATCTCCATGCAAAGTATGAGGCCGTGACCGCACATGTAAAGAAGTTGGATACACAAGTAGCTCAAACCGCCGAAGCTATTCAAAGACCGATTGGTGCTCTTCCTGGCCGTGGTGAAGTGAACCCTAGGAAGGAGTATTCGCCATGCAATGCTGTTGAGTTAAGAAGCGGAAGAGCGTTGGCACAGCCTACGGCCACAACCCCTCAAGTTAAGGCCAAGGAGAAAGTTGTTGAGCAACCGGCACAAGAGGATGACTTGGCAGAGGATGTGATGCATGAGGAGGCTGGTTCTAGCTCAGAAACCACACCAGCTACTGTTCCGATCAATCTGGAGAAAACACCCCAGCGAGCACCTGCTCAGCCGACCGAGCACCTGCTCGCTCAGAATGTTCCCGCGAAATTTCCAGAAGCTCAGACCGAGAGAGTCTATGTGCCTAAGATACCCTACCCAGTGCCTCCCAAGAAATCTAAGAAGGATTTGGAGGATGCTAAGTGTAAGGAAATGATTAAAGGCTTGGAAGTAAAGCTTCCTTTAACCGATGCGGTTCAAATGGTACCTTCTCTCAAACGGTACATGAAGGAGCTAATTTCTGGAAAAGTTGTGGAAGAGGAGAGTGTAATGATGGTTTCCAAAGAATGTAGCGCCATACTTCAGAGTAAGGTGTTGACTAAGAAAGGCGATCCCGGGAGGTTTGTTATATCGGTAAAGATTGGGCCTTGCAAGTTTGCATGCTCATTGGTAGACTTGGGTTCAAGTGTTAATTTAATGCCTTATTCCGTTGCTAAACGTTTAGGTTTTACCGATTTCAAACCAACTAAGATCTCCTTGATTTTTGCAGATAGATCCACTAAACTTCCTGTAGGTATAATCGAGGATTTACACGTCCGTATAGGGGACACTCTAATCCCAACCGACTTCGTGGTTCTAGAGCTCGATGAAGAACCAAAGGACCCACTGATTTTGGGGAGATCATTCCTAAACACGGCGCGTGCAATCATCGATGTTGAACAAGGTATAGTAGACCTCCGTCTCGGAGACATGGTGGTCCGGTTTGAGATGAGTAAGATGCTCAAGAGGCCGATGATAGATGGGCAAACCTTCGTGATCCACGATGACTCCGAGGTGTCGGAAGATGTGGTTGAAGAGATCCTAGCAAAGGACTCTCTCGAAGTTGCGTTGACAAAAGCCGAAAGTGAACACGGATTTCTAAGTGAAGACACCCAAGGGTTTGCCAAGTTTCTGGATTCCAACACAAGAATAGAGAAAGAAGATGAGTTCCAGAGTCTGACCGAGGGCACAGAAAACGATGTTCTGCCAGATTCCCAGCGAGCACCTGCTCGCTCCGACCGAGCACCTGCTCGGACAAACCAGAACATCACCGGATCATGGAGCGAGCTGAAAGCTCCAAAGGTAGAGTTAAAAACCCTCCCAGCAGGACTCAGGTATGCATTTCTAGGTCCTAACTCTACATATCCTGTTATAGTGAATGCGGAATTGAATAATGTTGAGATCACTTTGCTTTTGTGTGAGTTAAGGAAATATAGAAAGGCCTTGGGATATTCGTTAGATGATATAACCGGTATATCTCCCGACTTGTGCATGCACCGAATTAATCTAGAGGATGAATCGATGACTTCTATAGAACATCAGAGACGGTTAAACCCGAATCTAAAGGATGTTGTAAAGAAAGAGATAATGAAACTTCTAGACGCTGGTGTGATCTATGCTATATCTGATAGCAAATGGGTAAGTCCGGTGCATGTTGTACCTAAGAAGGGAGGTATCACGGTAATTAGGAATGAGAAAAACGAATTGATTCCAACTAGAACGGTAACGGGTCATAGAATGTGCATAGACTATAGGAAATTGAATGCTGCTACTCGCAAAGATCATTTTCCTTTGCCTTTTATTGATCAAATGCTTGAACGTCTTGCTAATCACCCTTACTACTGTTTCCTAGATGGTTACTCAGGATTTTTTCAGATACCCATCCATCCCGATGATCAGGAAAAGACAACGTTCACATGTCCATACGGCACATTCGCATACCGCCGGATGCCATTTGGTTTGTGCAACGCCCCAGCGACTTTCCAACGTTGTATGATGTCCATTTTTACTGATTTAATTGAAGATATTATGGAAGTATTTATGGATGACTTCTCTGTGTATGGGAGTTCTTTTTCTGTTTGTTTGTCTAATTTGTGCAGAGTATTACAAAGATGCGAGGAGAAGCATCTATTGCTGAATTGGGAGAAGTGCCATTTTATGGTCAAAAATGGGATAGTACTTGGACACCGGATTTCAGAGAAAGGGATAGAGGTTGACAAGGCTAAGATAGAGGTCATGATGAGTTTACAACCGCCTACTACGGTCAAAGGAATCCGAAGCTTTCTAGGGCATGCCGGGTTCTACCGTCGTTTCATCAAAGACTTCTCCAACATTGCTAGGCCTCTCACTAGATTGCTGTGTAAGGAAGTCAAGTTCGACTTTGATAGAGATTGTTTGGCTGCGTTTCATACTATCAAGGGTGCCTTGGTTAGTGCACCAATAGTCCAACCACCGGATTGGGACTTACCGTTTGAGATTATGACGGATGCGAGTGATTTTGCTGTGGGGGCTGTTCTTGGTCAAAGGAAGGACAAGAAGCTCCATGTGATATATTATGCTAGCCGGACGATGGATGATGCTCAATGTCGGTATGCAACCACCGAAAAGGAGTTATTGGCGATTGTTTTCGCTTTTGAGAAGTTTAGATCATACCTCGTCGGTTCTAAGGTAATTGTTCACACCGACCATGCTGCGTTGAAGTACTTGTTGACCAAGAAAGATGCCAAGCCTAGGCTATTGAGATGGATACTTTTGCTTCAAGAGTTTGATTTAGAGATCAAGGACAAGAAAGGGTCCGAGAATGGAGTTGCTGATCATTTGAGTAGGCTGCAAGTTGAAGATGAGACACCTATGGAAGACAGCCTGCCAGATGAACAAATTTATTCGATCTGCGAAAAATTTCCAGAAGCTGAGCGAGCACCTGCTCGGACTGACCGAGCACCTGCTCGGAAGATTTTTTGTGGAATTATCCAGAATGCCCAACCTTCGAGTTTCCCTTGGTTCGGTGACTTTGCTAACTACTTGGCAGCTGATAAGGTTCCGGAAAACCTAACGGGAAGCCAAAAGAAGAAGTTTTTCCGAGATGTTAGACGATACTATTGGGACGAGCCGTACTTGTACAAGCAATGCTCGGATGGGCTGTATAGAAGATGTGTTTCGGAGGAGGAAATCCCTGGGATCTTGCACCATTGTCACGGTTCATCTTATGCCGGACACTTTGCCACATTCAAGACGGTTACAAAAGTGCTACAAGCGGGTCTTTGGTGGCCAACGATGTTCAAGGATGCGAATAGGTTTGTTGCTCGATGTAACGCGTGTCAAAGGCAAGGAAACATCAGCAAGCGCAATGAGATGCCTCAAAATTTCATCTTGGAAGTAGAGGTTTTCGATGTTTGGGGTATAGACTTCATGGGACCGTTCCCTTCCTCCTATAAGAACAAGTACATACTTGTGGCCGTTGACTATGTTTCTAAGTGGGTCGAAGCACAAGCTAGCCCGACTTGTGATGCTGCGATTGTTACCAAGTTGCTCAAGACGGTAATTTTCCCTAGGTTTGGAATTCCGAGAGTTGTGATAAGTGATGGAGGTTCACACTTCATTAACAAGGTTTTTGAGAACTTGTTAAGGAAGAATGGAGTCACGCATAAGGTAGCTTCTCCTTATCACCCTCAAACAAGTGGACAAGTGGAGGTCTCCAATAGAGAGATAAAGAGTATTTTGCAAAAAACAGTTGGTACAACGCGTAAGGATTGGGCGAATAAGCTAGATGACGCTTTGTGGGCATATAGGACAGCATATAAGACTCCGTTGGGGACAACGCCTTTTCATTTGGTGTATGGGAAGGCATGTCACTTACCGGTCGAGTTGGAATACAAAGCGGCATGGGCTGTCAAGCGGCTTAACTTCGACATCCTTAGTGCGTCCGAGAGGAGATCCATGCAGCTGCATGAGTTGGAAGAGATTAGGCATCTCGCCTATGACAATTCCCGAATCTACAAGGAACGGACCAAAGCTTACCACGACAAGAAGATTATCCCTCGAAACTTTGCTCCTAACGATCAAGTCTTATTGTTTAACTCTCGTTTTAAGTTGTTTCCAGGAAAGCTAAAGTCGAGATGGAGTGGTCCGTTCACTATAAAAGAAGTGAAACCACACGGAGCCATAGTGTTGTGGAACACTAAAAGAGGTGATTTTGTTGTCAATGGTCAACGTCTCAAGCCATATCTTGCGGATACATACGTGGGAGAAGTTGAATCAGTCACTTTCAGTGACCCTCCTCGAGCCTAAAAGATTTCCAAAGTCGAGCTAACGACTTAAAACAAGCGCTTGGTGGGAGGCAACCCACCGGTAAGGATTTTTGTATAAATTTTGAATTTTAATTCCTTTTATTACTAACATTTCACTTGTGTTTTCAGTAACTGCGTTCTGCGAAAAAGTGCAAAGTTGCACCGAGCACCTGCTCGGAAAGAAGCGAGCACCTGCTCGGGACCAACAATCAGCTTTTCCGTTTTTCCCAGAACAAAAAAAAAAAAAAAAAAAAAAAAAAAGAAAAAAAAAAAAGAAAATATAAAAGAAAAAGAAAAACAGAAAAACATTTGATTTATTCCTTATTTCCTTTTTATTTTACTTCCTTTTATTTTCCTCTTTATTTCCTTTTCAATTTTTTGCCAAAAACCCTAACCACTCATTCTTCTTCCTTTTTGCAGATAAAGCCAAACTTTTTGATCTCCCCCTCTTTCCCAAACCCAAGCCGTAGCTCCTCCGCTTCCCGTCCAAGCGCTTCACGCCGGAGCACATCAAGGCAGCCACGCTTTGACACCGAGGATGCTGGTCCTTCGGTTCCGCGCCTTGCTCTCACGTACCACGACACTCCTTCTCAAGCCTACTGCAGAGGCTCATGCAGGCGATGTCCAGAGGCTGCTGCCATGCTCCGGATGTGCAAACTCCGCGAGCACCTGCTCAGCGTGAACGAGCACCTGCTCGCACGCATTCGAGCACCTGCTCGGACCAGCCAGCAAGGAGAAGGAGGAAGAGGTCTGATCATGTCTCCGACGATGCTACATCCGGGTGATATCCACTTTCACCCTACTATTTCCATTGTTTATATCACATTTGTTTCTATTTTGTTTTTATTTTGTTTTTGATTTGAACTTGTTTTTAGTCTACTCTTTCGGTACTTTTCTTTCACCGAGACGGTGAAAGTTAAGTCCGGGGGAGTGGATTAATGTTTTAATTGTTTTTGCTTATCAAAAAAAAAAAAAAAAAAAAAAAAAAAAAAAAAAAACATTTTTATTATCTTTTTCATGCTAGGATCGAGTCTAGAGCATTTTAGGATTGCATTTGCATAGGGAGCAGTGATGAAATTTCCTTGTAAAGATTCATTTTAGGATTCCATGATATGCCCTCATTAGAACTTTTTCGATGCATTAACAATCATGAATTAGAGGCTCATCCATACTTGAATCTTATTTCTTTGAAAATCCCAACTCAATTGAAACTTGCATGATCTAGATTCAACTCTATCAACTTGAACTTAAACTTGATTAATTCTTCTCACTTTTGGACTTTGAATCATAACTATGGATAAACACTTGACATTCAAATCATGTTTACCTAATTTTCACCACTCTTATCTTGATTTGAATGGCTATCCCGATCTAAGTTCATCTTTTAGATGAGGATAGTACCACACCTTTAAACCCGACCATTTCATTCAAACCCTTGCATTTGTTCTACGAGTGAGGCCTTTTTACTTTGTGTTGCATTGGTAAAATCTTGCAAGCATTAGAGACGACAAGGCAAAGTTTCCATTAGACTAGTTTCTTGTGTCTAAGACTAGTCTTAGGTGGGGAATGAAACCGATTTGGTATTATGCTTATTTGAATATCTTTGGGTTTGTGGTTAAGTGTAAAAAGAAAGAAAGAAGAAAGGATAAGTTCTAGGGAATAAGTTCGAAAAGAAAGTTTATAGCTCTAAGTGTTTAAAAGAAAAAAAAAAAAAAAAAAAAAATGATGGCTTAGCATTCTCTTAGAATAAATCAAAAGAAGAAAAATATGTTAGAGAATGCTAGGATAGAAAGAGCTAAAGTTAAGAGAAGAAATTCCCTAGGATTCGGAAAATTTAAAGAAGAAAAGAGGAAGTTTGAGAGGTTTAGCCGAAAATGGCTAGTGTTTAAACGAATGGGTAGTGAGAAAAGAGAGATGAAAGATTGCAACAATGGGATTTGGGTAGAACTTTGGATTCTTAGCCTTGTATGCATCAATTGTCTCTTTTCTTTCTTGCTTTTGCTAAATGTGACACTTGTATTTGAGAGTTAGCCACCAAAAAGAATTCGGACAGCCTCTTTACATCACTTAAAAGCCTTCTTCTACCGAGCCAAATAGTCTTGATTCATTTTCCAATTGTGAGACCGCGCCAAACACATTAATGAATGTTAAAGAGTTGAGTTTAGTTGATTGCACGCTTTCTTTTGAGTCTAAGGATTTGGAGTAATTATTTTGATAAGAGATGAGTATGGCGAAAGCTTCTTGAGTAAGATTTGTTATGCATCGCATTAGTTCTCTTTAGGACATGTTGTTGAATCTTTCGATGTTTCTTTTGCATTTGAGCTCCCACCTTCAAACACTTCTCCGGATTCATCTCTTCTTGTTTGCTTGCGGACAAGCAAAAGGCAAGTCCGGGGGAGTTGATATGTTAGGTTTTTAGCCTAATTTACCCATGGTTTTGTGTTGCTTTTCTTGTCTTTTTGTTTCCTTTTGATGTCTTTTCAGGTTCTAAAATGCTTTGGAGCACCATTTGGAGCTGCTGGAGCTCTATGAAGAAAAGGAGAATAATTGGAGCAAAAAGGAGACTTTTCACTCTCCCGAGCACCTGCTCGGTACATGCGAGCACCTGCTCGCAGGGAAGCACCAGACCTAAACCTAAAAGCTGTGGCCGCCGAATCCAAATTGCTGGCCCACAAGATTTGCTGAATAAATGAGTCAAAGATCACCTCCTATTCATTAGGAAGGAGATCACTCCTTTAATTTATTATGAAAATCTTACTTATTTCCTATTTTAGAGGGATTTGATATTTTGTTTTAATGCTTTCCCTTTGTATTAAAAGGAGGATTATTCCTTCCTTGAAGGGGGGACTTGTTACGTTCAAAAAGTTCAGAAGACTTTTGGTTCCCTTTTCACGTTTTTAATAAAAGAATATCTGTTCATCATCTTGTTCTTCATCATCCGAATCATCACCTCCACCGTTGGGCTCACTTGTTCATCCGAATCATCTCATAGCAATCCTCTTGAGAAGAATCTCTAACCCTTATCTTTTTAGATAATTTCATTATGAGTTTCATTTCAATGGTTGTTGTTGTGCATTTTTCTATGGCCGAGTAGTTCTCTTACTAGGTTAGGGTGATTTCAATGGTGATTTAGGGTCTTTAGACGGTTGAGCCAAATAGGGTAATCTTATGTCTTCATCTCTAGGAAGTCTCAATGCTTAGGCTAAATTGGCCACTTAGTCTATGATCTCTAGGTTTAATCTATTCACCGAAAATGATATAGGTTGCTAGAATTACCATTGATGAGCATTCGGTGGTAACCAAAACGCCATTGATCGTTGCCATCGAGTGTGAACATATCGAACCATTGCATTAAGGCTTGTTTACTTCATTACTAAATCCACTCGGAAGTTTAGGTATTTAGGTTGTAGACAAAGATATTGATACATCGCCGAAAGCGGGGCAATATTACATTCATGTTTGAGTTCTAGACCGCATTCATTGGCCCTGAATAGATGCTCAACCTTAGAGTCCGAAATCACCGGAGAATCGCCTTAACTTAGTGCTTTTATTATCTGTATTTAATATCGTTTATTATTCCGAGCACCTGCTCGTTGCAATTGAGCACCTGCTCATTACAAAACCACCAACTTCAATTTATCTTAGCTTTATATTAAAATCTCGTAAAATCATAGTGTAGCCTTGGTCTCTGTGGATTCGATACCTTTTATACTATTGCGATTGTCTGTGCACTTGCAGTTTTATTTTGGGTTAAAACTCGAGACATCAAGTTTTTAGATAATTTCATTATGAGTTTCATTTCAATGGTTGTTGTTGTGCATTTTTCTATGGCCGAGTAGTTCTCTTACTAGGTTAAGGTGATTTCAATGGTGATTTAGGGTCTTTAGACGGTTGAGCCAAATAGGGTAATCTTATGTCTTCATCTCTAGGAAGTCTCAATGCTTAGGCTAAATTGGCCACTTAGTACGTGACTTGATCATGAAACCCTATAAGTGGTAGATAACTTAAGTTATTGTGGTCCCTAGTCAAAGTTGTTAAAATGGGACATTAATAACTAAATGACTAGTATGTGAGGTGACTGATGACTAAGTTTCGTGAAGTCATTGATATGTTGTATCAAGTCAATCACATAGATATGTGTTGGAGAACACATTATTGGACTGACCCGCTATGAGAACTCAACAAGAATGTTATATGAGTGTCATAAGAGTTTCTCAAAACAACTATAGAGTATAGTTCTTTGACATGAGTTCATCATGATTTCTTATACATGGATTAGTTTGTTCTGACTCTGTCAAACGTCAGCCGTAAAAGGTGACTATAAAGGCAGAGATTGGGCATACTATGAAGTGTGTAAGGAACAGGGATGGAACAAGATGGGATCAGGGCCGGACCTGGAGCAATGGAGCCCCAAAGCAAAATCGAAATAAAGGCCCAAATTTACTTACAAAAAAAAAAAAAAAATCCTAGCCTAAAATTGGCCATTTAAAAACGGAGGCCCAAAGCGTGGGCTTTATTGACTTGTGCTCAGGCCCGGCTCTGGATGGGATTTGTCCCTCCTATATAACGGGAGATAAATATCTCTGGGCCTATCGAAGATTTGATACTGAGAAATGCATGGCCATGCTCAAACGAGGTGAAAGTCAGTCGTTTGTTTAATCAGTAAAAATCGGAGTTTGATAAACGTGATCTAGCTGAATAAGGATGACACAGTTTCTTGCCTTATGCTATGATCGAGATATAGAGACGAAGGGATTATAGGAATAGATGATTCCAGTACAAGTGGGAGATTGTTAGGAATGTTCTGAAATCATTTGTACTTTACTCTAGTTAAAGTTGAAATGTCAAGGTTTGACAATTGTATGATATTAGATGGTTATAATGTTTTCCTAGAAGCCACTTATAACTTATGGGCCTTAAAGTTCATTACTAATATTATGCAATCCTATTGGGTCACACACCTAAGCAATCTAGATCATTATGTAATTGGGTCTAATATAGATTAGTCCAATTAATATGAGGTTTTACATATAATATATATATTTGATATATATATATATATGTATATATATATATATATGTATATACTTGAGGAAAAGTGTAATTCCTTCACGTTCACATCTTCCTTATTTGATAAGGAAATCTTCACGAGCAAATATATATATATATTACTTGCACAAATAGTTGTGTATTTATTAAGGAAGTTACTTGATGCACAAGTGATTGAATATTTATTGACTTTATATGATAAAGGAAATATTGACCCTTATATAAAGAGGACGTGAGACGTGAACAAAGCATAACACGATTCATTTGCTTCACGAGAAATAAAACCTAAGAAAAAGTTCTTGTTTGAGATTTGATCTCTACGGCACTAGCCATCCCGTTCGATCTAGTTTGTGTGCGTGTGGATACCGATAGAGGCACAACGCTTGAAGTGCTATACAACCTTGATCAATCTAAATTCATCTTTCCGCTGCAATTGATCCAGGTATATTCAAAACTCTGTAGGCTAGGTTTGATTCAATATTTACACGCATCCTGGAAATTGAATTCGTAATTAATAATTTATAAAGTGTTATAAACCGGTATGAATTCCAACAATTATATCCACGTATGGAAATTATAAATTGGAAGAAAAAAGTATTAACTGTTACAATCATATCCACGTACTAACAATTATAATGGTGAGCGTGAAAACTTTATAACTTACACCAAAACTGATTAAAATGGTGAGCGAACATATTCTAATCAATACGTTTCCACTTTTTTTAAGTAAACGAAGTCCCAATAATAATTTGATACTTTGGCTAATGCGAAGACATGTTACAATCTAAGGCACATATTGTACTGGCTCTTCTTTGCATATTCAGGTTCCACAAGACTTATATCCTTATGGTGTTGTTAACAATACATCAACTAAACCATATCTTGAGAATAATTATAAGTTAAAACTTGTATCAATCATCACTTTATTGTGCCAGCTCGGATCTGCGTTATTGTTAAAGTTTATTCTTCGATCTGCTTTCCAGGACTGGCAGTGATGTTTCCTTTATCTTGGTTGCGTTACCGGTGGTGACTTTCTTGCCGTCTCATTGTGCTTGCATCGTTTTATCCCTAGTCGTGAAGGTAGTTGTAGCTTGTTGTTGATGTTGCTTTGTTGATGAAGTCTTGCTCGCTTTGTGTTCTGGTTTGGTTGCTTATGACTTGTGTGCTTACAGGAGGTACTAAAACTAATTGTGATCGCAGGCTTTAGGGTGTTATCTAACTCTGTATGGGCCAACTTCGAGGGGAACTCGGTAGGGTGAGCTACAAACGATCACTCGTATCGGTTTGCGAGGTTTCTTCTTTGGGTTAGTTCATGGAAATGTTCATCAAGACATTCTCATGTGACACGAGAGGATTACGTGATCGAGGTGCTTGGTGGATTTTGCCGTAGACGATGCATTCAAGGGCTTCCATTAAAAGGCTTCTAACGCTTCGGGTTTCAGTATCACCCGCTTGCGCGGTATTGCTTTTGCATCTTCATCTCATCGATCGAACTAATATTGGAAGAAGAAACTTAACGTCATCACTTAGTCTACCTCCATATTTTTATGTCGAGTGGACGGACCGAGAAACTTAACGATTTATGCTTCCATGTTTATATCTTTTTTTGCCATGAGATCATATTATAGGTTTATAAACTTTGTAAATCGAAAATGTTTTCATTATAATGAAATAATTACGTTCTTAGAAAAAATAAATAAATCAATCATCACTTTAATTATTGGTTATAACCACCATGCAATAAAATGAGTAAAAATAGGTCAACACTAGAGATATATCACATTTAACGGTCAATGAATTTACAAGAATTCCCATGATTTTATGTGTGATCGAATTTTTGTTTAAATTTTTATTTGCAAACAGTATTTCTGAAATATATATAAGTTTATTTGCGTTACAGTCAAGAATAAATTGGCATGTTATCGAATACTAATAATTTATTTTACTCTCATTTCACTGTTTTATTCACCAATTCGCTTCTTGACAAAAAGAAAAATTCACCAATTTTCTTCACAAAATAACAATTCTAACTACAATCTTATTAATTTGGAGCGCATAACAACAAAATATCCAGAAAGTGGGAACGACACAATGAAACAACACGTGCGCAAAGACAAACACACAAAAGTTCCCGCCACTTTCAAATACGGCGTCGTTTACACATCATGGTACTCGCCGTGTCATCGTCTCCATTATCACCACTAGACGACTCAGCCTTCTCTTCGAAATCCCTCTCCGCGGCCCTTTTCATCCTCAATTCGTTCTTCTTCAAAATCAAGAGCCTCGAGGCAAGTTCATGACACAAAGCGGTTTTATCATGAGAACATTTCTTCCAGAACTCTGCATCTGCTATTAATCTCCATTTCTCGATTACAAATCTCCATTTCTCGAATTTTTACCACAGCTTCTTCAATGAAATTAATACACATCGCACCTCTCACTTGGAAGAGGTTGGGTTACGTACACATTTCTTCTGTCATTGCGTTCTGCACATTATTTAAATTCAAAACTTCCTTAGTGTAACATATTTATATAGAAAAATGTAAAAAGATCGATTGAGAAAAAAACCTTTAACATATGGTTGATGTTATGTATTTGTTGATGATATGGAGGGAACAATACTGGAGAATTCTTCATTGCTTTCTGAGAAACAAGTTCATTGGCTGATGATGAAGCATTTAGTGAAAACAAATTCTCTTTACCTTCTTGCATTTTTTGGAGGTTTAAAAGAAGAGAGTCTCTGTTTTTGATATTCGTTTAGTCGAAACGATATATGTTGATCAAGAAACTCTGATTCTATGAGTTCTCAAGAGTGTTGTATATAAAGGAAATAGAACAGTATGAAATATTGAGACGCGAACGTTCGGATGCAAACACGTTTTATATGAAACTGGCGACTTATCAATATCATGAATCGTTTCGACTAAACGGGTTTTTAATTTGTTAAAATAAATTTCGGCATTTAGTTTGGAGATGGAAAGCCCAATAACTAATTTTAAAATATTACAAATTTTAATTTGATAAGAGCATGTCCATCAACCAAAAATCTTATATATATATAATAAATAATAAAACTGTAAATAATAATAATTAATAACGAAAGTATTTTAAAAAAATAAGAAAGTCTCTAGATTGAAAGATTTTGAGAACGTCTCTTATGATTTTCTTTTGATAGAACATTGATAATTATTATTTGTATGTGGAAGATACTTTTGTCAAAAACCACCGATGTGGGTGGTCTATAGAGCTATTCGAGCTAGTACCTAGTTGTAAGTCCAACGAAAAGGTTTTGAAATATTTCAAAAAAGTGTAAACTTTACGTAAGTTATTCTAGTTACATCTAGCTTCAATAATTTTCGAAACACAAGCTGCTTTCACTCTGGGACGGAACATTATTGATAATGTCATTATAGCCCAAGAGATGCTTTACTCTTTTTCAAATCAAAAAATCGATGGGCTAATTCCTACATGACGATCAAGACAAATATTTCTAAAGCATATGATCGTCTAGAATGACAGTTTTTTAAAGATACAATGGTACATATGAGATTTAATGCAACATGGATTGGCAGGATTATAGAGTGCGTAGAATCTGTCAGTTTCTCGGTGTTAATTAATGGAGAGCCAAAAGGATTCATCAAAACCTGAACAGGGAATTCGTCAAGGTGATCCACTTTCACTGATATAACGTGAATTTGGACGTTTCTAACCACGAACATAACGAGTTTTCAGAGTCTTTTGAGTTGTTTTGAGCTGATATTTAAATCCATACTCGAGGATTTGGAACCACATGCGTACGGGAAGGAGATTCAAGCATTCGAGCGAAAATCGGAGTTTTCTGGAGTCCGGACTAACCGGTCCATCTCCTAGACCGACCGGTCCCCCATTTCACACGCGCATGCCGACCGTTCCCACGCGACCGACCGATCGATCCGATCCAAGACTTGAAGACTCGGTGGTCCCTGGAAATGGGACCGACCGGTCCACACCAAGGACCGGTCGGTCCAGACACTTTGAAGTCGATGGAAAATGGCTCGGGAAATCAGACCGACTGGTCCACACCAAGGACCGGCCGGTCACACATGGCACGTGAAGATCTTTTGCTCTCGGGAAACCGGACCGACCGGTCCACCACTGGACCGACCGGTCCAGCTCCCAGATTTTTAGGGAATTTTCCTTTTCCGTTTTATTTTCTATATAAACCCATAGGGTTTCGTTTTTATTAGACACCGCCTCTTTTATCACGATTTTCAGACGTTCTGTAAGCAAGGGAGAAGATCCCATCACCTTTTGGAGAAGATTTCTGAACTCTATTTGATTTCTTATTCTATTGATTATGTTATTCTCAATCATGGTTTTTGCTTGTTCTTCAATCATGTCTGAGTAGTTTTCTAGTTAGGTTTTAGGGTTTTTCGATGGATCTCACAGATTAAATAAGACACAGATAGATTACTTATCAATTACCATCTTCATCACTGTTAGGCATAATGCTAGGATTGAACTGGCCATTTAATCTCTAGATCTTAGGTTGATACACATTCCAAAAGCTTGTGTATCTCTGGAACTACTGTTGATGAGTAATGCGTTATAAGAAACGGAAGTTTAGTTATAGAGTATTATGAACTGATCAAACCTGAACATTAATGCTTGTCTAGGATAGCCGTGACCAAACGGAAGTTTAGGCACTCGGATCTCTAGGGAAAGTAATTGTTATCACGGAAGTGGAGCAATTTATATCAGTGTTTTGAGTTTAAGATGCATGCATATTAGAATCTGAATAGTTGTCTAGTTTATGAATGTGATTTCCTGAGAATTCCCTATTGCCTAACGCTTTTATTAATCTGTTTTAAATCATTTTAAATTTGCTTTCTCGTTATTTCAATTTGATAACATCACCCAATCTTTATTTCCTGCTTAGCTTAGTTCAATAGTCTACAATTTGTTGTGTAAACCTTGGTCTATGTGGATTCGATCCCTAGATATACTACTGCGTTGCCTGTGCACTTGCAGTGTTTATTTCGAGTAAAACCTGATCCGTATCAAGTTTTTGGCGCCGTTGCCGGGGACCAATTTGTTTACCATTAGATTTGATTTGTGAATTTCGTATAAGTATTTTTCTAATTTCTTTTTGTTTTTGTTTTTGTCTTTTGTTTTGATTCTAGGTGCCAACTATGGAAGTAGTGAAGCAAGCTGATAATGAGGGTCTTCAGGCTGTCTTGTTTGACCAAATAGAGCAGTTTCGTGCTGCGACTGCAGCGAGCGCGCAACAGGCGCAACAACAGATGCAGCAAATGCAATAGCAATTTGCTAAGATGATGGCACAGCATATGCCACCAGCAGGACATAATCCTCCGCCGCAGAGAGACATGGACATGCACCAAAATCAGAATCAGTTCCAGTCTAGACAACAAGCTCCCCCACCTCCAGCTGCAGATCCCAATGATGAGCTAAAAGCTATGATGCAGCTAATGCTAGCTAATCAGCAAAAGGTTTCCAGCGATATCTTGACAATCAATGGGCGGCTAGAAGCAGTGACCACTCACCTGAAGATGCTTGATACTCAGGTGGCACAGAATGCAAAAGCTGTTAAAAGACAGCAAGAACCCTTCTAGCCAAAGGAGAGCAAAATCCAAAAAGGGATTGTCATGCCAATTCTTCAACGGAAGTTGACGCGATCACCACTCAGAGTGAAAAGAGCAGGACAGTGAAAAAGCTTGGAGATCCTGGACGCTTTGAACTTTCAGTCCAAATCAACTCTACAGTTTTTCCTCGCTCACTCTGCGACTCTGGCTCTGGTTTCAACATCATAGCAACACGACTGGGTTTTAAGGATTTTAGTCCTCCTAATTTCTCTTTAAAATTTGTTGATTGTTTGGTTCAACGTCCTATAGGTGTTCTTGAGGACGTACAGCTGCTAATTGGTGATGTTTTTGTCCCTGCAGATTTCGTGGTGCTAGACCTAGCTGAAGAACCAGGAGATCCTCTCATCTTGGGAAGACCGTTTCTTTGCACAGCTGGTGCAATGATCGATGTCAAGCATGGACGCATTGGTCTCCAACTAGGAGACACTGAGCTGAAATTTGAGATGGATAAGCAGCTGGAGATCCCTCCTGACCCACCTGACGCCGCAGACAGAAACTTCCATCCAATCGGCATTGGGACTTCATCCATCACAGAGGGTGCTGAGATCCCTCCTGATCCACCTTGAAAGGCATACACGTCGAGCTAACGACGTTAAACAAAGCGCTTGGTGGGAGGCAACCCACCGGTAAGTGTACATACTTTATTTTATTTTCTTTCTTTCAATTTTACCTTTGTTTTTGTTTTCTCTTTGGTTTTCCTTAGGAATTTTCGTCACAATATTGTGGACTCGAATTCAGATTCACAGATCGGTCGGTCTAAACACGGATTGATCGGTCCGAATCCTCCATAATCCGTGCATAAGCTTCAGGAAAAAGGACCGGTCGGGCCACCAAGGAGACCGGTCGATCCAGACCATTACGAGACCAGCCTCGGTCTCAGGAATGTGGACCGGTCGGGCCACAATGGCGACCGGTCGGGCTGGAACCAACACGAAATCAGTCTAGTCTCGGGGAAATGGACCGGTCAGGCACATATGGGACCGGTCGATCCTACCTTCCCGCGGATCAGGTCAGTCCCAAGCATCAATCCAGGATCGCGGATCAGGATCCTGACCGGACCGGTCAACCCCTACCGGACCGGTCGGTCCCCACTGTGACGAAGTTAGCTTTTCTTACTTTTCTTTTTAATTTTCATTTTATTTTCTTTCTCTATAATAGTTCTTTCTTTTGGATTTATTTTCACACCGGTTCGGTGTGAAGTAAGTCTGGGGGGGAAGTACTATTAGTACTAATTATGATTTTCTATTTTCTTATTTCAGTTTTATTTAAACCTTTGTGATATGCATGCAATTCTAGGACCACATGATGTTTGCTAACCTTTTTAAGATTAACAGTGACTAACCAAAGCAATGGGAAGATTAAAAACGCCCTAGGCGGATCAGTGTTACCAGAAGGCTCCAGTCTCCTTGAAAGCAAGCTAACGCTGACACTCTTTGCTTTGGTCTATTTTCTTAACTCAGGGAATTCGAAATCGCATAAGAAGTAGCAACCACGTTAGGAGTCCTATCCTTTTTCAAACACTATCCTCTCTTCAGGACTCCTAATGGCCAGGCTCACTTTTAGTCTGGTACCACACCCTTACATTAACCTTTCTTTCAAACCTCATGCATTATATTGAAGACATTGACATGCACTCAAGCACAAAAACTCTGGAGACGTAGTCCGGCCAGCCTATCATTCTAAAGACCTTTTTGTACCACTTCAAAACTTTCTGCTTAGGATTTTTATTTTTCATTTCTATATCTATTTTTCGTTTTTCATCACTTGTGCTTAGGAAAAGACTAGAACTAATCCCCAACTAAAAAAAAAAAAAAAAAACTAAAAGTTATGAAAAGAAACGAAAAAAAAAAAAAAATTTCTCATATAAAAAAAAAAAAAAAAAAAACAAAGAGAAGAAAAAAAAGAAGTTGAAAGGGATTAGAATAAAGCCTCAAATTTTACATGTATATTTATAAGCACATTTTTATTTCTCATTCTAAGCATTAGTTCTTTAGATAAGCAAAAAGTTTTCATCTAAATAAAGAAAAAAGTCTTAAGTTTGAAAAGCTGTGCATCATCTTTGGATTTAGTTCTCTTGGGTTTTTGTGCCATGGCTTGCATTAGGCCGCGACTGAGGTTAGCCTAAACACTTTCATACCACCATTAAATAACCCAAATCCTTAACCCTTATGCGACAGACATTTTCCTTGAGGTAAGATTTCTGGACTTTAGTGTAGAGTCGCTGAGACATAGGAACTTGAGTATGCTAACATTGCTATGTATTTGGAAAAGTACATGAAGTACCATCTTGGTTTTTGATCTGTTTATGAGTTTTCAGGGCTGTTAGCATTACATCTGTGGGGTCCTAAAGGATTGCATTCAGCTCACAAAGGTTAGTTTGGTTTTTATAGCTTCCTTGAGCTTATTTCTAGTTTGCCTTCACTTGAGGACAAGCAAAGATCTAAGTCTGGGGGAGTTGATATAAAGTGAATTTGGACGTTTCTAACCACGAACTTAACGAGTTTTCAGAGTCTTTTGAGTTATTTTGAGCTGATATTTAGATCCATACTCGAGGATTTGGAACCACATGCGTACGGGAAGGAGATTCAAGCATTCGAGCGAAAACCGGAGTTTTCTGGAGTCCGGACTGACCGGTCCATCTCCTAGACCGACCGGTCCCCCATTTCACACGCACATGCCGACCGTTCCCACGCGATCGATCGATCCGATCCAAGACTTGAAGACTCGGTGGTCCCTGGAAATGGGACCGACCGGTCCACACCAAGGACCGGTCGGTCCAGACACTTTGAAGTCGATGGAAAATGGCTCGGGAAATCAGACCGACCAGTCCACACATGGCACGTGAAGATCTTTTGCTCTCGGGAAACCGGACCGACCGATCCACCCCTGGACCGACCGGTCCAGCTCCCAGATTTTTAGGGAATTTTCCTTTTCCGTTTTATTTTCTATATAAACCCATAGGGTTTCGTTTTTATTAGACACCGCCTCTTTTATCACGATTTTCAGACGTTTTGTAAGCAAGGGAGAAGATCTCATCACCTTTTGGAGAAAATTTCTGAACCCTATTTGATTTTTTATTCTATTGATTATGTTATTCTCAATCATGGTTTTTGCTTATTCTTCAATCATGTCTGAGTAGTTTTCTAGTTACGTTTTAGGGTTTTTCGATGGATCTCACAGATTAAATCAGACACAGATATATTACTTATCAATTACCATCTTCATCACTGTTAGGCATAATGCTAGGATTGAACTGGCCATTTAATCTCTAGATCTTAGGTTGATACACATTCCAAAAGCTTGTGTATCTCTGGAACTACTGTTGATGAGTAATGCGTTATAAGAAACGGAAGTTTAGTTATAGAGTATTATGAACTGATCAAACCTGAACATTAATACTTGTCTAGGATAGCCGTGACCAAACAGAAGTTTAGGCACTCGGATCTCTAGGGAAAGTAATTGTTATCACGGAAGTGGAGCAATTTATATCAGTGTTTTGAGTTTAAGATGCATGCATATTAGAATCTGAATAGTTGTCTAGTTTATGAATGTGATTTCCTGAGAATTCCCTATTGCCTAACGCTTTTATTAATCTGTTTTAAATCATTTTAAATTTGCTTTCTCGTTATTTCAATTTGATAACATCACCCAATCTTTATTTCCTGCTTAGCTTAGTTCAATAGTCTACAATTTGTTGTGTAAACCTTGGTCTATGTGGATTCGATCCCTAGATATACTACTGCGTTGCCTGTGCACTTGCAGTGTTTATTTTGGGTAAAACCTGATCCGTATCATTCACCCTACTTGTTCATTCTATGTAGTGAAGTTCTAAGTCATCTAATTAAAAAGGCGGCAATCACACGGGAACTCCAAGGAATGAAGATAAGTAGTACAAGTCCCACGATTAACCACCTATTATTTGCCGACGATGATGTGTTCTTTTGTCATGTTCACCCACGGTCGTGCACTACTATCATGAAGATTTTGCGAGAATACGAACTAATTTATGGTCAAGTCCTACTCAAAAAAAGCTTGAGAGTCTTAATAGGTGATGGCAAAGGAACTCGAATTTGGGATGACATATGGTTACCCACACATCCACCGCGAGCTCCTATTTCGAATGATGTTCATTATCAGAATTATAACATTGTGGCTGACATTATGAATGACCACAATAATGGTTGGGATGAAGAAAAGCTTAACAATGTGGTTCAAGCGGAGGATATACGAATAATTCAACAACTACATATTTCTTCGCAATCGAATTTAAATATTCTTGGACGGCAATACTCAGATTCAGGTATATACATAGTCAAGTTCGGATATTGGTTAGCCACTCACCTTCCAAATAACCAAAATGGCGTTATACCACCTCAAGGTCTTGCTGAGTTCAAAGAGAAAATAAGGAAATTGAAGACATCACCAAAATTAAAACACTTTTTATGGCGAATGGTCACCAACACACTAGTCATCAGAACTAATATGGTCCATAGAGGAGGTACTCCTGATCCTAATTGCAAGCGATGATGTCGACATGATGAATTTGAAAACCATAATTTCTTAACATGTTAGTTTGCCCAAGCAATATGGAGAGGATCGTGAATGCTAATCTCAAGTTCAGGCCCACAAGATGATTTCAACTCAAAACTTTCGATCAATCCTTGATGTTTCTAGGAATGCAAATCTCTCAAAATTTCATCAACAACAGCCTATTTGGATTCTATGGCGCATTTGGAAAGCTCGTAATTTGCTGCTCTACCAACAAAAGTTTAATGATTGGAGGAAAACATTGCAATCTGCTTCTAAAGACACACATGAATGGATCAATCCACATCATCAACAACAGACACACAACAACAAAGGTCCCAATGGTCAAAATCTCGAGTGGGTTTCACCAAATGCAATTACGATTGCGGTTTTAGTCCAACAACTGCAAGTATGGCTGCTTGGGTTTTACGTGATTCGGATGATTTCTTCATGAAGCTGGAAAAAGTAGAGGCAAAATAGTTACATCACCACTTGAAGCAGAGTTACAAGCATTACTTATGGGTCTACAGTATGTTTGGAGCTCTGTATTTCGAAATGTTATGTTTGAAGGTGATAACAAGACTATTTAATCTACTTAATCATCAAGGAACCAAGTTCCGACTACCCAATTGGATTCGAGACATCAATCTGTAGAGCTCCAAAATTTCATTCCGTTCGGTTTTTACTGACTTCACGGATAAATAACAATGCTGACGATTGTTTGGCTATAGAAGTTTTCTTAACACCTCAATCATTTTTATTGTTTGATTATGTTCCAAGTTGTATTACTTTGATCGTCCATGAGGATCATATTCCATATTTTCCACATTAGTAAAGTTTTTGATGATGTTAAAAAAAAAAAAGTACTGTATGGTTTTGAAATCTACAAAAAAAAAAAAAAAGGTCATGCATGATAGGATTGACTAAATATAAGTCAGTGTTAAAAGAAAAAACAAAAAAAAAACCTAAATATAAGTCTGCTTGATAGGATTTAAAGTCTGTCAAAAACATACATAATTTTGTCATGCATATCTCTGGACAATAAAGAGTTTTGGAATATACCACAATGTGCAGAATTTATGCATGTCTACTAAAATTTGCAGACTTATGCAAGTCTACCAATCCTAGCAGACGAAGATAGATTTTTATTGTCTACAAAAAATGTGTAGAAATAACGTAAATCTCCAACAAAAATCGTTATTTAAGTAAGAATTTAAATAAAGTTCCTTTAAAAAATGAAACCGATGTATTATATAAAAAAGGAAATTGATGTATTATATAAAAATGAATGCGCAAAATTGTAACTCACGAGATCGCGACACGTGTTAAGTAGTCGATTAGATTCTAACACATGTCAATTATTTAAATATGTAAGTTTTTTAATATCAAAATTGTTAATTACCCAAAAAAGAAGAAGTTAAAATGGAAAAAAACCATTAAGTAATATTAAAAATTGCACAAAACTTCTATACGAATAATTATATAAGATATTTACTTGGAAACAATTTTTAATAAATAGAAATCAACATAAAAAAAATTAGGAAAAAGAAAGAGCAAACTATATAGAAATGACCATGTTTCCATCGTTATATATATATAGGCAGCGGTTTAACATATATTATATCTATGCGGAACACAAAATAATTGATCACAAATAAAAAGAGAACTAGATCAAGGATAGAAAGCAAGGATAGAAAGCAAAGATAAAGAAAATTTGGTTAGTGGTATGTTTTTACATGTTTAAAGTTTACGAAATAGCATAGAATTTACGAAATAGCATAGAATGATCGTCAAAACATGTAAGATTGATTTAATTGGTATATCAAATAATTTAATCATTTAAGCCAAATTTATATATATCAAGCGTATATATTTTATTGATTTCCAAATTTCTCAAATTATATGAGATATGAGACTAGAATTTTTCAAATTACATATGTAAATATAACTTTAATCACTACATAATCTATGTTAGGGTTTGAATTAAGAATATAGTATATTTTTTCCCAAAACATTTTTTAAACATAATTATTACTATTAATCAAATAATCCTCGTATCGCGAGGGTTTTAATTTAGTATTAAATAAAAAAAGATTATTTAAGTAAGCATAGCTAGCTATTCTTGCTAAATATTAGGTTATCTCTAGGTACTTTTCTCAGCTATATATTATTATCATAATATTATATAAAACATTTAGAGGTTTTTAATAGAAAAACTTGTGGTCTTTATATTCAATTTCAAGTTGAGCTTCTGTTGTTGTTAAATGGGTTTATGTTGTTTTCCCATATTTTAGGTTTTTTGTCTTTTTCTAATTGTTTCTTAGTGTGTTCATCAAACAACTTAAAAATAATAGGAGCTCAATCTCATAGTTTAATGGGTGCACGATAAAATTCAACACAAAATTACATTATTTTTTCTTAAAACATTGGGTGCACATGCACCCCCTTCATGCCTCTCTACGTCCACCCCTCCTTCACCATCATTATCAATGTGTATTTCTTAGTTCTAACAATAATTTTGACCATGTAGCCACCGCATAAACAAGTTACGAAGCCCATTTTATACTAAGGTTGCTTATTCCGGTTCGACGAGGCTTGTTCTGTCTCTTTAGTTTTTAACTTTTTATGGGTGTTGGTAGGGATGTCAAAGTGGATATTTTAATCCAACCCAACCCATAATCCTAATGGGTTGAGTGTTAATGGTTCATGGATCAACTCAATCCATTTAGTAATTTGGATTAGATCAACCCATGAACTCAACAAAACTAAATGAGTCGGATTGGTTTTGACCTAACCTATTTATTTAAAATTTTCAAGAAATAAAATAACTAAATAAATATATTTATTAATAAATTGTAAAATTATGTTTTTATAAGAAATGCAAATCATATATTTGGCGAAAAAAATTTACGAACTCGAGTTTTTTGGCGGGAAATTTTACGGAATCATATTTTTTGACGAAAAACTTTTACGGAATCACATTTTTGGCGGGAAAAATTTACCGTCTCAAGTTTTTTGGCAAGAAAATTTTACGGTCTCAAATTTTTGGCGGGAAAATTTTACCGTCTCGAGTTTTTTGACGGGAAAATTTACGTTCTCGAATTTTTTTGCAAGAAAATTTTACGGTCTAAAATTTTTGGCGGGAAAATTTTACCGTCTCGAGTTTTTTGGCGGAAAAATTTTACGGAATCACATTTTTTTGTTGGAAAATTTTACGGTCTCGAATTTTTTGGCGGGAAAATTTTACGGACTTGAGTTTTTTGGCGGAAAAATTTTACAGACTCACGTTTGTTATGGCGGGAAAAAAATTTTGGCGGGAAAAATTTTTTGGCGGGAAAATGTTATGGAATCACGTTTTTTACAAGAAACTTTTACAGAATCACGTTTTTTGCGGGAAAATTTACGAAGTCACATTTTTTTGCGGGAAAATTTTACGGACGCGAGTTTTTGGTCGGAATTTATAACGAAATGTTGATTTGGCGGGAAAATTGGGAAATCATGGTTTTAGAAGGAAAATTGTTAAATAATGGTTTTTAGTTGAAAAGAAGGTTTATAGGTCAATCCATTTCAACCCACTAACTCATTTAGTTTTAACCCATTTCAACTCAACCCATTGAACTCATAAACCATTAGACCTATTTATCCATTAAGATCCAAATATTCAATCCATTAGGATTAATGGTTTGGCTTGGGTTGGGTCAAACCATGAGTTTCGACCCATTTTGACATCCCTAGGTGTTGGTAACGGTTAGCTAATTCGTAGAGAATGATTCTGAAGAGTTTATAAGCTATATATCATCAATGCTAATACTTATCCAGCATCAGTTTTAATGTTGATTTATTCTCATCATTCTAGAAAACAAGTAATAAATAGGTCAACACTAAAGCAATTTTACCATTTATGGACATATGATTTTTTTTAATTTTTTTTTTTTTGCTAACCACCAATAATGATTTTCCAAGAGTACAAATACACAAGACAAGTTTACGCATCACTTCTTCTAGTTTTTTTTCTAAACATTAGTGATTTTTTAAGAGTATAAATACACTACACAAGTTTACGCATCTTTTCATTCCAATAATATATAAAGAATGTAAATGGTTATGATTAAAAGACACGAAACTTAATCTTTCTCCCTCTTTCATATTATTTATTCAAAACATACCAAATAATATGATAATAAAGTAGGAACAACAGAAATGAAACCGCACATTCGCAAAACAAACACATACTTGGCTTAAAAAGTTAAAACATCACAAAACACACAAAATTCCCTCCACTTTCACATACAGCGTCGTTTAGACATCTTGGTACTTGCCGTATCATCATCATCTTCATCTTCATCTTCATCATCTCCGTCAGCTCCACTAGACGACTCCTCCTCCTCCTCTTCCAAATCCCTTTCCGCGGCTCTTTTCCTTGAGCAGTCCTTCCTCTTCTCCAAAGTCACGAGCCTTGAGGTGAGATCATTACAAATGATAGTTTTCTCATGAGACGACTTCTCCCAATACTCTGCTTCTGCTACAGCATTCTTCAAACGCATCTCCAAGTCTCGATTACGAGTCTCCAATTCTTGATTCTTCGCCATTGCTTCTTGGACGAAGTTGATACACAACGTTCCTCTCTCTTGGAGAAGGTTTTGCGTACCAAATTCATTAGCCAGTGGGTTCTACACATTGTAAAAATTTGAACATTATTTAGTAAATAGCATGTGTGTATATATATATATATATAATGTTATAGAAAAATGTAAAAAGATCGATTGAGAACAAAACACATGTGACATATGGTTCACATCAAATATTGGCTGTTGTTGATACGGAGGGTACACTATTGGAGTATTCATAGTTGTATACAGAGGAACAACTTCGTAGACAGGTGATGCATTCACCGGCGACGACAGGTTCTGATTAGCTCCTCGCATTTTGGGAAGTTTTAAAAATGAGAGAGTCTCTTGTTTACGTAATGCAAGAAGAAGATTTTGTCTCGATCAAGAGACTCTGATTCTATAAATCTTCAGCAGTGTTGTATTTATAGGAAACTGAAAACATAGAGACACGAACGTAGGCATGGCCAAAATACAACCGTAACCGTATTTCGCACCGTAACCGTACCGATTTAAACCGTAACCGTTTTAAAAGGTTTAAAACCGTAACCGTTAACCGTAAAATTATAATAGTTAAGGTTAACCGGTTTTTGTAACCGTATCCATTACTAACCGTAACCGTATAAAAACCGTCGGTTAACCGTAACCATAACTAAAATAGATTTAAATATACCTATGGTTTTAATTGTACCTATAATTGCATAGTAATTGTCTAGAATTTATCTACTCGTGAGTTGTTTCTACTTTTTTTTATAAAATAAATATAGATTTAATCCTAACATATTTTGAACGAACTAAAAGTATATACATGTTGAATGTTTACAGCACAAAACATTTTGGAGGCAAACAAAATTATTTGGTTGCAAACACAAATTTCAAATGTTAAGTTCAAAATTATTTAAAAAAAAAATCCTATTAGATCTTAAATTTGTCGTAGTGGAGCCAAAAAATAGTTTTTTAAAATTTTCATTTATTAAAATATTAGGTAAGTTTTTTTATTGTTTCACCCACGAATAAAAATAACGTTTATTTATTTTTAGTATCATTCCACCTTCAAAACATATTAAAGAATGATTTTTAAGTATATAAAGTTTCTAAATCTTCACTTATAATCTTTTCTTCAATTTTAAAAATATTATAATTATAACCGTATTATTAACCGTATCATACTCATAACCGTATCTAACCGCAACCGTATTAACCGAACCGTATTTAACCGTAACCGTTTTAACCGTATTTTAAATGGTCAAGGTTAAGGTTAACAAAATATATTAACCGTAACCGATGGTTAAAAAACCGTAACCGCAATAACCGTAATCGTGGTCATGCGTACGCGAACGTTCGGGCACAAACCGTCAAACTTGCGACTAATCAAAATTCAAAACCAAAAAATGAATCGTTTCGATAAACGGGCTTTTAGTTTGGAGATGTGAAGCCCAATAACCAATTTTAAGCCCATGATTAGAGTTATTTAGGTTAAGGGGGTGACATGGTCTTTGTAGAAAAGACGAAGCAATCTCGGAGGCTAATGACATTTCGAATTTACTTAAATACCCTTATAAGATATTTTATTGTTTGACGATTAGGATTTTTGTGTGTGTGTGTCTCTAATGTGAATTTACGAGAAAGCTCTTAATGTGACCGACTTAAGGCTAAGTCTCTCATGCGTCTTTAAATACGGGACCTTACCCTTAACTTTTTATTATTCCTAATTCTTCTCTTCTCTCTCAAGGTCGCGAGAAATTTTTAGGGTTGCTTCTTTTACGAATTTTGGGTTTGCAAATTCGGGATAAAGCTACCGGATTATCTTAGTATTTTGGTTGATCGGAATCTAAAACCTTAGTCTATCGAGTTTTGTAAGATTCGGTTTAGACCTAAATCCCCCGATTCGATCTGAGAAAAAGCAAAAGAAAGTATGTCTACGCTTGTGATTTTGAGGAATCAGCTGAGCGGTCAGAACTTGGTCAAATCGACTAAGGTAGCCACAATCTGGTTTCTTGCTTTCAGTTCTTACGTGATTTGAAATCGGTCGGTTTTATAAAACCTAGTCATGTTGATTTCTTTGAATTTGATGGCTAGAGTCTAGGTTAAGTTTTAAAAATCGTATATATGTATTTGGTTAAACCTAATTATATACACCTTCATATAAACTATATGTTGTAGTTATATATTAGGTTCTTTGAAATTTCATGTCTTGATTGCATTATATATGATAAGGGGTTTCAAGAATCAAGTAAGTTGCATTGTTTTTGTTTTAATTACACGAATTAGGGTCAAGAGATGTCTGTTATAAATTATAATGGTGTTTCCACACTGTGTGGGATTGGTTGTTCCGATCCCGTAAGACCACGAGTCTAAAACTTTATTCTAATGGATTAAAGCTTGAAAGAATCGTAACCGATTCGAAAACGGCGCGACGTAAAGAGAAGAAGGAAAGACGAAAACTAAAGAAAGAAAAGCATGAAAAGAAGTCTCTTAAACATTCGTTAAGAAAAGTTGTTAATTCTTCCAAGAAAATCTCGGATGAGTCTGAGCAACTTGAGAAGAGTGATTTGACTGAAGAGCTTGAGGAACCTCAAAACCAACTCGGTTATTTGTCTGATGGAAGTCATAATAGTAAGAAGAGGACAAGAGATTGTTCTCCTCCTGCTGTTGAAAGTCTCATTAAAGGTTTGTATCAATATACTCAATGAACAGTTCAAGAAAGTCATGTTAATTTCTTGTATTGCTAGACTAACATGTAGTGTTATGTATATAGTTGCAGCTGCACCTGTAGCAGGGAATGCATTACGAATTCGGTTAATCTTCAAAAAACCGAAGGAGGCAGTTCCTACTCTGCCTCAAGAGGATCTTGTTCGCTCCACTTTGGTTACTAAGCCTATTAGTCACTAAGATGTCGTAGCAAATTTGGTCTCGGGTTCGAAAGTACCCGCGCCTGAAGAGAATTTTCCTATCTCATGTTTGAAAGTACCCGAGCATGAAGAGAATTTGCCGTCTGCGGCTGTATTAGTTGAATCAAAGAAGAGAAAGAAACATAAGCCGAGCAAAGAAGATCGATACAATTCATTGTTTGATGATTGGTCACCATTTTCCATTTGTTTTGCCTGTGATTCTTCTTCGAAGGATGATGGTGACGATTGGCTATTCGTTAACAAGACGCAAGAGAAGCTTATTACTCCCAAAGCAGCAATCAAGATTGATCATAACATGAGCATGCGTTTTCACAACAGACATATGGATTCCTCTTGGCCTAAAGCTCAGTTTTTGTCTGAAGTCGGGATTCATTCTTTACCTTACACAGTCCCCTTCTAATAGTCCAATTTTGTTAGCAAACCTATTAATAAATAGTTAATATTGTTAATATACATCAATAACAAAACCTATCGTAATAGCATGTAGGAAAACCTATTATTGAATTGCTACCTGGTCCGCTTGTGAAGCCAAGATAAATGGATCGTATTTTTGTAGTTTTCGTCTAGAATTTATCGAAATAACACCAAGAGGTTCAATTCGAACACCACGACCATTACATGGATCATACCAATCGCACATAAACACAATGCACCTCAAGTCCAACATTCCTGGATAGCGGATTTCCAGATTTCGTTTAAAAAGCCATAGTACACGGTATCACCTGATTGCGCCGAAATACCATAGTCTGAAGTTGACATATGAAGTCGCGGTGGTGCGTAAACCATTAGCAAACTCCACTAACCATGTTAGGAAAGATTGACCACTTGTTAAACCTTGGAAAACCTAAAGAACGATATAAGTAAGAAATCATTAATATATAAACGTGAAAACCTGGAAAGCTTGCAAGTAAGGAATTATAATAAACCTACATAAAATTTCAACCACCCCGGGAATTCTTCATCTTTTAAGACAACAATTTCGGAATCTGTCTTATCAGGATGGTAAGTTTGTACTAGGGACATGTAAATCCTGTAACATAACAATCGTTAGTAGATTTAGACAAAAAAATTCCACAAATTTAGTATAAAAACTTATATACCTTTCATACTCCAAAATTTCATCACAATTTCTGAGGATATACGTTTGCAAATGTGTGACCTCTTGTGCTGATAATTTGCGTTTCTTTCCTTTTCCACTTACTCGACCAACTTGGGCAAACAACTCAGGTACAACCACATGATACACTGCTTTCTCACCTCTATCATCATGTCGCGCCGGACGTCTACCCTTAGTCCGAACTTCTGATGGAAAGTAATATTCGGCAAAGTGTGACACTTCTTCATTTAGGTTTTGTGCAACAATAGATCCCTCAACCTTGCTCAAATTTTTAACCTTTTTCTTCAGGTGAAACATGTAACGCTCGAACGGATACGTCCATCGGTATTGAACAGGGCCTCCTAATGCTGCTTCTCGTGGTAGGTGGATAGGAAGATGTTCCATAACGTCAAAAAAGACGGTGGAAATATCTTCTCAAGATTACAAAGGAGGACAGGGATATTGGCCTCTAAATTACGGATATCTTGACGTGTAAGTGTCCGTGAACATAAATCTCGAAAGAAAGCACTGACTCCTACAAACGAAAAGTACACAAGTTGATACATATATAGTAACAGTATATTAGTAAGAAACTCATGGTAGTATGCAATATACCTCCAATTGCTTGATGGATGTCTTTTGGAAGAAGATAGGCAAATGCAAATGGAAGAAGACGCTGTCACAACATGACAATCATGACACTTCTTTCCAATAAACTTCCCTTCTATTGAGTCCACGCAATTACGTAGATTAGATGCGTATCCGTCAGGAAATTTAACATATTTTTTTATCCGTTCAAAAAAAATTTCTTTCTGACCAGCGTCTAACCGGTACGTAGGCATCGACAATCTACCATTAGGAAAAACATGAAGAGATTCCCTTGAACAAATCAATGGCAAGTCTAACCTAGACTTCAAGTTGTCTTTAGTCTTCCCTGGGACGTTTAAAACGGTGTTCATGATGTTATCAAAGAAATTCTTTTCCACATGCATGACATCTAGATTATGCCGCAATAGATGGTTTTTCCAATTGTGATGTTCCCCGCAACCGTCTACGGGGTGATGCCCATTACCCCCACAATCAGGAGTTTGCTCAGCACCAAAATCTCTTAACTGTCTCAATATGATGCGACCATCTATCTCAGGAGGTGGACAATGTAACACTGGTGCATTCTTTGTAAATTTCTTCTAGACCGACGATATGGATGATCCGTTGGTAAAAAACACCTATGGCAATCAAACCATGAAGTCTTCCTTCCGTGCTACAATTGGAATGCTGAAGTATTGTCTTGGCAATAAGGACATGCCAATCTTCCATGCGTTGTCCATCCAGATAACATACCGTATGCCAAAAAATCACTTATGGTCCACATAAGAAAGGCACGCATGTTAAAATTATGCTTCACTGAAACATCAAATGCCTCAACAACATCTGTAACTCATAGATCAATGGTTGGAGGAATATATCGAGTGACCTTTTGGGATGATCTGGGCCGGGAACTAGAATTGAGAGAAACAAAAACTCTCTACGCATGCAAATAGATGGAGGCAAATTGTAAAGGGTTACAATTACCGGCCATAGTGAATATTGTCTTCCATGCTTTCCAAATGGGTTGAAACCATCAGTAGATAAGCCGAAGTATACATTCCGTCGTTCATATGCAAAATTCGGATATACTGATTGAAAGTGTTTCCACGCTTCCGCATCAGAAGGATGCGTAATCTCTTCATCTTTGCTATGCTCTGCATGCCATCTCATTGCCTTAGCTGTGCGTTCAGATTGATACAACCTCTTCAACCTCTCTGTTAATGGTAAATACCACATCCGTTTGAATGGAATCTTTACTCTGCCACTTGTGTCCTGGAACCGTGGTTTACGACAAAATTTACATTTTTTTCGGTTCTCATCTTCTCTCCAGTATAGCATACAGTTGTCGATGCACACATCTATTATCTGATAGGGCAAACCAAGACCAGACACAAGTTTCTGAACCTCGTAGTATGATGTCAGTGATAGATTATCGCCAGGCAAAACATCTTTCACAAAATCAGCTATTGTATCAACACATTCTTCAGACAAATTGTAATCAGTCTTCATGTTCATCATCCTACGAGCAGAAGATAACGGTGAAAGACCTTCCCTACAACCGTTGTATAGTGGTTGCTTTGATGCGTCTAACATATCAAAAAACCTTCGAGATTCTAAATTAGGTTCTTCAACCCTATCACCCTCATAACCACCCGACTGCAAATTCTCTTTATACACATTGTTAACCATCGCAACCGTACTTACCCCAACATCTACTTCCGTTGTATGTTCTCCTACGCTATCCGCAAAATAAGGTTCATTATTACTAGTACTACATATTCATAATTGCTTTCTCCATGTATAAACCAAACCTTATATCCAGGCCTAAATCCATATCTATATAAGTGATTCCAAACAATATGAACTGCAACACTAATTCTATTACAGCAATTAGAACATGGACATTTGATATCCTGACCTTTTTTGGCTGCATCTTGATTCCTGGGTAAATTTATGAACTCGCATATACCTCGAGCGTATTCGGCCCTTAATAAGTTCGAGCTCATATCCATCATTGGCTCGTCCATCCATGACCAAAAATATGAACTCATTTCTTATAAATTTTTTGGTAATGTAAATTGTGTTATTATGAAATGAAGTAATGAAGTAATTGTGTTATTATGAAATGAAGTAATGTAAATTTTTTGGTAATGTAAATTCTGTCGGAAATCCGTCGCAAACCCCCGACATATCACCCCACCCATCCCGTCTCCGACCACAGACGATATGGTAACCACTCAAACTTTGCCGACATCGGAAACCGTCGGGAATCCGTTACAAAATTACGACGACTTAGTTCCGTCGGTACAAAGTGACCAATCAAACTTTGCCGACATCGGAATCCGTCGGAAATACGTTACAAAATTATGACGACTTAGTTCCGTCGGTACAATGTGACGGAGTACCGGCGGAATTCCGACAGTTTCCGTGGCCGTCGAAAATCCGTCGGTAAATTGTGACGGATTTCCGACGGATTGCTTGTAGTCGAAAATCCATCGGAAGTCCGACGGAAATTTCCGACGGATATTACGTCTATCGGAAATTCTGTCGGAAAAGTTGCTGTTTTCTTGTAGTGTTTCCTTTATCATATAAATCAAATAAATATTCAATCACTTGTGCATCAAGTAACTTCCTTCATAAATACACAACTATTTGTGCAAGTAATATATATATTTGCTCGTGAAGATTTCCTTATCAAATAAGGAAGATGTGAACGTGAAGGAATTACCATTTAAAATTGGTTTATACCCTTTTTCTCAAGTATATACATATATATATATATATATATATCAAATATATATATTATATGTAAAACCTCATATTAATTGGACTAATCTATATTAGGCCCAATTACATAATGATCTAGATTGCTTAGGTCTGTGACCCAATAGGATTGCATAATATTAGTAATGAACTTTAAGGCCCATAAGTTATAAGCGGCTTCTAGCAAAACATTATAACCATCTAATATCATACAATTGTCAAACCTTGACATTTCAACTTTAACTAGAGTAAAGTACAAATAATTTTAGAACATTCCTAACAGTTCGCTCACCATTTTAATCAGTTTTGGTGTAAGTTATAAAGTTTTCACGCTCACCATTATAATTGTTAGTACGTGGATATGATTGTATCACTTAATACTTTTTTCTTCCAATTTATAATTTCCATATTTTATTAAACCAGAACATGCATTCTAGTGACTTGGGTCATTGTCGTCGTTAGGAGTAGGCAAAATTCTCAAACTGAACCGAGATTCTCGAACCCTAACCAATATACCCGAAATTGAACGCGAACTATAAATTAACTTGAATGGAATAGAAACTTTTAAACCGAATTACTCGATCCCGAACTGAACTGAACCGAATTAACCAAACTACTCGAAGTTTATTCTAAAATGTAATAGTTTAATTAAATATATATATATATAAAATATTGAAATATACTGAATATTTACGATATTAACTATAATTAGTTAATTTGATCCCAAATGAAATCTGTATTTAGTACCCAAAAAACTCAAAACCCGAATATCCAAACCGAACTAAAATTTTAAACCAAATGGGACCTACTTTGTGCAAACCGAAAAACCCGAATACCGTAAATCTTGAACCGCACCAAGCCATGCCTACCCTAGTCGTCATTGTATTATCAACCAATTTCTCCGAGGTTGCTTCATTTTTCTAGAGCTGGGCACGAGCCGAGTACTTGCTAATTTTGAAGCACTTGTGACCCGGCTTGGCTTGTTCAAGTAACAAAAATTTCGGCTTGATACTTGACTTGTTCGAAGCAAGTACTTGCTATATCAAGTACTCGTCCAAAATCTTGTTACTTGCAAGTAACTTGACTTTTGTTACTTGCCAAAATTATACACTTGCTATTTGAAAGTACTTATATAAAAATAATTTCCATACAAACTATAAAACATTCAAAGTGAAACATTCTAAAATCACAAAACATTAAAGTTTCAAAAGATAAGCATTTAAAGAAACAAGTTTTGGGTGCTTCACATCATAGTTGTTTTCTTCTTGATTCTTTTTTTTTTCTATAAAACCATTAAACCAACAAAACAAAGGTAAAAATGATCATAATACATAGTAAACCTAAAAATAATTTGGTTTGGTTATGCTGTCAAATGTCAAAGACGTTAACCAATGACTTAGTTAATAGTCACTTTTAAATGTGGTTACTTGTTAAAAGTATACTTGCACCAATGAATTATTAGCAAGGCTAATATTTTAAGTATCAAGTAATATAAAACGAGTATCAAGCCGAGTAACGGGCCAAGTAGTAAAAAAAATTTGATGACTTAATACTTGTCCCGGATTTGCAAGTAATACAATTTGTTGACTTGTTACTTGACTTGTCCGGGACAAGTACTTGCTTTTTCAAGCCAAATACAGGACAAGTAGCGAGTACAAGCCGAGTAACGAATATTTGTGCCCAACCCTAGTTTTTTCCTTAGAGATCCTTTCACCCCTCAATTTGTTTTTTCTAATCTAAACTCAAATAGTGGGCTTGAAATTCGTTATCGAGCTTATAACTTCATTTTTAAAAAGCCCGAACTCTTCTTGCATAACAAAAAAAGCCCATTTTTAAAACGATACCTGATTTTTTGTACCGACGCGTGTGTATACGAACGTTTGTGTCTCTATGTTTCGTAACTGTTGTGTTTCCTATAAATTCAACACACTTGCAACCCAAAAATCAGAGTTTCTTGATCGTCACACTATCTTGCATATCAAAATACAGAAACTCTCTTCTTTTAAATCTCCAGGAATGCAAGAAACCAAAGAGAATTTGTCACTAAATGCTTCATCAGTCGAAGAATTAGTTTCTCAAAATCCAATGATGAATTCTCCCGGATTATTCGCTCCGTATCTTCAGCAAAGACATGACATCAACAAAATGTTACAGGTTTTTTTATCAATTGATCTTTTCTCATTTTCTCTTAAATTATATTTATATATATATATATATATATATATATATTTTTTTTTTAAATCTTTATACATGTTACACTAAAGAGTTTTCAAAATTCAATGTAATGTGTAGAGCCGAATGACTATAGAGTTGTGTACTCAACTAAACCTAGTCCAAGAAAGATCGGCATTGTGCATCAAAGCGAAGGACAATTTCATCGAAGAAGTGATGAGGAAGAATTTAGAATTGGAGATGCGTTTGAAAAAAGCAATTGAAATAGCCGGGATGTGGAAGAAATTGTCTATTGAGAAAACTGCCTTGTGTAGTGATCTTGCCTCAAATCTCTTGATATTGAGGAGGAGAGAAATGTCGAAGAGAAGGGCCGGGGAGAGGGATTTTGCAGAGGAGGCTGAGTCGTCTACTTGTGATAATGGAGACGATCATGTTGTTACGGCAAGTACCCTGAAGTGTAAACGACGCCGTTTCTAAAAGTGGCGGGAATTTTGTGTTGTTAGGCACGTGGGTGTGTGTTTGCCTTTGCGCACGTGTGGTTTTATTGTATTCCCACTTTCTAGACATTGTTGGTATGCTCCAAATCAATAAAATTGGTATTTGAATAATAATTTTTTTAAAATAATTTGCTGAATAAAACTATAACATGAATGTAAAATAAATTATTAGTGTTCGAATCTACTCCCTCCATTCCACAATATAAGTTGTTTTACCTAACAACACAAAAATTAAGAAACTATTTTTTCTTATAAAAATATTATTTAATATACATAATAAATATAATTTAATCAAACCTAAAAAGACTACATAATATTATTGGTCACACAATATTCAATAAAGATAAAAGTACGTAAAATTCTCAAAACAACTTATATTTTGGAACGGAGGGAGTATTAATTATGTCGACAAGACAAAATAAACTACTCATATATTTTTACAAATACTATATATTAGCAATTTCTATATAAAACCATATAACAAATATTAGTTATGCGTAATATTTTCTTGGGAAATGTCTTCTCTTCTAAATTGATTGACCGTTAAATTTGATAATATCTATAATGTTATCCTAATTTTACTCGTCTTCTAGCATAGTGGTTAAGAATGAAAAACTAAAGTGATGATTGATACTAGTTATAACAAGTCTCGTGGAACCTGATTACGTAAGGTGAACCAGTACCATATGTGGCCTTGTAACATGTCTTTGCAGTGGCCACAATATCAAATTAACATTGGGTTTGTTTACTAGAAAAAAAATTGAATGTTGGGCCTGAGAATCACATGTGGATATGTATTGTGAAGAATATGTTCGTTAACCATGGTACGGTGTAAATAAAATTCATGCGCACTAGATAAACGACGAATTAACATTACATACGTGACGAAAATGCGTGCGCATAGGTGACTTCTAAATTAAAGAACACAACCAGAATTCGGTATTTGTCTAATAAAAATTGAGAGAGACAGAAGTAAATGCACAACTGTTAATTGTTGTATCATTTACCGTACGTGATATGATATAGAGCATCATATGATTGTATCATTTAATACTATCTTCTCCCCATTTCTAATTTTCAATTATTAACCAGAACATGTGGTACAATGAGTTTTATATACAAACTAGAAATTAGCCGCGTTATACGCGGAATAAAATAATTATCGAATAAAATCAATAGTTTTAATTAAAAAAAGATTATGAAGAATAATTATACATAACCTAAGACCTAATTTATATATTTGAATTTTTTGATTATTTTGCATACAAATGTGTTCCACCCGTAAAATAATTAAACCAACAAATTTCATTAATAATTATATTTTTACTTGTACGAAGGTGCATTAATGAAAAATTAAAAACATCTACTTGTTAAACAAAACAACACATGTAAAAACATATTTTTACATGCTCATATATTTTCAAAAGATAATTAATAGTTTTATTTTATTTTAAATCAATTTTTTTGTATATATGTTAAATTTTTTTTCACATTTAATTCTATGATTTAAATCTATACTTTCGAAATATTTTAATTTTGGCAAGTTAAAAATTTCAAAATATTTTAATCTTGGAAAGTTTAGGAAGATTCAAATGTGTTTGGCAATTAGAGTTATAGTAATCAAAATAAGTATATTTGGAATTAAATGTGTTTTGTAATGAGTATAAGAAAATGAAATAAATAAATAAAAATAAAAAAGAGAAAAATTGTGTGCTCCTAAAATGCTCCTCAAATAATATATAGGATAACAATGACATATGTCATATTTTGGGCAGAGCTAAGCAACGGAGGTTGGTCCATTACTTCAGGCTTTGGAATCATCTTTGAAGAAGCAGGGCAAGCTTCGGTGATTCATGGATCACTATTTAAAAAAAAATAACAATAAATTATATAGTTTACTATAGAAAAATAGGGTTTTAATTATGATTTAGAACGATCGATGTGATTTCATCTAATTGGCATTTATATGATTGGAGCCAACTTTTCACATGTCCAATCCAACTATTGCTTTAAGACCAAGACTATTTGTCAACGTAATACCCGTGGTACCATATCTCTCTTTTTTTCACTACCTCTATATATATATATATATATATATATATATATATATATTTTTTTTTTTAAATATTGTTTGTTTGTTCACAACTTGTAGCATAATAACTTAATAAGCCATCACTGAATTATATATATATTACCAGGACCATAACGTATTTATTTGAATCGAATCAAGTATTCTCTGATTACGCTTTGCTGATTCAAATCCATATCCATAGTAAGAAAAAGTAGTGTTGCTTCGACGTTTAATATTAATATTCGTGTTAATAATTACAAACAAATCCTCCTTTTGAATTGATATATTGCTTTATTTTATATTTTTAATTTATTTATACGAATGTACATATATGGATGAAAAACAACGCGAATCATGGTCATCAATATGTTAAATCGATAGAAGATCAAATAACCTAACTAACTAAGGATACTTATATATCATTTACCTTTTAACTATATGAGAGTACACTCGACTGTTCATATTGTAAGATGTGTGGCGTTTGGCTTTTCTGAGGATAGGAGTGATAGTGTATATAGAAAGTGTAAATGTGAGATCATGTAATTACGTTATTTTAGTTACTAGAATATTGTAATACTTTTGTATGCAATTCATTTCTCTGTATATATAAACCGAGTCTATACAATCAATAATAATCAACGATTCCTTAAACATAATAAGGAGCAAGTCATAATAACGATTCCTTACATGGGTTTTGGTACTTGGAATGTCTTCCAAAGATGGCTAATAAAGTCATATCCAAATCCACTAGAGAACAAGTTACGGTTGGTAAAGGTCAATGCATTTATTTACTCTATTAGGAAGCAAAGAAACGAACGCATCTTCAAAAACTCTCAATTCCAGCAAAGACTCTCTACAAGAACATCGATAGAGGAATTCATTACACTTGCTTGGCCCTAAAGGACATGCCAAATTTCATTGATTGCCTAGTATTGTGGTTTAGGAGATCTCTTTGTAATGTAATATGTTTTCTTTATTCCTTCTTCGTTTATGAATTATAAACGAATGCTCTATATGCTTCACTTATTCGTAATTTCTTATTAAAAGTAATACGACCAGAATTTTTTATTTTTTTTTAACACTCGCCATAAGTAAATCATAGTATCATTTTTTTTTGGTGAATAGAGTTCAGAATACATTACTACCAAACTAGATAGAGAAAAACAAAAAAAGTTCTCAACCAGTAACGATTGCTATCACGGGGACTTTTTAATTGAATGTTTGGCTTTTTCTAGTATACGTGTTTTGATAGGAGAGAGAGATATATGGAAACTTGTTACTTGCTTATTGGCTCCAAATATGTAAATTTTATTTCATAATTTAAAAACTTCAGTTTGCATCCACTGCTCCAACGGTAAACGGATGGTGACCTGGTGGGTCCTCTCATTTAATACTTGATGTTATCACCTACTTTGAGAAGACATTGATAGAATATGAAAAGAGAGCTTAACCACGTTGTGACATCGACAATTATCCGGAACTAGTTGCTACATTAATCTATGCTAAAAGAAAATCTAAAGCAAAGTTAGTATGCCAGAGCTAAAAATATCCATTTGTAAAACAGACAATATTTTTATAAAAATGTGAACGTTAAATTGAGATAAGAAACATAAAGTTATATATTTCTATTATGAGTATGAAGTTATATTTGAGAAACACAATTGAAATGTTTGAGAAAATGTTGTAATTATTAACGTTGGTAAGAATGTAAAAATATTTACATCATTTAAAACAAATCATAAAATTTGTATATATTTATTTATTAGTCACTAGATTAGAATCCGCGTTAATATGCGAGTAAACACACTGCAAAATATTAATATAAACATTTACAATTAGTAACTCACTTAGTTATCAAAATATTTTGAAATACTATTTAGACATAAGTCTTAAATTATACTTGTTCCCTTAATTAGTTTGAACTATTATAAATTTTATTTTTCTTATTAGTTTTGGACTGTTTTTATTATTATTTTGTTAGTTGACAATTATTTTTCTTAGTTTTCGATTTTAGTTTTACTTTTTCTCAATTAAATTTAAGTTTTAATATATGTCATCATCCGATAAATATTTACTAATGTCGCGATCTCATGAGTTACAATTTTAATTTCATGTCAAACTGTCATCGACGGATCTTCTTTTATATAATACTGGATTAAGACCCTCGCGATGCGAAGATTATTTGATTTATAGTACATAGTTATGTTTAAAAAATGTTTTGGGAAATTGCATATTATATTCTTAAAACATGAAACTATTTGATATAACAACTAAATCATTCTTACATGTTTTGACGATCGTTCTATGCTATTTCGTAAACTTTAAACATGAAAAAACATACTACTAACCAAATTTTCTTTATTTTTGCTTCATCTCCTTGATCTAGTTCTCCTTTTATTCGTGGTCAATTATTTTGTGTTTTTCATAGATATAACATATGTTAAACCGCTGCCTATATATAACGATAGAAACATGGTCGTTCTCTTTCTTTTTCCTAATTTTTGTTTTATGTTAAATTTATTTTTATTGAAAATTGTTTTCAAGTAAATATCTTATATAACTATTCGTATAGAGATTTTGTGCAATTTGTAAAATTACTTAATGGTTGTTTTTTTTCCATTTTAACTTCTTCTTTTTTGGGTAATTAACAATTTTGATATTGAAAAACTTACATATTTAAATACTTGACAAGTGTTAGAATCTAATCGACTATTTAACACGTGTCGCGATCTCGTGAATTACAATTTTGCGCATCATCTTTTATATAATAAGATATAATATGAGTTTGTATAAGACTTATTTGCCTCTTTAACAACCATATATATATAACTTATTGTACCAGAGCCGTCCCTAGACTTTCTAATGCCCTAAGCAAAATAAAAATACAATATAATATATAAATATTTGTAATAAGTAAAATACATTTTTTATGCAAAGTTGTTTACAATAGATGAAAGACAAAATCATTATTTTTGTTTCTCTCTCTCAAAACTCAAACCCTAAACTCTATCCCCAAAAATTATATCATAAATATAAAATAGTTAACCCAAGCCCAAAAAATATAGTAAAAGTTAAATTCAATAAAAGATGGCATTATTGCAAAAATTTTCAAATGATGACAAAAAATGGGATATCATAAAAAATTTCTTAAATTTGTAGAGTGTAAACAAAAATAAATGGAATAAAAATTAACTAACTGATAATAAATTAACGAAAAATAATATTTAAATTTAAATCTAAACAACTGTGAGGATACAAAAAGATAATTAACTTTTTAGAAAAAATAGTTTTAACACTAGGTTTTGGTAGGTATTTGTAAGAAAAAACAAAATTTACACCATATAAAATAAATAAATATATTTTATTTTGCCCCTAAATCTTATATAAAATGTAATGCTCTAAGCGAATGTTTCAAAATTTACCAAAGAGGCACGGCTCTGATTTGTCACAAGCTAGAAGTGTCAATTTAAAAAAAATTCTCAATTTTTTAGTTTTTAAAATATGGTGAAATATTGTAGAAATAAGGTAACATCATTTGCAATCCATTTCACTCCCATGTGGCACTGAAATAAACAGTTAGTACACAAAGTTAGATATGCTACTTTTATCGCCAATTCGTATCAAGTTTCTATTTAAGGAAATTTCAGTTTTTTGGGGTTTTGCATAAAACACTTTTCCTGACTATTGCAATTTGGGAAAGGTGTATAAAACAGAGTGTTTTTTTTTTTTTTTTTTTTTGCTAAAATATAAAACAGAATGTTGGTTTGAATTTTTATTAACTATTGCATAAAGAATTAATTTATGTCACTAGAATCTTCGTGCATGATGATAATATCGTAGGATTATAAACAATTGATTAATCTACTAATATTCTAGATAAAAGTTATAAAATTGACCAAGTAGTTTTGTCGGGAACGGATACGTGTTAATTGTGTAAAGGGGGTGCGGAGACAATTTTACATGTTCTCCGAGATTGTCCGGCGTCGGAAGGGCTATGGTTGTGGCTGGTTAATCATCGGAGGAGAAGGGCTTTCTTTACGCAAAGCTTATTTGAATGGATGTATGAGAATTTGAGTGAGGAAAAGACGAAAGAAGAGGTTCCCTGGCCTACGACTTTTGCGGTAACAATTTGGTGGGTATGGAAATGGAGGTGTGGGAATGTGTTTGGGGAAAACAGAGTTTGTCGGGATAGAGTTCGCTTTCTTAAAGATCTAGCTCAGGAAGTGACATATGCTAATGTGAAAGAAAGGGATGCAAAGAGGAGTGGACAGCGGGTCGAACAATGGATAGCTTGGTTTAAGCCAAATACGGGATGGTACAAGCTAAATACGGATGGCGCTTCCCATGGTAATCCGGGTTTAGCAACGGCGGGCGGTGTGGTTAGGGATGAGGAAGGACATTGGATATGTGGGTTTGCTCTGAACATTGGAAGATGCTCTGCACCGTTAGCAGAATTGTGGGGAGTGTATTATGGGTTGTGCATTGCTTGGGAAAAACAAATCCCGTGTTTGGACCTAGAGGTGGACTCGGAGTTGGTCGTGGGTTTTCTGAAAAATGGGATAGGGGATTCGCATCCTCTCTCCTTCCTGGTACGTTTGTGTCATGACTTTATCTCGAAGGACTGGAATGTCCGAATATCGTATGTGTATAGGGAGGCTAATCGTTTTGCAGATGGATTAGCGAACTATGCTTTTTCTTTACCGCTGGATTTGCATACTTTTGATTCTGTACCTTTAGATGTTGATTTGATCTTGCAAGAGGATGTCATCGGACTCTCTCGACCGAAACAAGTACACGTGCAATTTTTCACTTTTTTTTAATAATATCTGGGAGACTGTCTCCCGGTGATTCACCAAAAAAAGTCATTTCAAACGAGTGAAAATTTTGGTACCCCAAGTTCAAAACTATATGAGAGATTTAATTAATTTCGACGGAATATGGGAATAAAATATAAGTATATTTGAGTGGGTCAACACTAATATGCGGCTATGCGTCCTACTAAACCTATGTTATTTCAAGAAAAGGTTACGCATTATTATGTTTGGATATCAGTAGCTTAGAAGACTGATTACATTAATATCGCCGCACCCTTTTGGAATAATTCCTTTTAATATTCATATTTGTGTCAAAAGACTCAAAACATATTGGGTTAGATTGGTGAAAGCTTTATAATATTTATTATATTTTTTAATTTGTATCGCTTTAGATTGTACTAATCACGAAATTTTTATCAAAAGCTTTATCAATACTATTACACTAATCTTTATTTATACAGCTTTATCTCAAATTGTTATCTAAACAGTTTTCTACTATGCTATAAAGCTTACCGTTCCAGATTTAAAAAAAATTAGGTTACTAATCGGACTCATTGAAACTTTGAGACAAAGTTCAGAGAGATTTTCGGTATTTGTTAGAGAAATTTTTCGTTTTTAGTTAAACACAACGTGGCCCTCTTACTATAAGCCTCTAACACGTACTGAGATATTAGAATAACATGTAGAGAAAAAGAAATGTCAATGTCTTCAATAAATTATGACAACAACGAAACCAAACACATCACACAAATTGCCATATATGATTTTTATTAAAAAAAAAAAAAAATACATAGGGAGCGAGGTGAGTACTATTTATACTCATCATTCCAAGCTTTTCAAATTAGCAAAATTTTTGTTTGGTTTTGTTTTTACATACACACTTTACATAAAAACGTCATAGGAACTATGGAACGACATAGCTTTCTTCATCTTCACATAATTTCTTATTTCTTTTCATCTTCTTCGTCCATACGGTTTTGTTGTATTCTCGTTCTCGCGTTGTTATTTGCGACAACTACAAATGCTTTAGTGAAAATTCCAGAAAATATTTCTGTTCCAGCGATATTAGTGTTCGGAGATTCAATAGTCGATGCCGGAAATAACGACGATATGATAACGGAAGCTAGATGCGATTATCCTCCTTACGGTATTGATTTCGACGGTGGAGTTCCTACGGGGAGATTTTCCAATGGCAAAGTCCCTACTGATATTCTAGGTTAGTTTACCTCTAATTTCATTTTTTTTTTCTTAGTTGCAAACTTTATTAAAGTGTTACATAACATTACCATATGCATTACTTTAAAATGCATTAGCTAGCCGACTAACTATTAACAACCCGTGAATAGTTTTATTTTGGTACTCGAAAATGAAGTGCACAATAAAATTTTCAACTTGTAATCTAATAACTATATTGTATTTTCGTAACTTTATTTTGTTTTTATAGCGGAAAAACTAGGGATAAAACCAAATTTACCGGCATATCGAGACCCAAATTTAAAACCAGAAGAACTCCTAACCGGTGTAACGTTTGCTTCTGGTGGGGCTGGTTATGTTCCTTTGACAACCAAAATAGCGGTAGATAATCTCGAATACTTATGTTTTTTGGTTTATCTAATCAATTTCTTTTAAATTAACATTTTTCTTCTTTAATTGTTATAGGGAGGAATACCGTTATCACAACAATTGAAATTATTTGAAGAATATATAGAGAAATTGAATGCAATGGTTGGAGAAGAGAGGACAAAGTTCATAATTAAGAATAGCTTGTTCGTTGTTATATGTGGGAGTAACGACATCGCCAACGACTTCTTTGCTCTACCTCCGGTTCAATTCAAGTACGACGTCGCTTCTTTCACTGCTCTTATGGCCGACAATGCTCGTACTTTTGCTATGGTAAAGACAAACTTTATTTATTTACTACAATATCATATATTCTTTGCCCGGTCAAATGAAAATGATAGATGGTCCAAATCAAGAAACAATTGTGGCCATCTATTAAATTTCATAACTTCAAATAATATTAGCTTTAAAAAAAAATTATATTAAATATTTTAAAGCAATAATTACTTTATAAAAACAACATAGACGTAAAGATTTAACAGATATTCAAAATATATATATGAAAAAACTAGTCTAAAGTATAAAATTGGTGGTCCGAATCCTTTGTCTAACCCGCTTGTCCTCTAGACTGGACCGGTATGTAAATCCTCCACTTCTACAAATCACTAATGTATTTATATTTTAAAATTACTTTCATAATTTTGATTTTAATGTTTTTTCTCTCTTTATTATGTGGTGGTTGTACTAGACATTATACGGATATGGCGCAAGAAGAATACTTGTATTTGGTGCACCACCAATAGGATGTGTCCCTTCGCAAAGAACCGTAGCAGGAGGACCAAAAAGAGATTGTGTTGCTAGGTTTAATAACGCATGTAAAATTTTCAACACTAAGCTCTCTGCAAATATTGATGGCTTATCAAGAACTTTACAAGATTTGACGTTACTCTATATCGACATCTATAATCCTCTTCTTGATCTCATTATAAGCCCTCATCAATATGGTAAGTATTCTATAACAATTAACTTTTCAACATATCTATACTACAAAAAAAATTGATAATAGTTTTTTTTTTATGAAGTTTACTCAAACAACCTTCGAAAGATTGATTTTGGCTAAAATGATGCTCTTTCTTCCATAATTACTCAAACAACCATCTCTATTTATTTTACCCTTATTTGGTTGAGGACAAAAGTCGTATTTACGAAACTGCAATTAATGAAAAAATGAAAAGTCTACTGTTTTCGTGATGGTAGATTTAATTTAAGATTGTAGACTTAATCCATGACTAGTAGATTTAATATTCAAATGATAGACTTATTCTATAGACTTATTTTTATTTGGTGGTAGAGATGTTTGTGAGTGGTAGATTTATATTATGAATGGTAGAATTAATGTCAACGTGATGGTAGATTTTTTTAGTGATCTATAGATTTAATTTAAGATTCTAGACTTAATCCTTAAATGGTAGACTCAATATTCAGATGGTAGACTTATTCAATAGACTTATTTTTATTTGGTGGTAGCTAGAGATGTTTGTGAACGGTAGGCTTATAGGTGGTAGATTTTTTATTGAGTGATAGACTTAAAAATCGATTGCTAAATTTATCACAGTAATTTATTAGTGAGTGACACATTTATTTTGTTTGACCGTAAAGTAAATGCTTGTGGTAGACTTAAATCCATGGTTGGTAGACTTGTCATTGATGGGGTAAAGTTATTCAATTTTTCAAGTTTACTAAAGCAACTTTCAGTTGGTAGATTTATTAATTACTATGGTGGTAGGTTTACAATGGTAGATTTATATACTTAAATACAATGATAGTAGACTTGTATGTCTGTATACAATGATGGTAGATTTGTAAACTTACATACAATGATGGTAGACTTGTATGTCTTCATACAATGATGGTAGGCTTGTATGTTAACTTGTATTTCAATACAACGAATTTCTAACGCAAACACCAATCGCAAACGCTGTTTGAAATACAACCATCATTTAGAAAACAAGTCTATCATCATTTCAAATGCAAACACCAATCGTAATCGTTAATCACAAACGCATATCACAAAAGCTAGTAGCAGACGATAATCACAAACGACAATCGCAAACGCTAATTGCAAACGTTGACGATCGCAAACGCATTTGATTATTAACTTTTTCAAAATAAGAATTACTTATTATTTATTAAAAAATATATTTATTTTTTATTTTTAAAAAAAATCAATGGCATTATAGTTATTAAAGAGAAAACCTAAGGTTTAAAAGTCTTTTACCAACTTTTGAGAATTTTCATTTTTTCTTATTAATAATCGTGGAACTTTCCAAAATTGTTTTGAGTAATTATCCCTTTTTTGTTGATGAAATTATTAGGATTTAAGGTGTCCAATAAAGGATGTTGCGGAACGGGACTAATAGAAGTTACCGCCTTATGCAACAACTATACAGCTACTGTGTGTCCAAGAAGATCCGATTATGTGTTTTGGGACAGTTTTCATCCGACTGAAAGAGCTTATAGAATTATAGTTGCGAAACTTCTTAAAAGATATCTTAATAGATTCTTCTAATCGATATAGCTCCTATTTCTAAATATGTTTGTCATACCCTACTCATGATATTTGAATTATACAAGGCAAGAATAAATTATACTTCTGTCAATTGCTCTTTTTTCAAGGCTTGTCAGTAGAGTAATTGTCTCTTATGATATTTTCATGGTTATCATATAAACAAGATTAATGTATATGTCTACTGGTTGTAATTTTACACAACTTTGGCAAAATTTGTTCTCTTTCCATTTTCTAAAATAATAGTACCAAAGAATGAAGATAGATGATAAGGCCAAAGGTTTGCAAAAAGAACTAAGCATAATGCCCAATAAGCACTGTTCAAAGAAATCCCAAAAACACTTGCCTCTATACAATTCTTGAATCTTTTGTGTTTCTTTAAAACTAGCCTCAAACTCACTTCAATTCAATCGATATGAGCTTGATTATAATGTTTTATAAAAGATGGAGTTATGCGAAATCCACCGATTCTGATCAATGTGTGTTCACATGTTTTAATGTGTGATCAATCAAGAGAAGAATCAAGTTCAAATCACAGGTTTCAATAGTTTGGGAAATAGTATGAACACGGCTAAAAACATTGTTGTTCTATTGGTTTGTATATTAAAATCATCAACAAACAAAATAAACAAATAAAGAAAACCTTGAAGAAAAAAATTACGAATAAGGCCAGAACTTCATGGTAATTTTTTTAACAAAAAAAAAAAAATTACGAAGAAACAAAGTCCAATCAAGAAAACCACAAAATTGTTTCTCAAACTCAACCATTGTTTGTTGGAAGCCTAAACAAAGACCAGTAATGGCCCTGTGTGAGTAAAGTTTTGTGGACTTCCGTTATGATCGGTATTTGGTAATTAGTAGTTTAGTACCCCCATATTATGTTGGAAATTTAATTATACGGAGATCTAAAATGTCTTGGGGATTTGTTGACCCTTTTCATATGCCACTAAAACTGTTTTGACAATTTTTTTTTTTTTTTGTCAAACTGGTTTCTCTGGCAGAATATTGATCATTACCTTTATGGTTTTTAGTTAGTTTTTGAGTTATAATTTTTTCTTTGCCATTGAACAAATAATCCCTTTTTAGAAGAGTTAATTTGCTCAATAGCAAGAAAAAAAATTATAACTTAAAAACTAACAAAAATGGGTGTACGTGGCAAAATTATGATCATTACATTTGGGGTTTTTAGTTAGTTTATGAGTTATAATTTTTTTCTTTGTTGTTGAACAAATAGTTCCTTTCTAGAAGGGTTAATGGATTAAAAGACGACAAAAATTCACCATGCTTAAAAATTAATATAGTTTGAAAAAAACGCTACCCTATGCTTATCTAGTTAAGTGTTAAAAGTTATTGACTATTTGACACTAGGAGTAAAATTTCCTTCAAATATTAATATTATCAATCTTTCAACATATATACATACCGTTCCAAGCTTTTATACTCATCGTTTCAAAACCTTACGAAGAAGCAAATATCTGTTTCAAACAAAGATACATAGAGAGAGTAACAATGAAAGCAAACAGTATAACTCATCACATTACTTCTTCTTCCTCGAAAGTATTTTGGTGTCTTCTCTTCCTCATATTGTTCTTAAAGACGACAACATATGCTATAGTGAAACTGCCACCAAACAAGACAATTCCGGCGATAATAGTGTTTGGAGATTCGATCGTTGATGCCGGAAATAACGACGACATTATGACAACGTTGGCTAGATGCAATTATCCGCCTTACGGTATCGATTTTGACGGCGGAGTTCCTACTGGAAGGTTTTCCAACGGCAAAGTTCCAACTGATATTATAGGTATACATATTCACTTGCTTTTCTTGATTTGATATAATTTTGTGCTTTATAAACATAGCTTTTAGCTAAAAAAATATATAAGAAAGTCTAATTTATTGTTTAGTGTATTGTATTGGATAAAAATCTTAGTGAGTTAGTAGTGTTTTTGTATATAATTAATTTACATTAATGATTAAAAGATTTATGATGAACCTAGGCACCAACAACAAACTATAACAAAATGGTACGTCACAATTTAATTTAGACGCATTAATTGGCTAGCTAATGTCAAGTAAAGAGTATATTTAATTTAGTGGTTGAATGTTGGAGGTGTTTCGGTACAATCCACATTCAAATCTGGTTATCCTTAGTATAATATTTTTTTAGTGTCAATTTCTTCAATTTTATTTCGTAATTAAAGCATCAAATAATTTAAGGGTAAAAAGCACATTAATATCAAACTATACAACGGGTAGTAACTATATATCTTATTTTTCTTGGTTGTTATTATATATAGCGGAAGAATACGGAATTAAACCAAGTATACCGGCATATCGAGATCCGAATTTGAAACCGGAAGATCTATTAACCGGAGTAACATTTGCGTCTGGTGGTGGTGGTTACGTTCCTTTCACAGCTCAATTAGCGGTATATACCCAACTCTAAACATTATAATTGTTTTCATAAAAAAAATGATTATATTCTGATATTGACTTCCTTGATAACTATTGTTTTGAAAGGGAGGACTATCCTTATCGAAGCAATTGGAATTATTCGAAGAGTATATAGAGAAATTGAAGAAAATGGTTGGAGAAGAGAGAACAAAGTTTATAATTGAAAACAGTTTATTCATGGTTGTATTTGGTAGTAATGATATAACCAACACCTACTTTGGTCTTCCTGATATTCAAATTAAATACGACGTCGCTTCCTTTACCACTCTTATGGCCGACAATGCTCGATCTTTTGCTCAAGTACTATGAAAATCATTAATGAACTTTTTAGTAATTTAGTAAGTTATCATAGTATAGTATTTTTAAGCATCTATTTAACTATTCTTAAACTTTGTTATTTCAGAAAGTGTATGAATATGGAGCAAGAAGAATACAAGTTTTTAGTGCACCACCACTAGGATGTGTACCATCACAAAGAACCGTAGCAGGAGGACCAACGAGAACTTGTGTTGCTAGGTTTAATGATGCAACAAAGCTCTACAATGCTAAGCTCTATGGAAATTTGGATTCTTTGTCAAGAACTTTACGTGTCCAAACAATAATCTACATTGATATATACGATTCTCTTGTTGATATCATTCTAAACCCTCAACAATACGGTAAATATTGTTTTGTTTTCCATTTTCATACATTTATATTCATTGAAAATCGAAAGGTTAATGAAATTGTGTGTATGTTATGAATGTGGCAGGATTTAAGGTGGTTGATAAAGGATGTTGTGGAACCGGATTGGTTGAAGTAGCTGTTTTATGCAACAACTTCACAGCTGAAGTATGTCCAAAGAGAGATGAATATGTGTTTTGGGATAGTTTTCATCCTACTGAGAAGACTTATCGAGTTATGGTCGCAAAATATTTTAAGAAATATTTCAGCAAAACTTTTTAGTTTATGTCTACATATGCAAGTTACAGTCTGATTTACATGCTCTTTAATGTTTCTGTTTACCATCATATTAAACTTGAGATAAATTGAGATAGTTTTCATTATACTAAATAAAATTTAGATTGCTATAGCCGGAAAATATATATACTTTTTTTTTTGAATGAACGTAAAATTTTGTTCAAAAAATGTTTTTACAATAAATGTGTCCTTTGCCAAATTTGAGAGGTTAAAACAAAATGAAGCAAATCAAAACGTGATGATTGGTAACGGTCGAGTCAAGAGCCAAAGCTCCATGACCTTCATGTATGGGGTATCGCCTGCGCTGCGGATTGAGTTGATATTGTTCTTGACGTTCTTATCAATAAGCTTGATGAGGATCGTTGATTGTTGTGCAATTTCCCCATGTCTTCGTTTGTTTCTTTCACATTATATATGTGGTATACACAAGTTTCAAATTTATATCGCAGTAGATAGAGCTCATGTTTGGTAGACAACCGGAAAATATTTTGAAAGACGTCTCAACAAGAAGTTTATAAATTAGAAAAAGACTTTTTTATACTCTTTATTCATCTTCTTCCCAAATGGGACATCATTTCCAAATATTACAATCTGAAAATTGAGAGTGATAACGAGATTGGATAAAGATAGAGAATTTAGAAGAAACAATGAGAAGCATCAACTATATTAGATGAATGAAGCAACCGGAAGGGAGTGATGACCTTAGAACTGAAAATATCGTAACCACGTTGATAAATATGACTCATAGGAAGCTTGATCGAGATAAGACCGAGGATGCATCCTATCAAGACCAGCTAGCTTCGCCCTGAGGAGAAACTGGATCTCCTTGACCACAACACACCATATCTTGGAACTAGATGAATGTAGCCTTGAGTTTCATTCCTTCCAAATAGAGTACACCACCGACTAAAAGATAAGTTTGACAAGAGTTTTGAGCTTTCCATTCCTTGATACCACCCTATCCCAAACCACAATATCCTCAAACAGAGGTGTCGTGATGAGTAAAGAAGGAATTCCAAATATCTTAAGAGAAGGGACAATTGAAGAACAAGTGAGAACGAGATTCAATTCCCACCGAACAGAGAAAGGACTCAGCCGGAATATTCAAACCCCAATCTCTCAATCTATCTCGAGTATTCAGCCTGGAGGAGATGAAAGAGAGTTCCTCCATAGGAATAAATCATCTTCTGATGCTGAGAATGATGGATTAAGTGGAATGCATTGTCTCAACAAGATTAAGATCAGATGTATAACGCTCCGACCGCACCTCCCATGGGCTCCCCGTCCATTCTCAAGCCCGTGTGCCCACCATGTCCGACGGTCGGTGCGTTAGTCTTGAAACCGGGGTGTCACCTGTCATATGTGGTGTATGCGGTATATACGGAGAAGCTTAAAAGAATTGATTTGGCTACCTATATCACCAAAGTGCACTTATATTTTCGGTCACAGGTCTTGAGAGAACTCTAGAGTTAAGCGTGCTTGAGCTGGAGCAATCTCATAATGGGTGATCTATTGGGAAGTCATTTCCAGTATCGTATGAGTGAAGACAAAACACGGGGAAAGATCGCGTGGTGATTTGTAGGGTCAGTAAACAATACTTCCGAGCCTCCTAGACTAACGCACTGACCATCATACATGGTGGGCCCACGGGTCTGAGAGTACACGGGGGCCCATGGGTAATTTGGTATAAGAGCGAACCCTGATAACTGTGTGAGCCAGATGGGTAATGATCTTGGTATGCGCAACGAAGAAGTTGCGATCTGTTAGTGGGGTGATTGTGACACCCCGGTTTCAGGGCATATGTGGTATATGCGGTATATACGAAGAAGCTTAAAAGAATTGATTTGACGACCTATATCACCAAAGTGCACTTATCTTTTCGGGCACAGGTCTTAAGAGAACTCAATAGTTAAGTGTACTTGAGCTGGAGAAATCTCATGATGGGTGACCTACTAGAAAGTTATTTCTAGTACCGTGTGAGTGAGGACAAAACACCGGGAAAGATCGCGTGGTGATTTGTAGGGTCAGTAATCAAGACTTCCGAGCCTCCCAGACTAACGTACCGATCGTCGAAATGGTGGGCCCACGAGCATGTGAGTGGACGGGGGACCCATGGGAGGGGCGGTCGGGGCATTATAGGATGTCATGCAGAAGATCTTAACCATAAATCATTTTCCAAGGCTTGGTAAACCAAAGAAGCCGAGGAAATTCCTGTAACACATGGGCCATTAGAGCTAGGCCTGAGCAAAAATACCCGTTACCCGTCTCTTACTCGTTACCCGACTCGTATCCATCTCTAAAAATAGGGTACCCACAATTTCCGAGTCAGGTAAAGGGTATTATAATTGTATTACATGCGGGTAAGGGTCGGGTATCGTCTTCTTACCTGTCACGTTATTCGATATGTTACCCGGCTAGTAAATACTTTTATGTTAAATTACTAAGATTTGATAAACTTAATTATAAAGTATATTTTACAGTATATAATATAACATTTGAGTTAAAATATTTTTTTAATAATAAGTTTAAATACATGACAATAAAATAGTTGAATGATCCTCGCAATATGAATTTTTGTATTACTAGACTGTCACTAATAATTGTAGAAATAATAAACTATAGGTTTTAGGTTTAAGAGTTTTTAATTTTCTAATTTTCAAACTCTATGTTGCAAATTAGAAAATTCTTTTGCTTTTTTAAATGGCTATTCATCTTTCGGTATATAAATTTCTTGATATAATAGTTTATAAAATAAACTATATTGTAATCATCGGGTAAGGTAGTCCTGGATAAATTTACCCAAACCTGTGTACCTGAACTTGTACCCGAACATGGAATACCCGAACCGAAACCTGTACCGAATATAAAGGTCTAACCTATTGGGTATGTTTTTGGAATACTCGTGGGTACAATTTCGGGTCCAGGTTTGTACCCAATACCCGAATAAGACCTGAACGTACCCGAACCTTAATTCAGTAAATTTTTTAGGTTTTACTGTGTGTTGCCTGTTCCACTTCCCTCAGTCATGAACAAAACACAATCCCTCGACAAAGAACCCTAAATTCAAACTGGAAATTCCAAATTCTTCTCATCTTCGGTCACAATCGTCTCCTCCATCAGAGACCTCTCGAATTCGATCCAAGGTAATCATCTAATCATCATTCTTCTTATAATATTTCTTCGATTCATTTCAATTCCTCAATATTGTTGTTCGATTATGTGTAATTTCTTCGATTAAATTCCTTTGGTTTATTGATTCGATTCAGTTCCTCATTGAATGTTATTGGATTATGTCTAATTGCTTTGGTTCAATTCCTCTTGGTCAACGATTCGATTCAATTTCTCATTGATTGTTGTTTCGTGTTCGATTCTTTTAATTGTTTTGATTAAATTCCTTTGGTTTACTGATTTGATTCAATTCCCTAATGAATGTTGTTTGATTCTATCTTATTGCTTTGGTTCATTTCCTCTTGTACACTGAATCGATTCAATTTCTCATTGATTGTTGTTTCGTGTTTGATTCTATTTAATTGCTTCAGTTCAATTCCTTTGTCTTTGATTAGAAGTGACTGAAGTGTTATTGATTCGGTTCAATTTTTATTGTGTCTTGTTATTGATTATTCTCAGTTTCCAGTTGTGTTTTTATTTTACAGATGGCTTCTAATTTGCAAAAGGAAAGTGTTCCTATGGATGATGTTTCTGATAACGATGATACTGGAGTTAAAATACCAAATCAAGGAAAAAAAAGAAAAGGTAATCAAGCAGATGATTGTGGTTCAAAGAATAAGAAAAGATCTTGAATTTGGCAACACTTCACTGAACAGAAAGAAGATCAAAACAAAGCTAATTGCAATCATTGTGGCAAAGTGATGGTTGTTCCATCCAAATTAGGTACAACTAATATGAAGAAACATTTAACTGAAACATGTAGTGCTTACAAGTTATGGGAAGCTTCTAGTAAGTATCAGAATCAAACAGTGTTGAATCCTAATGGTGATAATATTAGGTTTCGTAAGGTTTATGATGAAATGATTAGGGATGCTACAAATGAGATGATTGTATTAGATCAGCTGCCTTTAGCTTTTGTAGTGAGGTTAGCTTGGAGATATTTCTTTGCTAAAGCACAGTTGCCAAAGCCTCACTCAAGAAGAAGAACAACCACAAGAGATATTGTGAAGATTTATGTGGTTAAAAAAGAAAAAATGATGAAGATTTTTAGACTAAACAATCAGAGGCTGTCATTAACCACTAATATATGAATTGATCCATTTACTAGAGCTAGTTATATGGTGGTAACAACTCATTTTGTTGATGATTAGTGGATATTGAGGAGGTTCATCATCGCATTTAAGAATGTGTATGATCATAAAGGAACAATAATTTGTAAGGTTCTGATGGATTGTCTAAAGGAGTAGAAAATCAAGAGAGTATTTTGCATCACTGTGGACAATGCCACATCAAACAGTTCAGCTATGAGGCAATTCAAAGAAGATTTCCAAGAGAATGGAGACGATTCATTTGTTCTAGATGGTGATTATTTGCATATCAGATGTGTTGCACACATTATCAACCTTATTGTCAAAGAAGGTTTTCAAGATATAGGTGATAGTGTGGATGGTATTCGCAATGCCATTCACTTTGTATGGTTTTCTGCACCTAAACTAAAATCATTTGAAGATCGTGTGGAGTCAAGAAAGATTCAAAGGGATAGTCTACCTTTACATGTGAAAACTAGATGGAATTCAACCCATTTGATGTTAGACCAAGCTATGAAGTTCAAGAGTGCATTTGACAGGATGTTAGTTGAACATAAACCGTATAATGACTACTTCAATGAATCTGTGGATGGAAAGAAAAAGGTAGGACCACCAAGCAAGGCTGATTGGGAAGTAGTTGATAGGTTAGTACAATTCCTTATCATTTTTTACAAATCTACTTTGGCTATCTCATCGTCAAACTCAGTAGCTTCTCATAAGCTTTACACTGAGATAGTAAGTATGACTAGGAATATAGAAGGATTAAGCAAGAGTATTGATCATGATGCATTCTTAAGTTCAGATGCTGTAGCTATGTTAGGCAAATTAAGCATGCATTGGGAACCATTTGGAGTGCTAGTTGAGATGAATAAGCTACTGATAGTAGCAAGTGTTTTCGATCCTAGAAAGAAGATGAAGTTTGCTCAGTTGTGCTTTGATAAACTCTATGGTAAAGATTATGTTCATGGTTCTATTCTTTATGATGACATTGACTCCCTCTTGAAGAAATTATTTGAGGAGTATAGTAAATTTGGAACTGCTTGTGCATCTTCTTCCCAATCCCAGACTCATGAAGGTTCTTCTACACAATCTCAGTCCCAAGACCAATTTGTAGATGAAGTTCCTGAGACAACAGTGTTGGGGAATGGCTTTGCCTACGAAAATATGGATGATATCTACAATGAGCTTGTACAACAAACTGGGTTTCAAAATATAGCCAATGAGTTGGAGTTGTACTTGAAAGAGCGTGTGAATTGTCCAAATATCCCTAATGGTTTAGAATATGATATTCTTTCTTTTCGGAAGGTAAACGGTGGAAAGTATTCGATTCTTTCACTAATAGCTAAAGATATTCTAGCAATGCAAGTGTCTTCACTAGCTTCAGAATCTGTCTTTAGCAATAGTGGTAGGCTTTTAGATTCGTCTAGAAGTTGTTTGACTCATTACATGGTTGAAGACTTCATGTTAACTGAGCAATGGTTGAAGTGTGAAATTAAAATGAGTGCGCAAGGAGTTATAAGAAAAGAACAGTTGCTTGCTGATTTCGAGTTACAAGATGAACTCATGAGAAGTAATGTTATACTTTGTTGTCTATGTTAATGTTATAATTTGTTACCAATTCTGCTAGATAGCTAACATTTTTCTTTTTTTGTGTAGAATTTGAACCTGCATTCATGTCACATTTAAGTAAATAACTCTTGTTGTTCGTCTTCACTTTCAATCTTTGTTATATGTCTCTTACTGATTCAAATGATCTTAATTTATGCAGATACAAGTTCAAGACTTCAAGCTTCAACAATTCAACTTTCTGATTCCAAAAATACTTCAAGTTTTTAAGTATTAATGAACTGATTTCTTTATGTTCTACATGTGTTTTCAAGTTTGATTAAGTACTAGTAAACCATTGTCGTAAGTCTCAACTTAAATCTTTTGAACATATGTTTCACCTTTCACCATTAATGTTTGTGTTTCAAATGATATTTACAGGTTCTTTTATGTTTATTTCAGGTAAAAAAATGATTTTTTCGGGTAAAATAGAGCCGAAAATACCCGGACCAATAGGAACCTGAAACATATCGGGTATTTACAGGTTCTGTTTGTTGGAACATATACCCGAATCTGTACCTGTGACGACTCGAACGTGTACTGAACCAAAACCTTACAGGTATTTATATGGGTACATTGTTTTAGACCCGACGGAACATGTTCCCGGTTGGACCCGAACGTGTACCCGACATGAGTACCCGTATGCCCTGGACTAGGGTAAAGGGTCGAGTACCCGGTGGGTCAACGATTTTTTACAAGGTACCCATTTAATAGGAGACTCGCTTTTATTGAGTCGGGTACGAGGTTTTTTTTTCAAAAACTTGTTAGGGTCGAGTCGGATACTGGGTACTTCAAAATCTCAAGGTACCTGTCCTATGTCCAGCACTAGTTAGAGCTAGTAATATCAATGAGAGGTCCTAAGTTAGTCCAATTATCATGCCAAAAGAGGCTTCTCCTTCCCGAAGCAATCTGACACAAAACATAAGGACGAGCCAAGGGCCTTAACTTCATCAACCAACTCTAAATCCAACTTCATGAGTTACGAAAATCATCCTTCCAAAAAATCTTTCTAGTGAGAATCTGCCTTTGAATACGAGCGACCCACAAAGAACCAGTGGAGGCAAACAACCAAATAAGCTTTAACCAAAAACTTGGTTCAAACCCTCTAATCTTCGCAAGCAAAGAGCACCAGAATTCTTTGGAGTACAAGAATTCCAAGATACATTAGCGCCTCTCGCTGATGAAGAAGCACCACTCCATAAAAAGGCGTTACAAATATGTTCCAAATCTTCCAAACAACGTTTTGGGAGAGGGAAGATGGCTGACCAAAAGTTGATAATATTGTATAATACCGATTGGATAAGCTGTAATCGACCTGCAAACGAGAGATGTCTCACGGTCCAAGACGAGATTCTAGCTCGGACCTTATCAAAAAAGTTGATAGTCCCTAGGTCTTAATTTATGAGGCAAAAAAGGGAGGCCAAGGTATCAGACCGGCAAAGCTCCCGATTCCAAGAGAAACGTAGCAGCAGTAGCTCTAGTCAAAGTCGTGTTGTTCCCATCTAAAAATAAGAGAGTCTTCCTGAAGTTTAGAGACAAACAGAAACATCCTTAAAATTTTGTAACACTCCCATAATACCCGCCAACGAAGCATGTGACCCATCAAAGAACACGAGCACATCGTCTGCAAAATTCAAATGAGGCATGAAAACACCTTGATTCACAGCAAGATCCAAATCTTTAGAGAGAATATCCATTACCAGAACAAATAAGGAGGAAGAGACTGGATCACCTTGACGAAGTCCTCTTTCCCCTTTGAAAAAACCCACAAGTTCCCGTTTAGAGCAACCGAATAGTGAGCCGAGGATATGCACTGCTGAATACATTCTACAAATTTCTCCGGCAGTTCAAAAGCTCTTAGTAGTGGGTCCATCCTAATCGACATTATCATACACCTTTGAAATATCCATTTGAAAGAGCCTCTAGTAGTGGGTCCATCCTAATGAAAGTCTGCAACCAGCTCAGACGCTAGCAGGACAATTTCACATATGAGCCTCCTTTTAACAAAATCTGATTGATTCCTTTGAACCGCCTCGTCAGTAAAGAGTTTTAGCCTTATAGTTTTCTCACTATAGAAATTTTTGTTTGCCATCTTGTTGGAGTTTTTCTCTTGTTCTTATTTATAATGTATATATGTTCTTTTGTCTTAGTCGAATTATGTGTGAGTCAATCGCTCGCAGCTAGAACCAACGCCATCTCCTGTGTGGTAAAGTCAATGTCATTTATCATGATAAAATTATACAATATTAGTAAAATTTTGAGCCATTTCAATTCATGAAAAATAAGATTCTTCCACTATAATATAGTTTATATATATATTGGAAATTAAACAACTATTGAGTTGAGTGATATATAGTGGTTTCGTCTTCTTGGGGACTCATCATGTTGGTCATATAGTTTTCGAATCAAGCGGAAAATTGCCTCACCGTTCCACTTAACCCTTCATAGACTATAAAATAGTAAAAATATCTACATCTTCTCGATAACAAAAAAAACAAATTGATAATAAGTAATAACTAAATGGTGGTGGCCTAATGGTAAAAGAACTCAATGAAAAAAAGATCAACTCTTCCATCATGAATTCGATTATCCATGTGAACAATTTCACATCCATTTGGTCAGTCGAAGTAGTATCATATACATATTAAAAAACCAGTGAGTGAACTACTCGACGGCTACACTCATCCTCGAGGATTGAACAGGTGGTTTAAAATCCGGATTACACCATGGTTATCAAAGAGAAAAAAAGATAACAATCTATAATAGATCTTGAGATCCAACAAAATATTGAGTTCCAATAGAAGAAAATTATTTTTAATGACTATGTTCAAGAGTTCACTGATACTTCTACACCGGGAGATCTGAGGTTCGATTCTCAGAAAATATGATTTATTCAAATTAGTGAAGATAACTTTACATGATATCTTCAATGTGGGAAAAGATATAATTGTTTGGTGTGGATTAGGGCGGAAAACTTGTCCCTTGTAGAATCGTTGATGTAGCAATTCTCATAATTTGTAATAGAATTATTATAAAATTCAAAGTTAATTAAATAATGGCTATGTTCAGTTTTGTTTTGTTTCACTAGTTTGAGAAAATACTGAATTGAATTTTTATATAAGAAAATTGTAAATTTGGAATAAAAATTATAGAAATGAAAATAATAATAAAACAAACATTAAAATCATTTCCAACAATAAAGTTCGGATAGTTCAGGAGAAAAAAGGTTAAGAACTTTAATAAGGTTTACAACTTACAAGATATTACGCTATAATTTTGTTTCAAGTGAACTCTTGTAAATCAACTCAAAATTACAATGTTGTTACAAGATCGAATTAAAGCATGAACAAGAAAATGTTTTACAAATCTAGCCGCCGCCGCTCAGATCTCCCTCCGCGTTTCTTCGATGGCCATGGATTCTAGCCAGCTATTGGCCCTCGATCCACCTGAGCCACCTGATCCACCCGACGGTTCTCACCGATTCTTCATCCTTCCCGCGATGTTCCTTCTTTCTTCCTCTCCCTTTTGCTCTGTTATGGATCTATTGAGACTCTACACAACTTCTCCCTACTATCCAAAGTTAGCTCCAATGCCAGTCTATGCCGATCAGCCAGTGAAGCCATATCCGCCGCAGATTCTCGCCGGTTCGTTCATATTGTTACATAGCTCAGAAAAATCAATGTCCTCCAAATCGAGCCTGGAGAGACCTATTCTTCTTCATCTCACAGTTATAGCCTCGCCGGTAGATGTGTCTTTGGTGAAATTCCAGAAGATGAAGCTTCTAGTATGGTCGTCTCCCTCGAGCTTCGCCGTCCGAAGCTTTGATTCTGACGTGTCCTGTTCCCGGAGTTATCCCGATGTCGTCGCATACAATTTCTCCGACAAAACAGCCTTTGATGACCAATTTAAGCGCTCTATGTTACTAAACTCCTCTAACAATCGACGTTGGTGGGCTTAGTATATCCTGCCGTTAAGGGCGAATACTTCGATTGATTGTGAGTTTAATTCACACCTTCTCAATCTTCATGTTAAATTTATTGTGGAGTATGCTAATAGCTCTACCAAGAGAAGATTATTGTTTTCTAGATTTGGAAAGACAAATCTTGTAATCTTAGGTTGTGTAGATTGATATGCTCAAATTAACCTTAAGCTACTCTCTCAAATTAAGAGATCACTGTAGTACTTAGGGTATCGAAATCCACAGGGAATCAAATACACAATAGATCTAAACGTTGGAATTAAGCTAAGAAGAATGATGAGAATGAAAATCAAAGTAAATAAAACAAGCAGTGAAATGGTTGTGAAATCAATTAAAATAAAGCTAGGCACAAGGAAATCTTAGGTGAATCAGAATTGTAGATCAATAAATAAAAGATTGGATATTAAGAGCAGTTCTTAAACATGAACACGAATATAAAATCAATCAACTTTTCCTGCAGAGATTATCTATGTTTAAATCCTTGAAAACCAAATTTCTTTGCGAATCCTAACAATCTAAACAAGCATTAAAGTTCAAGTTCAATTGTTCACAAAACCCTAAACCAAATTTCTTTGCGAAAAGGAATTTTGCTCATCAAAGACTAGATCAGGTAATCAACAAAACTGTCGTTTCTATTAATTATCCTAAGATCAGATTTTAGGTCATGAATCTAAAATCAGCAATAAACTCAAGTCAAGATGAAGGACATCTAAAGATATTATCCTATGTAATTAAATCAGATCTAACAATTCATCAAACACGTTTGAAAATCCCTAAACCTAACAAGGTAACTACTCAGACATAATCAAAGAAGAAACCATATTATTAATTGAAGATATCTCTTAAACAAAGATAAAATAAAGCATAAGCATAAACAATGACTTTCAAAACGTATATATAGAGTTACAAAACCGACTGGAAACATAAAAGTAAACATCTGGAACTTCTTCGCAAAAACGGAAATCTTCAAAGTTTGGTAATTGGGCCTGTCCGTACGGGTGTCGATCGACACCAGAGGTGGTGTCGATCGACACCAAGTCTGATTTCTGAATCTGAACTTTGACACTTTATTCCGCAATGCTCCAAAACTCCTAGTAAACATCTTTTATGCTCCAAACAACTAAGTACATGCAAAGGCTCTAAAACAAACACAAAACACACAAAAGACTCTAGATATTGGACTTATATCATGGTCTAAACTAGGTAAAAACCATGATATATCATAGATCCTCGATGTGCCTTAGGATTCATGTCTAGAGTTGGTTTGATAGGCCTAAAATGTGTGTGTTCTCAACGGAATTGGTTTCGCTTGATGAAATCGTGTGCTTTAATCCTCTCTCAAGAAAAGTATCATACGTCCAATTGTCCTCTCTAGGAGTGATGATTGGTTTCCGGTATCAAAACCGTGTAATTACTCCTCCTTGACGGAGCGAGTTGTGTTAAGCTATATGCTAGTGGATATGTCTCAAGTCTTTAAGGCTTTGGTTCAACCATTGCGAGCTATGTATGACCAATTGATGGTCTTGGGTTTAAAGAAAGTATATGGCAAGGCGGTCTCTCTCCAAAAGTTAGCATTTCCAAGTCTCGTGGACTGGGATTTGGTTGATGATTTCTTGGTGGTCGGATGTGTTTTGGCTAATGCTTCGGTCAAAGGTTCCAGATTTTCGAACATGTTTCTGTCCTATGCGACTTTGGCTCCCCATCTATCCAAAAGGAAAGTTTAACAAAGCTTTGTAGTTTCTCTATTAAGTTGTTAATTTCCTTTTTGTGGTTGTATCTTTGTGGTTGTTGTTATTTTGCTTTCATCCGTTTTGGATCCGAATTATTCCTCTTTTGGGGAGTGTAACCGCGTTTAAGTTATAAATCAACCGTTGAAAAAAAATAAAAAATAAAAAAATGTTTTACAAAGTCAGTCCGGTCCATATAAAAAGCACAGTCAACAAGATAAACCCAAAATTAATCCAAGTGGATTACTTGGATTAGCTACATGGACCAGATGTTGAACTTGTAGTTCAAGCATTTTAATAAACGGGATGTTTATTAATCCATTTGATGTTTACCGCTCATGTGATTAACTTAACATCTTTAGTAAATTGGACCCACTAATAAATGATCAATTTAATTTCACACAATTAATGAATGCTTTTCAAACCGAATTCTAAAAATCCAATAAATGACTTCACTAGATCTTTCTTTTCTTTTCGGACCAAAAAAAAGATCTTTCTTTTCTTTTGTCTTTACTATACGTGGAAGTAGGTACTTCGACACTTCAGATTTGTCGCTGTCGAGATATTACTTTATATATAAATACGACTATGATAATTTATCGGGTCCATCTTCTACGAGATGTATAAGGGATACCATAGACAATTATTGTATAAGATGACCCCATAATCTATAGTTTAAAAAAAAAAAACTGGTTAATATTAGATGTTTAAAAATTGTACATATAAAGTGAAAATAATAAAAAGAAAGAAGGATGAGATAATGGACTTTGATACTCTTCAAGAAACAAATAGAATCTTTTGAAAAAGAAGAAAAAAAGAAAGAAACTATGTGGTGAGATAAGATTCCACATTAGATCCTTTGGACTGAGTACGAGATAACGGATCCAAACATGTTTGGATGATCATGGTGATTTCGGAGACGGGAGGGTATAGTGGTTCAGATTTACAAAAATGTAAACGAACATTTTCTTTTTTCACTGAACATGATTTTAGAGCTCGAAAAACATATAGTATCACCAAATCAAAAGCCATCTGGTTTGAAATTAATCCCAAAGTAAATATATGCTTGCAAAGCCAACTTTACAATGTGAGGTACTTGGAAGTATAGCAAAAAAAAAGTAACTTGGAAGTCTTATATTATTCATTTAGTTTTTGGACAAAAATTGTTATAATAATCTTCAACTGCTGTTATAACATTAAGAAATCGAAAATTTGATGTCAAAGAGTCCGAACTTAATGCAAATTGAAATACAAACTATGATACAAATTAGGTAGAAGGTTACAATCAGTTATAATAACTAGTAGCTCTTTTTTAAAAATGGTTAATTCTTCTGCCTTTAAAGGCGAATGAATAATTTTTTTAGTTCAAAATGCTTTTAAAGGTGAGTGTTTAAAGACGTTATTCATAAAATAGAAGCTTGGTGGAATGGTTTCTCTCTAAAACGAAAGAAACCGATGAAATTGATCTGTCTAAGAAGGAAATTGGAGACAAAAATCTCTTCATAGTAGAGGAAATTGATCTCTCCAAAGAAGAGGGAATTGGTGACAAAGATATCTCCACAATAGAACGACTATATATTATAATTGCGTTCGCTTTGTAATTTTTTCATACGAAGTAAAGTATTAATTGAATGGCACAATACTACTTCAAATATAATCACTTAAATTCAATATATATTATCTAAAATGGTCTTTACATTCTAAAATGATCTTCATTTTAAAAAAGAAAGTAAAGCTATACTCTTTAATAAACACACAAAAAAAACATGATGTATTTTAAGAACGTACATCAATTTTTGTACACATACTTATAAAAACTTAATTGTCTTAGATAGTGGTTGGGCGATAATATGGTTGTGTCAATCATTAAATTAAGTTCCACATTCTGTTAGCCTTGGTGATATGTATCTTACTAATTGGCTTGATTTTTGGATACCTGGCTTGCTATTTATATTCTATAGTTATTGTATTTGGACCATCGTTATATAGGTATGAATAACAGAAAGTTTAAATATACAAACATTTTCCCATTAATATATTTTTCTCGTAGCCACAACTTTTTTCTCCTTAAAGTCTCTTTTGTAACTTTTTTTTTCACGTGTATACATTGAAAAACCTAGCTACTTCACACCGATCAATAGTAATAGTATCACCTATTGCTTGTGATCTACATCTACCAAGCATTTTTCCATTTTATAATGTAATTCGTATTTACACATGATTCGTTATGTCGATTTTTTTAGGGAATTCTAAAATAAAATCAAAGTATGTTACGATAGAGACCAAACGCAAAAATTATACCAACAACATATTATAGATTGTTGAGCTTGATGGGCTCTAAAGGTCTTGGTTGTATTAATTATGTTGACCTACAAAGTTGTAGTTTGGTAACAGTTTACATCACATGCTCAAAGATATTAAAATGATTTACTTGAATTAAGTATTAATTGTCAAATATACCAACATGATTACTTGAATTAAGTATTACTACTATTACTTATGCATCTCACCATAACATAATTGCCGTATTAGGTTATATAATATATGTCATACTACAAATGTAAGTATTGGTTTTTTTTTGTTAGGAATCCCACATCAGAAATAGTGATAAGACATAAATAATATATAAGAAATAAAGACAAATCCATACATTACAAATTGATTTTGAGTTGGAAAGTCATAATTTTATAGGGTACCATGGCCCAATTTGTTTGTCGAAGTAGGATGGCCAAAAAAAAGTTTATAACTGATCCTTGAGTGTGATTCAATTCGAGATGGGACGGAAGAGTCATTATTTCGAGGAGGTTTTTGGCCGAAACCTGTAATTCTCCTAGGCCTGAAATACATATAATATTAGTTTCGTTCCAAATGTCAAGAAGACATGTTAAAAATTCATGTCAGAAGTTGTGATATAACCTAAATAATATATAAAAGATATGTGTTAATCTATTCATTGCCAACTGATTTTGAGTTAGAAACTCATAATCTCACTTTTTTTAATTTAAGTACTATACAATTTTTTTTGCCAACATTTTTTATTTAAGATGTTGATAACAAATTTTGAATTGGAAGTTTTACATAAAAAATAGACTTATGGTTGTAAATCACTCCTTCGACGGTTGTTTTATTCATGGGACTTCCTTTTAACTTTTGAATTTTTTTTTTTATATATATATATATATCCTATCGGCTGATCCGATTGGTCTCGGTAGGAACTCACCGAAGTGCTACGAAGTAGACTATCTCCCCGAAGTGCTGGATTGCACTCAGGGGCCACCACACTGCATGATCCGAGTTTGAAGTGCCTTACGACTAATGTCTGGAGATAGTCCGCCTGACCAGGTGAACCAATGGCCTAACAGATAGACTTCCCAACAAGATGTTGATAACATTGAGTGGGGAAGATCGAACTTAGGTTGGTGGGATTTTCACCCTTTCACCCAAGTCCTCGCTACCATAGCCCACCATCTTATGGGCAACTTTTGATTTCCACTATAGAGTAAATAATTTAATACTCCTATAAAGTATAGCATCTTAAACTCTTACAGTGAATCATCATCGTTTAATTAGTGTTGACCCTTGACATACATGCTCGTCACACTCTGCTTGCAATACGTACTAATATTGGTGTTGTGACAACCTTCTTCTTCTTATTATTATTATTATTATTATTATTATTATTATTTTTAATTAACTAGCCCAGATTAATATTCCATAGATATTAATCATCAAAAACTAGATTTCTAACAAATACTACGCGGAAGCTCAGGAAAATAATTCAAAAAATAATAAAAGTCCAAATAATAATTAAATATTAATTCCAAAACATCATTCAACTCATAATAACAAAATTCAGGAATGAATAAACTAGCAACCTAACAGGGTTCGGTAGAACTAGAAAAATAAACAACATCTCTAATCATCCTTTTCCAGGGCCCTGATTCCGCGATCACTTTTTCTCTTTACCTGCATCACATGAAAATAAGATATGACGGTCTTCCCGTCTACAGACTAATTACGCATAGGTTATAACATCAATAAAAATCAATTTAAAATAATTAACATGAGAAATACATGGGTGTCGATCGACACATCGCACGGTGTCGATCGATGCTATGTTCACAGGAGTGTCGATCGATACACCATAAGGTGTCGATCGACACTCCGTTGACTGAAACAGACCAGAATACAAAAACACACCATTCACACGATTCACACAGCCAAAACACGATTTCCTTCACACTTAACAACACAAATCAACCACGAATCCATTACACAATACCCTAAATCAACCGCTATTGATTCCCTAACATATACAAGCCTACGGTCGCGCACTCACCTCGGATTTCGACGAAAACGACGAATGACGAGGAACGAGCGATGATGAACAGCGATGAACGGAGGATTCCTTCACTGGAATTCACCGAGACAGCGACAAAACGCTTGTTAATCGATGCACAACCGGAAACTCCCATCCTTCTTCTTCACAAATAAAACTGGCGCTCCCCACGGTGACACACTCGGACGAATGAAACCCTTATTCAAAAGATCCTCGAGTTGCTTCTTCAGCTCTGCCATCTCAGCTGGAGCCATCCTGTACGGAGCCTTAGATATCGGAGCTGTCCCCGGCTCTAGCTCAATCGTGAAAGGATCAGACCGAGATGGTGATAATCCCTTCAGCGACCGAAAAACATCCTCAAACTCCTGAACAACTCGGATATCCTCAAAAGCAATCTCACCTCTAGACTCCGACATCACAATCGTCGCCAAATCAGCCTCGCAACCTCGCTTTATCATCTGCTCTGCCTGAATAGCCGAGATCACAAGACTCCCGGAAGTCGGTCTTACTCCCTGAAATATCAACCTTCCTCCATCGCGCTCAAAAACAACTCTGCCTCGGTAACAATCCAGATGAACCCTGTAGAACGACAACCAATCCATGCCCAGAATTACATCATACAGCTCCACTGGACTGATCACCAAATCTGCTGGCATCGACTACCCAGCAATATGAACATCCACTGCTCTTGCACGACCTAAAGTAGCCAGGAATCCCCCTCCAGCCACCTTAACCATGCCCACACGCTCACTAGCGCTGCTCTGGATGCCACTGCTCTCGGCACGCCCCGGAGTAATATAGCAGCTCGATGCTCTATAATAAAATAGCATGTGGGACTCAAAACCGCCCACTAATAAAGTCCCTACACAATTGACATGTGTTGAGAACCCTGGTAACTAGACCACAAGCGAAAAAAGAACACAACAGAAACAACAACAACTTAACTACTAATAAAAATTACGAAGTTGAGTCTAGAATTTTACCTGTGATATGCCCGGCGTTACTGTTCTGACCAAAGTCTGCCAGTGAATTCATGCGCAGTGCAAGACCAATCTGACCCAACGGCTGCTGCACTCCAGCTGGAAGAATCGCTGCTACTGCCGGCTGCTGCAACTTGGGACACATCGGCCTAAGATGCCCCGGCTCCCGACAATGATAACACACTCGAGGTACACTAGAATCGCTCTTCTTGGGACAACTTGATAACCTGTGATTCATACTACCGCAACCATAGCAACCGCGACCACTCTGTCCTGTCCTAGAAGCATCATCCCACCTTCTCTTCTGGCCCTGCGCAGGCTTACCGCCCTTGCCAGAACCAGAACTTCTGCGCTGCTGATGCGGCTGCTGACTCCTTGGCTGAAAAGTAGAAGCATCCGCAGACGGAACAACTACCGGACCAAGCTGTTCACGCTGGTCCTCCTCAATAGATGCCGCAAGCTCCACAAGATCCTCCCTCGAGACGTATATGGCACCTCTGTACTGAGTCCTGATGCTCAAACAAAGTCCCTGCAAGATCCTCTCCACCAGAGCCCGCTCATCATTGAAACCACGCCCAATGTGAACCACTGACCTGCTGAACTCAGCGTCATACTCGCGCACCAAACGCTCACCCTGAGCCAACGACATGAACCTCATCTAAAGACGAACTCGAGCTTCCTGAGGGAAATACTTGGCGTTGAACTCAACCAAGAATTAACCCCAGGTCCACTCCACATGCCTAGCCTCGATGGCTCACCACCAACAATGAGCATCCTCACTCAGATAGTGGACAACTAACTCCACCTGATACTCAGCAGGGCATCTGATCGACCTGAAGTTACGCTCTAACCTCAGACGCCACTCATCTGCCTCCTCCGGACCCACTCTGCCCTCAAAGAACGGCGTAACAATCCTCTGCATCTGCGTCATCATCTCAAGATAAGATGGAACATGCACTGCATCTGCAGCCCTTGGCTGCTCAGCCACTGCAGCCCTCTGCTGCTTAGCCACTGCAACCCTCTGCTGCATCCCGGCCACTGGTGGCACTACCGGAGCTTGCTCAGGAGCCACTGGCGGAAAACGTGCCAACAACTGCGTCAGCATTCCCACAACCTGATCATCACGATCTGGAGCTCCAGCAGCACCCCTACCTGGGCCCACTGGAACCCCCCGACCTCTACCGGCACCAGCCCTCACACTGGCACTAGCATCCTCACTGATCTCACTCGAAGACCCTGAAACATGCGTTTGGGACTCTGACGCAGTCGCCACACTCTGCGATGCACTCTCCACTGACTCAACAACTAGCCCACGACCACTACCCCGGCCTCCACGGCCACCAACTCTGCCACCACGGGCAACTGCTCTACCTCCACGGGCATCGGCTCTACCACGAACTCTAGCTCTGGTATCCATCCCACTGCATCACAGAACAGCAGATAAGAACCCTAGAAGTCACAAACAAACAAAAAAAAACTCACCGCATAATCTCTTTAAAGGCCGAAGAGGATAATACTAAGACTACTAGTTGCTTAACTCACATAAACAATCAAACACATAGTCTCAGTTCATCCAACAATTACTAGCCCTAGAACAGTAAGGGCTCTGATACCAAAATGTGACAACCTTATTATTTATTTTATTTTTCTAATTAACTAGCCCAGATTAATATTCCATAACTATTAATCCTCAAAGACTAGATTCCTAACAGATACTACGCGGAAGTTCTTAGGAAAATAATTCAGGAAATAATAAAAGTCCAAATAATAATTAAATATTAATTCCAAAACATCATTCAACTCATAATAACCAAATTCAGGAATGAATAAACTAGCAACCTAGCAGGGTTCGCTAGAACTAGAAAAATAAACAACATCCCTAATCATCCTCTTCTAGGGCCCTGATTCCGCGATCACTTTCTCTCTTTACCTGAATCACATGGAAAAAATAGATGCGTAAGTATTTCATAAATACTTACTGAGACGGTCTTCCCGTCTACAGACTAATTACGCATAGGTTAGAACATCAATAAAAATCGATTTAAAATAATTAACATGAGAAATACATGGGTGTCGATCGACACATCGCACGGTGTCGATCGACGCTATGTTCACAAGGGTGTCGATCGATACACCATAAGGTGTCGATCGACACTCCGTTGACTGAAACAGACCAGAATGCAAAAACACACCATTCACACAGTCAAAACACCATTTCCTTTACACTTAACAACATAAATCAACCACGAATCCATCACGCAATACCCTAAATCAACCACTATTGATTCCCTAACATATACAAGCCTACGGTCGCGCACTCACCTCAGATTTCGACGAAAACGACGAACGACGAGGAACGAGCGACGAGCGATGATGAACAGCGACGAACGGAGGTTTCCTTCACTGGAATTCACCGAGACAGCGACGAAACGCTTGCTACTCGGCCTCCCACGATCACACATGGGGTTCTCACGAAGAACGGCGATGAACACGAATCGAAACTCTCGATTTATCTCCGAATCTTTCTTCTCTCTAGGTTTAAGTGTTTTTCTCCTTGGAAACGCGGCCACAATCATCATAGGACTTATATACCCGCATGCCTAGGTCCTCCACAAAACCGAGCCAAACCGATGATCAATTTTTAAAAACAAACCAATTATCAGAACGTGGTGTCGATCGACACCTCCCTATGGTGTCGATCGACACCCCTTACCAAATTCAAAAATTTGGTTTCGGGATGTTACAGATGTTGTGAAAGCAGCCAATTATTAAAAAAAGTGTTGGTATGGTTGGGATTATAAGTACATTTATCTCTCTTTTTTTTCTACGATTACAATTATTACTAGTAACAAAACACCGAATCTATATCCATAAATGTTTCGACTGGTTAATTCGGATTCTTGTCGTAACTATAATCTACCACAACATCTCCACGACGCAATGCATTGCACACATTTATATATATACACATTTATTAACCTACATGTAACATGTGTATTGTGTATATATATTATAAATTAGTGTGACAACATAGAAGCAAAGTTGATATATCATTCTCCGCTTGTCCTTGTTTTGTTTTAAAGCTTAGAAGCAAACTTTTTCACTTTATAAAAAACCTTATTCTATTTTCTACATTACGTTTAAGCAAACATGAAAGACAATACTACAAGCTGGTCTTGTTCTTCTTCGTCGTGGAAACTATGTTTGTTGTCCATTCTATTTCTCACTAAGATGGTCACCGCAGTGAAACTGCCGCCAAACTTAACGGTTCCGGCGTTAATGGCTTTTGGAGACTCCATTGTCGATACCGGAAATAACAACAATGTCAAAACCGTAGTTAAATGCGATTTTCAACCTTACGGTATCAATTTCCAAGGCGGAGTTGCTACCGGAAGATTCTGCGACGGACGAGTCCCTGCCGATTTGCTAGGTTCATTTTCATTTATAAATATATTATACTCTTCTTTTTGTTTATTTAATGGTAGAAGATTAAAGTCAATATAAAAATAGTGTTTTTGGGGACACAAGTAATGACTACGGCAAACTATTTGAGCAATCATTTGTTTTTTTGTCCCCTTTTAGATAGTAGTTACAAGTCTAGTAACATTGACTCATTAACTTAAAATAACACTTATATTTTATGCTCTGTTTGTTTGTTTGTTTTTTTTTTTTTTTTTTTTTTTTTGCAGCCGAGGAACTAGGAATAAAATCAATCGTACCAGCATATCTCGATTCGAATCTAAAACCCGAAGATCTTTTAACCGGTGTATCATTTGCATCTGGAGGTTCTGGATTTGATCCTCTAACACCAAAACTTGTGGTAAAACTGTAAATTTTGATGATCATTGTTGTCAATTAGCTCTTATAGAACCATTGACTTTATAGATATCCTAACTATTTGGTTTGATGTCTATTTGTTGATGGTATTAGTCAGTAATATCAATGGAAGATCAATTGAATTATTTCGAGGAATACATAGAGAAAGTGAAGAATTTAGTTGGAGAAGAAAGAAAAGACTTCATAATAGCAAATAGCTTAATCTTATTGGTCGCAGGAAGCGACGACATAGCCAATACATACTATACTCTTCATGCAAGACCTCACTACGACGTCGATTCGTACACTACTCTTATGGCTGACTCTGCCTCAGATTTTGTGACTGTAAGTAATAAAGAGTACTAATTAAATAATAAAGAGTACTAATTAAACCTTATTCTATTTTCTACATCTGTCTATACCAAAATCAATAGAGAGTACTAATTAACCAAGAAGAAATAAAGAATATAGTTTTCAAGCACTATTAAATAGTAACTAATTAACTAAAAATAGTATTTAAAAAATAACTATTTACATTTTACTGGATGAGCCAATTAATAGCGAAACACATATGCTAAAAATAGTAATAGTGAAATTGTATTTTTGTTAGTATTCAGCAACTCATACTTCTATTTATTGAGATGAATACTCTACTGATTAATACATCGTTAGAATTAAAAATTTAGTGCGTTGTTATTTACTTACAACATAAATGTAAGTTGTAGATGCCTCATACTTTTTATTAGAGACTTGCTACTTCTTTCTTTTTTGTCACCTACATCGTTGTATTGAAATAAATATTTACTTATGAATATTTTGAATTTATGGATAATCATTTATATTGAAAGAAATATTTACTTATAAAATGAAATTGACAGAAATTATACGGATACGGAGTGAGAAGAATAGCTATATTTAGTGCACCACCAATTGGGTGTGTACCATCACAAAGAACCTTAGCAGGAGGTCTTTCGAGAGGTTGTGCTGAGGATTACAATGATGCATCGAAGCTTTTCAATTTAAAGCTCTCCCAAAAATTGGATTTGTTGCAACAAACTCTACTTGGTATCAAATCGGTCTACATCGATATCTATAACCCTCTTTCAGACATCATTCAGTTTCCTGCAAAATACGGTATAATATACATCAAGATTTAATTTAAATTTTCATGTACTAAATTTTTTTGTTTTCAGTATGAAAAATGTACTAACTTTAAGTTTATTTCAGGATTTGGAGTGTCTACTAAGGGATGTTGTGGAACAGGAGCCATAGAAGTTGCTGTGTTGTGCAATAAAATCACATCTTCTGTATGTTCTGATGTGTCTAGTCATGTGTTTTGGGATAGTTATCATCCCACAGAAAAAGCTTACAAAGTGTTGGTCAAAGCGTTGGTTGCCAAATATATCAACCAGTTCGTATAAATTAATTTAAAATTATTTTCATGTCATAGTGAGTTCAATTATAGATATATTTCATCATATCTTGTTTGTATTATTTGAAAATTGTAATTGCTATGAGAATAATTAATATTTATTGTTGTTTCATTTGTTTGGAGAAATCAATCAATATTTTACTTCACAACTTATAAGATCTATTGCGAGGATAATGTGGTTGATTTGTACTAATGTCATCGATCGATGTATCAATATATAGGTTCAAATTCGGTAAAATACATGTTGATAAAAAAAAATGATAGTCCGATTTGTCGCGGAAATGAATGAGTAAGAAAATGTTGTTGGTAAACAAATCATCATAGATATATTATGAAGTTTGGGTTTTCTCATGAGCTTCCAACTAAAATATCAATTGGCAATTAGTGAATTGGCTTTAATTAACCCTTTATACATTAGTTAACTAGAAGAAGTCCATGCTTTGAAAACCTATTTATATAAATTTTAAAAAGGACATTTACAAAAATGTTACTTTTACCATGCCACTTTTCAAATATGTCATTCTTGTATTATTTTCTTACCAACATGCCACTTAAAAATATGTTTAAAAATTTTGTATCTCAAAATTTTCAATTTTAAAAAATGTTTTGATCTCTCACCAACCTTAAACCCAAAAAACTAAAACATAATATAACATAGTTAACCCAAACATAAATAATTTAAAAATTGGGAATTAGTGATAGTGGCATTTTTGAAAAGTGGCATGTCAAAAGTGGCATATCTTGAAATTTCTCATTTTGAAATTATTTTACTGTATATAAGTGATATTTAAAAAATATTCTCACAAATTCTATTTTTAAAAATCAAAATATAAAACTATATGATAATATTTTTGAAAATTTTATTAGATGTAAAGACAAACAATATGTTTTGTCTTATTATTTATATTTGACAAAAAAAACCAATTTTTTAATTGACTTGAAACTAAATTAGTGAATTTTCTTATTTATATTGCATAAAAATATAAAGGTAAATGATTTCTTATCAAGGTAAAATGTTCAGATTTCCTAATTATCTTCAATAATAAATTGATAAGATTTTGTAAGTTTATTGTGGTAAGTAAATGTGGACGTTGAATTTAGATGAGATCAATTTGATGGTAAAATAATTAATAATTTGTTGAATTTAAATAATCAAAACGTTATATGAGCGTTTAAAAATTAAATGTTGAATTATAATTGATAAATAAAATGGATAGATTAATTTTTTTTAAATAAACATTTGTAAAGAAAGAGATGACACGTGTCGTCTTGTCAGAGCTTGTTGGCTTTTGTAAACTTTAAAATATTATAAATATTATTTCTCTAACTTCCGATGTGGGACAATAACACTTAACATATAGGTTTAAAGCTTTGTTTTTTCTCTGGTGTAATGTGACTAGATATTCTTAAAATTCAATATAGTAAGAAATGTATTATAAAAAAAGTCATTCTTTTTATATTTCCTTCATCAGAATTTAAGGAATTATTATCTTCATAAAATATGCTGACATTCATCCTGTGTGCACTCAGGATGAATAGTTAAAAACGTACTCACATGCATTTTTGGCTTCCTTCGACAACAAACACTAAACGTCTAAGAATAGTTAAAAAACCACTTGGTATATATGCTACTGACATGAGCTTAGAAGCACTATTAATTGAATTCTCTATTAAAAAAAAAAAAAACATAGTAGAATCTTAACTTAAGGTTAGATATGTGTAGAAAAAAATTATTGGTGTTAGCATTATTTTCCATTTATATTTTATCAACAGAAGCTCGCAATGGATCATTTCCCGCGATTTTGGCTTTTGGAGATTCAATACTCGATACCGGTAACAACAATTACCTCCTGACTCTAATGAAAGGAAATTACTGGCCATATGGGAGGAGTTTCAACATGAGAATTCCCACGGGAAGATTTGGAAATGGAAGAGTGTTCTCCGATATAGTTGGTATAATATCACAGTATATTACAATGTTTTGTTGTAATTATTGATTTTTTCCATCATACTGTTTAGATAATCAATCATATGGTATGGATGATATATATATTCTCATATAGTATTTTTTTTTATAATTTTTATTTCCAGCTGAAGGTTTGGGGATAAAAAAAAGTTTACCAGCTTATCGTAAGTTGGTCATTGCTCCAAGCGACCTTAAAACCGGTGTTTGTTTCGCATCCGGTGGTGCAGGAATCGACCCTGTTACATCTAAAATGCTGGTGAAAAAACTAATGAACTTGTTCTTTCGGTTAAAATGTTATATATCTTATCTCGAATACAGTTTCTAATAAATATTGTAATTTATTTTTGGGTGGTGGTTTGTTCAGAGAGTTTTATCGCCGGGCGACCAAGTAAACGATTTCAAAGGCTACAAATTGAAGCTAAAGGGAGTCGCTGGCATTTCAAAAGCAAACGACATAATTGCAAACGCAGTTTTTCTTATTTCTGAAGGAAATAATGATATTGGAATCACATTTTTTGGGACTCCAACAGCAGTGTTAAGAGGAATGAATCGGAAAAGATATACCACTAAACTAGTTGGTTGGAACAAAGCATTTATGAAAGTAAGACAAAAGAATGAAGCAAGAAATAATCATCAAACATCGATATATAGTAGTATGAACTGTTTATATATTCATTCACATTCTTTTGGTTTATGTCTATGTATGAAGCAACTATATGATCAAGGAGCGAGGAAATTTGCGGTGATGGGAGTGCTACCGTTGGGATGTTTACCTATGGCAAGAATCTTCATGGGTGGGTTCGTCATATGGTGTAACTTACCCGCAAATCTAGTATCGCAAGATTACAACAGAAAACTGCAGAGCGCAATTAAAAGTTGGCCCAGTGAATCGGGTTTTAGGGGTGCAAAGTTTGTCTATGTCGACATGTACAACTCTCTTTATGATGTTATCAAAAATCATAGGAGATATGGTACGTAAATAAATACACATGCTTTATATCATATTTGAAACTGGACAGTGACACACTGACAACACTAATACGAATCACTCATGTTATACGGTTGCAGGATTTACTAATGAGAAGAATGGGTGTTGTTGTATGCCTACGGCAATAGTACCGTGCCCTAACCCAGATAAATACGTCTTCTACGACTTTGCTCATCCCTCCGAGAAAGCCTACAAGACGATTGGGAAAAAGCTTGTCGATGATATCAAGAAAGGCCTTGCTTGATTTCTTACAATGCTTCATTGTAATCTTTAATAACCACCATCATTAACTATATGTATATGAGAAGACAAAATCATTCATGATGGTCTATTTCTATTTTTGTTATACAATTAAAGAATGTATAATCCAGTTATGATAATCCCAGAACAAAGGCGTTTGCTTACAAGTTTATGATAAAGAAAATAAATCAAGAACATTGGCAATGGTAAATCTACAAGAGTATGGCAAGACTCATGGATATCACCAATGGAAAGTATAAAACCATTTGGGCCGTATAGTGAAGGGATTGCAAATCTTAAAGTGGCTGATCTCTTCATGGATGATTCAACAGAATGGGAAAAGGAGAAGATTAGAGAGATATTCCCTGAATTCATTGATGAAATCCTCTGTTTAAAACCAAGTACGACAGGGGCTGCGGACAAAATAGCTTGGCTACCAAGCAAATCCGGTTTATACTCGGTCAAGTCGGGGTATCATTTAGCTGAATCTCAAGCGTGGAACCAAGATGAAATCACTGATAGACTTGTGGATTGGAATAAAGATATATGGCAGGTAAAAGTGGCTCCAAAACTAAAACTGTTCATGTGGAAGTGCGGTTTGGATGCGATTGCTACTGGAGTAAACTTGGGAAAAAGAGAAATTAGTATTAGCACCGGATGTATCCACTGCGGAGGAAAAGAATCCACTAACCATCTCATGTTTTATTACGATATGTGTAATTACATTCTGTCAATATTGTATTTCCTTATTTTAGGTTATAGCTCTTGTATAAATACATGACCTCAGAGTCTAATAAAGACATCACAAATTCATATACCTAATTTGTCATGGTATCAGAGCAAAAACACTAAAACCCTAATCTTCTTATTTTTTCTCACGACCGCCTCTTCTTCTTGAAGATTCGGTTTCTTCTTCCTCACGAAATCTCCATTATCGTGTTCTTCATCTCCATATCTCTCACTAATCTCTCATCATGACAGATCCGATCACTCCTCTTTCCTCTACCTCAACGATCTCCACTGAAAATAAGATCAAAACTATCAATCCATACGATCTCTCCTCCAATGATAATCCCGGGGCTGTTATTTCCAGTCCTCTCCTCAACGGTTCCAATTACGATGATTGGGCCGATAATCTCTGTATGGCGCTTAGTTCCCGGAAGAAATTCGGGTTCATCAACGGCACCATCAAAAAACCCTCAACCGATTCTCCCACCTATGAAGATTGGGTGGCTATTAATCATCTCCTTGTTGGCTGGATTAAAGCCACCATCGAGCCTCGTCTCCGTTCCTCTATCTCCAAGCGTGAAGTCGCCAAAGATCTTTGGGATATCATCGCCAAACGGTTCTCTCTTAAGAGCGGTGCACGACGCCAGCAGCTTCGCCACGCTCTCGTCCCCTGCAAGCAAAACGGATCCACCATTGATGACTATTTTGGTCGATTGGTGAAAATCTGGGATGGGATCGCCGAGTGCACTCCCATCAAACGATGCTCTTGTGGTGGTTGCACGTGTGATTTCGCTTCTGCTCCAGACGCTGAGTTGGATGCTCAGCGGGTTCATGATCTTCTCTCCGGCGTTGACGACTCCATTCATGGTGCTGTTAGATCACAGCTATGTGCCATGCCTCACCTTCCTGACCTTGACAGCGTTTATCAAACACTGGTGCAAAACGAGACCTTGCACAACAACTCTCAAGCCGTGTCATCAAAGGAGACTCCAGTCATGAGTTTCGTTGCTCAAAGCTCCTCCGCACCTCGCTCTATTCCTCCGGTCAACAAATTTGATCCAAATTTTGTGCCCGAAAAATAAAGATCCGAATCGTCAATGTATAGCTTGTGGGCGTACTGGTCATGAATCTGCTTCATGTTTCAAAATCGTTGGCTATCCTGAATGGTGGGGTGATCGTCCTAGGTCGAAACCTATATCTCGTGTTTCGTCTTCTGCGGGTCGTGGTAAGATCGCCTCCGCTCCTTTACGTGCAAATAGCACTTCCCTCGCTGCTGTCAACTCTGTGTCCTCTCTTCCTCTCACTGACGACGATAGACTTGGCTTCTCTGGTCTTACCGATGATCAGTGGAAGCGCATAAGGGAGGTTATTAGTCCTTCCTCCACTCCGGCCCTCAATGGTATGTCTTCCGCTCCTTCTTGGATCTTGGACACAGGAGCCACTCATCATATGTCTAGTCGTCTCGATCTCATGTGTGATTTGAAAGATATAACTCCCATTCCGGTTCTTCTTCCTGCTGGGGCTAATGCCTTCGCAACGAAGCAAGGAACCATCTGGCTTACTCCTCGTCTTTCATTACTTAAAGTCTACTATATTAAGGATTTTCACTCAAATCTTATCTCACTTGGTCAATTAGTGTCTGATAATCATCTGGTTGGCCAACTCACTGAGCGTTTATTGATCTTACAGGACCGCACCTCGAGGATGCTGATTGGAGCGGGTGAAAGAGAGGGAGAGGGACTGTACCGGTTCTGCAATGTGGATTCCGTCGCTGCGTGTCAGACAAGCGTGGACAATACTGCGGTTTTATGGCATAGTCGGTTGGGTCATCCCTCTGCTCAAGTTACTGGTCTACTCCCTGATGTTCAACCTTTATCTAAGAATAGTAGGATCTTTTTCTCTTCCAGTTGCGATGTGTGTTTTCGTGCTAAACAAACTCGTTTACGTTTTCCGGATAGTGTTTCTAATGCAAAAGATGCTTTTGATTTGATTCATTGCGATTTGTGGGGTCCATATCGGACTACTGCGTTCTGCGGAAATCGCTATTTCTTGACCATTGTTGATGACTACACACGAGCCGTCTGGCTCTATCTTCTTCCTGATAAGACACGGGTATCTCAAACAATACAACTTTTTTTGGCTCTCATCGAAAATCAATTCTCAAAGACGGTCAAGGTTTTTTGATCTGACAATGGATCTGAATTTCTTGCTCTCTCTAGTGTTTTCCAATCCAAAGGAATCATTCATGAAACATCCTGTGTTTACACCCCACAACAAAATGGACGTGTTGAACGCAAGCATCGACACATTCTCAACATTGCACGGGCTTTGCGGTTTCAAGCTCATCTTCCCATCGAGTTTTGGGGGGAATGTGTTCTAACCGCCTCTTATATCATTAATCGAACACCGTCGACTCTTCTTCAAAACAAGACGCCTTTCGAGAAACTGTTTGGTCGTGTGCCTTCGTATCAACATCTTCGCGTTTTTGGTTGCCTTGCTTATGCGCAAAATCCACATACCAAAGGTGATAAGTTTGAATCTCGCAGTCGACGATGCATATTTATTGGCTATCCTTATGGTCAGAAAGGATGGAAGCTCTTTGATCTTGAAAAAGAAGTGATTTTTGTATCTCGAGATGTTCGGTTTTGTGAGACTGAATTTCCATATCAGTCTTCTTCTTCCATTCCTCGATCTCCGGTTCTCTCTTCTCCTTCGCCATCTTTTGACACTGATGACGATGACGATGAGATTGTTAACGATTCGGTCGTTATTTCTCCTCCGCCGGATGATTCTCCTTCGGTATCTCCTACTTCGACGCCTTCTTCATCACCATCTCCGAATCAGCCTACGCTTGAATCATCAGATGATGATGCCTCTCCTAAATCATCTGATGATGATGTCTCTCCTGAATTACTCGGCAAAGGTCATCGCCGAAAACGACCACCTCCTCACCTTAACGACTATGTCGTTACAAACACTGCTTTTGCCTCGTCCTCTCTCTCTCTCTCCTCGTCATCACCCCCTCCACTGCATACCTCAGGTACGGTTCACCCTGTCTCTGTTTATGATTCATATGATCGTTTTTCCAAAGGACATTGCAGCTATCTTGTAGCACTCATGGCTGCGGTCGAGCCGACATCTTTTAAAGATGCTATGGAGTTAAAAGAGTGGAATGATGCTATGCGTCTTGAGATTCAGGCGCTCGAATTAAACAAGACTTGGACTTTGGAGGAACTTCCTAATGGCAAGAGAGCTCTTGGATGCAAATGGGTTTATCGTATCAAACATAAATCCGACGGATCTATTGAACGTTATAAGGCCAGGCTTGTGGCGCTTGGAAACAATCAGAAGGAGGGACTTGATTATACAGAAACTTTCGCTCCCGTCGCAAGAATGAAAACGGTTCGTCTATTTCTTGATATTGCTGCTAAACAAAATCATGAAGTTCATCAGATGGATGTTCATAACGCTTTTCTGCATGGCGATCTTGATGAAGAGGTTTATATGAAACTACCTCCCGGTTTTTCACAGCCCGGTGATACTCGTGTTTGTCGTTTGCGCAAATCTCTCTATGGTTTGAAACAGGCTCCAAGATGTTGGTTCTCTAAGCTGGCTGCTGCTCTTCGAACTTACGGGTTTTGTCAATCCCGTTCTGATTACTCTTTATTCGTGTACAACAAGGATGGTGTTACTCTTCGTATTTTGGTCTATGTCGACGACTTAATCATCTCCTGCGATTCTCCTCCTGCTCTTGCTATGTTCAAAGACTATCTCTCTACCTGCTTTCATATGAAAGATCTTGGCACTCTTAAATATTTTCTTGGATTGGAGGTTGCTCGCAGCCCGTCCGGTTTCTACATTTGTCAACGCAAGTATGCTACTGAAATAGTAACCGAGGCTGGTCTTCTTGGCTGTCAACCCGCCACCTCTCCCATGGATCAAAATCATCGCCTTAGTCTCTCGACTAGTCCTCTACTTCCGGATGCTGAACGGTATCGACGTCTAGTTGGACGTCTTATTTATCTTGCGGCTACTCGTCCTGATCTCACTTATGCAGTTCACACCTTATCTCAGTATATGCACTTACCTCGTCAAGATCATTGGGCTGCTGCTCTCAAAGTGGTTCGATATTTGAAAGGTACTCTCGGCCAAGGTATCCTGCTTAATGCAAAATCTCCTTTTCATATTACCGGCTGGTGTGACTCAGATTGGGGTGCTTGTCCTTTAACGAGACGCTCTTTTACTGCTTGGATTGTTCAGTTTGGCACGTCTCCTATTTGCTGGAAAACAATTAAACAAGACACTGTTTCTCGCTCTTCTGCAGAAGCTGAATATCGTGCTATGGCTGATCTCACTCAAGAACTTCTTTGGTTTCGCGAGATACTCAAGGAATTCCATCTTCCTCATGATGGTCCTATGACCGTTTGCTGTGATAGTAAGCCGGCCATTCACATCAGTTCTAATCCTGTCTTTCATGAACGTACTAAACACATTGAAAATGACTGTCATTTTGTTCGGGATGAGATTGTTCGTGGTGTTATTCGTACTGTTCATGTTTCTACCAAAGATCAACTCGCAGATTTATTAACGAAGGCTCTTGGGCGAAAGGAGTTTGATATTTTCTTAGTCAAGTTGGGCGTTCAAAATCTCCACGCTCCAACTTGAGGGGGGGTATTACGATATGTGTAATTACATTCTGTCAATATTGTATTTCCTTATTTTAGGTTATAGCTCTTGTATAAATACATGACCTCAGAGTCTAATAAAGACATCACAAATTCATATACCTAATTTGTCATGTTTCACTGTCCTTTTGCTTCAAATGTTTGGGATTGCATACCATTCTCACCGACGTTTGACCTCATAGTATTTCTAGCTTTGGAATTGGATTTAAAACTGTTAACAAACTAGAATGTTTACCGCCGGTGGGAATCATCAATGGACCAATATTCCCATGGGTTTGTTGAAATATATGGATCACAAGGAACAAGAAGATTTTTGAAAACTATACAATCTCCGAAGACGAAACTGCGTCTAAAGCATTGGCTGAAGCTCGGGAATGGCAAGAAGTGCAAAGGGAGGATAGATCAACCCCACCTCAGTTCACTATTCCTGCAAGTACACACAGTTACCCCCCGAGACGCTGTTACACGGATGGTGCTTGGTCTGAAAGTAAGAAAATCGGAGGTTGCGGATGGGTGTTTCAATCTCAAGACGAAACAGGGATAAGTTTAGCAACAGTGGAACAAGGAGCAGTAGCAGACCGTAATGTTAACTCTCCCCTTGTTGCGGAAGCAATTGCGTTGAGACTAGCTATCACCAAAGCTATCGAAAGAGGAATCGAGAAGATTGTGTTTCACTCCGACTCGCAAATCATTATCGGAGCAGTTAATCAATCTAACTCAATAAAGGAAGTCTTCGGCATTATTCAAGACATTCTAGAGCTACGATCTCGTTTCCTGTTTATCGAATTTCGCCATGTTCAAAGGACCAAGAATACACTTGCTGACTCTTTAGCAAAATGTGCTCTGAGTCATATTGAAAATGTATGCTCTGTTTCTTAAAAGCAATGAATGATAAAAGATTGACGACCAAAAAAAATAAATAAATAAATCAAGAAAAGGCTTATATCATTGTATGAAACTAGAGAAACTATTCAAATGGCAATGTCCCAGCCAACAAATCGGACTGCATAAGAAAAAAACAAAATTAACATTCGGATTTAAGTGACATGACCATATTATTTTTCGTAATATTCAGGAAGCCTATTGTACGAAGTCAAATAAACTCATATAAATTTCTAACTCTTCACGTCTGAGAATTTCGTAATTTTTTTTTCTTTTCTGAATATTCGTAGAATAGTAACATTAGACAAAATAAAAAAGCTCTTACACTACAAGAAAACAGGCGGTTTTCTGACGACCAAATCCGTCTGAAATCCGTCGGGATACCCTCTATTCCGACGGATTACAGACGGAATTTGTCCGTCAGTTCTATCGCGTCAGAAAATACAAATCCGTCAGGATCCCGTCTGAGTATCCTGACGGTTGTCTGACGGAATGTGGATCCGTCTGAGTACGTGACAATTCCGTCTGAGTTTGTATTACCGTCGGGAGTCCGTCAGGTATCCGGTGATCGACAGTCCGTCAGACAACCGTCAGGATACTCAGACGGGATCCTGACGGACTGTGGATAACCGGATTCCGGCCACAAATCCGGTGATCGACAGTCCGTCAGGATCCCGTCTGAGTATCCTGATGGTTGTCTGACGGACTGTCGATCACCGGATTTGTGGCCGGATTCCGGTGATCCACATTCCGTCAGGAAACCGTCTGGACACTCTGACGGGATCCTGACGGAATTGAAATAATTTAAAAAAAAATATATATATAAATAAAATTTATTTATTTATTTATATATAAATTTATAAATGAAATATATTTAAATTAATAACAAAAAATAAAATTTAAAATCATAATAAAATGAAAAATGTTTTGATACCAAATATAAAGTTTTACATAAAAATTTAAATTGTCCATAAACATTTACAACCCTTGACGACGGAAGAACTCGTTCATCTTTTCCTCCATCAGACGATATTTTTCATCCGCCTCCGCCTCTCTCTCCGGCGGATATCCTCCGCCTCCGCCTTCTCTCTCCGGCGGATTTCCTCCGCCTCCACCTTCTCTCTCTCGCGGAGGGCCTCCGCCTCCGCCTTCTCTCTCTCGCGGAGGGCCTCCGCCTCCGCCTTCTCTCTCTCGTACCTAGCCTCCAAATCTGTGATCCGGTTGGTCAGGTCGGCGTTTTGTGCTAGCAAACTACTACCACCGTGAAAGGGAACCGACGAAACGGATGAGGAACTGTCTTTGGGGAGGCCGTAGACACGACCTCTGGTCTTAGGGGTAACCTACGAAAAAAATAAATAAATCAATTTCAAAACTTAATCGTATTAAAAGGTAATTTAAATGTGTTTAAAATTGACTCATTTACTAACCGTGTAAGTGAACTCGTTGATCTTCTCGACTGGAACTTCGGTTGAGGGCGGAGTTCCCTCGACGATCGGTTGCGATTGGAGGTACTCCTGCCCGAGCTTCTCCACGGTCTCCACGATTTCCCGAGCAAACAGATCTTGGATTTCACCAGTCTTTCTGTTGGTGTGGACATCTCTGACGACATCAATATGCGAAGGACGCACACCGGTCTTCGCATACTGTTATGAAAGTCAAGTATGGAAAATGTTAATTATAAATTAAAATTTGTTGAAAAATTAAGAATGTTACCATTTGCTGTACACGTGTCGCCTTGCTCGTTGCACCGAGGTTATGGGTCGCCGGTCCCTTCCCCTTCCGGTCGCTCCTCCGGTTAGTCGAGTGTGTTTCGGAGGTGGCTTTAGTATCCGGAAGATCCCAATGTGCCACTAGTCCAGCCCATAATACTTCGTTGTTTTTAACAGCGGTAGGCACCTTACGGTACTTCATCCACCCCTCCTTCCACTCGTTCATCTTGTGCCTGTACTGGCTCTTTGCCTTCTTGTCGAATTCACATCGGACCCGAGAAGTCAGGTGTGGGTTCCACGTAAAATCTTGCTGAAAAAAAACAATAGTCGAATTACTATTGACAATTCGAATGTATTATAAAAGATGAATTTTCAATTTAGAATATCAAATCATACCGCAAATTGCCGAAACCATGTGTCCCGGTCTTCCACCGGCATGTCCTTATAAGTGGGATACGGTTTAGTTATCATGGAATTGATCATTCCGTTGATAGATGTCGAGATACCGTTCTGGGAATATTGGAACCTACACAATATTTTCTTTGATATTTTGTTCACAATTTTATTAACTTAATATAATCCTATAAATTTTGAAAAGTAGTCATTACCAGGTCGTGTTAGGTGGTAATTCGGGATCAAGGCGAGGCAAGACATCCCGACCGGGTTGCGACACAAAGTCCTCCATGCTCATTTGCGTAAGAGCTGGGCCACCTGAACCCATAGGAGCAGTCTCGGGGATGTGCGACTGACCCGCAGTCCCACCTCCCCCGGAGGAAGAAGTACCGCCTCCTCTACCCTCACTAAATCTCCCATAATCCCTACGATTTACAAATTTTTTACATAAGTTTTTGATTTTTCCTGACATATTTAAAATTTCTATGTCAATTATAAATTTAAACTTTACAACCTTTATTACGGGGTTAGGGCTTTTGGAAAATTGTGATTTTGAGATTTTGAAAGTTATAGATTTTAGTATATATGGTAAATTGGGAATTTCCGATATTGGAATTTCGTAAAAAAAACAGTTACCTAATTCGCCGACATCACGAAGACCAAACACGTACTCTTTTTAAATGTTTTAAAGGTTTTTGTGCATATAGTTAATTTTTTATTGTTTCTTTTTAGATATATATTTAGGAATTTAGGAATTGTGACATATATTATATCATATTATAATTTTGTACATATGTATATTTTTAGATAATTCAAGAATTGGATCATACTATAAATATGTATATTATAAATACGTATAAATCCTTATAAATTACAAACACTTATTAAAATTGAAATTCAATTCTTTGCCAAAAATAATAAAATTTTAAAAATTTCATAATTTAAAAATCCCTTCCTAATTTCCTCATAACCCCAAAATTCTCATATTTTTATATTTTATCAATAATTTTAACATCCCTAGTTTCATAAAATTACTAATTTGCTTATTATATCCCTAAATTCATAAGGATTCTAATTTCATTTTCTAATTTCTAAATTCATAATTTTAAATTCATAATTTCTAATTTCTAATTTCATAAATTAGATTTCTAATTTCTAAATTTCTAAATTCTAATTTCTAATTTCATAAAATCATAAATTCATAAAATTTCTAATCACTAACATTTCTAATTTCTAAATTCATAAAATCATCACAAAATTTTAAATCCCTAAATTCATAACATTCCTAATTTCATATTTTCCCCAATTCAACAATTCAACAATTCATCACAAAATCATCCTAAAATTCACATTGTTCAATTCCAATTTAACAAATTCCTAATTTCCTTTCATTTCCAAATCAACAATTTCCTTTCAAACCCCTAAATTCATAAACACCCAATTTACATATCCAAAATCCATATGAAATACACAAAACTAAAAAAAAACTTACATTCTTTGGTGCATATGATGCAAGGACGCCGGAAAATGAGTGGCGAACGGCGGCTTAGCGGACGGATGATTGAATAACGTCGGAGTCGGCGATTTGGGGTGGTTTTGTTTTCTCCGTTCTGTGTCTGCGAAGAAGACGAAGTGTCTGTTCTTATAGAACTATATGACAGACTCCGGACGGTATTGTGACGGATATTAAAAATCCGTCAGATTTCCGTCAGCAACTCCCGCCGTTTCGATGAGATCGATGCGTTTAGGCGGGAGGAATTAGGGTTTCCGTCAGAATCCCATCATAACGTAAAGACGGGATTCTGACGGTTAATGTTTTTTTATTAATTTTTGTTTCTCCGTTCCTAAATTAATAAAAAATATATATAAACCGTCAGAATCCCGTCGTTACGTTATGACGGGTTTCTGACGGGTGTTTAATTTTTTTTATTAAATCTTGTTTCTCCGATCCTAAATTAATAAAAAAACAAAGAACCGTCAGAATCCCGTCATAATATACAGACGGGATTCTGACGGTTTAAATAATTTTTTTTTAAAATTTTTGTTGATCCGATCGAATCGGATCGGAAAAACAAAAATTAATAAAAAAACATTAACATTCAGACGGGATTCTGACGGTTCTTAGTTTTTTTATTTTTTTTTGTCTATGTCCGAGTGGAACAAATATAAAACATCTAATCCGTCAAAAATCTGTGATGGTTGAAGTTCATTTAGTTTGTATTCGGAGAGAAAAAATTGAAATATGATGAAGAAAACGTCGGATCGAGTTCCTTCAAAATGTATGGCGGATTTGTTACGGATTCGTAATTTTATTCCAATTTATTCGTATCTTAGAATCGAAAAGAATGAATTAAAGGTTCTGTAATATTTTCCGTTAATAATTCTTTCTAAGCGGAAATAATACTTTAACAGAAAATCAGTCGGAAATCCGTAATATGACATATAAATTCATCGATGGTACATACTAAAATCGTGGAAGGTAAAATAAAACATATAACAACATTATGCGGATAAACTCGTACAAAGGATAGTAGGAAAATATTAAAATCATGAACGGGTCGGATGTTTATTCATCATCTGAGTCTGGAACTGTTTCATATTCGTACCCAGTAGTTCCTTCATCTTCCTCATCGATGGTAGATACTTCCGTTGGTTGGTATTCAGCAATCATCGAATTAGCACCGATTATCTGTTTCGAAAATGAATTTAGTTAAGCTTTCCTATAAATATTTATAAACGTATTATACATCTACCTTAACAATGTTCCGCTCTGTGATGTTCAGGTACTTTGAGTTCCTGTTAAGACGGCAAACGGTAACATTTTTTAGGATGACCACCGCACCTACGCTAGTGGTGAGTCTGTACTCGTCCTTCTCGAAGATGTTATGGTGCATGGTTCCCTCGATTTTTCCTGAAGGATCTTTTAAGGTTACTAGCAGATCCCCCTGGTCATTAGGGGTCAAACTAGAGAGCATAGCCACAATCTAATAATGAAATAGAATATACTTCAGTCCGATAATTAACTGTATGTTTAAATGTAAATAAAATAGGTTGAAAACGAAAACCTTTTTGACTTTCACAAATTGTGAATGCGGGGATTGAATTTCTCCAACCTGGGTCCACAATGGTGTGCTCCTATTGTTATAAGAACCTACATGTATGAATGATAGACCGTGTATTTGTCAGCTACAATCATTATTGTAAAAGTACATATATATATATATATATATATATATATATATATATATATATATATATATACCTTCACGGATTATGTAATCCATAGTAGAAGTCCACCGAGGACTACTAAAATCATGGTCGGCCTGTGTTGTGTCATTGAAGACCTCACGAATAAAATCTTGTGTTGGGCGTGTCTGAGAACTTTCACCTCGCAGCACCTTTGCATCATGAGACCTCTTGCGATTCATCCCTCGCCGTACGACTTGGCCAGGTCCTGGCATTACGAGCGTTTGGTTCTGGGATTGTTGAGTTTGATGGAGTGAAATTGTCGGTTCAACATCAGTAACATTTAAGTTATCGTAAGGAGGGCTTGCAGGAACAAGAGTTGTGTTTGGTGGGTAGTGACCGGGGCCTCAGTTTTGCATATAGTAATTCCATAGATCTCTGTTACCCATAACTTGATTGACTATTTTTGTGTTATGTTTTTCTGGTGAAAATTTTTATGGAGGAATGAGATAGAAAATGTGGAAACTTATGTAGAACGGATAAACGTCCGCAATCCGTCAGTAATCCGTCAACTCAGTCCGACATAAAACCCAACTAATCCCTTCGGCCACTGGAGACGAATCTTAATAACCACTAAAACTTTGCCGACATCGAAGACCGTCGGCAATCCGTCATAAATCCGTCAACCCACTCCGACATAAAACCCCACCAATCCCTTCGGCCACTGCAGACGAATCTTAATAACCACTCAAACTTTGCCGACATCGAAGACCGTCGGCAATCCGTCAGAAATCCGTCAACCCACTCTGACAAAAAACCCTACTATACCCTTCGGTGTATACATAAAAATTCTACTATAAATACACTTCATGGAGTGTATTTCTTCTACACCTCTCAATAACACAAAATATGTCTTCTCCCTCTCCTAATGAAGACGCAGAAACAACACCCAACCTTGATCCTTTTGGATTTCCAATAATACCAAAATTCTCGTGGGAAACCCAATCTTATTGCGACGAATCGTTTAAAGAGTTGCCCACTTACTCGTGGGAATTTGATACGTGCTCACCAATCCATAAAGAAGATTCCACATCAACAATAGTGCCTGACACCCAGTGCTCGCCAAACATCCACCACATTCCAAAATTGTCGTGGGAATCGCCATCTCAGTGCGACGGAGTTTTAGATTCTCCACCGATGGAAAAAAAAAGGAAAGGAAATCACTTACGGTGGAAGTCCTTCAAATGAATGTAAGGATCAGTACTATGATTTGATAGGCGCACAAAGCCCAGAAGAGCCACCGGAAGACTTTATTCTTGATGAAGATGCAATCAGAAAATTGTGCGACGGAGTTTTAGATTCTCCACCAAAGAAAAAAAAGGGAAAGAAAATCACTAAATGGTTCTAACCAATGGTAAGTTTGGAGTGGATACAGACCTATGGTATTGATACCTGAATATTGTCTATTATGTTCTTGTACCATAACCGTTGTGTGTTTATCTGTTGGAAGTCTTTACTCTACCTGTGTAATAAGTTGTTTTACATTTTATGTTTCATTAAATGTAATGTTTTATTGGAGTTGCATAATCAAAATATATCGTCAATTAATAAAAAAGGCTTTATTATATACTAGTAAATGGCAATGATATCAAACATTTATTCACAGATTATTAATCTGAATCTCCTCCTCCACTTTCACTAGGGATGGAGTCTGAATCGTCGTCAAATTCTTCACGTGTTTCCTCTTCGTCCGAATGCACTAGATCATCCCCGATATGTGTGACATCAACGATAAGGTCAATGTTATCCATCTCCTGAACAGGTGACATTTGTATAATTCTCAATGGTTGTAGAGCATCTTGTTCTGGAACTCCATATATTTTTCCTCTCAGGTTAATATGAGTTACTGTGATCCAAGGATCACTACGATAGGCGACTCGAGGATATGGAATGTAGCAAACCTAGTAATAAAAAGTGGATATTGTTAATATACATGATCAACAAACCTTAAGTATGAGTACGTAGGTCAATATATTATGGTATTGATACCTGGTCTGCTTGGGACGCAAGGATAAATGGATCATAATACTGATGTTTCCGGCTTGAATTTATCGAAATAACACCAAGAGGGTCAACTCGAACACCTCGACCATTAGAGGGATCATACCATTCACACATAAACACAATGCACCTCAAGTTCAACATTCCTGGATAGTGGATTTCCAAGATTTCTTTTAAAATCCCATAGTACATGGAATCACCTGATTGGGACGAAATACCATAGTCCGAAGTTGTCCTCTCACGTCCTTCCTCACGGATCCTGAACGCATATCCCCTAGTGCAAAAGTTGGGATATGATGTCGCGGTGCTGCGTAAGCCGTACACAATCTCCTGTAACCATGTCGGGATTGATTGACCACTTGCTAAACTTTCGGAAACCTAAGAATGATATAAGTAGTATATCAGTAACATATGAACGTGAAAACATGGAAAAGTGAAAGTAAGTAATTATATTAAACTTACATAACATTTCAACCACGCCGGAAACTCTTCGTCTTTCAAGACAGCAAGTTCGGCATCTGTCTTATCAGAATGGTAAACACGTGCTAGAGACATGTAGATCCTGTAACATAACAGTTGTTAGTAGATAAAGGCAAATAAGTACATAAATTTAGTATAATAACTGATATACGTACCGTTCGTACTCCAAAATTTCATCACAATTTCTAAGGATATACGTATGCAAATGGGTGAGCTCTTGTGCCGATAATTTGCGTCTATTTCGTTTTCCACTTGCTCGCCCAACTTGGGCAAATAACTCGGGTACAACCACGTCATACGTTGCTTTCTCACCTCTATCATCATGTCGCGCCGGACGTCTAGCCTTAGTACTAACTTGCGGTGGAAAGTAATTTTCGGCCAAGTTTGAGACTTCCTCGTTTAGGCTCTGTGCAACAATAGATCCCTCAACCCTGCTCAAATTTTTAACTTTTTTCTTCAGATGGAACATGTAACGCTCGAACGGATACATCCATCGGTATTGAACAGGGCCTCCTAAGGCTGCTTCTCGTGGGAGGTGAATAGGAAGATGTTCCATAACGTCAAAAAAAGACGGTGGAAATATCTTCTCAAGATTACAAAGGAGAACAGGGATATTGGCCTCCAAGTTACGTATCCCGTGGACGGTAAGCGTTCTTGAACATAAATCTCGGAAGAATGCACCAACTCCTGGAAACAAATATTTAACAAGTTAGTACATATATAGTAATATTATGGTATTAAGAAACCAATGAGAGTAAGAAATATACCTCCAATTGCTTGGTGGATAGGATCTGGAAGAAGATATGCAAATACAAATGGAAGAAGACGCTGCATGACGACATGACAATCATGACTCTTCATTCCTGTAAACTTCCCTTCCGTCTCGTCCACGCAATTACGTAGATTAGATGCGTAGCCGTCTGGAAATTTTACAAATTTTTTGAACCATTCAAAAAATACTTCTTTCTGCCTAGCGTTTAACCGGTACGCATGCATCGGCAATCTACCATTAGGCAGAACATGAAGAGATGGCCTCGAACAAATCAATGGCAAGTCCAATCTAGACTTCCAGTTGTCTTTGGTCTTTCCTGGAACGTTTAATAAGGTGTTCATGATGTTGTCAAAGAAATTCTTTTCAACATGCATGACATCTAGATTATGCCGCAGTAGATGGTCTTTCCAGTAAGGCAAATCCCAGAAAATACTCTTCTTGTGCCAATTGTGATATTCCCCACAACCGTCGACCGGGTGGTGGCCATTACCCCCACAATCAGGAGTCCGCTCTGCACCAAAATCTCGCAACTGTTCCAATATGGTTCGACCATCTATCTCAGGAGGTGGACCATGTAACACTGGTAAATTCTTCCTGAAATGTCTTTTAGACCGACGGTATGGATGATTTGCCGGTAAAAAACACCTATGACAATCAAACCACGATGTCTTCCTTCCGTGCTGCAGTTGGAAAGCAGAAGTATTGTCTTGGCAATAAGGACATGCCAATCTTCCATGCGTTGTCCATCCAGATAACATACCGTATGCCGGAAAATCGCTTATGGTCCACATAAGAACCGCACGCATGTAGAAATTCTGCTGGACCGAAACGTCATATGCCTCAACACCATGCTCCCACAACATCTGCAACTCACAGATCAATGGTTGGAGGAATATATCGAGCGACCGTCTTGGATGATCTGGCCCGGGAACTAGAATTGACAGAAACAAGAACTCTCGCCGCATGCACATAGATGGAGGAAAATTGTAAGGTGTTACGATGACCGGCCACAGTGAATATTTTCTTCCATGCTTGCTAAACGGGTTGAAACCATCAGTGGATAAGCCTATGTATACATTCCGTCGTTCAGATGCAAAATTTGGATATACGGATTGGAAGTGTTTCCAAGCTTCCGCATCAGAAGGATGCGTGATATCTCCATCTTGATTATGCTCTGCATGCCATCTCATAGCCTTAGCTATGCGGTTTGAATCGTACAGCCTCTTCAACCTCTCCGTTAAGGGTAAATACCACATCCGTTTGAATGGAATCTTCACCCTGCCGCTTGTGTCCTGGAACCGGGGTTTGTGGCAAAATTTACATTTGTTTCGGTTCTCGTCTTCTCTCTAGTATATCATACAGTTGTCGATGCACACATCTATAACCTGGTGGGGCAAACCAAGTCCGGCGACAAGTTTTTGGACCTCGTAGTATGATCCTGGGGCCAGATTATCTTCTGGCAAAACATCTTTCACGAACTCGGCGAATGCATCAACACATTCTTCGGACAAATTATAATCAGTCTTCAGGTTCATCATCCTAGTGGCAGAAGACAGCGGTGAATGACCATCCCTACAACCGCTGTATAGAGGTTGCTTTGTTGCGTCTAACATATTGAAAAACCTCCGAGATTCTAAATTAGGCTCTTCAACCCTATCACCCTCATGATGATACACACCCGACTGCAAATTCTCTCTAAACGCATCGTTTACCATCGCAACCGTACTTACCCCAACATCTACTTCCGCCGTAGATTCCCCTACGCTAGACGGAAAATAAGGTTCATTGCTACTGGTACTACCATATTCATAATTCCTTTCTCCATGTAAATACCAAACCTTATATCCCGCCCTAAATCCGTATCTATATAAGTGGTTCCAAACAATAGGAATCGCAACACTAATTCTATTACATCAATTAGAGCAAGGACATTTGATATCCTGACCTTTGTTGGCTGCCTCTTGATTTTTAGGTAACTGCATGAACTCTCAAATACCTTGAGCGTATTCGGTCGTTAATAAGTTCGACCCCTCTTCCATCATTGGCTCGTCCATCCATGACCGAAAATATGAAGAACTGATCTCTAAATTTTTGTTTTTTTTGGTTTTGAAATGTTGTTATGAACGTCGGAAGAAATGCGAGACCTTATATAGAATGAATAACCGTCAGATTTCCGTCAGCCAACCGTCAAAACGTCCGACATAGCAACACTTCAGTCCCATCGGCCAACCCACACGATATGTTAACCACCCAAAGTTTGCCGACATCGAAAGCCGTCAGAATCCGTCGGAAATCCGTCCGCCAGACAGAAATATCCGATTTTCGTCAGGTTTCCGTCAGAATGTCGACGAAAAGACAAGACGGATTATTTCCGTCAGGAAACCGTCTGTTAATTCTGACGGTTTACGGACGGCATACGGACGGCAATCCTGACGGAATGATTATTGTCAGAATTCCGTCAGGAGAAACAGACGGTTTCCTGACGGAATGATTTATTGTCGGAAAACCATCTGAATTCCGACGGAAACCCTGACGGAAAGAATTTCCGTCAGAAAACAGGTTGTTTCCTTGTAGTGTTAGCTATTTGGTTGTAAGTTGGGGATAATATTAATGGAATTACAATCGTTTTGATAAAAAAAAAAAAAAATAATAAATAAATAAATTAGACCATATTATTTTTAGGTCGGACAACAAGTCATTGTGATATAAGCCTTCATAAAATATTTGCTCGATGCAGGTAAAACAGTTTTCTCTTAATGACGTCTTTAATGTAATGATAGATAGGGCTTAATTATGGAAGGTGATGAGGCCGAATAATGGTTAAATCCAATTTTCAACCCAATATATACTTCTTCCGTTTCAAATTAGTTGTCCTTCTAGGGGTTTTCACACAAATTAAGAAAATTTTTACATTTTTTGTTTTACCCTTAATTAATGTATTGTTTTGTTTGAAATAAGTAATTAATAGGATCAAAAGGTAGGGATACAAGTGTAAAAATTAACAATAAATACGCATTGAAAAATACAAAACGACAAGTAATATGAAACAAAATTTTACCTCTAGAACGACAAGTATTATGAAACGGAGGGAGTAGATTATCCCCTGAGATTATCACCGCTATAGAAAAACCGAAATTATAGTATAATTTTTTCTCAATCACATTAAATTATAAGTCTGGTAGAACATGCTTCAACAAGTATTCATAAAAACTATGTTTGCATTTTTTTTCCTTTTTATAACTTAGAGAACCTCACACCTATAGAAGGATCCTGACTAATCCATGAGGGGAGGTGCAGCCCATGGATAGATCCTCTTTACAAGTATTCAAATGAGCCGAAAGCAACAACCCATATTCGTGTAACCAAATGAGAATTGTTAATAATTCGACGCTTGAGGGGAATCGATCCCTGACCTAGCTAGACCAACATGACAACTACTCCTCAAGTAGAAACCACTAGACCACCACTACTTGGTTGGTGTTTGCATTTTACCAATTTTACATACAAAATATGCTTCTCAAATAAATATATATTATGGTATATATAAAAACACATGGCCATGACCATGGACTACAAAATATTTGAAACAATAGTTCATCATAATAACAAATAATTGGATTTTTCACCAATACGAAGATAAGATGCACTAAAACAAGTAATAAATCTTTGCATACTTTTTAAAATGAGACGTTTATATCATTAAAACATGCGAACATTCATTCTATGTGTACTGTACTCTCATGCATTTTGGCTTTCTTCGACAAACAAAAACCAGACGTCTTTTTCCCCCCCGGGAACTAGACGTCTAAAAGTAATTAGGAAACATAAAAAAAAAAAAAAATTCATTATAACACATAGGAAAGTTGAAAACTGACTCGAAAAAGTGAGAGGTTAATTTTCGATATGTTTAGGGAAAATATATTGATGTTAGCATTGTTTTCTCTATTTTTCTTCTCAATAGATGCCGGTAAAAATAATACATTTTCTGCACTTTTCGCTTTTGGAGATTCAATATTGGATACTGGTAACAATAATTTTCTACTTACTCTACTAAAAGGTAATTACTGGCCATATGGTTGGAGTTTTGACTATAATATACCGACGGGAAGATTCGGAAATGGAAAAGTTTTCACCGATGTAATTGGTATAATGTCATTTTCTCTTACAATGTTTGTTTTCTTCTAACTCATGATTTTGTCACATTATATAGTAGAAATAGATTTTTCATGTGGTGAATTTTCTATTGTAGCACAAGGTTTGGGAATCAAAAGACTTGTACCGCCTGATCGTAAGGTTCGTCGACTTAGAAACGACGACCTTAAAACCGGTGTTTGTTTCGCATCAGGTGGTTCAGGAATCGACGATCTTACATCCAAAACAAAGGTGAACAAAATTTATGAACTTGTAGTTTCCATTAACAAATATAATAACATTTCTGATAGTTATTTCCATATATTGTGGTGATTGTGATGGGTTTGGGTCAGAGAGTTTTATCGGTAGGCGACCAACTACAAGATTTCAAGGAGTATTTGACAAAACTAAAGAACGTAGCGAAAGATAAGAAGGAAGTGAAAAATATCATTTCAAACGCAGTGTTTCTAATTTCTGAAGGAAATAAGGATCTTGGGTATTGGGTGGCTCCGGCTCTTGTACGATTATACTCCCCAAACACATACACAAGTAAAATGGTTGGTTGGACCAAAATATTCCTACAAGTAAGACAAACAAATTTAATCAAGCATTGATATTGTAATATGAAATTATATGTAATTATTCACATTTTTTTGTTGAAAATGTACCAATCATATGAAGGATTTATATGATCTTGGAGCGAGAAAATTTGCGGTGATGGGAGTGATTCCGGTGGGATGTACGCCTTTACATCGAGCCGTATTTGGTGGAGTATTCGGATGGTGTAACTTCTTCTTGAATAAAATTGCGCAAGACTTCAACACCAAATTGCAGAAAGGTCTTCAAAGTTACGGAGTAGAAGATAATTTTAAAGGTGCAAAGTTTACTTATGTCGACATGTATGGCTCTTTAATGGATCTTATCAACCATCCTAAAGCCTTTGGTACGTAAACAAACATCCCCTAACATATGCATGAAGTAACCAAGTGATGATGATTTAGTAGTTATTGTATTGTTGCTCGAAATCAGTGACTTGAATCTTCTAGGTTTTTTTTTTTTAAATTGAACTTGTGAATGAATAATACAAATCTTTCGAACCCTTTATATATATATATATAAGTCTCAGAATTCGATACTACTACAAAAACAATAAACTTTCCTTTTTCTTAATTGCACCATATCTTTATATAAGCATCCTATACTAATTCTAATAGGGCTTCTTCGAAGTCACTAAGATTTTTTAGTCACTTTAATAACAGTCATATTCTTTTGTTGTTAAAAAGAAATGTATAAAGACATGATGATCAAGAATACATGGTTAATAATTATAACAATCAGGGCCGTCTAAGAGGGGTGGCCAATGGTTTCACCGCACAAGGCCCACGCAAATTTTTCCATTTTTATTAAAGAAAAAAGGTCCAAAATTTTTTTTAAAAAAAATTCTATTAGAAAGACTCCCGTTTATGTTTTTTTAGCGAGGGCCAAAAGAAAATTGAGACGACCCTGATAACAATCAATGTGCACATGTTATTGCAGGGTTTTTAGAAGTGAAAAGCCCGTGTTGTTGTATGTTATCGGCAATAATACCATGCCTAAACCCGGAAAACTACGTCTTTTATGACTTCGCTCACCCTTCACAGAAAGCATATGAAGTAATATCTAAACCTCTTATCTATAATATGAGGAAAGGCCTTGCCTAGCTAATTAATTTCTAATTGTTTCTTACAATGTTTTGTTTTAATCTTAGTTATTAACATCGTTCGTTATATGTAATGAAGACAATATAATATACATGACGATCTAGTCGTATTTTCTTATTGTAAAGTTAATGTATATTTGAATGATGTATTGTCCATTTTTATACTATATTACTATCACTCAACAAAGGTGTTTGTTAATAAATGTATCACGAAAGTAAATCAAGCATTGTAAGCTTGTGGTTCGATATTGTCAACGAATCAAATAACAACTCCCCAGCAAAGTCCATTTAGATCAAACCAAAAGAAAAAAATAACATTTTGTATTTTTTTATTAGTGTCGTCGTTGTATCACAATCAAAGTTCAAATGCATTGGTATATCCGTATATGTGGGTGAATTGTCAAAGACAGAAAAATGAACTCCATTGGGTTAGAGAGTATTGTAGGGCCTGTTCTTTTGAGTGTCGCCGCGATTGAGGTCGGCGACTGAAATTCCTTAACAATTTTATTCTCCACCGTCGCCAGATGGAAATGTAAAAAACACGGCGACCAAAAAATTGAAAGGAATCCGGCGACACCGGAGACGTTAAAAAAAGCAGCGACACCTTTCTCTCTTTTGTTTGCCCAGCAACAACAAAGCAGCGACTCAATTCATCTCTCTAATTTTCACTTTCCCTTTGAATTTTGAGTCGCCGACTCTTGTCGCGGCGTTTATCAAAAGAACAGGCCCGTAGTATTGTAACTAAGTACCACTAACAAAATACTTGAAAAGTTTTAAGATAAAATCTAAAAGAGATTAGAGGATCGAGTGGTACTTGGAACATGCCCGACCCTAAAACCGAACATAACAAGCAGAAGTTTTGGGGGAGAGAAAGAACAAAAAAAACGATAATATATGACAAGGTTTTTTCATCTAAAATAAGTTAGTGATATTTATGCAAATTTCCCAAGCAAAAATAACATTGTATAAAAACATATCATAAAGAAATTCAGATTTAGTTATAGGAATGTAAACATTGAGGAAAGAACGTAAACTGAATCTTTTTCTTTCATCATACTAATTAGCACAAATGTCAATATTCGAAATATTGTTGGTGCATATTTCTTTTTCCTTTAGTGTCGAAAATATATAACCCTCAACAACTAGAGAGTCGTACAATCAACAGCATACAAAATGGTCTGGAATTTGTTAATATATATAGTCATGCCTAAGAGAGCTCCTTCAAATATGTATTCTATGTTTTATTTTGTTCTTCACACAAATTGCATTGTTTGAAACATTGAATATACCATTTAAACTACATTTTGTGTATTTTAGTTTAAATATTTTTATAATTATATTTTTATTCTTATAATTAAATAAACAATGGGAATGAAAGCATGGTTCGCATCAAGATAGTTTAGTTCTTTATGTAAAAATTCAATTATTTTTCTTAAAATTAACTTAGTAGAGTACTTGATATAAAACGTTTTTTTTTTGTTTGAATACATTTGACAATCAATTCAAAAAAACAAATTTTTGACTATTAATAAAACAAAACAATATAAAAAAAAACTATTTATTTTTTTGTAGCACACTTTTCATCTCTTACATTCCCATTTCATTGCCGGTCACGTATGTGAATCAATCCACACTTCCACAGCGCCTTCTGTGCTCTATAGTCTCTCTATATAACATCAAAAATCGCTTCCAGTATATTTGTTCATTCACATTTCTTCAAGTATCTTATATACTTTGAGAGATCACTAATGGGGAGGTTTCATAAGTTTCCTCTTCTAGGTTTAGTTTTGTTCTTCGGCCTAATCGGCTCACTCACCACCGCCGAAGAAAATGCATGCTCTAGTACCGAACAAACCTTTTCTCGTGCCAATTTTCCTAAGGGTTTCAATTTTGGTACCGCAACAGCAGCTTTTCAGGTATCATATATATATATATATATTATAGTTATCATATTTGACCGTCCAACCTGACAAGTTGTGGTCTTATATAAGTCTATGATCAATAGTTTTTTTAATATCTCAAAAAGCTTTATTTCGGAGTGTTGTTGTATATTTAAATTTTTGGGACAAAAAGTTATTGAAAATTTAAGTAATTTATGTGGTATGTTAAATAGGTTGAAGGAGCTGTAGATAAAGGATGTAGAGGACCAAGCATGTGGGACGTATACACCAAGAAATTCCCACGTCTCTCTCTCTCTCGCTCTCCCATTTTTCAATTCAATTTGACTAATAAAAAAATGTTAAATATGTAAATACAATCTTTTTTCAGATAAAGTTAATTATCACAATGCCGACGCCGTCGATTTCTACCATCGTTACAAGGTATCAACAATCTTATTAATTTATTTTTCGTCGTATTAATTATCTTATTTATCCCTAGTTTTTTTTTTTTTATATATATATATATGCTTTATGTGAAGTTCTTTTGAATGTGTATTAATTTTAAAAAATAAATCTAATAGGAAGATATCCAGTTGATAAAAAATCTGAACACTGATGGATTTAGATTTTCCATTTCATGGCCCAGAATATTTCCCCGTAAGTCAAACTTTTCATCCAATTATATTTCAATGGTTGATATATAACATTAGTTGATCATAATAAAAGTAGGACGCAAATAACAACCGAAAATTAAATTATTAACAGATGGTAGGATGGAGAAAGGAATAAGCAAAGCAGGTGTGCAGTATTACCACGACCTAATCGACGAGCTCCTCAAAAATGGTAATTTGTTTTCTTTCCGATAAACAAACTCCCTAAACTATATATTATATCAAAACTATTACGCGTATAACTCTTAAACTATTTTCAAATACAGAAATAACACCACTAGTAACCGTTTTTCACTGGGATACTCCTCAAGACTTAGAAGATGAATATGGTGGCTTCTTAAGCGACCGCATAATGTAAGACTTCGTTTAGTATATTCCGCTTAATTGTTATTTAACTGAACTGCTATATATTTTATTTTTCATATATGCAGAATGGATTATACGGAGTACGCGAACTTCACATTCCATGAGTACGGACACAAAGTGAAGCACTGGATCACTTTCAACGAACCATGGGTGTTTAGTCGAGCTGGCTACGACATTGGGAAAACTGCACCGGGACGTTGTTCTAAGTATATCAAAGAACATGGTGAGTTGTGTGACGATGGACGGTCAGGACACGAAGCTTATATTCTCAGTCATAACTTGCTCTTGGCACATGCTGATGCCGTCGAAGCATTTAGACAATGCGACAAGGTTTCCATATAAACATCACTCAAATTTTTGTTCTAAATTTTTATGTAATTTAATGAACAAGTATTTATAAACATTGCATTTTGATTATTTTACAGTGTAAAGGTGGTAAAATTGGGATTGCTCATAGTCCAGCTTGGTTTGAGTCGCATGAGCTCTCAGAAGAAGAGCACGAAACTCCTGCAACTCATTTGATTGACTTCATCTTGGGATGGTACAAAAAAATAAACCCCAAAATATGTTTACATTGGTTATTAAAAAAACAAAATTTGTTCACATTTCATTTTTAAATTTCAAGATACACACACACACATATATATATATATATATATATATATATATATGTATATGATAAATACGACGAATTTAAATCCTTAGGCATTTGAATCCGACTACGTATGGAGATTATCCACAATCGATGAAGGATCATGTCGGAGATCGACTACCGAAATTCACAGAGGCACAGAAGGAGAAGCTGAAGAATTCTGCTGATTTTGTGGGAATCAATTACTACACTTCGTTATTTGCATTGCACGGCGAAGAGCCAAATCCTTCCCAACCGAGTTGGCAGAGTGATTCTCTTATCGACTGGGAACGTAAGTCTCGTTTTTTTTTTGTGTCAAAAACATTCATCATACGAACTTGAACATGACACAACGACGACACTAATACAAACCAGTATACTACATGTGATGCCAAAAACTCGTTTTCCTTTTTTCATACTTTTACAATTTAATTAGAGTATTTTCAAATTCTCATTTATTATACTCCCCTACTTTTTCAGCAAGGTATGTGGACAGATTCAATGTTTTTGCTGGCAAGGTATGTGAATTTTTTTTTCTGGCTATTATTTACGTAAAATTGATCTGTTTTTTAATACTTTGTTTTTCTTCAAGCCTGATGTTGCCAAAGTGGAAGTCTACGCAAATGGTTTGAGAAGCCTTTTGAAATATATAAAAGATAACTACGGCAATCCTGAAATCATGATCACCGAGAATGGTTAGATCTGACTTATAAAATATCAAGAATCGATTTTGAATTAACATTTTTAAAATTAAAGTTATATAAAAGTTGAGTTTTTGAATGTTTGATTTAAGGATACGGAGAGGATCTAGGCGAGCAAGACACAAGTCTTGTTTGTTCAGGCGCTTTCCGATCACCACAGAACATACTATATTCAGAAGCATCTCTTGAGCCTACACCAAGCAATTTGGTTTGTGAACAAATCATGTTTTTGATCACTTATATTTTGATAAGTATGCTATTTTTATTTCAGCGTGACAAATGTTTATTTTTTCGGGTATTTTCGCAGCGAGGATAAAGTAAACGTTACAGGGTATTTTCTTTGGTCATTGACGGACACTTTCGAATGGCAAGATGGATACAACGCGAGATTCGGGCTTCATTATGTCGATTACAAGAATAATTTGACGCGCCACGAAAAATTATCAGCACAGTGGTACTCGAGTTTCCTCCTAGATGAATCGAAAGAGTTGGAGTTTGATGAGCATGATGAATTGTAGAGTGAATTCTCTGCAATAGACTTTCAAAATTTGAGTCACAAATTATATTCATAAACTCTTGTTTACAATTAATGTATTTCCATATTCAGTTAAGTAAATAAGATAATCGATATAAGACAGAAGTATAGTTTGAATTTAATACTCATATTCATAAGTTGTAAGTTTTGGGATCGTTGGATTTTATATATGGGGACAACAAAATCATCTCGGAGATTGCGTAAATATCGATATTTTGATATTGCATGCATTTAAAGTGAACTCAAATGTCTGAAAAACTACAAGACTATGATACTTTTTTCTAGAAAAGATTGAGCAAATGGTTGTACATTTTAGAAGAACACAATTTGATAGAATTAAGAATTTTTGTATAATATTTTACCAAAAACAAAAAAAAAATTTCTCACGTCAAAAGATAAGAACGACAAGGAAAATTGATGGCATGTTGCTCATAGAACCGGTAGCACGACACCACGAAGACAACACCAGCCCCAATCTCTCACCAAAATGACATAGCCAAAATATTAGGTAGACAAAGCTACGACGAACCAAAAGACCGCCGTCAGACGCTAATGGAGTCGTCGCACGCCGGTCCAACTTTTGAATCTGAGATCTATAAGGGTAGGCGGCTAGGACTAGCTTTGTCGAGAGAGTAAAAAGTCATGTATTTTTTTTTCTGACACTTCAAACAAGGCTTTCCACAAGATTTCATAATTGTATATACGTTTTTTTTTTCTTTCTAAATGGTAAATATTATTTAAAGAAATGAAAAGTTCAGGTCAGAATTTGTTTCTAGAACAAGTTGGAAGTCTAAAAATTGATCCAATAGGAAAAAAGATAATAATATGAAACAAAATACCAATCAGTATGTTGAGAAGCAACCGTTTTCGATAAAGTAGCGATAAAATTCTTGAAATCACTTTGGGAATAAACAATTAGAAAACTAGAAAAGAGAAAGTTTGGGCGCTTTCGGACTTCCCGTCCTCTCCGAGTCTCTTCCCGAGTACCTCTTTATTCCGAAATATGGACGTATAATTTTGGAGAACAAACGAGATCGGTATATTCGAGTGTCAAAGGGATTCGTTCCCCTGAACCTTTTGGTATATCTGGAAGGCCATAAATGACAAGGTTTTCAAGGGGAAAACAATATCTCCACTGTATTCTCTTTAAATAGCAACCCTCGAAGCGAAAAGTTGGAGCATTGCAACCAAATAGAAGAGGACGAAGAAGCAGAGGATCTACGGCACTTCATGCTGAATTCGATGGTCTAATTTGGGCGATGGAATGCATGAACGAGAGAAAACTATCGATAGTGAGGATTGAGACGGATTGTGCAAATCTGATTTCTATGACTACGCATCCACTAGATTGGCTATCTTTCAGTGCAGAGTTTGACTCGTTCAAGATGCTAAAACAACACTTTGTATCTTTTAGCTTAGTTCATATTTCACGTAATGGTAATGTATATGCCGACTTCCTTGCAAAAATAGCTCGAGAACGTAGTTATGTATTTTCCCATGTAAATCAGACATTTCCGTTTGGGGTTGTCCGCGAGGAAAACCGTCCAAACGCTAACATTTGATTTAATATATTGTGATCGTTGAAAAACAAAAAAAAAAACTAGAAAAGAGAAAGTAACTTGAAACCGTCGATGGGATGTAAACACGAGAAAAGAAACACTTTCATCTTTTAAGCCGTGTTAAGGCATTCGACCGAAAAGGCCAACATTCAGCAGAAATAAGAAGATAAGTCCATTTTAGATGAAAAACAAATGTTTTATACATTCTTGAAACTAAATGCATTTGATACCATTTTTATTGTGTAAAAAAACTTAGCATATGATACATCTAATTTTGATTAACTATAAGATTCATCATAATCAGAAGGGGAAAAAGGTGATATGATAACATCAAAGAAAATATATGACCGAATATCATAAATTTTCTTATAAAAAAACTAAAACCAAAACTTTTAGAAAAATAACATTTTTTTTTAAGTTTGTCTCGCTCTCGTGGCGTCGTCTCTCTTCATAACAACAATGACATCGAGCTTCTCCACAACTTTAGTTTGTAAGTGTTAATCTCGCATCTATCTATTTATGTTTTGTTTTTTAGCAATGTTGTTGTTCTTAATTTGTAGTTATGTTTTCCTGCTTTGCAAACAATTTCTCATTTGGTAGAGAATAGGTAATCAAATTTTCTGTGACAAAAAGAAAATTAACATTTTATGGCATGTTAAATTAATTTACTCAAATAAGTGTTTTATTGTGTGAGAGTGAATTTACGAAGTGTACGATTTTGAAGTTAAAACTGATTTTATAGATCATAGTGAATTTTATTTTTATTTTTTTACAACTACTACATAGGATCCGGTTTTGGTACATAATCGATGGTGATGCAACAATAATTAAAAGAAAAAAAAAATACTACTAATATATGAGTCAGATCAAACTTAACTTTAACGAAATAAGGATTTACGTCTGTTTTCTATTTTTCCTTTTGGAAAAAATAAATAAAACATTTCCTTTTTCCCCTAATTTTTCGATGACTCTAACAATCGACCGACTTATCAAAATTAGGGATTTTATATATAAAAAGAGAGGAAGACGCATAGGTTTCTCTTCGTAGAACAAAGAAAATCTCTCTCTCTCTCTCTCTCAAATCTTCTCCGTTTTCCAAAGATGTCGTTGAAGAAGATCGTGTTGAAGAGTTCCGATGGTGAATCCTTCGAGGTCGAAGAAGCGGTGGCTCTGGAGTCTCAGACCATAGCCCATATGATTGAAGACGACTGCGTCGATAACGGAGTTCCTCTTCCTAACGTTACGAGCAAGATCCTCGCTAAGGTGATTGAGTATTGCAAAAAGCACGTCGAGTCTGCTGCTTCCAAGAGCGAAGCCGTCGATGGTGGTTCCTCCGACGAAGACCTTAAGGCTTGGGATGCTGAATTCATGAGAATCGATCAGGCTACGCTCTTCGAACTCATTCTGGTTCGCGATTTCTCTCCCTCTTGTGTTTGATTTTGTGATTTTAGAGTTTCGATTGTGTTTGATTTTGGGATTTTAGGGTTTCGATTGTGTTTGATCCGGAATTTTAGGGTTTTTGATTTGGGGAACAAATTAGGGCTTCCGATTGGAGAATTAGGGTTTCGTCGCCTCTTTTCTCGTATCTGAAATCTATGGGTTTGTTTCCGAAATTGAAATTGTTAGGGTTCTTACTGAGTGTTCGGTGATATCAAAGTCTCCTGGAATTGATTTTTGTTAGGGCTTTGTTTGTTCATAAAGAATCGATCTTGAAGTTGAACAAGATGATTCCAATTATGTATTCAAATCTTTGTTTTGAGATGATTTTGGATTTGGTTTTTGAGCTAATGGTTTGGATTTTGGGATATTGCAGGCTGCTAACTATCTGAACATCAAGAACCTTCTTGACCTGACATGCCAGACAGTTGCTGATATGATCAAAGGCAAGACTCCGGAAGAGATTCGCACGACTTTCAACATCAAGAACGATTTCACGCCCGAGGAAGAGGAGGAAGTTCGCAGGGAGAACCAATGGGCTTTTGAATGAGCAAGAAGAGGACTTTCGAGGGAGGTCGGGTCATGCAAACCTACTAAGTTTATTCCTTATGCTGCTTATTGCCGTTTTCTAGTGTTGATCAATGTGGATGATGATGACTTCAATCTCTCTTCCTGTTAAGATTGATCATGACTATGTCTATTCTCGTGCTTTCTTTTTATGACTATCAAGAACCCAATGCTTTTGCTCTTGTTGGATATTTGTGGTTTCCGCAATCTTTTAAGAGTGATGTTGGTTTGTCTTGCAATGATCTTATTCTTTGGATTCTGTCATTATACAATGCGGTTCGATGCAAAGCTGCTTATTGTTTTCTTTGTAACTCAGGCTTGGTAGGTGTTTCTAGTATCAAAGCCCAATGTTTTGATAGTCGTAAGTCATGGTTTCCGTACTACCGCGTGTTCTTCAGCTGTTACGAATCGTTTTAGGTAAAATGGGGGCTCATAATGATTGTTATCCCCAAAAGGAATCACGCAAATTATTGAAAACCCTGTGTGAATCCTTGTGCTTATAAGAATCTAAAATCTGATGAAGTAAGTAAAAATTGTGATTTCTTCACTCATCGAGTAGCAAGTCTTTCGATTCTTACTCACAAAGTCGGGATTCAGGTCAAGCCTGTAGAGATCAATGTCAAGATTATCGACCCTAAAACAAATTGCGCAATTTGTTCAAACCCATGTGTCTAATAACATGTCGTTTTGATCCTTTGGAAACCTTACCAATAGGCCGATAAGAATCTGAAATATTATGAATGTGATTTCTCCACTCACTGAACAACCAAGCCATTCGATTCTTACTCGAAAGTCCGATTCAGGTCAAGATCGTAACTGAAGCAAAAATTCATTAAGGAACTGATAACAGGCTTTTACCCTGGTTTAAAAACTCAATTCCTAAATTACTAATCCGATGTAGAAATAGATTTAGGTTCGTTCAGGGACTGGCAATACACTTTAGTTCCTTTTAAACACAATTCAAGCTAAGCGATTCAAGTGGTTTTAAAGTGTCACGAAAATAAAATAACAAGCAAAGTAAAATTCGGTTGTAAATAAATATGATAAAGGCGTTAGACAAGGGAATTATCGCAGAGAATAGATCATCAAGAGCCAAGCAATTATTCAGGATATAAATTCAAGCACCAATCTAGAACACAATCACGATTTTATGAGGATCCACTGTCGTGGTATCAACAACTTTATTAATAAATCTAGCACCCTAAACTGTCGTTTGAGACTAAAGAAATTAACAAGCATTAACGATTAAGATTGATAAGTTCACGATTTGCCTTAACTTCAACTGTCGTTGGCTAAAGGTCAAATCGCCCATCTAAGTTTATTCAAGCAATCTATTACACTTTTGATGAGTAAATTAAACCTAATATCAAAGGCTAGGTGATCAAGCTAGTCTAGGCATTAAATTCAACATTAGATGAAGATATCAAATATAAATATGGTCCTATCTATGCCGAGTTCATGAATCTCTAAATCCCTTTGAAAAACCCTAATCTAACAAAGAAGACTACTCGCACATAATAGAACGAACAACACAAAGAGAGATGAAAGTATTCATAGAATTATTTAAAGAGATAAGGTTCAAGAGAAAACTCAATAACAAGTAGATGAACAACTCTCGAAATCCAAAGCAAAGAAGTCGGAAATCTCTCTCTAGGGTTCTCGGCCAAAACGTGAAAAGCAAGTAAAAGTCTTTGATGATTTTTGCGTAAAAGATTGTGTGTTAAAGACGTGTCTAGAAAATAAGGAAGAAGCATCTATTTATCCTCCAAGATGTTTCCTTCTTTTAAGGTCGGCGGCGGCTTGGTAAATCTTAGGTAGATTTAGGGTAAATCTTCTAGGTGAATATTTCCATTAAGTGAATATTCCCTTTTATGAATCTTTGGGAGCAGGTCGGTCGAATCGGGAGCAGGTGCTCCAGCTACTTCAGAATCCAAAAGATCGTGTTTTCCATCTTTTCCACCAAGACTCCTAGCAAACTCCAATTCTTCATTCCAGCCACCTTTGGACCTAAAAAGACTCGATACAAAGGAGAAAGACTCGATAAAACCCTACAAAACAATAGTTAGAATACCCCAAAAATGGAGTATATCAGGAACACATAAGCTATCTCTAAGTTCAAGTAAATGAGCGCGCTAGGAAAAAAAAAGTAAAATAGATCTCAAATTCATTTACTCCAGAGCTAAAATCTAGAGTTGGTACTCCAACATACATAGCCCGTCAAATTATTTATCGAAGTGAATATGACCGTAAGCTACATTACGCAATCGTACCTTGTGAACATTTTCTCGAGTTTACGGTACACCCTTATTCATTTTCTCATATTAATTGTAGTGTGTGGTTGGTTGTCGAATTACAGTCGATATCGCCTTCAATTACATGTGATCTATGTTTCTATTTTTAGTCAAGGGAGTTCGTACCGTCTATTTCAGGATCGATTATATATACACATATTTTGAAGATGCTATATCGAGTCTTGTATCTATCTTCTCCTCTACATGAAAATATTAGTTCGGTCTTATTCAAAAACGTCATTATTCACCAACCAACTCAAGGCAACATTCATTAAGGAACACAAAAACAATCACAGATCCTACTCTATAAATTCACGTGTGAAATGGAAGATGAGGTATTGGGCCTAAGACAATCACGAGGCCCATCACAAATGTCTCCAGGAAAAAGGAAAAACGTGAAACCACATGTGTGTTAAACCTGCAAAAAAAAGAGAATATTTTGAAAAAGCAACAACAGGTGTCAAATTATGATTCAGCGACAGAGCCGGATTTGGCACATGTAAACGACACATTTGAATGAGCCCCCAACTTGTAGGGCCCCAATTATTAAAAAAAAAAAATTTATATATTAATTTATGAAAAATATATTTATTGTATAGAAAAAGTAAACATTTAGATAAATTATATGATAGAAACATTAAAACTTCAAGGTAAATTTTTCATAATTTTAATTTACAAAATAAAAAAAGTTATGTGTATTGTTGTTAAAAAAATGTATTTTTTCCCAAAAGAAATATTTTATTTGAATATTAAATTTTATTTTTTGTATAGGGCCCCGATAATCTCAGATCCGGCTCTGTTCAGCGATCCAAATCGGAGAAGTATAATTATTCTATATATATATATATATATATATTTAGTGCATTATTATGTGTTAAACACTTAAATGTCTGAGAAGGAAATACAAAAGTGAAAAGTAATTCTTCGTCTTTTATCGTCTTTAAAGAAATGCAAAAGTAAAATGAAAATCATTCTCTTTTTTTTTAAAAAATTAGTCTTTATATTCTTCGTTTCTACTTTGTACTTCCTCCGTTTCATTATATAAGATTTTTAAGAAAATTTTTTTAATTTTATTTTATAAAATGTTTTACTAGTTTCTATGCAGATTTTAATGTGATTTGATACTTTTGTCCTTCTAAATTCCGTAATTTTATATATGATTGATTGAGTTATAATTTTAATTAATTATTAAATGAAATTTTGTTTGTATTTATTATTTTTTTAATTCTCGCGAAATAAATCAAAAAATCTTATATAATGAAACGGAGGTAGTATTTCACACACTCTAGAAGACGTTATAAACAAAAATGGATGAAATGAAGCAAAGTGAAGTAAACTTGAGAGAGCAGCCACCGTGTACGGTGACTGTACCTCCATCGTTTACGACGATTCCACCGTCTACACATGGCGGGAAACGAATCTCCGTTGCCTCCGTGTCGCGTCATCTCTGTTTTCAATCGGAATAAAAAAATCAGATGTTGTCTCCGTCATTTCCGCTAATACTCCGGCGATGTACGAACTCCAACTCGCCGTTCCGATGACCGGAGCAATCCTTAACAACATCAACACTCGCCTCGACGCACGAACGATCTCTGTTCAACTTCACCATTGCGAATCTAAGCTTCTCTTCGTCGACGCCTTTTACTCCGATCTCGCCGTCGATGCGATCTCGAAACTGGAGAAACCGCCGATTCTCGTCTTAATCGCCGACGACGAAGAGGAAGGTGGTGATGACGTGGCGGATCATTCGAAATTCTGTTACACGTACGGTGGTTTGATCGAGAGAGGAGATCCGGATTTTAAATGGATCCGACCCGAAACCGAATGGGATCCGATTGTTGTTAACTACACATCCGGTACGACGTCGTCACCCAAGGGAGTGGTTCACTGTCACAGAGGTATTTTCGTCATGTCGATTGATTCACTAATCGATTGGACCGCATCGAAAAATCCGGTTTACTTATGGACCTTACCGATATTCCACGCTAACGGTTGGTGTCTACCGTATAGTATCGCCGCCGTCGGAGGAACTAACGTCTGTTTACCTAAACTCCAAACGCCATTAATCTACCGTTTAATCAGTCATCACGGCGTTACTCACATGTGCGGCGCACCGGTAGTTTTAAACATGTTAACGGCGAATCGTCACGAATCTCTTAAAACTCCGGTTAATTTCTTAACCGCCGGTTCATCTCCACCGGCGACGGTGATTCTCCGAGCAGAATCACTCAGTTTTACGATCAGTCATGGTTACGGATTAACCGAAACCGCCGGTGTGATTGTCTCTTGCGCGTGGAAACCGGAATGGAATCGATTACCGGTTAGTGAGAGAACGAGATTGAAAATCCGGCAAGGAGTGAGAACCCTCGGGTTTAGCGAAATTGATGTTGTGGATCCTGAATCGGGCCGGAGCGTTAACCGGGACGGTTCAACTGTCGGAGAGATTGTGATGAGAGGGACTTCGGTTATGTTCGGTTATCTAAAAGATCCGATTGGAACAGAGAAAGCTTTGAAGAATGGTTGGTTCTTAATCGGAGATATGGGAGTGATTCATGAAGATGGGTATTTAGAAATTAAGGACCGGTCTAAAGATGTGATTATAACCGGAGGAGAGAATGTTAGTAGTGTGGAGGTAGAAGCGGTTTTATATTCTAATCCGGCGATTAATGAAGCAGCGGTTGTGGCGAGATTTGATGAGTATTGGGGAGAAACGCCGTGTGCGTTTGTGAGTTTGAAAACCGGGTTAAACCGGAAAGTAACAGAGAAGGAAATTATTGAGTATTGTAAGGAGAAAATGCCACATTATATGGTTCCTAAAACGGTTTTGTTTCTTGATGAGTTGCCTAAAACTTCTACTGGGAAAATTCCCAAGTTTAAGCTTAAGGAGATTGTTAAAAAATTGGGTTCCACGAGGTTGAGTCGGATGTAAAACAAGAAATAAGAAAATTGGTTTGATTTGAAGTGTAAAAGACTTTTGTTTGAATTTAAGGGTTTTTGTTGAGAAGAAGAGGGTATGTAAAGTGGCGGAAAATGTTTAAAAGATAGCAACTTGTTTATCATCTCTTTGACTCTTTTGAATAAAAATAACTAAAAAGAAAAAAATATCAAAAAGCTCCGATGCCGGGAATCGAACCCGGGTCTCCTGGGTGAAAGCCAGATATCCTAACCGCTGGACGACATCGGATTTATGTTTAAACATTCGATTTTGTAAAATATATTCTCATTTTGTAATAATTTTTGATATTACATTGTTTGCAAAATCAAATACGCATTATACCATTTGTTCAACTAATTTGGAAAGAGTGGAAGATTTTTGGATGGATTTATCTCTCTTATTTGTGGATGGATTTATCTTTCTTATTTTCTTTTTTTTTGCTAAAAATCTCTCTTATTTTCCATGGACCATAGAAAACACATTGTTATTTTTTTCCTTGTGATAGATACATTTAGTTTTGTTCGATTAGACTATTTTGATTATATTTTACTGTTGCCACCTCTACACATAATTATATTTTCACCCAAAAAAAAGCATGTAAAACGAAAGCTATAATGTTTTTGATAACCAATTAACCATGAAAGACATAACATTTCAAACTAATACTGTCTGTTAAAACAAAAAATATTTCAATTGATACACTTTATGACTTTATTCGGTTCTTCGTTATTGCTAGTGGTATCTGTAGCCTCCTCTTGGGATTATCCACCTCTCCCATCACTGGCGTTTCCTTAACTTGTAACCCTACACACAATTTGATTTATGTAACGCCCGTGAACCAAAATCATAGGTCCGATTTAGTTATAATTATCCAGTTTGGTTCGGGTTGGGTTATATAACCCTAGGATCACGTATAAAAGGCTGTGCAGCTTCATTTTGTGGGGAGAGAGGCCAGAAAAACGTGATTGAGAAAGATGAGAAGAGAAAATTGGTTTTTGGTGAATTGTGGGAAATAGGGAGTTATGTCGCCTTGTATTGGAGAAGAGAATCGGATGATCAAATGAGTTCTGATCATCGTGAAATTTTATGGGTAAGTTCTCCTTTCTCTTAGCTAGCTGTGAGGAAAATCGGTTTGTCAATTGGTTTTGTATGCTAAGAGATATCTTGGTTTTCCTGAGAGAGATATGTGCAGAGTCGGGTATGTGATCAGAGCACTTCGAGGCTGTTTTGCCGGAGTTCTAGAGAGAGTTAGGCGACGATTTGTATATCATTGGAAAGCTCTTCGTGTCTAGTTTCCGAATCATATTCCCGATTGTTATTTGGAGGTAAGGTCTGTCATCAGCGTTGATTTGAATTCAGCATGTCAGTTCTATTTTTCCGAAAATCCTAATTCGTTTTAGTGGAAAATCCTAATGGTGAGTTATAGGTGATAGAGAAGGAGACTCGGTAGCTTTGGGTCGAGTAGGAGGCTCTGATTTTTGAGTAGTCTTGTGTTCAATCGTTCTAGGCTAAGGTGAGTGCGTGATCGTAGTTATGGAATTGAATGTTAGGGTTATCGATGATTGAGTTTGTGGAATTGTTATGGATTGTTGTTGATTTTGTGATTATGGCATGATTGTTGTTGATTATTCATATTATTATGGTAAAGTGATTGTGCGGTATGTTGAATGATTGCGTAGTTTTGACATTCTTTTTCCTTATTATGTAACCGGTAGACGGGATGACCGCCTCACTGAGTATTTGTGATAATACTCACACAACTCTTTTTTCCATGTGTTGCAGGTAAAAGAAAAGTGTGATCGCGGAATCATGGCATAGGAAGAGGATGATTAGGGGTTTTATTGTTATTGTACTTCTAGTGGAATCTGGTGTTAGGTTGCTAGAATTATTGTTTGGTTAGTTGGAATTCTGGAAATGAGTTTAAATTGGAATTGGTTTAATTGAATTGAATTGTTTTATTGGAACTTATGGATTTGATTTATTGTTAGTTATTTTAATGGATCTAATATTTAGAAATTGAGTTGATTTTCCGCTGGTTATTGTTGTTTTGAAATTAAGCGTTGAGAATTAGTATTTATGGGAATACTTGATTCGGGTTAATTATTATTTATTTATTTATTTATTTACTAAGAAGAAAAAAGGTCCGGTTATTTCAATTTAAAATAACACTTTTAGGATTAGTTACTTAGTTTAGCACTAATTCATGATATATTACTAGACTAGCACTTTTGAGTTTAAGACGATAAGAAAATATGTGTAGTTACTAATATTACCTGGACTTCAACAGTTGCTGATGATCTCATTGAATGCAATATCAATTCAATATCATTGGTCATGCGTTTGATCTGGTTTAAAATGTATTATTACACATTTTATTCTTCAAAATCCATTATACCTATTCATTCATTTTACTTACTCGTGAAAATTCTGCAATTACGAAAACATCAACCCATCCTTGATTATCCATGTGAGACCTCAAGTACACATCTTTTACCCAATTTGCATCCCTATGACCAATCAATGTAAACATATCACGATAAATATATAAAACCTATAAAAAAAATTATATATATATGATGAAAGCAAAAAGAAAGAAGAAGTTTAGTTACCTAAAATAATAATCAATTTGCTCGACGATTAAAGAAGATAAACTAGACCTTAATGCCAACCTCCTCAAATCTGGAAGACATGCTAAATCTGCAAGTAACTCACTTAAGTTAATGAAAAGTAGTTTAATTATATTATATAAACTTAATACATACAAAAATCTAATATCAACTTACCAAACATAGGCCTGTAAGAAAACTGTGGAAGAGGAAACCATGGTTCGAAAGAAGACGGTGCAGATTGCACTTGCTCGACAGTTCGCCGATCGGAGGAAGACGTTTGGTTCTGATTTGTGTCTCTTGTTCTACTGATCATTGTAGACAACGCAAGAAAAGATGAATACAAATTCTGCAATGTTACGTTTTATTTTATTTTATTACAAGTTGTATCAAAATAAAGGAAAAACATATAAAGTTGAGAGTTTATATGACCGGACTAGTAAAATTTGATTCCAAATTGAATTAGTTAAAAACTTAAAATAGATTCGATTGGGAAAAAATTAACACAATTCCTAGTTGACTTACACTTTGGATATCTGTACGCTTTTATCCAGTTTTAAATCAATATATAAATCTTGTTATTTTTTTATATAAAAAACTAACAGCTATTGCGTTTAGTGCCAAAAAGTTTGATGAACAAAAAGATTGTTGCTTCCAAAATTGTTTTCGTCAGACAAAACAACACACAAGACTGCAATAAACCTTCCAAGTTCTTTACTTAATCTGACTAGCTTAAGCTTAACCATCATCTTCCGAGGGAACACCGGGTCCAAAGATATCAACCGAGGTTTCCGCAAACATTCATAGAGATACTTGCTTCTTCTCTTTATATTCCTCCAAAGTTATTAGTGATTCCTTGTTCTTGATCCAATCTGCAGGTCTTGGCATGATTATCGCAATATATCCTTCGCGATCAGCCTAAAATTATATTTAAAAAAAAAAAGTCAATGTGATCAAAATACAGAAACATCATCATTTTTATCCTACTCATATACAAAAGCAAATACAATAACACTAACGTTTTGTTAAAGGAAATACTGCAGTATTAGAGATTCATAAGCATAAACATGAATTTTTCCATCGGTTCATCAATTTACGGATTTGTTAGACAAGACAAAGCATGATCATTTCAATTTTCTTCTTGTATAAACTTACCGATGAATTTAGGAGTTGTGGCTGCTTGATTAATCTCTCGTTAACCTCCAAGAGAGAGCCTTTAACACAACACCTATAACAAAACCAACACAGTAAAAACAAAAACTTCAATTCCTTCGCATAAGAAAACTTACGACAAAGGAAAAATCGAAACAATAAGAATTAAACTTTTTGCACCTCACAATATAAGAATCATTAGCAGTAGTAACTTTGCACAATGCTGTATTCGATTCAGACCGCATCGCATTCTGTAACCAAGAAGAACAAATGAAAACACATTCTAAACAAACACACAAGTAGCAAAAACCTCTTAAAGAAAGCAAGAAAGCAAAAAGTCACCTTTTTACGCTTGCCGGAGACTTTCAAGATACTACGATCAGACTTACCAACATTGAAATCAATGTTAGTGATTCCACCTTCGTCTTTAAAAGCAATATGTGTAGGAGCTAATCCAATTACATACAAACTTAAACAAAACACACACACAAGTAAGAATTAATAAAAAAAACCAATTTCATTACTTGATTCAGAACAAAGGAACAAACTTTATGCATACCCATTTGCGTGACGGTATATATACTGATCATGACCCGGTTTAGTAAAATCTGCAACAAAAAAAAATTGAAATTGGGTTTTATTCACAAATCTGGAAAAGTTTAGAAATGTAATGAAAGTATGAGAGAACCTGTAATGAAGTAAGAAACGAAATTGATTTGTGTAGCTGAAGGAGGAGAAAGTGGAAGATCTCCAATTTCTGAAAGCAACAAATTTCGCAATTCGTCTTCGTCTTCTTCGGCTACTTGCGTTTGCTCGTTGCGAATTTCTACTTCCTCTGATTGGTTTTGATTATTTGATTCGATTTCTGGATTCTTCGCTACCGTAACCTCTAAAATCTCCATAGTTTCAAAGAAGAAATCCTTTTCTTTCTCAGTCTCTGATTTAACCTTTCTCCGACGGCGAAAATCAGTCGGAGTTAGCAAAGGAAACTAATGGGCCTCATATACTAAGGAAAAGGCCCATTTAGTGATTTTTTTTAACAAACCGAAATTTTGTTGCAACTTAAGAGTTGAAGCCATTAAAAGCTGAACAACCCAAAGTCTCAATCAACATACTGATAACTACTTGATCGGGTAATTCGGGTACGGTTCGAATAATTAGGAATTTCGGTTTTTCGGATAATGGCTTATAAGGACCATTCAGATATTTTGTATTTTTCAGTTCGGAATCGGTTATATGAGATCGGGTTCGGATAGATTCCTTGTACTATATATAAAATCCAATAATGATCCAAACTATAATCGGATCGGGTTTGGATTGGTTATATCCGATCTAAAACGAAAGTAATGTTCAGTCCAAGAAAAAATTAAAACTTAAGTGATTTTTCATAAAACCTTAAGAAATAATCTACTAATTGCTAACAAAATTGAATTAATATAAAATTGAACAAGAAAGTAATTCATAAAGAGGTACCAAAACCGATATTTACTCGATTCTCTATGATCGCATTAGGAGTTTTGGGTAAGTCAAAGATTTGGGGCTAAAGATAAGGTAAGTGTATAACAAAAGTGATTTTGTTCGAGTTTAAGTTCAGTTATCGGAGAATAATCGAAATCCAAACTCAAATCAAATTAAAACCAATCGGTTAATTGACCAAATTCATGCCCGATCCAAACCGCTTGATTTCGGTCATGTCCGGGTTCGGATTTATGATTCGGATAATTTGCCCACCCCTAAAGTAAATGGTAAAGAAAAACAAGTACTCAAATAGAGGATTCGGGATAAAAGTGAACTCATAAGTTCACACATAGAAGAAGTAAACGAAAAAGACCCATTTAGTGATTATAGCATGTTTCTTCAATGTAAATTTATTTTTGGTTATACAGTAAAACCTCTATAAATTAATAATGTTGGGACTATGAAAATTTATTAATTTAGAGAGTTATTAATTTATCGATAAATTAATAATTATTAATTTAAAAAGAAATCTTTCTAAGCCATGATATTTTGATATTTAAAATAAAAGTTTTACGTAAAAATTTATAAAAAATTATTTTATTAGTTATTTAATTGTATATATATTTTTTACATATTCATCTTACTCCACATATATCATGTTACTATTCTCCACCATATTATTATAAGATGAAAGCTAATAACCTAATTGACTATTTATAAGCAAAAACAAAATTGTTGCTACTTTGTTATTCATGATGTAGTTGAAAATGAGATAATCATAGTTTTAGAAGTATTTGATCATAAGAAAATAATTATCACATATAAAATTCTTAAACTTGATGAAGATTAAGTTTACAATACCATATATTTTGATGCAATAAGAAAAGTTAGTGATTAGTTCCAACAAGATTCCAACTTTAAGAAGAAAATATATAACACTATAGTCATACTTTACTAAACTATCTTATATATCTATATATATGAGTAGAAGGTTTATAATTATTAATTTATACTATTATTGGGACCATATTTTAGATAGGAGTTTTGAAAAAATTACTACTTATCATTTTATCGAATTTTGCTAATTTTTACATTGGTCCGACTCGGGACCGGAAAATTTTATTAATTTATGGTGATTATTAATTTATAGAGGTTTTACTGTACATGAAATGGAATATTATAAGTCTTACATCATACAACCACCATTTACTTATTCCACAAGAACACCAAATCAAGATTGGTGTTTCTAGATTTCTTGCACCGGATTATTAATCACCGATTTACCTATGAGATCCCTTATGTTTAACGGAGAGACAACATGTTTGTGTCCGGAAAAGAACAGATTAGCGATATCTTGATTGGTTCTCTCGGTGGTGTGACGCCCATCGAAGAACAAAAATGATTTCTGGTAACTGCAAAGATTCGAATGCACGTAGCTATAACCACATCCATAAGCATTTCTCGATCCAGTACCACAACAAGATGTCGTTGTATCAGTATATCCTAACCATTAAAAACACAATATCATTTTAAATTATATCTGAATGTCGAAAAGAAGTTATTTCTTTGTACAATTACCGTAGGGCGATGGTTCATTAATCCTCCGGATAATTTCTCCATTCAAATCAAAGATGCTGTACCGTAAGTTGCAGTAAGGTACGGTCATCGCAGAAAGCACACGACTAAGACGTTCATTGTGTGTACTCACCATGAAATTAACCATCTCCATACAACTTTCCTCAGTCTTAAACTCTTGTCTCACTATCGGTAAGCAACCAAGCGGTTCTAAGTTCTGTACCGCAAACTTCCTCGCCCCACCTGGCTTGTACAAACTCTGCATTTATAGATCAAAAACATTTCCCGGTTCAATATTCGATTGATCCACCAAAAAATTCCCTCTACAATCAATCTTGTAAAGGCTAGGCCAGTCTCATAAACCCGTAAACTTAGAACCATAGAGAGTGCGAAGACTAGACGGATTCGTCAATATTGCAACATTTCCGTTTTAAGAGACTTTGTTAAGTAACTAAGCATATACCATCAAATTTCTTGAAATCCTTTGGAGAACAAAGCCAACATGAGCAAGTTGCTCCACAAGATTAGCATTTGGATGCGACTTAGCGAAATTCAAGTAATCCTCAGCTCCAATGTTGATCATGTATATTGCTTCTGCTCGTTCTTTATCAGACCATTTCATGCGTAACTCTATAAATTTCGATACTTGTTGTCCAAAACTCATCTGCCAAAACAACACACACACAAACATATAAAATTACTATAACTTCTATTTTTTTAATTTTTTTACGAGGTTCTGAAGCCCGTAATTCCCCCAAACCCGAAACTACAACATGTAATATTAATTTCCTACCAAGTAAAGAAATTATTATTACAAATCCATTTTTTTTTAGTCTAAATCTTCTTGTTTTGTCTATGAATAAGCTTACAGTATTATTAGATTGAGATCCAAGAACAAATGATCCAGCAATGGCGAAGCTTGCTCCATAAGAAAGATCGGCTTTTGGATCAAGAACCGGAGGAACCGGTTCGTGAATACCAATCAATTGACCTACATGGAATTAAGATCAGAATCAATTACAATAAAGTACAAGTCTTTTGTCTATTTTTGTATATTTATTATATGTTTGTGTGTACCGATGAAATCCGGGACGATGTAGCCGTCAGACCACCGGCCGGTGGGGATGTCGACGGACTCGCCGTAAGGCCACGTGGTGGCGGGATCCGCCTCCGACGAGAAGAACTTGGTGTTGCCAACATCGTAAGAAGAGTCTCCGAAAGTGAATAAGAGAGGAGTCTCGCCGGAAACGTTCGCCGGAAAAGTGAATAAGAGTGTAAAAGACGCTGATACCCCTATGAAGAAGATTAAATTCCGGTTCTTTGCCATTTTGTCACTTCTAGTATTTGTGTTGGAGTTAACTGTGAACTATTGTTTATGTGTGCTCCCGAGCCAAACCAAACGTAATTCGGCTTATTAATTTTATATTTTAGAGTTTTTTTCTTATTTTTTCGATCAAACCAAAACGTAGTTCGAATAATTAATTTTATATTTTAGAGTTTTTTTTTGTTTTTTTCGATCAATTTATAGTATTTTTTGTTTTTTTTGGTTTTTTTTTCAAAATACAGCCCACCTCGGTATTAGGGCTGGGCAAAAATAACCGGAACCGAAAAACTGAACCGAAACCGACCCGAAATTATTCAAACCAAAACCGAATTGAACTTAAAAAAATATCCGATGGCTATTTTATATCTAGAACCAAAAGAACCGAAACCGAACCGATACCGAACCGAAAACCGAATGGTTATCCGAATATCCGAAACATAAATTAATCTATAAATATGTATTTATAGTTTGAGTATATTTTACAATTTTTCTTTGTTATGTTTACAATTAATTCAGTTAGTTCAAATATTATTATCTATTAGTGTAGTTCGGATAAAAATATTTAATAATATAAGTAATTTTTATATTTTATTAAAAACAAAAAATATTTTTCAGATAATTTAAGGTACTTTGGATAAAAAATATTCAGAACTAAACCGAAACCGAAATACTATTTTAAGACTTGCTTCATTACAACGTCTGTCACTCTTTTAAGACTTTAGTGTTTCACAACTTGTTTTATTATTTTCGTATTTTGAATGTTCGTATCTTGATATTTTTGCTTTAAATCGAAGGAAAGTAGGGTTGCTGAAAACTCTTTTACCTCAAAGAAATTTTTTGTTACTTTGGTTCTTTGTTTCATTGTTTCAAAACTTTGTTACGTTGGTTCTTTGTTTCTTTGTTTCTTGTTACTTTGGTTCTTTGTTTCTCAAACCTATCTTATGTTCTTTTGCCTTTTGTGTGAACTTGTTTAACTATCTACTGTTTGTGAGATTTTAATTATGGTTTTCTACATTATAAAGTTATGAACTTAAATATTATGTTTGGTGACATCACGGATATAACCGAGACCGATCCAAAACCGATTGGTACCGAACCGAATTTTGGTGGGTATGAACCGACTAAAGAGAAAAGGAAACATAAACCTTTTCCCATAACACTTACGTGAGAATGAAGCTTCTTGTTATTGGGTTTGAACAAACCTTGGTCCATGTTCTGATTCAAACCAATTAGGCCCATATGAAGCAAACAGGCCCAATATTGGCTACTTGACATACATTCCCAACGAGATCGCATACCCAGGATTCACGCCTTCGAACACGATAAAATCGTGGACTTAATGTAGTAGGAACATCAGCAACGAAGGGCATTTTTTAGCACGCTTTGTCGCCACCTCCTGCTATTCCCGAGTGTTAGCAACACAACTCGAGACAGTTGGGGCCATCGACTTTTATGTCACAAGCGATACACCACCAACAAAAAGAGCTCGAATAGTGAGTTTCCACCAACCACTACGACTTTGCCTTCTTCAAGACGAGAGTTCCCTCGCTTAGAAGCATGCTTACCTTTTAGTTAGTACATATATGTCATTCTCCTCCATGGATTGGACAACGAAATGTAGAATTTGAAGATGATTTTAGCGACCTTGCATGACCAACTATTGGCCATACAACAAGGATTCATCACAGTAATAAATCTCTTAGGATATGATTAAATAAAACCAATTCCGAGTTGCAGTTCTTGAGTCGAGTTCATAAAGTGATATGATCATGGATAGTACTAAAGATATAGAGCATGAACCAGAGCTTGAACCTGAGCGTGAATCAGAAGGAGCTAAGCTTGTTACTGAGGAACCACTTGAGCAAGGCGAAAGAAGATGCTATTGATCCAAACCACTATGGTTTTGATACGAGCACAACAAATGGATTTGTGAATCATTTCGTACTCTTTTTCCCACTCTTTGGTTTTGTCCCAATGAGTTTCCCGAGAGAAGTTTTTAACGAGGCAAGTGATTCACAATGTAATTTCCCATGTTCTTAATATGATCCAAGGCCAATCTTTTCTCTCCGCAACTCAACAACTTTACAATTCTGCAACTTTACAACTTTGCAACTCGGCTCGAAGATCAAAAGTTGTGTTTTCAAATTTTTGTTTTAATTTTTCCCTTTCTCAACTTATGAGTGTCGATCTTTGGAGGATTTCGTCAAAAAGATATTAGCTCCTCTCCAAAGATCGATCTTGTGATTGAGGGAACAAGGAGGACCACGTTCACAGATCGCTTCGCTTATACCCATATACGAGATTTAAGTTTAAACAGGTCAAGGCAAGGATTGTAACGGACTAGGGTATACTTCTACGCTTTGGCAATAACTGACAATAAAAAAGGCATATACGTTAGTTTATGTGTTATATCAAGCTTCAAGTTGGGCAATATCTAAGGAAGAGGTCGGAGCTTTGGCTAAAACACATACCAAAATTCACTCCTGCTCAATGAACCCACATGGATCCAAAGAGGCCCTTAAAACAGAAAACCAAAATTATGATATGTTAATTAAAGGCCCACTTAATAGAGCCCATGGGTAACAATTAGACAAATTCAACTGCCAGGTACGGACTAAAGAGGAGCTCACATATAACACACATACTGAATACAACCAAAGATCTCTGAGCACGTGATGAAGATCTATGATCGTATGAAGAATTTGATGTGGGAATAGAAGAGAAATTAAGCAAGAGTGACGTCCTATGAATACAAGAAGACTTGTTCCAAAGAGGTCATTTCAATTATCATTCATTTAGACCTACACAAAATCACCTTGCACCATTTGCTACGAAATGTGCTTTATCCTTATTATTTTGAGTCTCTCAAAATCGTTGTATATTTCTTGATTCTTTTATCATATTAATACAAATCCGTTTCGTTATTCTTAGTCCATTTCATCTTAGGTTCATCATCACGAGAATTTATAACTAAATTTACCTTTTTATTTATAAAATTCTTAATTGCAAATTTTGGCATCCACATATGCGAGTTAGTACTGCACGTTCCTTGAAAGGAGGGGACACTCCACTAAGGAGTGCCACAAAGTCAGTAAATTACTAGCATCCAAGTTCACCGCATGAAAACTTGAAGGAATTGAACTGGTGGATGACAAACCTCAGTCAAAACCCGATTTAGACGAACAAACCACCCTCTACAACCCCTCCCCCCCCTCGAATTTATAAGAACGGACCAACCTAGTTTTTGGAAAACTAAGTCTATTTGGCGGGTCAGGTCGGTGATTTCACCACAACCTATTCTCAAGAAACCATCTAGATTTTTTTCGTGCAAAAAGTACTACAAATAAGCACTTTAGATAATCAAATTACGTTAGGGCCTGATCCATCAACCATGTATATAGGTAGCTCGAATTGCGAAGTGTAGTTCCATTTTTCCCCAATCAGTGTAAGGATTATACTTAATAAATGAACTTTTCAATTCTCTTTTACTTATTGCATTATTCAAAATAATTGCACCAAGTCGAGTCTTATCTCGCATTAATCAACGTCGAAATGGTGCATTGACAGCTCAACGGATTCGTTCCTGCGAGTGTGTGTGGTGTGTGGATGAGTTAAACATAATAAATGTCTGAAAATGTGCGTATAAACATAGGATTAGATGTGGACCTCTGAGATTATGTGAGAATCTCTTGTGGTATTGGCCAGTGCGGGCCAGAGTTTGGTCTTGGGTAGACGTATTTCTGGGATTTGAGGTCGAATCTAGATTAGTGGGGGAGAATGGTAACATCCCGAAACCAATATGTAGATTTTGGAAGGGGGTATCGATCGAAATCAAGGGTGGGTGTCGATCGACACCAAAACTTGGTGAATGGTTCGGTTTGAGTTAAATCGCTCGGTTTGCGATGTCGGTTTAAGGAGAGCCCTATGGCTTGTATATAATCGTTTTAGCAGTTATGTGGCCGCATTTCATTAGAGAAAAGCGTGAGTTTTAGAGTTGAGAGAGAATTTGAGAGTTTCTGAAGGATTGTTGCAAAGAAATCCCTCAGAAATCTTCTCATTCGAATTCTAGAGGCGTAGGAATCCTCGCTCTTCGAAGTTCGTAGCGTTAGAGGCTCGTTTTCAGCGAGTTCCTTGATGTTCGTCTCCGTTTCAGTTCGTTCTTCTTCCTTCATTTTGTTTGTCGAGGTGAGTGCGCGACCGTAGGCTCGTATAGGCCCGAAATCGAGTGAACGAACGATTTAGGTGTTTTTCGTGATAGAACCGTGGTTGATTTATGTTTGTGTGATGGAATCATGATTGATATATGTTATTGTGGTGAATTTGATGATGAATTGTGTGTTTTTGCGTTTTGTGATTGTGTTGACAAAATAGAGTGTCGATCGACACCTAGAGGTTGTGTTGATGGACACCCATGTTGATCAAGCGTCGATGGACACCTAGTGGTAGTGTCGATCGACACCCAGTTGTTCTCCGTCTAACATTTTAAATTAATTGTTTGTTTGATTTTTGGTATATGCGTACTTAGCCTGTAGACGGGAGGATTTCTCACTAAGTATTTATGAAAATACTTACGCATCTCTTTTTTCCATGTGATGCAGGTAAAGAAAAAGTGTGACTGCGAAATCAAGGTGTAGGAAGAGGATGATAGGATTATTTGTTTTATGTTTAGTCTAGCGAATCCGGTTTAGGTTGCTAGAGTTCCTTTTGATTTATGAGAATCTTGATTTGAGTTATTTGGTTATTGATATTGGTTATTTGTGTTATTGGATTAATGTTTGAGAATTCCGCATTTGTTTATTAGAAGTTAGTCAGTGAGAATTAATATTTAAGGAATATTAATTCGGACTAGTTTAAATAAATAAATAAAAAGCTTGGTTGTTTCATACAATACCAAAATTGAAGAGTAGTACGATGGAAAATGGATTAAAAATTGAGTACCATTTACCAGCACTTTATGCAAATGCTCACGATGTTTTAGTAGTATACGCCGATAATCAAACGATTATTGGTGTGGTAGGTGCTAATCAGGTTATATATGATATTGGTTGGGATTATGTGAGGCAAAATTCTTTTTCTGTAAAATAAATATTAGGGAGAACTATAATGTTTGGTGGTCCTACAAGAACTTTTGAAAAATGATACGGATGTATAATTATGGGAAACAACATAATAAAAGAAGTTACATTTTGGCTCCAGCTACTTTTGTTATACCATCATATTTATTTGATTTGATTTTGTTGTTGTTATATGATATATATATTTAATTTGACTTAATCATAAGATGTACAAAATCATTGTGTATATAGCAATAGGCAATCACTATATGATTAAATAATCTTTGAGTTTTTCTTAACCCTACAATCTTCATGAACATCAATTTATGTCCCACAAATTTGTTACCATAGGCAATCGGGAAAATACTTCAGTGGGAAGTTTGATAAAGAATAGAAATAAATAAATTAAATTATATATATTATAAAAGATGGATCCGATCACTGTGGTGTTGACACGTGTCCCTTATTGTTTTGTAGTAATAAGAGAACGTAAAGTTACGATGCGTCGTTCACCACGCGATGCAGGTGCTTAACTTCAAGGTTCAATGTATATAGTTATGCAAACTCACAAACATCGGACCTTTCAAAAATGTATGGTTCCGTGGGTATAAAAGTAGGCAGAGGGTAATCAGGGGACGTAGTCGAGGAGGAAACAAGAGAAGTCACCGGAACGGAGACAAGTGCCCTGGCGGTAATTGGAGAGGACATAGGGGAAGTTGTTGGAGCAATAACAAAAGGTGCCAAAAAAGTCCCAATGGTCGGAGAAGAGACACGGGTTTTAGCCAGAGACTTCGAAGGGGAAGTTTACTTCGTCGGTGGATCAGTTGATGTAAAGTAGGTGTTTGCTACAAACCAAGTCGATGCATGTCTCTCTTTTTCTTTTCGTGTTAAAAGTCTTTAGTTGAGATATATAGATGTATATTTATCTCATGTATTACACTATCTTATTAATTTTTCTTCTTTGTTCAAAGATTCTCATATAGTCATATATGATGTAATCTATCAGCGGTTGAAGTTTTTATCCAAGGTTAGTAATTAATCAAGTCGCAATGGCAAAATTTTCCTCATTAATATTATTGATTTCAATATTCATTTTCATCAGTGTACAAAGAAGAGCGAAGAACAAAAAGGAAGCACGCTTTAAAAAAATTCTCAAGTGTAAACAATTTTTCTAGCGTTAATTGTATGTATCGTATGTAAATTATGAAATTACAAGTCAAGTTTATGAACAAATGCAAAATCAAGGTTTTTCTTAGTGCGAATATAAAAGCCTTTGAGCCCTTTTTTAAAATAAAATAAAATATAAAAGCCTTTTTTTCTTATATCGTTTGTTGGAGATGCTCCCATGAATGCATAATATTAACAACAAAATATATGCTCGATGGATGAGATACATAAGCGATTTTAATTTGTTTCAATGTTATGTCGCAGACTATCAGTGAGATGGGGAATGGTTTTGTTCTATTTGAACTAGAGCATTCGTTGGCTTTGGTTAGCTTAAAGACTTATCACAGTCTTTACTTTAGTTTGTCTTTGTCATTAGTATTTTGCATTAGGCTTAACATCAATTCTATTATTATTTAGCATTCGAAATAATATCATATTTCGTTCAATTCATTTGACTGACATGTTTCCTGTTTTGTGTGAAAAGTTGCGTTAGTATGATTCTCGCCATCGCTTGGTATTAAACAGATGCATTGAATCTTTTGCAACGGATGCATCCTTTCGACCAAATAAAAATCTGCCTTCCACATTCCATTTGCACTTTAGCATTTCTAGCAAATAAAAGTACATAATAAAATTACTCTACACAATTATATTTAATGATTTTTTTCTCTACAACTCTAAATGTCTACACATCGGATGGAGAATTGATGAGCAAGTCTCTATACATTTTTGCGCTATAAATTTTTCCTTGCATGATTTTTTGTAAAGACGCCGGTGAAAGAGATAACGGTGACAACTTCGAGAGCAAAGCGAAAATGTTATTACAGAGAGGAGAACATAATAATTTTAAGATGGGTTTTGTGGAGCGATTCTGTAAAAATTCAAGAAGAAAAACGAGTACAAGGACGAGTCGGTAAAGATTCAAGCCATTCGAATTGCTACAAGTTCAGTTCATCTGATTTTTTTTTTTCATCCGAAAATCTTTAGTAAACAATTTCCATTAATCTTCTGCTATAAAAGTGTATTTTTTAAAAATGGTTAGTGAAGTAGTAGAGAAATTAAAAACCAAAAAAACAAACCATCGTCAAAATATAGATTAGTTGTTTATAATTGAGTCACAGTCATACATCCACTATTTAAAGCTTTTATACCTTCACAAGTTTCTCTGTTACCCTATTACCCATTGGTGTAACAGAACATATCTAATTACCACATAATTGTTGTTTTTAGTTTTGACATTGCAACCAAAAGAAAAGAGTATTTCGTTTAAGATGATAACCATATATGAAGATCGCAGTAGATCATGAAAAAGCAGAAATTGTTAAAATTTACTATATGTAATCGCAAATTCTATATAAATAAAGATAGTTGTTAAAAAAAAAACTTAATCTAAGACTTAATCTTCTTCCTCTGCTGTGTAACTTTTTTTTTCTTTCTATGAATTATCATTATTTTATAAACTGAACTGATTCATTCCATATGGATATTGCAATTCGCAAACATATACTACATTTTTGTTGTGGGTCATTGTACTACATCTAAATAGTGTAACCGGCATATCACCTTTGTCGACTGTTACATTTTTTCATTCAAAATATCGTAGGGAAAAATGAGCCTAAACTTGAATTTTTTTTTTTTAAAACTTTTTTTCCTAATTTTATGTCTACAATATTTTAAATAAATGACGTAAGTATTATTTATAACTTCAAATCCATAAAAAGAAATCACAATTCACATACGATGAATTGATATTTAGAGTTCAGAATAATTTTTTTTTTGTATTTCTCGTCATTTAATCTTTAAGATAATAGAGTTTTAAAATGTTTATGCTAATTCTTATTTTAAACTAGAAAAAGTCCACGCGTTGCGCGGAAAAACTATTTAGATAAATTTTAAAGCTATTTTACCATATATAAATGATATTTAAGAAATATTCTCACAAGTAATATTTTCAAAAACTAAAATATGACAGTAAACTATATGTTTTATCTTATTATTTATATTTGGCAAAAACAACCAATTTTCTGTAATTGACTTGAAATTAAATGAGTGGTTTCTCTTATCTATATTGTATGGACATATAAATGTAAAGTGATTCTCAACTATTTAAATATTGGTGATTACTATTTAAATATAAATATATTTTCTCTACAACTTTATTAGTTACATAAATTTGACAAGAGAATAAATTATGTTATCTAAATAAATGGTTAAAATTTTATATGAAAATAATTATTTATTATACAACCTCTTTCTATATTTTTATTGCTTATAATCTTTTTTTCTTTAATTTGTCTATTGTATTTATAAATATATATATATATATGAATTGACATAAATTTATGTGATTTGTATATAGTATATGAGTTGATACAAATATAAAATAATGTGTTTAGGCTTCACCAAAAATAAAAGTAATGTTTTTAGGAAATACTAAACGTAATTTTATATATATGATCGCTAAATATACAATTACTACCATTAAATATATAAAAAAATAAACAACCATGAAAAGTTGGTAAAACAATATTTGGTAATGGATTATGTGCATTTCAATGATCTTTCCTATTTTATTGAATTAGGATTGGAAATAATTCCTAATTATATGGGACGGTTAAAGATTTAATTGAATTAATAGACACCAATCAAGGTTTCTTGAATGACTTTTAGAAAGAATTTTAGTAGTGAATTATATATTTTTTTATTGAGATTTTCTCATTCTCTGACTCTTTCACACTTCTTCTGATATTCCTCTGATTTCGTCTTGCGGTTCCAAACATTTTTACAATCTTCGATCAATTTTTTGCCCTTAATTTTTGCCTTTAACGGCGCAAATTAGGTGTTTATAATTTTTATACAAGTGTTTATCATTTTCATTCATTTTCGAAGTTTCACTCTCGCTATTTAGGTGTGATTCCTCAACTTCCTCTTATCTTCCTATTACACTCAATATTTGATCAAATATTTTTCTCAATATTTGATCAAATATTTTTCTCAATATTTGGATTGGTGTTTTAAACTGTCAATTACAAACAAACCGAACTAAGCTAATAGATGTACAATGAACAATGAATAACTTTACTCGTAAATGTACATTACGTAACATGCTTACAATGAACATTTATGGTTCAATTCAAACACAGAATCACAATTCACAACGCCGACAATTTTTTTGGTATAGTTAATACCCTTAGATTTTTATTGTAACTATCTATATGTGTTGATAAACCAAAATGGATTAGAAAAAATTGGTAAAAAACCCTAATTACTCAAAGTTTTATGAGAAAAATATTTGATCAAATATTGAGTGTACTGGCAAGATAAGAGGAAGTTGAGGAATCTTACCTAAATAGCGAGAGTGAAAATTCGGAAATGAATGAAAATGATAAACACTTGAACGGTCCAGAAAATGATAAACACTTGAACGAAATTGATAAACACCTAATTTGCGCCGTTCAAGGCAAATCGGTCGGTTTGCATATTGGTACGCGAATTATCTACAACCTCGATGATTTCAGCTACATTCGAAGCCTCTCCTCCACTCTTAATTTGCTACGAACAAAACAACAACAAAATTGATTAAATCACAAAATCGTATATACAAACACACACAAAATAAAATGATAATTGAGAAGGCTTATGGATCCACTTGGAATAGCAAGATTCAAGACAATCTTAGTTGAGCAATTTAGATTCGTTGAATTGGTGGATCTTTTCTCACACTTCTCAAGCTTTGAATTTGACATAATCTGAGTTCCATCGACTCCATTAAACACTTCGAGAAAAAATCGGGCGATTACACAAGTCATAATCACTGCTACGTTCTCTATTTCTTCTAACACAAGTTATTCTCTGTATGATTGTTATTGAGACGCCAAAACGAAACATTATGAGGAACTTAACTGCTTTTTCTTCGGCTTTTCTCCAACGGTTGCTTTGGTTTTCTAACTATCATGGTGGGACTGGAGTTTTAAACCATCAATTACAAGCAAACCGAACTAAACCAATGCGTGTACAACGAACAACGGATAACTTTACTCGTAAATGTACGTTACGTACCATGCTTACGATGAACATTTATGGTTCAATTCAAATGCAAAATCACAATTCACAACGTAGACAATTTTTTCGGTATTGTTAATAATCTTAGATTTTTATTGTAACTATCTATATGTGTTGATAAACCAAAACGGATAAGAAAAATTGGTAAAAAAAACCTAATTACTCAAAGTTTTATGAGAAAAATATTTGATCAAATATTGAGTGTAATAGGAAGATAAAAGGAGGTTGAGGTATCGCACCTTAATAGCGAGAGTGAAACTTCAAAAATGAGTAAAAATGATAATCACCTGAACGGTCCTGAAAATGATAAACACTTGAATGAAAATGATAAACACCTAATTTGCGCTCTTGAAGGCAACTAGGTCGGTTTGAATATTGGTACGCAAATTATCTTCAACCTCGATGATTTCCGCTACAATCAAAGCCTCTCCTCCACTCTTAATTTGCCACGAACAAAAAAGAAACAACAACAAATTTAATTAAATCACAAAATCGTATACACAAACATACACAAAATAAATATGATAATTGGGAAGGCTTACGGATCCACTTGGAACAGCAAGGTTCCAGACGATCTTAGTTGAGCAATTTAGATTCGTTTAATTGGTGAATGTTTTCTCACACTTATGAAGATCTAATTTTGACATAATCTGAGTTCCATTGACTTCTTTAAATACTCCGAGAAATATTTGGGTGATTATACAAGCCATAATCACCATTATGTTCTCCATTTCTTCTAACACAAGTTATTCTCTGTCTCTTTATTATTGAGATGCCAAAATGAATCTTTGAGGAACTTAACTGCTTCTTATTCGGTTTTACTCCCACGGTTGCTTTTATTTTCTAACTATCATGGTGGGAGTGGAGTTTTTAACCGTCAATTACAAGCAAACCGAACTAAACCAATGCATGTACAACGAACAACGGATAACTTTACTCGTAAATGTACGTTGCATACCATGATTACGATGAACATTATATGGTTCAATTCAAACGCAAAATCACAATTCACAACGCAGACAAATTTTTCGGTATTGTTAAAAATCTTAGATTTTTATTGTAACTATCTATATGTGTTGATAAACCAAAACAGATAAGAAAAATTGGTAAAAAAAACTCTGATTACTCAAAGATTTATGAGAGAAATATTTGATCAAATATTGAGTGTAGTGGGAAGATAAGAGGAAGTTGAGGTATCGCACCTTAATAGCGAGAGTGAAACTTCAAAAATGAATAAAAATGATAATCACTTGAACGGTCCTGAAAAAGATAAACACTTGAATGAAAATGGTAAACACCTAATTTGCGCTGTTGAAGGCAACTAGGTCAGTTTGCATATTGGTACACGAATTATCTTCAACGTCGATGATTTTCGCTACAATCAAAGCCTCTCCTCCACTCTTAATTTGCCACGAACAAATGTGCCATTCTTAATTTGCTACTCTTAATTTGCTACTCTTAATTTGCCACGAACAAATTTAATTTTAACTCGGACTAGTTTAAATAAATAAATAAAAAGCTTGGTTGTTTCATACAATACCAAATTTGAAGAGTAGTACGATGGGAAATGGATTAAAAATGGAGTACCATTTACCAGCACTTTATGCACATGCTCACGATGTTTCGGTAGTATACGCCGATAATCAGACGATTATTGGTGTGGTAGGTGCTAATCAGGTTATATATGATATTGGTTGGGATTATGTGAGGCAAAATTTTTTTCTGTAAATAAATATTGGGGAGAACTATAATGTTTGGTGGTCCTACAAGAACTTTTAAAAAATGATACGGATGTAAAATTATGGGAAACAACATAATAAAAGAAGTTATATTTTGGCTCCAGCTACTTTTGTTATACCATCATATTTATTTGATTTGATTTTGTTGTTGTTATATGGTATATATATTTAATTTGACTTAATTATAAGATGTACAAAATCATTGTGTATATAGCAATAGGCAATCACTACATGATTAAATAATCTTTGAATTTTTCTTAACCCTACAATCTTCATAAACATCAATTTATGTCCCACAAATTTGTTATCTTAGGCAATCGGGAAAATACTTCAGTGGGAAGTTTGATAAAGAAAAAAAAAAAAATTAAACATAAATATTTATTGAGATTTTCTCATTCTCTGACTCTCTCACACTTCTTCTGATATTCCTCTAATTTTGTCTTGCGGTTCCAAACATTTTTACAATCTTCGATCAATTTTCCGGCCTTAATTTTTGCCTTTAACGGCGCAAATTAGGTGTTTATCATTTTTATACAAGTATTCATTGTATTTAGGTGTGATTCCTCAACTTCCTCTTATCTTCCCATTACGCTCAATATTTGATCAAAAAATTTTCTCAATATTTGGATTGGTGTTTTAAACTGTCAATTACAAGCAAACTGAACTAAACCATGTACAATGAACAACGAATAACTTTACTCGTAAATGTACGTTACGTAACATGCTTGCAATGAATATTTATGGTTCAATTCAAACACAAAATCACAATTCACAACGCTGACAATTTTTTTGGTATAGTTAATACCCTTAGATTTTTATTGTAACTATCTATATGTGTTGATAAACCAATATGGATCAGAAAATAATTGGTAAAAAAACCCTAATTACTCGAAGTTTTATGAGAAAAATATTTGATCAAATATTGAGTGTAATGGCAAGATAAGAGGAAGTTGAGGAATCGTACCTAAATATCGAGAGTGAAACTTCGGAAATGAATGAAAATGATAAACACTTGAACGGTGCGGAAAATGATAAACACCTAATTTGCGCCGTTCAAGGCAAATCGGTCGGTTTGCATATTGGTACGCGAATTATCTACAACCTCGATGATTTCAGCTACATTCGAAACCTTTCCTCCACTCATAATTTGCCACGAACAAAACAACAACAACAACAACAAAATTGATTAAATCACAAAATCGTATATACAAACACACAGAAAATAAAACGAAAATTTTGAAGGCATATGGATCCACTTGGAATAGTGAGATTCAAGACGATCTTAGCTGAGCAATTTAGATTCGTTGAATTGGTGGATCTTTTCTCACACTTCTCAGGCTTTGAATTTGACATAATCTGAGTTCCATCGACTCCATTAAACACTTCAAGAAAAATTTGGGCGATTACACAAGCCATAATCAGCGTTACGTTCTCCATTTCTTCTAACACAAGTTATTCTCTGTATGATTGTTATTGACACGCCAAAACGAAACATTCTGAGGAACTTAACTGCTTTTTCTTCGGTTTTTCTCCAACGGTTGGTTTGGTTTTCTAACTATCCTGGTGGGACTGGAGTTTTAAACCATCAAATACAAGCAAACAGAATTAAACCAATGCATGTACAACTAACAACGAATAACTTTACTCGTAAATGTAGGATGAACATTTATGGTTCAATTTAAATACACAATCATAATTCACAACGCCGACAAATTTTTTGGTATTGTTAATAATCTTAGATTTTTATTGTAACTATCTATATGTGTTGATGAACCAAAACGGATAAGAAAAAATTGGTAAAAACCCTAATTACTCAAAGTTTTATGAGAAAAATATTTGATCAAATATTGAGGGCAATGGGAAGATAAGAGGAAGTTGAGGAATCGCACGTTAATAGCGAGAGTAAAACTTCAAAAATGAATGAAAATAATAATCACTTGAACGAACGGTCCGGAAAATGATAAACACTTGAATGAAAATGATAAAAACTAATTTGCGCTATTGAAGGCAACTTGGTCGGTTTGCATATTGGTACTCGAATTATCTTCAACCTTTACGATTTCCGTTACAATCGAAGCCTCTCCTCCACTCTTTATTTGCCACAAAAAAAAAACAACAAAACTAATTAAATCACAAAATCGTATACACAAACGCACACAAAATAAACACTCACGCTTTGAATCTACTTTGAACAGCGAGATTCAAGATGATCTTAGTTGAGCAATTTAGATTCGTTGAATTGGTGGATGTTTTCTCACGCTTATGAAGATTTGATGTTTGCATAATCTGAGTTCTAGTTACTTCTATAAACACTCCAAGAAAAATCGGGCGATTATACAAGCCATAATCACCGTTATGTTCTCCATTTCTTCTAACACATGTTATTCCCTGTCTCTTTATTATTGAGACGCCAAAATGAATATTTGAGGAACTTAATTGCTTCTTCTTCGGGTTTACTCCCACGGTTGCTTTTGTTTTCTAACTATCATGGTGGGACTGGAGTTTTAAACTGTAACATCCCATTTCTAATTTTTGTATTTGGAAAGGGGGTGTTCTGGGTTGTTTTCCGGTTTGAATTTAATTGCTCGGTTTACGTCGGTTAAGGGTGCGGAACCCTAGGACGTGTTATATAAGGTCGTGGCCATATTTTTCAAAGAAAAAGAGGAGTTTGGTCAGTTTTAGAGGAGGAAATCGTTGGTGATTTGAGAAGAGAGAGTTTGGGAAATCCTTGAGGAGAGGACAGACTGGACTGTTTCGGTAGAGAGGAGGAACGGGCGATCAATTTAGGTCTGATCGCCGTGATTTTTCGTAAGTGTGTTCTTCTTCATCTTAGCTATATATAGGAGAAACAGGATTGTCTTTTGGATTGGTAGTTTGTGAGTTATGATTGTTTTCCCGTGAGTGGTCTGTGCAGTTTCGGGATTCAATTAGTCTTCTTGGGAAGTGTTTTCCCGGCGTTTCAGAGGGAATCAGAGGACGATCTAGGTATTATTAGAAAGCCTTGTTGGTCTAGTTTTCAGATTGGGTTTCCGATCTGAATTCGGAGGTAAGCTCTGATCCCTATGATCGCTTTAATCCAGTGCGTTGTTCTGTTTTCTGGAAATATGAATTAGGGTTTTGGGAAAATCCAAGTTTTGTGTTCTAGGTAATTGAGGAAGGGTTCCTTGGTGTTTTCGGTTGAGAATAGAGCCTGCATGGTCGCTGATTTTGTGTTCTTAACCGTTCTTTCCTTGAATCGTGTAATAGAGGTGAGTGCGTGATCGTGGATATGGGATTAGATTATTATGATTTTTTGAATGTGTATTTGTATTGATTGGATTGTTTGCTAAGAATATTCTGTGTGAATCGTGTGTTTGGAATCGTAATTGATCTCGTGTGATGAAACGGAATTCGAGTTGTAAGAGGATTTTGACTCGGTTCGGGTTTCTGCGAGAGGTGTCGATCGACACCTAGTGGTAGTGTCGATCGACACCACTGTTTGATATTCGCGAGGATTGTGATTCTGATGGAGTGTCGATCGACACCACGTGGAAGTGTCGATCGACACCACTTTTTTTAAATGTTGTTTTCACTTGTTGTTGACTGTTGTTTGATCGTGTAGAAATTGATAATCTATTTTTTTCCCTTACTATGTATCCGGTAGACGGGATGACCGCTTCACTGAGTATTTGTGATAATACTCACGCAACTCTATTTTTCCCTTTTGAGTTGCAGGTAAAGGAAAAGTTGAGATCGTGCAATCATGGCTGGGACGAGAGGATGATTAGGATCTCTAGATTATATGTTTTGGTATTTCATCTGGTAGAACCTGGTTTAGGTTGCTAGAAATGGTGAGATGAATTGGAATTTGTTTTAATGGTTTAATGTTAATGTTGATTCCGCTGGTTATTGGTTGTTGGTTTGAGTTAATCGTTGAGAATTGGTATTTATGGGAATACTTAATTCGGGTTAATAAAAAATAAAAATAAAAGCTTGGTTGTTTCATTTTGGTATCAGAGCCCTTACGATTCTAGGGCTGTTAGTAATTGGTTGATTTAAGACTGTGGCATGGATTGGCTTTGAGTAATTAGTTAATTCTGTGAGTTGTAGAGTCTTAGATCATCCTCTCCGAGCCTTCAAAGAGATTCCACGGTATGTGATTGTTTGACGTTTGTTTTGTGAATTCTAGTAGCTTAGAATGTGCTTTCGGTAAGTGCAGTGTGCGATGGCTAGAGTTCCGAGGGGTCGTGGCGGCAGAGTTGGTTGTCCGTGGAGGCCGAAGTCGTGGTCGTGGTCGGGGTCGTGTGTCTTCCTTGTTCGAGTGGGAGACTCAGAGTGAGTCGTCAGAGGAGGTGGGTGATTCGCCGACATATCAGGAGGTTTCAGTGGGTGCTGTCAGTGTGTCGGATAGTTCAGCTGGTACGGGAGTTAGTGCCAGAGCTACTGGTGCGGCAAGAGGCCCAGGTGCGGGTGTTGCTGCAGGTGGAGCCCAGGATCCCGAGGATCGTTTGGCAAAGATGCTTGCATTGATTTTAGAGCGATTACCGAGTGCGGTACCAGTGCAGGCTCCAGTAGCGACCCTGAGGGAGCAGTATCTGGCTATATCTAATGAGCTGCTGCTTATGGGGCCCTTGTCCTTCTCGGGTGGAGGGGGGCCAGAGAAAGCCTATGAGTGTAGGAGTCATAACTCGCACAATTGAATTTGTAAGGGTTTTAGGAGAGGTGCGAGACTTCCTAGTTAATCACTGTGCAGAAAGATGTTGAGACGTGCGTTTGCTGTTAAGAAAGCCTTTATTGATGTTGTTGTCTGAAAAGTTCTGATTCTCCTTTCTGGGTGAATACAATGAGCTATATATAGCTTATTATGCTAGGTCTAAGTGCTAGGTTTGGGTCTTGCCTATTAAGCAATAAATAGACTTTAGGCCCAAATATCATTAAACCCTTTTAAAATATGGATCTAAGTCTATTATGGGCCTAATTACAAATTGGGCTTTTGTAACAGAATTTCTTCTGGACTTGGCAAAATTCTTCTTGTCGTTGCATCGATCTCGTAGGGGTGGAATCCGACCCCTACAGTTAGCCCCCCCAGCTTGGCAGTGTTTGGTATGATAGTGTCAAGGTAGAAGAAGTTGCAAGTGAGGTCGATACTTCAAGAAGATACGTCGCAGACGTTGCCTTTGTCCTCCAAGATGTGTTTTGACGAGATAAAATCGTAAAGCTTTGTTCAGCCGACTTGTAAATGTTGTCGAGTTCGACGTGTTTCTGTAAACGCTTAGCTCGGCAGAAACTCCTCGTAGACTCGTGTTTTTGGAACAACTTATCGTAAGGCGCGTAAGTGTGTGAGCAAGCCTCGGTAAAAACCTTGTTTAGAAAACCAAGTGGGAAAAACCAAATCAAGGGAAAAAGAGCACAAGTCACACACTTCTCATTGGAGTTATAGTTATCGCCATCGTATTCCCATGTTTCTGTGAATGTTTAACTCGGTGGATATGATTCGACTCGTTTTCAAAAGCAGACTTCGAAAGGTTTTTGATTTTCCGAGCTCCCAAGTTTGAGTTAATGTTCAGCTCACAAATGGAGATTATTGTTGATGTCGCCGAGCTCCCATGTTTTAGTTAATGTTCAGCTTGACGGACTGGAGATTATTGTTGACGTCGCCGAGCTCCCATGTTTCAGTTAATGTTCTGCTCGACGAACGGGTTTCTAATACCTTCATCTCGGTCTGGAATGATATCGTCTCCTAAGATGACGAAGGTGTGCTCTTTAGCGAGACTGTGCTGATGTGTTTTGAGACATTGTCGAGATAGATAAGTCGGCGAGTTTCTGAAATTCAGATGAGATTTGACTTGCTTCGTCGCCAAGGTAGAATACATAAGTTATTTTTGTCGTTACATCAATCTCATAATGGTGAAATCCGACCCCTACAGTTAGTTAGCTACCCAGCTTGGTAGTATCGAATTAGATGATGCCAATAAGCTGTTAAAGTTTGAGATTGATGTGATTGACTCTGAAGCAGCCAGGTGTTGACATCTTGTCATCGAACTTGGACAGTTTCAGATATTCCATGTCGAGCTGATGCTACTGTGTTTTCCTGACCCTGCTTACGTTGTTAAAACTGAGGTTAATAGACTGAAAAGACTATTGGGCTCATTTAACTGGACTTTAGAGCCCGTTATGAGAGTTTCTGGAAATTTTCCTGAAAAACCCTAGGGATTTCAGGAAATCATATTAGTATAAATAGGATCTCTTTTCCCTCTGATCTTTTACCAAGTCCATTTTTCTGCAGTAAAGAGGTAAAAACCGAAACCCTTCGCCTTTAAATTTTTTTCTTTTGTCCTGTAGTGCGAATTTAGGGTTTTTGGGAAATTTTTTTTTTTTTTTTTTTGTTCATCACTACCACCTCTTGTCTGCCGCCGCGGAATCACTCGCCGGAGTTCGATTCCGGATCTGAGCCATCGCCACCGCTGTCTATTACGCAGATCAGCCATCGTCGACGGGATCCAACAACCGTCGCCGACACTGCGGCCGCGTCGTCGTCGTCGCCATGACTGGATCCGTCGTTTCTGTCTCTCCCGTCGTTGGCGATCTGCAAATCCGCCGCATATTGTCGTGGATCCGCCGTCTCTGTCGCAGATCCGCCGTTGCTGTCGCAGATCCGCCATCGCTGTACGCAGCCGTCGTGGGAGCTCGAACCGCTGGCAGAAGAGGAGCTTGGATCTGACAAGATCGATGTCGTCGAAGCTCGCTACCACCAGAGGAGCTTCACGTCTTCACCGCAGCAGGAGCCTCTCGTCGTCACCGCATGCTCGTGAATCGCCAGAGGAGGTAGAACTCGCAGATTTGTCGCCGCTGAAGCTTTAATCGTCGATGTCGGAGCTTCAAATCCGCCGCAAGAGCTCGTCAATCATGGCTGCTACAGACGGCCATGATCCAGAAGGAGGGGTTGTTGTCCCGCCGCTGCGACAAACGGAGAAGAGCTAGGTGGTGGCTCTGCTTCATCATTGTGGCCGTGGGAGCTTCCGGGATCACCGTGAAACAGGTGGAGGAGCTCACAGAAGAAGCTTCGTGGTGGCTCTGGTCATGAACAGTCGGAGGAGCTCACGGTGGAGAAGAAAACACGGAAATGCGATTTTGAGCAGAAAATGCGATTTCGAGCGGCGGCGACCTGTAGCGAAAATGCGTTTGGAAACCCTAATTTTTGGTCAACAGAAGTCTCTGGTCAACGAGTCAACAAAAGTCAACCAGTCAACAAAAATCAACAAGTTAACTGGTCAACAGAAGTCAACAAGTCAATGTAGTTGTTCTTTGTTTCGATTTTGAATTTTGACTCGGTATCCGGGTTCTTCTCGCAATGACAAAATAACTCGAAGATAATATTGTCTGGAGATTCGCGGGTTTAAACGTCAGATAGAAGCTTTTTTGAGAATAGTCCCGGACTTGGATGATTCCAGAGAGATGTTTCTTGATCTAATTGCGCCGTCTTTTACTTTAGCGATACCGTTTGCAGAATTTTTGACTTAATCAAATTTTCACCTTTTTTGTTCTTGGTTATCTTTTTGCAGTTTCGAGCCACGTTGAGTAACTTCAGGAGGGGTTAATCAATCTTTACTCCGATAACATCGATGTCGTCGAAAATGTCGAGTAACGGGAGGAAAATGTCTGCGTGCGAGAAGAGAGCTGCTAAGGCTAGAGCTGACACCAGTGGAAAGGAGCCGCAACGAGCAAGAACATCATCGTCAGTCCTTAGAGCTGGTACTACTACTACCCATGCGCCTAAGTCGCGTCATCCTAAGCTTGAGCGAAATGTTGCAGTTTACACTAATTGTTGTCATGAGTCACCGCAGAGGCGTCGCGATGATGCTAGGAGGAGGGACGACGCTGCAGATGTCAGCCGTAAGCGTCCTCGAGAAGATAATGGGAAACACATTGATCCGAGGGAGTTATTCAGCAATAGTAGTATGGCGGCGGTTGAGATGTCAAAAAATTGTCTTCCCAGGGACTGAGTTTCCTCCTGGAGAAGATATGTCAAAGAGAGATATTTATGCGAGAGTGGCCCTTCATGGCATGACGGTATGAATTTCTGTTGAACTCTGCGACATTACTCCTTTCGCTTCGAATATGTTCACTTATTACTTTTTTTGCAACTCTTTGCTTCGATCAATGAACTCACCAAGGACTACGAGACAACTGCTCTCTCGCAAGGTCGTCAGCTTAGTAGTGTTCAAAAATTGTGCGACGATCATAAGAAGCGGAGGTGTCAGGCGGAGGAGAGAGTCGCTACCCTGGAAGCTGCTGTGAAGGAGACTGAGGATAATCGCTGTGAGATAGATGTCACATTTACACAGTCAGAATTGGAGAGAAAACGCTTGCAGCAAGAAATCTCTGATCTCACTGCTCGTTTAGGTGCTGGGACCAAGCTTCAAGATGCAGCCGTTCAGCAAGCTGTTGATCAGGCGAAGCGAGAGCTGATAGCATAGTATGAGTCGAGCATGGGGCGAGCGAGAGAGAAGCTTAAGGTGATCAATGACCAACTGTGGGCTGATTTCATTGATCTTACCCAAGTTCAGAGCAACATTGAGTTTATGGAGTTGGTTCGGGTGGCAAGGCGCCTGATCGCTTGGCGAACTTAGAAAGCAGGAGGAAGGCTTATCGCTTGCAGATGAGAGTTTCAGTAAGTATATGCGCGAACTTGAGGAGATGCTTAGGATTCCAAGACCTGGTGGAGGGGCTCTTGTTGTATCGGCTCCTGTTGTACCGGCTCCTGCTCGTGAAAAGGTTGATTTAGGTTCGAGTTCTTCTAGTTTGTCCAGTGATGAGGATTCGTCAAATTCTCAGAGTGAGGTTCCAGCTGAAGAAGTTGTGGAAGCGATTGACGGTGCTTGAAGATAAAATGCCTTAGTGTTTTCTTTGCTTTTGGTTTTATTCTGCTTGGGTGGTGTTTACCTTTTTTATACTTTGTTTCGCTTTGTCTTGAATCTTTGCTTGGTTTACAGAAGCATTGTCATCAATAATTCTGCTCCAGCAGCGAATATATGTTTCCTTGTGTTAAGACATAGTTGGATTTTTTAATAAACACTACGGTTTACAGCTAAGTTACTTTCAACATGTCTGTTCCAGCAGTGAATATTGTCTAGAGAAGTTACCAACGTTATGTTAGTTGGGTTTGACATGAACATTTGGGTTTACAGATGCGTTTTCCTGTAACGCACCCGCTCCTGTAATGAACATGTTATCGCGTTGCGACCAACGATTCAGTGAGTTGGGTTTAGAGTAAACATTTGGGTTTATAGACATGTTCCCGAGAACACGTCTGCTTATGTAAATGATTACTTTTAGCGATGCAACAAACATTTTGTCTGTTGGGTTTCGAAATGAACATTTGGGTTTACGCATACGTTTTCCTCTAACGTACACGCTCCTGTAATGAACATTATACATTTGTACAGCGCGCTGTTTAATCCTACAAAGGATGTAATAGTCAGATCTGAGGCTTGTGAAGTATACCGTCGCTGTGGCCAGCAGCGAGGTTGAATGTCAGTTTTTGTTAAGACTTAGATTTATCCACAGAGGATGTAAATTTGAACTGTTTTGAATGAAGTTTGCTTTTGTTAAGACTTAGATTTTACAAGCAAAACTGTTTCAGAGAAGTTTGCTTGGTTTGATTTTCGCGAGAATGTCAAGTAAGAGAGGTGGGAGTATACGACTATACGTACCCCATCCTCCCTCCTTTTTAAGGAGGGGCGGCAGCTGAACCAATCCGAAGATGAGGTGCCTACGTACCCTTTGTAGGGATCAAGCTGCTTCGTAGTTCATGTAAGTACTTTGAATGATCTGTATAGGATGTAACTGATATGTCTTTTTAGATAAGACTTTGAATGATCCGTAAACGATGTAAGTGATATGTCTGTTCAGATAAGACTTTGAATTATCCGTAAAGGATGTAAGTGATATGTCTGTTCATATAAGACTTTGAATTATCCGTAAAGGATGTAAGTGATATGTCTGTTCATATAAGACTTTTAATGATCCGTAAAGGATTTAAGTGATATGTCCGTTAATGTAGGAGGTTAAGCGTATGTGTTATGTGGCAAATTAGGAGAGCCGGTAAGCGAATTTGCGAGCCAGTCAGCTAGGAGAGCTAGTAAGCGAGGTAGCTAGGAAGTGAGTGAGCTAGGCAGCTAGGAGTGTTGGTAAGCAAATAAGCTTGACATTTGACGAGCCGGTAAGTGACGAGCTTGTAAGTGATGAGTTGGTCAGCCAGTGAGACAGGCAGGTAGGAGAGCAGGTAAACGAAGAGTTAGGCAAGTCAGCCATGTAGTAGACGAGCTAAGCAGCTTCAGCAACTATTAAGTAGATAAGTTAGACAGCTGACGAGCTAGGTTACTAGGAGAGTCGGTAAGCGAGTTAGCAAGAGTAATGAAGGTCTGTGTGCGAGAGAAGCAATAATCCGTTTGCGAGAGGAGCGAAGATGTGCTTGAGCCAGGAGTGACGATCCATTTACAAGAGGAGCGAAGATCTGCTTGAGAGTAGAGCAATGATTCGTTTATGCGAGAAGTGACTATGCTTGTGAGAGAAGAGCGATGATTTGCTTGGGACAAGAGCAACGATATGTTTATACGAGAAGCGACTATGCGTGTGAGAGAAGAGCGACGATTTGCTTGAGAGAGGGGCGACATTTTGCTTGGGAGAAGAGCAACGATCTGTTTGTGAGAGGAGCGATGATCCGTTTGCGAGAGGAAGTGATGCTCCGCTTATGAGAAGAGCGATGATCTGTTTGAGAGAATAGTGGTCCTACTTTGTGTTAGCGCTGATTCATTCAACTCTACTCGTTATGATCCCAGTATGTGCGTTCTTTATAGTGCGCTCGACCCTAGGTTTCTACGCAGTAGTCACGGTAGTTGTTATGATGTTTGTCTGTTGGTTTTTGCTCGTGCGATCCACGCTGTGCTGCTAGCCACTGATGGTGCTGATGACGTTAAATTGCTGATCACCGCTGATTCTGTGGAGTTGCGCTCCTGGTCACCATTGCTGCTTTCGATGTTGTTCTCCTGGCCGCCGCTGGTGTAATCCACGTTGCGTGGCTGGTCACCACAGGTGTTGTCGACATTGCGATGTTGGTCAGATCTATTGCGATCCACGTGGCGCTGCTGGTCACCGCATGTGCTGTTAAGATTGCGATGCTGGTCGCCGCTGTTACGATCCATGTTGCGCTGTTGATCACTGTTGGTGTTGCTTGCACGGTGATTCTTTTGAGTAAAAACATCTCACGTGTCCCCTTAGTCGGTGCCAAATTATAGGAGTCGTAACTTGCACAATTGAATTTGTAAGGCTTTTAGGAGAGGTGCGAGACTTCTGAGTTAATCACTGTGCAGAAAGATGTTGAGACGTGCGTTTGCTATTAAGAAAGCCTTTATTGATGTTGTTGTCTGAAAAGTTCTGATCCTCCTTTTTGGGTGAATACAATGAGCTATATATAGCTTATTATCCTAGGTCTAAGTGCTAGGTTTGGGCCTGACCCATTAAGCAATAAATAGACTTTAGGCCCAAATATCATTAAACCCTTTTAAATATGGATCTAAGTCTATTATGGGCCTAATTACAAATTGGGCCTTTGTAAGCCTGTTTAGGATTTCTTCTGGACTTTGCAAAATTCTTCTTGACGTTGCATCGATCTCGTAGGGGTGAAATCCGACTCCTACAATGAGTGGAGGCTGAAGGTTGAACGAAGGCTTCGTTCCCTTAGATGTCCCGATAAGTTCCGTGTGGATCTAGTGGTTGAGTTCTTGGAAGGAAATGCTTGTCTTTGGTGGACCGGTTCCAGAGCAACCGATCAGTACATGGGTATGATGCCGAGTTCAGCAGGCTGGTGGTCTATGCGAGTAGCGGAATGGATGGGGAGCGAGCCTAGATGGGCAAGTTCGTGGGAGGACTTTGGATTGGGCTGAAGAAGCCCGGCAGAGCTTCCAGGTATGCCTCGAGGGCAGAGCTGGTGGAGGCACTTGCATCAATCGAGGACCTGGAGGAGCAGTTCGAGGATTGAGTTCGTTTCCGTTTCTTTCAGTTTTGTTTCGAGTTTCAGATTTTGAGCTTTGCGTTGTTGTTTCTGAATTTTTGCATTTTCGTTGGTGTTGAAACGATATGCATTTTTGAAAATTTATAAGATGGTGTTCCTTATTTATTTTCAAATGAGTTATGAGGCGTGTGATTCTTAGATGTGTTTTGTATGTGTGGATCAGTGTGGGTCATTTCTTTGAGGATATTCTAGGCTAGGAATATCGAGACTATACCACGTGAGGCGGCTCTAATCAGAAGAGAGGTGTGTTCTCCTGTATACTTATTGTAAAATGAGTTCCCAGAATAAGTAGCGAGGGATGTGAGATCTCTGGCGGGGAAGTGAGCTCCCGAGATACCGTTGGCTCGAGGGATGCGTCCCGAGAGTGCGAGCGGTATGTTGTCTTGTGTGCTATTGGCCAAGTCAGGTCAGGATTTTAGTCCATGTTGGACGGGTTTAAGGTTTGGGTGAGGATCTTGAGTAGTGTTGACTGGATAGGTCAAGTGTATGGTCTGTGATAGACGGTTCAAGAGGCTCGAGTTGTGAGCCAAAGTATCGCGGGTCAGGCTAGACCTTGGATAGAGTTCTTGTAACAAATGTATCTTTTTGTGAAATCCAAACCGGGACTGACGGGTGGTTGTACATGTTCTTGTTTGATTGTTGTACGATCGACCGCCAGGCCTAGTTGGATTAAAAATGTTGCATAGAAGGTTTCGGGCGAACCTAGGCAAGTAATGGCATTTCGAGTTGTGGTTATGCTTTTCGGCTTGACAAATGCGCATGCGGTATGCACAAAATTATTACGGCGTGATCAAGGAATTTTGAGAAGTGTTCGTTTCGTACTCAACGTTTATCTCTTGGACTATTCGAAGAATCATGAGGAGCATGAAGTTCATTGCGTTTGGTTCTGGAGAGGCTCGGGAGTAGAAGTTGTATGCGGAGTCGAGCAAGTACGGTTAGGAGAAGCGCCGATTTTGATTGTAGGAAGGCAGAGTGGAGTATCTGAAGGTAAAGTGGAGTATCTGAAGGTTTAAGGTTCATCGCAATGGATGGCAAACCAGTATTTTGAGGAGTTCTTGGTCTCTCGCGTTATCATCATATCCAGACAAGGGGAGCAAATATTCAGAGGATAGTGTCCAGAACGAGCAAGGATCATTTCAGTTTATTGGAAGGTTGTCTGGGTTATAAAAAGGGAGCGGAGTTCACGAGATTGAGGAATGGCGTATTTCAAGAATACTAAGATGTCTTGGTGATTCCGGTCATGGACAATGTTCTAAGTGTACTCAAGAAGTCTTGAGGAATAGGCAAAGCAACGGAGGTTAGTTTTGTAAAAAAATTCTGGAACAAAAGCATTTGGTTGTTCGAGCAAGAGTAAGTTATGGCAGGGTAAGATGGTATTTTTCTCGGCCACATAATGTTGCAGGGGAAGTTTCAGAAGATCGGTCTAAGTTGGGAACTATCGAAGATTGGCGTAGCTTGCGTATTGTCACACGTTCAGGAGTGCATAGAACATTTGTGTGGCTCAGGAGAGGAATCCGAGTTGTGAGCTGTTTTGAGGCACTCAGTTCAGTTTTCAGCTCTCTTCGAATGGGACATGCAGGTTATAGGCAAGTGTATCGGCCGATGGATGGTTACGCTGAGGCATCATGAGTGGATTTGGACCCTTGTTGGGCAGTCCAATTTTCGATATTCAGTGCTCGGTATTTTATGCTCTAGGGATTGCGGTCCCGAATAACTCATGTGTTTTAAAGAGATATGAGCTCTCCAGTATGTTGATTGGGATGTGAGTTTCCCAGATACCGTCGACTCGAAGGATGCGCCCCGAGAGTGCGAACGGTATGTTTTCCTGATGGGCCACAAGATGCGTCCTATGGGTGTCAGGTGTAAACTGAGTTAAGAGCAATAGTTATTTGGTGTTGTGCTTCGGAATTGAGGTGGGGATCTTCAGGAAGTCAGTGGTGTTAGCCAAGTGTTCGGTAGGAGCAGAGTTGTGATGTCAAAGTATTAATGTCGAGTCAATATCATGGAAAGTATCCCTAGTTTTTAGATTCTTGCACGCGTATATGTTGATTACCCTAAGGAAATATTTTCCTATATAGAGCTAGAGCTTGAGGGAGACGTCCTGAGAGTGGAGTGGCATCGGCATCGTTACCTCGAAGGAGACGTCCTGAGAGTGTGATGATGACCGTATAAGTATGAGTAATCGATATCTGACCGGGGCATAAGATTGAAAACGGGATACGAACCACTAAGATATTTCTTTTCGTTCGGTTTCGCCGATTTGGGATTAGCGGATGCAGCGTCTTTGGTTGTGCTATCGATCTATCTAATTCTGGGTCTACAGTTGGTCGTGCATGTTCTTGTTTGATTGTTGTGTGATCAGTTGGGCAGACCTAGGCAGGATTAGTAAACGTTGCATTGTATATTCCGAGTCAGGAGCCGTGCATATTTAGGCGGTTTAGAGTAGTTTTAGTTTTTTTTTGTTGGTGGGCGTTTTAGAATTTATTACAGATGACTCATTATCTAGAGACGGTGGCTTCCAGAGTATGTATCGGGGACGGTGGTTTCCTGTATACATGCTAACAGACGGTGGTTTTCTCCAGGAGACAGTGGTTTTCCTGTGTACTGATACTGGGACGGTGGTTTCCTTTATGGTACTGAGAGCCTATATTGGGACGGTGGTTTCCTCTATAGTGCTGAGAGACGGTAGTGCTCTTGAAGGGACGGTGTTTTCCCTAGAGTGTGTGGGTGTGGATGAGTTAAAATGTAATAAATGGCTGAAAACGTGCGTATAAGCGTGGATGTAGTTGTGGACTTTTGAGATTACGTGAGAACCTCTTATGATATTGGCCGGTGCGGACCAAAGTTAGTCCGGTGTGGACTTGTGTCTTTGGATCCTGAGGTAAAGATGAAGCTAAAGTTCAGGAAGTGGTTCGACAAGCAGGTCGCCGTTTGAGCTTTATTCCTCTTTGTGGTCCTAGTTTCGTTGAGTAGCATGGTTGCTTATTTTGTATTTTCGTTTTCGTTGTAACGATTATATTTTTTGAAATTTATAAGATGGAGTTGTTCTTATTTATCTCATTCTATAAGAGGGTTATCTTATATGTGATATGTGGTGATATCCCGGGTTTAGGGAGTATCGAGTTTGGCCACGCGAGGTAATTCTAGTCGATAGATGTTTATAGACGTTTGGAATTTATTACTCTAGGGGCTGCGGTCCCGAATAACTCATTCATTTTGTTTTGGAGAGAATGAGTTCTCTCAAGGGGATGATTAGGCTCCCTTGTGTACCCGGAGCTCAAAGGATGCGTCCTGAGAGTGGAAGGGACACGAGACACCGATAGCTCAAAGGATACGTCATGCGAGTAGGAGTGGTGTGACATCGAAAGCTCAAGGGATGCGTTCTGCGAGTGGGAGGGGTGTGGAATGAGTTAAGAGTAATAGATGTCTGGAAACGGGCGTATAAACAGGAGATTAGACGAGAGCCTCGGAGATCGGATGTAGGATCTCGGGAGATATGGACTGGTTTTGGATCAGATATGAGTCTTTGATAGACGATTTTGTGAGGATTCGAGGACGAATCCAGTTTAGTGGGGGAGAATTGTAACATCCTATTTCCAATTTTTGTATTTGGAAAGGGGGTGTCGATCGACACCAAGTTCTGGGTTGTTTTCCGATTTGAATTTAATTGCTCGGTTTACGTCGGTTAAGGGTGCGGAACCCTAGGACATGGTATATAAGGTCGTGGCCGTATTTTTCAGAGGAAAAAGAGAGGAGTTTCGGTAGAGAGGAGAAACGGGCGATCAATTTAGGTCTGATCGGCGTGATTTTTTGTAAGTGTGTTTTTCTTCCTCTTAACTATCTATAGGAGAAACAAAATTGTCTTTTAGATCGGTAGTTTGTGAGTTATGATTGTTTTCCCGTGAGTGGTCTGTGCAGTTTTGGGATTCAATTAGTCTTCTTGGGAAGTGTTTTCCCGGCGTTTCAGAGGGAATCAGAGGACGATCTAGGTACTATTAGAAAGCCCTGTCGGTCTAGTTTTCAGATTGGGTTTCCGATCTGAATTCGGAGGTAAGCTCTGATCCCTATGATCGCTTTAATCTAGTGCATTGTTTTGTTTTCTGGAAATCTGAATTAGGGTTTTGGGAAAATCCAAGTTTTGTGTTCTAGGTAATTGAGGAAGGGTTCCTTGGTGTTTTTGGTTGAGAATAGAGGCTGCGTGGTCGCTGATTTTATGTTATTAACCGTTCTTTCCTTGAATCGCGTAATAGAGGTGAGTGCGTGATCGTGGATATGGGATTAGATTATTAGGATTTTTTGAATGTGTGTTTGTATTGGTTGGATTGTTTGCTATGATTATTCTGTGTGAATCGTGTGTTTGGAATCGTAACTCATCTCGTGTGATGAAACGGAATTTGAGTTGTAAGAGGATTTTGACTTGGTTCAGGTTTCTGCGAGAGGAGTCGAGCGACACCTAGTGGTAGTGTCGATCGACACCACTGTTTGATATTCGTGAGGATTGTGATTCTGATGGAGTGTCGATCGACACCACTGTTTTTAAATGTTGTTTTCACTTGTTGTTGACTGTTGTTTGAACGTGTAGAAATTGATAATCTATTTTTTTCCCTTACTATGTATCCGGTAGACGGGATGACCGCTTCACTGAGTATTTGTGATAATACTCACGCAACTCTATTTTTCCCTTTTGAGTTGCAGGTAAAGGAAAAGTTAAGATCGTGCAATCATGGTTGGGACGAGAGGATGATTAGGATCTCTAGATTATATGTTTTGGTATTACATTTGGTAGAACCTGGTGTAGGTTGCTAGAAATGTTGAGATGAATTGGAATTTGTTTTAATGGTTTAATGTTAATGTTGATTCCGCTGGTTATTGGTTGTTGGTTTGAGTTAACCGTTGAGAATTGGTATTTATGGGAATACTTAATTCGGGTTAATGAAAAAGAATGCTTGGTTGTTTCATAAACCGTCAATTACAAGCAAACCGAACTAAACTAATGCATGTACAGCGAACAACGGATAACTATACTCGTAAATGTATGTTATGTATCATGCTTACGATGAACATTTATGGTTCAATTCAAACGCAAAATCACAATTCACAACGCTGAGGCGTCATGAGTGGATTTGGACCCTTGTTGGGCAGTCCAATTTTCGATATTCAGTGCTCGGTATTTTATGCTCTAGGGATTGCGGTCCCGAATAACTCATGTGTTTTAAAGAGATATGAGCTCTCCGGTATGTTGATTGAGATCAGATATGAGTATGTTATGTATCATGCTTACGATGAACATTTATGGTTCAATTCAAACGCAAAATCACAATTCACAACGCAGACAAATTTTTTGGTATTGTTAATAATCTTAGATTTTTATTGTAACTATCTATATGTGTTGATAAACCAAAACGGATAAGAAAATTGGTTAAAAATAACCCTAATTACTCAAAATTTTATGAGAAAAATATTTGATCAAATATTGAGTGTAATGGGAAGATAAGAGGAAGTTGAGGTATCGCACCTTAATAGCGAGAGTGAAACTTCAAAAATGAATAAAAATGATAATCACTTGAAAGGTCCTGAAAATGATAAACACTTGAATGAAAATGATAAACACCTAATTTGCACTGTTGAAGGCAACTAGGTCGGTTTGCATATTGGTACGCGAATTATCTTCAACCTCGATGATTTCCGCTATAATCAAAGCCTCTCCTCCACTCTTAATTTGCCACGAAAAAAAAAACAACAACAAAATTAATTAAATCACAAAATCGTATACACAAACATACACAAAATAAAATGATAATTGGGAAGGCTTACGGATCTACTTGGAACAGCAAGATTCAAGACGATCTTACTTGAGCAATTTAGATTCGTTGAATTGGTGGATATTTTCTCACATTTCTGAAGATTTGATTTTGACATAATCTAAGTACCATCGACTTCGTTAAACACTCCGAGAAAAATTATGGCGATTATACAAGCCATAATCACTGTTATGTTCTCCATTTCTTCTAACACAAGTTATTCTCTGTCTCTTTGTCATTGAGACGCCAAAATGAATCTTTGAGGAACTTAACTGCTTTTTCTTCGGTTTTTCTCCCACGGTTACTTTTGTTTTCTCACTATCATGGTGGGACTGGAGTTTTAAACCGTCAATTACAAGCAAACCGAACTAAACCAATGCATGCACAACGAACAACGAATAACTTTACTCGTAAATGTACATTACGTACCATGCTTACGATGAACATTTATGGTTTAATTCAAACACAGAATCACAATTCATAACGCCGACAAATTTTTTGAAATAGTTAATAACCTAAGATTTTTATTGTAACTATCTATATGTGTTGATAAACCAAAACAGATCAGAAAACATTGGAAAAAAATCCTAATTACTTTAAATTTTATGAGAAAAATATTTGATCAAATATTGAGTGTAATGGGAAAATAAGAGAAAGTTGAGGAATCATACCTAAATAGCGAGAGTGAAACTTCAAAAATGAATGAAAATTATAAACACTTGAACGGTCCAGAAAATAATAAACATTTGAATGAAAATGATAAACACCTAATTTGTGCCGTTGAAGACAATTCGGTCAATTTGCAATTGGTACGCAAATTTTCTACAACCTCGACGATTTTCGCTACAATTGAAGCCTCTCCTCTACTCTTGATTTGCCACGAACAAAACAACAACAATAACAACAAAATTGATTAAATTACAAAATCGTATATACAAACACACACAAAATAAAACGATAATTGGAAAGGTTTACGGATCCACTTGGAACAGCGAGATTCAAGATAATCTTAGTCGAGCAATTTAGATTCGTTGAATTGGTGGATGTTTTCTCATACTTCCCAAGCTTTGATTTTGACATAATCTGAGTTTCATCGACTTCGTTAAACACTCCGAGAAAAATTAGGGCGATTATACAAGCCATAATCACCGTTACGTTCTCCATTTCTTCTAACACAAGTTATTCTCTGTCTTTTTGTTATTGAGACACCCAAAATGAAACTTTAAGGAACTTAACTACTTCTTCTTTGGTTTTTCTCCAACGGTTGCTTTGGTTTTCTAACTATCCTGGTGGGACAAGAGTTTTAAACCGTCAATTACAAGCAAACCAAACTAAACCAATGCATGTACAACGAACAATGAATAACTTTACTCGTAAATGTACGTTACGTACCTTGCTTACAATGAACATTCATGGTTTAATTCAAACACAAAATCACAATTCACGATGCCGACAAATTTTTTGGTATTGTTAATAACCTTGGATTTTTATTGTAACTATCTATATGTGTTGATAAAACAAAACGGATCAGAAAAATTGGTAAAAAAAACACTAATTACTCGAAGTTTTATGCAAAAAATATTGAGTGTAATGGGAAGATAAGAGAAAGTAAAGGAATCACACCTTAATAGCGAGAGTGATACTTTGAAAATGATAAACACTTGAACGGTCCAGAAAATGATAAACACGTGAATAAAAATGATAAACACCTAATTTACGCCGTTGAAAGCAAATAGGTCGGTTTGCATATTGGTACGCGAATTATCATCAACTTTGACGATTTCCGCTACAATCGAAGCCTCCCCTCCCCTCTTAATTTGCCATGAACAAAACACTAACAACAACAACAAAATTAAATAAATCACAAAATCGTATACACAAACACACACAAAATAAAAATGATAATTAGGAATGCATACGGATCCACTTGGAACAGCGAGATTCAAGACGATGTTAGTTGAGCAATTTAGATTTGTTGCATTGGTGGATGTTTTCTCACACTTCTCAAACTTTGATTTTGACATAATCTGAGTTCCATCGACTTCATTAAACACTCCAAGAAAAATTCTGGCGATTATACAAGCCATAATCACCGTTATGTTCTCCATTTCTTCTAACACAAGTTATTCTCTGTCTCTTTGTTATTGAGACGCCAAAATGAATCTTTGAGGAACTTAACTGCTTTTTCTTCGATTTTTCTCCCACGGTTGCTTTTGTTTTCTAACTATCATGGTGGGACTGGAATTTTAAACCGTCAATTACAAGCAAACTGAACTAAACCAATGCATGTACAATGAACAATAAATATTCTTTCTTGATCGGCTCTAGGAGGTCGGTTCCGATCCCAACGCATTTGTCAGGGTGAGCTTCGTAGATGCAAACTTACCTCGCCGGTTCAATGGTATGAGCCGGTATGTATTGCGGCTTGGTCCGTGGTGGATGGGACGAGGGATGGTGGGATGCAGGACGAGGATGGTACTGTGGGTGGAGGTTGGGATGGGACAAAGACGTGGGACGTGAACTGCGGGCCAAGGATGTGGGACGAGGATGCGGGATGAGGATGTGGGATGACTGCGGGTTAGGGACAGAACGTTCGGAGCTCGCACCGAACAGATTGCCGTGTCCGGGGGTCTCTGTCCGGGGTCTGGAGCCCCGAACAGATTCCCGTGTCCGGGGTTTCCATCCAGGGTCAGGAGCCTCCGGACGCTTGACCGCGAGTTGGCTTTTGCTCGGGCACCAGACAGAACCGCGTGTCCGGTGCGACCGTCCGGTGTCTGGGCCACCGCGACTTTTTTTTTTTTTTGAACTGTACTTCGGTTTTCTTCTCCAAAAAATGCATTTTTATAACTTTTGCAAAATCTGAAAAATTCGTAAATAGATAGTTTAATTGAAACAACCAAGCTTTTTTTTTATAGCCCGAATTAGCATTCTCATAAATGCTAACCCTCAACGACTATAATTCTATCAATGCAGAAGTTCTCAGAAAATAACAAATCCAATTCATAACCGATCAATTCAAATAACAACCATTCAAATGACAATAACCAGATTCAGTAATGATAAAACTAGCAACCTAACAATAACAGATTTATAGCTTTGACTACAATAACATTTATAACTTCCACAATCTCCACATTCATAAACCACTTCCCCAATACTTAGACCATTACAAAATTAGTAATTCAATTTTGCTTCTGTAAGTATTTAGACAAATGTTACATGCATCTCTCACTTTACTTGTTCAAACTAGATTTGCTTTGTGTCATTATCCTTTTATTTTCAGTTCTCAAAAAAAAAGAACTCAATGGAAACAAATGGAATCACAGACAAGAAAAGGAAGAGGGTTGTCGCAACAGCAAGGACGTTTATTGATCTTGGTGCTAGCAGTGTACAAATCATTAGCTGCGACGCATTCGAAACAGCCCTTTGCAAGTTACCAAAGATTGAAAAAACTTCACTTGGTGCTCCGATCCTAGGGTAATCGAAACAAATCCAACAAACGATAGTATTCTACAACTCATCACTTGCGAGGATTTTGAAGATGTTATTAACAAATTACCCAATTCTAAAACCTCTGGTGGTCTTCCATAGTCTCGTTCTTACTATCTTGGCCAAGGTTTGTACGGTATAGTTTACTTAGCCATAAAAAGCGAAGATTTAGACGGTTATGATTTGCCTTCAAAAATGGCCATCAAATGTGCACCGATTGAATATTCTTCAAGTCTTATCAATGAAGAACGAATCCTCACCGGCCTTTCATCTTCGTATGTTGTATGTTGCTATGGAAGCAAGATAACGACGCCGAGAACTCGCAGTATTGAAGACGTTCTAAAAAATCGAGGAAGGATGGGAGAGACAGATGTTCAACTATTTTTGAAAGAGATTCTCAAAGGTATTATCTATTTGCACTCAAAGAAAATCATCCATTGTGATATCAAGCCGGGTAATATTTTGCTTAAACCTCTGGAACATACGTTTATGCCTAATCGATTTGAACCAAAGCTTGTTGATTTTGGTTTAGCATTGGAAAAGAAATCAGATGGGTATAAAGATGATTCGTGGCGGAATCGAGGGACATTGTTATACATGTCCCCAGAGCTTTTACGAGATGGGATTTTGGACTACGGTTCTGATGTATGGTCATATGGTTGCACCGTGTTAGAGATGTTTACATGTAGATGGCCTTGGAGTGGGCTTGGATTATGTGACAGACAAAAGCTAAAGGAAATCATCACCAACAGCGACATAAATCAAAAGATTCCCACAAGGTCAAGTGTTGATGCAAGGGATTTCCTAGAGAAATATCTTGAAAAAGGTACAATTCTAATGATTTATTGAACCACAAATTTATTACTTCAATCACTAGTGTTGAGGTTCACAAAGAAAAAACTCATGAAGCTCTCCAAGAAGACCCAACAAAGGATGTAGCTTAGTGCTTTTAGATGATAAAGCACACTTTGTTATGTTTGAAGTGCACACGTTGGTAATATATTTTGTTTTTAGCATGCTTTCAAATTCACGTTTATCTACATTTGTAGTATATTTGCTTTTACCAAACTTTGTTATGTTTAAGTTCACAATCACATGTATGCACTTTTTATGTTTCGTCTATATTTTCCTTATAATTTTTTACAAGTTTCAATGAAACAAGTAATGCCCTTAAATAATTCTCCTTTCAATGTTAAAAGTCTTAAAATTTGAGTTTTCTAGTTGCTTACAAACACAATTATTAGTCTGATTTGAATTTCTCATTAAAAACTCTTCTTCTGAGCACCATTTTACAAAACCATAACTGAAAGTGTTGTATTTTACATAATCAAAAGTAAAAGTGTTGATATACAATCTCAAAACTAAATTGTGAGTGTGTGACACGTGAGATGGTATGTCCTGGATACGTTCATGCGCCTCTGTTGCATACTCTCTTAGCCTGTCTCAGATTTGATGTTGTGTAGACATTAGACGTGTAGCAACAGAACTGAAGCAAGGTTCGTCTCACGCTCTTCTGCTTGCAAACATTATCAAAAAGCAGCTTGGGGGCACTTGCTATAATCATTGGAAACAAAAACTCAAAATGACCAGTTTCTTTACACATTTCTAAATCATGTTTCTGTATGTTTCAATTTAGTACTATACTCAAGCAATTGTTTTGATTCATTCAGCAAAGCTAAGCAATTATCTTGAAAATATTACAACCAATGGAGTAACTCAGTACCAAAGAGCAAAGTAGTGCTACATATTAGAAATGAGAAAAACGCACCAAACACCTAGAGAGAATACTCACACACACATCACATCACATATATATCAAAGCTATAAACTTGTAACTTACCTGTCTAGTCTCTGAATCAAATCCAAAAACCTTTGTTGGGCTGTTATCAATCAAATCAATCTTCTCTTAGTCTTTCAACGTATCCATCATATCTTCGTTAATCACAATGTCTGGCTAATACATGAACGTAACAGTAGCCGCAGGAGACCATTTCGATTCCTTTCCTCGCTATCGCCCTAAGCTTCAATTTTTGTCTCGGATGCAGTTTCACAATGATAATTCCCCTGAAACACAAAGAAACAATCATGAAGCAAAGAGTAACCGAAACAAATTCACAAGCTACAACATTAAACAATCAAAATCATCAGAAGTATTGTAACAGTGCCTAATCTCTACATTTAGCATTACCAATCGAGTCTGATTAATTAAGTGGTAACTATCCAGAATCAATTTCAAAGGTTAAGCAGTGTCTAATCTCTACATTTAGCATTTCCAGTCATAAAGACAAACTCATTATCACATTCATGAAGAACAAATACATTTTTGCTTCAAAAGAAGAAGAAGAAGAAGAAGATACATTTGCTCGCTTGAATCAGACGCAGACGAGTCAATGGTGAAATCAACAAGAGTGATAGTAGGGTCTAGTGATGTTAAAATGGACTTTAATTTTATGGGTTTTAATGGCCTTTAGTATGAATAAATGCCTATTTAGACTCATTTATCATATTAAAGTTTAATGGGTTTAAATGGATACCCAATTAAATCCCTACTAGGGTCTGATCACTTTTCACCCAATACTCTCTCTCGCCGGCGACACCTCGTACAAACACCACCATCACGATGTTGATTCACCGATCGGCGGATTTGGATTTCAACGAAAAATCGACTCTTTTTCTAGTCAAACTGAAATCAAACTCGAAATTGTGGTTCGTGTTTTTTCGTGATTTCTCTTGTATCAAAATTAAAGAATCAAAATTTACTATCTCTGCTTCAACAATCGAAAATTTATCTGGGTGAGAGAGACAGGGAAGACGACCCAAAGAGAGAGAAGATATTATTGAAGATAGGCCTGGGCAATCGAATATACGGTTCGGTTTCGGTTCGGTATCAATCGGTTCCGGGTATATCAAATATAAATTTTTTATATCCATATAGGTACCCACTAAAATTCGGTTCGGTATCGGTTCGGTACCAATCGGTTTCGGGTCGGTGTCAGTTATACCCGTAATATCACCAAACATAATATTTAAGTTCATAATTTATAATGTAGAAAACCATAATTAAAATCTCACAAACAGTAGATAGTTAAACAAGTCACACAAAAGGCAAAACAACACAAGATAGTTTTGATAAACAAAGAACCAAAGTAACAAGAAACAAAGAGACAAAGAACCAACGTAACAAAGTTTTGAAACAAGAAAACAAAGAACCAAAATAACAAAAAATTTCTTTGAGGTAAAAGAATTTTCAGCAACCTTACTTTCCTTCGATTTAAAGCAAAAATTTATCAAGATACAAACAGTCAACATACGAAAATAATGAAACAAATTGTGAAACACTAAAGTCTTAAAAGAATGACAGACGTTGTAATGAAGCAAGTCTTAAAATAGTATTTTCGGTTTCGGTTTGGTTCCGAATATTTTTTATCCAAAATACCTTAAATTATCCGAAAATAGTATTTGGTTTTAATAAAATATAAAAATTACTTATATTAATTAGTTTTTATCCGAACTACCTACTAATAGATAATAATATTTGAACTAACTGAATTAATTGTAAACATAACAAAGAAAAATTGTAAAATATACCCAAACTATACATACATATTTATAGATTAATTTATGTTTCGGGTATTTCGGATACCCATTCTGTTTTCGGTTCGGTTCCGGTTCCTTTGGTTCTAGATATAAAATACTCATCGAATATTCTTTGAAAGTCAATTCGGTTTTGGTTTGGATAATTTCAGGTTGGTTTCGGTTCGGTTTTTCGGTTCCGGTTATTTTTGCCCAACCCTAATTGAGGAGACCCAGAAAAACACAGATTTGGTTTACTTGTTTTAATTAAGGGCAATAAAGACAAAAAAGTATATCCTTGATTTAAAATTAGCCGGTGTATTATATTAATTTTAATTTATTTTTGGTGTAAATCTTTAATTTTCCCAATTTAAAAATCTCTGCAGTTTTAATTTTTAAAAGTCTTGAGTAAAAGTTCCAAATTCTCTAGAGTTTTATTCAAAATTCGACTATAACTTCTCCTTCCCCAAAACTGCATTCGATTCATCGAAATCTCCTTCTTCGACATTCTCGACCCTTCCTTGATCGGTAATTCTCTCTTCCCTCAATTCTCGTTCGGAGACGCGAGTTTGATCTTCTGAATCGTCTTCTGTTGAACGGAATTATGTATTTGTCCCGGCATGATTCGCAATTTTGGGCTTCAATCTCTGCTTCGAAAACAATTAAACAATTTCGTATATGATTCGTGGATTTTAAATCCTTTTTGTACTGTAGAGCTTAATTAAGATTTCTCTGCTGGGATTTTGATAACGTGATCTCATTTTGATTCATTATTGTAGTGTGATTGTGGTTTCGTAACCCTGTTTTTTTTTTTGAATTTGTTCATTATTACAGTACCAGGATTGTGATTTTGGTTTCATTTATCTTTGTTAGATTTTGGTTTCACATATATCCGTTGGAGAAAAGCCAGAAGCAGTTGGTTCCTCAAGTTTCATTTTGGCGTCTAAATAACAAAGAGACCGGGAATAACTTGCGTTAGAAGAAATGGAGAACATAACGGTGATTGTGGCTTGTGTAATCGCCGGAATATTTCTCGGAGTGTCTAACGAAGTCGATGGAACTCAGATTCTGTCGAATTCAAAGCTTGAGAAGTGTGAGAAAACATCCACCGATTCAGGGAATCTAAATTGTTCAACTAAGATAGTCTTGAATCTCGCAGTTCCGAGTGGATCCGTAAGCCTTCCTAGTTTACATTTTTATCTTTTTGTGTGCTTATTTATGCGATTTTGTGATTTAATCAATTTTTTTGTTGTTGGTTTGTTTGTGATGAACCAAGAGTGGAGGAGAGGCTTCAATTGTAGCGGAAATCGTCGAGGTTGAAGATAATTCAAGTAGCAATATGCAAACCGTACGGATTCCACCGGTTATAACAGTGAACAAATCAGCAGCATATGCTTTGTATGATCTTACTTACATTAGGGTAATGATTAAGTCTTGATGGTTTTGGGTTTTAGAGTTTTGATTTAGCCGTACATTGTTTTAGTTCGTATATGTCGTCATGAATTATACTTTTGTTGGTGTAGCTAAACATACGCTATTTTTAGTAAAGATGTGTAGCCATGTGATATCTTTACATTTTCGACTCATTTGAAAAAAAAAAAATTAATGTTTTCAGGATGTACCTTACAAACCTCAAGAGTATTATGTTACGACTCGAAAGTGCGAGCCAGATGCTGGACCAGATATTGTACAAATATGCGAAAGGCAAGGATCACTTGGTTTTGCTATGTTTGTTACTTGTGTAGCAGCTTTTGTTACTGAGATATGGAAATCGAGTAATTTCCATTTTTCCTCACTTATTTTGCGATTGTTGTATAGCTATTTTTTCTCACTTAAACTGAAATCTAGTCTTTACATGCACGAATTGGTCACATGTTGGTTTAGATGAGTTATGTTTTCATTAATTTTTAACGATAACATGACAGGTTGCGGGATGAGAAAGGTAACGTTTTGGAGCAGACTCAGCCAACATGTTGTCCATGTGGACCGCAACGACGAATGCCTTCATCTTGTGGAGATATATGTATGTGCTTCTTTCGTTTTTTTTACATTCCCTTCTCTTGTTTCTTTCTAACATTTTCTTCTCATGACTTTGATTAGTTGATAAGATGGTAAAGGGAAAGGCAAATACCGCGCATTGCCTTCGTTTTCCAGGTGACTGGTATGGCCTGCTCTTATCTTTATGTCGATTTGGATTAAAATGGTTTTGTGCACTTACCTTCCTTGAGTTTTTCTTCACTAGGTTCCATGTTTTCGGCATTGGACAACGAACAATAGGATTTAGCGTGCGGGTTGAATTAAAGACAGGAACGAAAGTTTCAGTAGGTTTTCATCATTCATTCCTCTTTAATTTTCAATCTGTCTTTTTTCAAGTTAGTCGGCCTTACGATATTCATTGTCCACAGGAAGTGATCATTGGTCCGGAAAATAGAACAGCTACCGCAAATGATAATTTTCTCAAGGTTAATCTCATAGGAGACTTTGCTGGTTACACAAGTATTCCATCTTTCGAAGATTTTTACCTCGCAATCCCAAGAGAGGTAAGTACTTACTTATCCACTTGACATCCTTTACCTTGCGCCGTATTATGATAATAAATGAAAATTTTCCGATGAAAAAAAGGCAGCTGTAGCGGGACAACCAGGATCTTTAGGGGGGAACTACTCAATGTGGATGCTTCTTGAGAGAGTGAGATTTACATTGGATGGTCTAGAATGTAATAAAATTGGTGTTGGTTATGAAGCTTTTAATACTCAACCGAATTTTTGTGGTTCACCATATTGGAGTTGCTTGCATAATCAATTATGGAACTTTCGCGAGGTTAGTACTTATAACATTTTAGATAAAAGCTTCTTTGTTTCACCGATAACAAGTCTATTACAGGCAGATGTGAACCGGATTGACCGACACCAAATTCCTATATATGGATTGGAAGGAAGATTTGATAGAATTAATCAACATCCAGTATGTTTTTAGCTTATTACTAGTTTCTGATTCAATAGAATGTAAGATTTTTTTCTCTGGGCTTATCAGATTTTTGTTTTAAAATTGATACAGAACTCGGGACCTCACTCGTTCTCCATTGGAGTCACAGAAACACTCAATACAAATCTAATGATAGAACTAAGAGCTGATGATATTGAATACGTTTTCCAAAGGTAATTTTTTTGGAAATTCTGATTTTAAATAAAAGTAAGTAACTTTATCTGTGGTTTTAGGAGCCCTGGTAAGATCATAAACATTGATATACCAACATTTGAGGCACTTACACAATTCGGAGTTGCTGCAGTCACAATTAAGAATACCGGTGAAGTAGAAGCATCTTATAGCTTAACGGTATTACTCAAAATTGAACCTTAACATCTAGTTTGATAACTAGAAAGTTTTCTTGAGATATTAATCGCGCATCTTGTTTTGTCCAACGCAGTTCGATTGCGCTAAAGGTGTGGCTTTCGTTGAGGTAACTAACTCTCAGTTAATATTCTAAGAGCAAGCATTGTTTAGAGAATGATACAATATAGTGTTAATTTTAGGAGCAATTCTTCATTATAAAACCGAAAGCGGTTACAATTCGTTCTTTTAAAATGTACCCGACGAAAGATCAGGCTGCAAAATATATATGCACAGGTGATTTGACTTTACCATAACAAGTTCTAAAACTCTCTTCTCTTACAATTTCTCTATTCGTTGCATAAAAAATTCTTTGTTTCTTTGTGTTAGCTATACTCAAGGATTCTCAGTTTACCGAAGTAGATAGAGCCGAGTGTCAATTCAGCACGACTGCTACTGTACTCGACAATGGAACTCAGGTTCCTTTACATTTCCAAAACCGTCTTGATTTAATGTCGATATCGAGCATTGTTAAGTTTCATGGGCTTCCAACTCAAAACCAATTGACATTGAGTCACATTTATCTTCAACATGCAGGTTGCTAATCCATTTCAAATTCCAGATAGTCGTCCTAAAGGTTTCTTTGATTCAATTAGGCTAATATGGACTAAACTCGTGAACGGTCTAGTGGATTTTATCAGTGGAGATACTTGCAGGTAACAAAATTTCTTCATGACTTAAACTTTTTTGAGACTAATAATAACTTTGAAATATGAATCAATAATTTTGTGTAGAAACAAATGCTCGAGTTTCTTCGACTTTAGCTGCCATATTCAATACGTTTGCTTAAACTGGATGGTTATGTTCGGTCTCCTCCTCGCTCTTTTCCCAACCAGTAAGCGTTTTCAAACACAACCGCAAATCGCTATTTTTTTTTTACCAGGGGTTGATCCTGGTTTTTACCACAATGGCACGATGATTAATGATGTGTTTTACATATAAATTGTCACAGCTTGTGTTCTTCTATGGCTCTTGCACCAAAAACGACTCTTTGATCCATTCTACGATTGGTACGAAGATCATTTCGATCCAGACCATCAAAGATTATTACCAACCAGAGAAAACATCTTAAACCGCCATCATCATCACCATCACCATAACCATCACCCTCACCATCATCATGGAGTCAAAACGCATAAACATCATCGTAGAACACATAATAGACTTAAGCAAGACGAAGACGTTTCGGTGAAGATGCTTGAACGTAGTGACCATAACGAGTCTCATTACTACCAAAAGCTTCACCGAGTCCATAAAGATAGCAAGCAAAAGCAGCGTAGGCAACCACGTTATGTGCACGTGGAAAGACGAAGGAGAGAGAGGCTACGTGAGAGTTAAACACTATGATGCTTTGCGGACGTGAAGCTAAATAAATAAATTGTAATAATGAGAAAAATCATGTGATTATGTGGAAGAAGCATCATTTGTGTATGAATACGAGGTCTATGATTATTCGGCGTTAGAGCATCTCCAATGCATCACCAAATCCTACACCAAATCTCGTTTTGGTGTAAAATGTGCTCCAATGTAACACCAAATCCTACACAAAAATGGTGTAACACCATTTTGGTGTAGAACTTTTTTTATTTATAAATTGGTCCTTAAAATTATAAATAATTTCAATTTTAGTGAAAAACATAGATAAATGATGACAATTAACCCCAAATCTAATATTTTTATGATTATTAAATCAAAATCTATTATACATATCTTTATTTTATATGATTTATTATATTTTTCTTTTCATATTTAATGTTAAATTTAAATAATTTATCATAAACTAAACTAAAAAAAGTAAATGGATTAATTTGTAAATTTATAAAAGAATAAATTTAGAATATTCTTCTTTTTGTGTAGAAAATGGTGTAATACATTGGAGTAAAACCCAACACCATTTTAGTGTTACACAATTTTAGTGTAAAATATGGTGTAATATATTGGAGATGCTCTTAATAGACTTGTATATCAGTACGTGTGGATTGTCGTGATGATTAACTGCAAATAACATGTCCATAATAATTGTAGATTTTCCGCCTGTCTCGCATCAAAATTGGTAAATGGAAACAGAAGCTCAGACATAGAGGAAATAAAGAAGACATGTGTTGATTACTACTCAGATCTTTTGGGTATCCCTGTAAGGACAAAGCCTTCCCTACTAAATTCCATAGCTTTTGTTCTCCCATTTCGTTGTACAACCTCTCAAAGAGACAGATCGGAGAGAATGTTTACTCTGGATGAGATCAAGAAAGAGTTTCATGCTCTTCCAAATGATAAAGCACTAGGGCCAGATGGATATACATGAGAGTTCTTCAAGCATTGCTGGAACGTAGTGAGGAATGAAGTAAGTTTTGATGTTCTTGGCTTCTTCACCTCAGGTAAGCTAGACCCTCACTGGAATTCAACTATAATTGCTATGATTCCAAAGATGGTCAATGCTCTCCTAGAGAGTCCAGACCCATCTCTTGCTTGAATATGCAATCTAAAAAGTGGTGGTCAAGCTCCTTGCAAGACGGCTACAATGTCTTCTTCCCTTGATGATTTCAGAAAACCAAACTGCTTTTGTAAATGGGAGGCAAATAGTTGAAAATGTGCTTTTGGCTTCAGAGATGGTTCAGGGGTACAACTCCTCTTCAATTTCTTAGAGAGGTATGCTTTGATTTGAAAAAGGCATTTGATTTAGTTGACTAGAACTTTTTGTTGGACAGACTCTGCATGGTTTCCGATTGTGTACATCAAGTGGATTCAATAATGTATGTACACAACAAGGTTTTCACTGGCAGTAAATGGGGAGTTGTGTGGGTACTTTAAGGGTACTAGAGGGATCAAACAAGGTGATCTTTTGTATCCTTCTTTATTTGTACTTGGCATGGATGTCTTCTCTAGGCTCTTAGACATCAGGTTTTCAACTGGTCAGATTGGTCATGACATGATGGTTTTTTTCGACGGAACAATGAACTCTCTTAAGGAAATTGTGAGTCTTCTCAACTATTTCTCACTTATTTCTCGCCTTACTATGAATAATAGCAAGACCTCTTTGTTTCTGGCTAGCTGCTCTCATCTTCATAAGATTAGTCTCTCATCAACTTTTGGATTCTCACTTGGTACTCTCCCTGTAATGCCCCGACCGCCCCTCTCATGGGGCCCTTTATCCACTCACAAGTCCATGGGCCTACCATGCCAGACGGTCCCTGCGTTAGTCCGGGAGGATTGGAAATCTTGTTTGCTGACCCTGCAAATCACCATGCGATCTTTCTCTGTGTTTTGTCCTCACTCACACGATATTGGAAATGACTTTCTAATAGGTAGTCAAATCAATTATTTTAAGCCTCTCCGCATATACCGCATATACCACATATGCCCTGAAACTGGTACGTGACAATCACCCCCACTAACAAAATGCAACGTCCTCGTTGCGCATACAAAGATCGTTACCCCGACAATCTAACTCTTCACAAATGTCAGGGCCCACACTCTCTGACGGTTAGTGCATTAGTTTGGGAGGCTTGAAAGTCTTGTTTACTGACCCTGCAAATCACCACGCGATCTTTCCCCGTGTTTTGTTCTTACTCACACGATATTGAAAATGACTTCCCAGTAGATCACCCATCATCAGACTACTCCAGCTCAAGCGCACTTAACTCTGGAGTTCTCTTAAGACCTGTGACTGAAAAGATAAGTGCACTTTTGTGACATAGGTAGCCAAATCAATTCTTTTAAGCCTTGATATATCATGGTTTTTACCGGTTTTTTACCATGATATAAGTATGTGTTTAGAGTGTTTTTGGTGTTTTCGAGTCTTTTTGTGTTAATCTTAGGTACAAGGACGTTTTGAACTCAATTGGTGTTTACTGGAGCATTTTGGAACGTAAAAAAAGAACAGTCAAAGTCGCAAGTTTGGAGTCAACATTTGGAAGCAGTGTCGAGCGACAAGGATACTGGTGTCGCTCGACACCAAGATTTAACCAGTGTCGATCGACAGAAGAATGGTGTCGCTCGACACGACTACCGAACAGGCCAGAAATTCAAGTTTTCAGAAGATTTTATTTTCACGCCAGAAAGCCCAGATGTTTGCAATTGGGCCCATGACGGTTTTTGTAACCTATATATGTGTTTTTACAGCTTTTGTTTAGGCTTATGCTTTATTTTCATAGAGATTTTTATACTAAGGGATTATTATTCATGTCTATGTTTGAGTAATCCCCTAGTTAGGTTTTAGGGTTTTTAAAAGGATTAATGAAGAGTTGTTAAAGTTTATTTACTATTGGGATTTGCATTCATATTTATATTTTTCACCTTGATTGCTTTGAACTCTGATTTAGTGCTGAATTGGATATATTAGGTTGTTTAGTAGATGACACATCATTATTGAATTACCTGAACTAAATCATGGGTGAGTGTAACGCCCGTGAACCAAAAATGTGATTTTTGGTGGGTGTCGATCGACACGGTCTGTTGTCTCTTCGAAGATTTGGACACGAAGAGTGTGTCGATCGACACGAGTTAAAAATCAGACTTGGGTCTTGTTTTCGGTTCGTTTTGGTTAATGGGCCGGTTTAGGAACTTAGGGTTCCGTATATAAGGTGGAAAACACGCGTTTTCTTTCTCTCTTAGCCGAAAAATCAGATCTAAAAGGGGGATTTTTGAGAGAAAAGAGAGTTGAGAGGATGGGAGAAGTTTGAAGGAAATTCTTTTGGATTTTGTCCTTGATTCTCGATCCTATAGCGTGTGTTTTCGTGGGAGAATCTTTGGGTGGCTGAGTGGTGCAAAAATCAGTGTTTAGAGTCTCGTGTTCTTCGTGTTCTTCGCGTTCTTCGTTCTTCCTCTTCAGATCTAAGGTGAGTGCGTGACCATAGGTCCTTAGATTGAGGAATGGATGATATGCGGTTGCTTGTTGTGTGTTTTTGGTGGATTTGCGATTGTATGCGTAGGTTTTGGTTTGAGAAGTGTGGAGATTCGACCATGAGAGGATAGGTCGGATTCCAGCAGCAGATCGCCTGTCAATCGACAGGATTGTTTCTGTGTCGATCGACAAGGGTTTTTAAAGTGTCCATCGATCAACAGGATTGTTTCCGTGTCGATCGACAAGAGTTTTTAAAGTGCCCGTCGATCGGCAGGATTGCTTCCCGTCGATCGACATGGTTGCTGCTGTTCCTGTTTTGTGCTGTTTACTTGTTCTGTGCATTGTTGATAATCCTGGTATTTCATGTGTTCCTTTATCTGAGTAATTGGCCTGTAGATGGGAGGACCGTCTCACTAAGTATTTATTAAATACTTACGCAACTCGTTTTTCCCAATTGTGTTGCAGGTAAAGGGAAATCGTGATCGCGGAATCATGGCCAGAGGAGGGGATGATAGGATCTTTTGTGTTGACGTTAGTCTTTTGTGTTGATGTTTAGTCTAGTGAACCCGGTGTTAGGTTGCTATATTTGTATGAGCATTCCTAGATTTAATGTTGATTATAATCGTTGGATGATTGTTATGAGATTTTATTATAGAATTAATTTAGTTTAAAAAAAAAAAAAAAAAAAAAGGGAACCGGGTGTTACAGTGAGCAAGGATTCAATTCGCATCGACAGTTGACTTTGAATCCTTGTGAACAATCGAACCTGATTTTGATGCTTGTTTAGATCAATCTGATTTCGCAACGACAGTTGGTTTTCTAGGCTTTAAACATAGATAATATTCACAACGACAGTTGGTTTGTTTTACATTAGTTTCGAGTTCTAGAATTGCACTTCATCAATCCCAATAGTAACTTTATTCTGCAATTTGAATTTATTCTTGCGAATTTCCTAAAGCTTAGCGTTTCTCTTTTATTGAATTGAAAGTTCTGCAATCATCTTGTTTTCTATTTCTGCAATTTACTTTACAACTTATTTTGCTTAGTTTAATCCGAAAGTTTAAATCTATTTTGTAATCTGATTTCCTGTGGATTCGATAACCTTAAGTACTACAATCGATCTCTTAATTTGAGAGAGTAGCTCAAAGGGAAATTTGAGCATATCAAGCCTCTCTGCATATACCGCATATACAACATATACCCTCAAACTGGTGCGTGACACTCTCAGTACGCTATTTGGGTATGCCACTCCTACCAAACAAGATGTCTGAAGCCGATTACTCCCCTTTGATTGAGAAGGTGAAAGCAAGGCTCCATTCGTGGACCTCCAAACATCTTTCTTTTACTGGTAGACGACAGCTAATCTCTTCAGTTATCCAAAGCACTATTGCTTACTGGTGTGTAGCATTTGTTCTCCCAAACAAGCGTATAAAAGAGATAAAAAAAATTGTGCAGAAAGTTTCTGTGGTCAGAAGACCCAAACAAAACTAGAAAGGCTAAGGTCAAGTGGGACTAGGTGTGTTCTTCTAAAGTTGCAGGTGAATTGGGTTTGAGAGATTTGTCTGTTTGGAACAAGTTGTTTGGCTTAAAGTTAATATGTCTTATCTTCACCAAGTCTGGTTCCTTGTGGGTTGCTTGGTACAAGGTGCACAAAATGAAAGGAAACTCTTTATGAAGTCTTAAAGAAAAGAGCAATGGTTCCTCTACGTGGTGTCAGCTCCTTAAATTAAGACCAGTTGCTATGAAGTTCATCTTATGCTTTTTTGGTGATGGAAATGAATGCTCTTTCTGGTTTGATGAATGGACCACCTTTGGGAAACACCAAATGGTTGGAACATCAGAGATTCAAGAAGTGATAACATGACACTTCTTCTAGCTAATCTCACTACGATCTCTCTATCAGTTGATCATGGGGATTCTTATAAGTGGAAAGAAGGAGTTGGCGCAAACCAAGACAATTTCAAACTCTTAAAAGTTAGATTCCAACTTGCGGAGTCTTTCACAAAGGTACAATGGCACAAAGAGGTATGGTTCTCTGAACACATATCTAAGCATGCTTTCATCTTGTGATTAGCTTGTTTGGATAGGTTGACCACCAAATCTATACTAGTTATCTGAGAAATCCTTGATGATAGCACTTGTGTTTTATGTGAGATTTACCACGAGACTAGAGATCATCTTCTGTTTAGTTGCCCCTTCAGTCAAGATGTCCGGAGATTGGGCTTCCGCAGAATTAATGCACCTTACATGGGGTTTGGTACTTGGACAATATTTCAAAGATGGCTAAAGAAGAGTTACCCAACTGTTGGAGAAAACAATCTGAGGCTTCTCCTAGCTCAGGAAACGATCTATGCTATGTGGAAAGAAAGAAATGACCGCATCTTCAACAACAAATCAATTACGGCTGAGATTTTGTATAAGAAAGTGGACATGGGTGTAAGAGACTCTTGCTTGGCTCGCAAGGACAATCAGAGCTTCAGTGATACCCTAGCATTGTGGTTCAGAGGTTCATAATCTCTCGAAACTTAACTTATGTAATTGTTCGATCTTATTTCTTTCTCGGTTTATGACTGAAGGAATACTTTTTCTTTTCTTCTTCTTCGTTAATGTAATCGTCTCTTAAAAGAAATATAATCGGAAATTTATATTAAAAAAGCAATTGTAGATTTTTTTTTTTTTTTCAACTTGTAGATTTTGATTTATAACATGCTTCTGTTTTGAACTTTGCACGCCTCTTGAATCTACATGCTTAATTGATCATTGTTCCTGGGTACAATACTGTCTATACAAAACGTCACCAATCAATTTTTTGTCACGCTAGTGGAAATTAAAGTGATATGTTTCGAATAAAACAAAATCGTTTAAACTCATTGACATGTACATTCAACTTTTGGAAAATTAGAAAGTAATTTTGAAATTTATTATCATTTTTCATTTTTATATTATCGTGATATTTTTGTAAAAGTAAAAATGAATGTTATATTTTCGTTAGGTTGAAATAGGTAAATAGTCACCATTTGAAAATTGATGTATAAAAATGTATTAAATAATTAGTTAGAGTACTAAACTGAGTAATCACAAAGTTGAGATATTAAAAACTTATTGAAATAATGAGGGAGGATTGGTCCAATATTCCAATATTCCAAAAAAAATTGTAAAATTTGAAAACTCAATTTTTTTTTGGTAGGAGATGAGAGACAATTGTCTCCCAATTTTACTAAAATAGAAACAAACTATTACAATTGAACGTGTCTCGGGTACATATCCCCGTTATCATCCTCTAAGAAAATCGAACGAACGTTATTATCCTACAACTTATTTGAAAAATAATTATTGTTTTAAAAAGGTTTTTAAAACTAACCTTTTTGTTGAATAAAAAAAATTATAATAATTTGAAGGTTTTTAAAAAAATGCATTTCTGAAATTAATTTAATTTACTTATTTAGGATATATTATGATAAAAACAAAAAAAATATATTTTGATATTAATTGATATTTAGATATATATTAGATATGGAATAAATATACTTTGACTTTATCTTTTTTTTTTTAAAAAAAAAGAGGAAGATAGACACGAAACTTCGTAACCCTCAAAACTCTATATATATACCATACCCATATGCAATCAACTTATATTAAAAAAATATACACTTTATATTAAACTTAACTTCGGTTCATATTCAATCTTAATCTTAGCTCATAAAAAATAAGTTCCATGTATTAAGTTGACTTTTTTTTTATGACATTACACATATTTTTATAAAATTAATTGAGAAATTGAGTGAATCAAAATGTTACAAAAATGGGAAAATTTTAACAATGCAAATTACATTCTCTCATGAATGTCACCTTGAAAAATATTTTACATAGTATGCCATCATTTAGATATACAAAAGGACAAAATTACCCTATTCACAAAGAGCGTTTCTCTCTCTCTTCTCCTTCTCTCTCTGCGATGGCGAAAACCTAGATCTAAGCTCCGGAGGTTATTTCACGGCGAGGATACGACGGAGAGAAAGCTGATGCGTGGTCTTGTGGAGTAATTTTGTTCGTTGATTAGTCGGAGATGTTCCTTTCGATGATTCGAATATCGCGGCGATGTATCGGAAGATTCACCGGAGAGATTATCGTTTCCCGAGCTGGATCTCGAAGCAAGCGAAATCTATTATCTATCAGATGCTAGATCCGAATCCAGCGACGAGGATGAGTAATCAAACTGTTATGAAGGTGATTCTCGTGTTGGAATTTAGCAAATCTGGGTATAAAATTTCTTATAGATTTCGTCGATTTTAACCTTATATCTTGTCGCGACTCGAAAACGGATTCGTAATTTTTGGGTATTCTTATTACTTGATCAATTTACAGTTTTTCAAAAGCGTAAATTGTTCTGATTTGATTAGATTTTGTTTGATTTAAGGTTCCATAGTGAATATACAAGAAAAAAAAGAATGGGTGTTCCTCTAGTTTGCCATGGGCATTCTCGTCCCGTCGTCGATGTTTCTTACATTCCCGTGACTCCAGATGGGTTCTTTCTGATTAGCGCAAGTAAAGGTATGATCCAATTTTCTGATCTTGATATGTGATTAGAATCTGAAAATTATCCATGATTTTGGATTATGAATGTGTTTTTGACGAATTGATTTGGAGCAACAGGGAGTACTATTGATGATTTGTTTGAATATTGATTTGGTTTTTTGATCTGATGGAGAAATTAGGATTCATTGTTGTAACTTTAGCTGAGTTGTGATGTGATAGATTCGAACCCGATGTTGAGGAACGGGGAGACTGGTGACTGGATAGGGACTTTTGAAGGGCACAAAGGAGTAGTTTGGAGTTGTAGCCTTGATAAAAACGCTATGCGAGCTGCATCAGCTTCTGCAGATTTCACTGCGTATGTTGTTCTTGTGTTCTAGTTGCATTTCACAACTCTAGTTAGTCATTTAGTAACCTTTTGGGGACTAAACTGTTTCTTTGTGATTATAACACATTTCAAGAAAGTATGGAATGCATTGTCAGGAGATGAATTGCACTCCTTTGAACACAAGCATTTTGTTCGCACATGTGCCTTCTCAGACGTAAGCTTTAGTTTCTTTCCAAGCAAAGAGTGATTTGATAATATGGATATGGATGGTGGAATTCTTTAGAATACTTGTAGGATTTGAGGGTCTGTAATGGTTGTTGTCATTTGTGTCTATAAGAAATTTATAAGGTTATAAGGTTACTAGAAGTTTATAAACTTCTAGCAAATTACTAGAAGTTTATAAAGAATTTAAAAACTGGCAATTTTAAAAATAGTAGTTGGTTATAACCTTATAATTTGATTAACAAACCTTATAATTTGATTTAAAACATCTTATAATTTGATTTAAAAAACCTTATAATTTGTTTAAAACCCGTATAATTTGTTTACAAACTTCAAACCTTTAAAAACATTCCAGAAACACTAGCAATTTTAGAAATAACATCTATTTGAAACCTTATAATCTTTTTTAAAAACTTTATAATTTGTTCCAAAAAACCTTAAAATATATTTTAAAAAACCTTATAATTTGTTCTTAAAATAACAGTTGTTTAAACCCTTATAATTTATTTTTAAAAACTTTATAATTTGTTTTAAACAACTTTATAATATGTTTAAAAAACCTTATAATTTACTTTAAAACCTTATAATCTACTTTAAAACCTTATAATCTGTTTTAAAGTTGTTTAAAATTTAAACCTTATAATCTGGTTTAAAACCTTATAATCTCCTTTAAAAAACCTTATAATCTACTTTAAAAAACATTATAATATGTTTTAACAATAAAAGATATTTAAAACCTTATAATTTGCTTTAAAAAAATTATAATGTGCTTTAAAAAACCTTATAATCTACTTTAAAAAACTTTATAATATGTTTTAAAAATAAAAGATATTTAAAACCTTATAATATGTTTTAAAAATAATAGTTGCTTAAAACCTTATAATCTGGTTTAAACCATTTTATAATATGTTTTAAAAAAACATTATATTCTGCTTTAAAAAAACTTATAATCTATTTTAAAAAATCTTGTAATATGGTTTAAAAACTTTAAAAAACCTTATAATTTGTTTAAAAACTTTATAGAAACTTGTAATTTATTTTAAACAACCTTATAACGTGTTTTAAAAAACATAAAAATTATTTATAATCTATTTTAAAAAACTTTATAATCTGATTAAAAGACCTTATAATTTGTTTTAAACAACCTTATAATGTGTCTTATGCAGACAAAATTGTTAATAATTAAGCTTATCAATCAACTAAAGCAATTATGCATACAAAATTGTTAATCAAATAGTTTGATAAATGATAAAGAAGCTTTTTCCTACATTACATGAAATGACATGAGATGATTTTGGTTCGGACAAACAAGTGTCTCTATCTAACCATTTGTCTTTCTGTTCACCAGTGTCTTCACAATTCTTTTCTTTGTCTCGTATCAATTACATGGTTCCCTTGACTTGATTTGTGTCTAAATCATTCATTCATCAGGTAAAACCCAAAAATGGAAATGGAAGTTATTGTATAGATTCCGGAACAAAAGTATTGATGTAACACTCTTCTTTCTTCTTGTAATCCAAATTCACCCTTTGGTATAGTTTACTAGCCTGCAAAATCCAAATGATTGTCATGCCATTAGCATATCCCGGGTCTCCAGTCACCTATCATGTATGTCTCCTGTCACCTGATACGATATTATTTACATGTCAGGAAAGCCATCATTACAAGAGTATGAAGAGAATCACATCCAAAAATTTAAGGTACCAATTCTCAGCTTCGTAATCCATACAGTCTAGCTAAAAATCAAGTGTTATTGTCCTCGCCATTTGCCGCTGAATGAACCCAAGAATACTAAAGCCTCTTGGACGTGAACTCTTAAGCCTCTTAGCTGCAATTGGGTTTCCTATGCTTTCCAAAACCTCCTTACTAGCTACCATCTCATACAAGATGGAATCATATATGGTTCAAGCTCCTTTTGCAAAGTGTCAAAGTACCTACAATACCAAACCCCGTATCAAAATCATTTCCTTACAAGATCTTTGCTAGGTACTACTTATCCTATTAGAGAATTCAAAACAAGATTCAATTAAAAGCTAGAGAAGAAAGGCTTACTCTTTATCTGTTATATGAATCGTTGAGACCAAATCTACTTGCAATATCGTATAGAGATGTTGCTGAACAAAAATTTCCCAGATTTATATGTCAAAACACATGGAGGTAAGCTCCAAAGGCTGACGCAACAAGAGCACAACATAGAGTCAAATAAACCTGCAAATTCCACAATGAATTGAATCAGTGAGTGATGTTCCCTCACAACAGAATCAGTGACAATACAAAGCAAAATCGGATTACGAAATCAATTTTCTACAATTAGACGATCTCAACCATAAACATGATAGTAAGAAACTAGTTCTCTAATTCCAATCCACACAGAAAAAGAAAAGACGCGATTCGAAACCCTAGAAAGTAAAATCGCAACGATTTGTGCAACAACACGCAAAACTGAAAGCAAACCCTAGAAATTGAGATGCAATAGAGACGATAAGACCGATCAATTACCCAGAAAACAAAAATCGAATCTCGGATAAATACTACGACAAAATCGTCTCTAAATCAAGATTTGTGCGTTTTCGCTTGAGATGATTCTGCTTTGGTTGATTTAATTACACATTTTACTAAACTGTGTATATAGCACTACCAATCTCTCTGGAATGAACAAAAGTGGCAAATAAAGCAAAACTCGTGATCCCAATCAAGAGCATGTTTATCAATAGATTTTAAGGGGAATGCTTATAGGTTAAAAACAATTTAATATTGTTTTGAGTTGTTAAATATTTGAAGAAAGGTGTTTATTTTAGCTTCTTAAGGACCCTTTTTCAAATTTTTAACAACTCAAAACAATAATAATTTGTTTTTAATCTATTAGCACTCCCTCTTATAACTTATTAGCACTCCCCCTTAAAACCTATTGATAAACATGCTAACTATGAACAAAGAAACCCATTTCACAAACATGATTATAATAATCAAAATTAAAGTAAGAAAACTAGAATCTTATCAACGTGAGGGATTTTCACAAGTGGGGAATCTTATCAACATCAACAATAAGAGCTAAGAATCAAATTATGTGCAAATAAGCAAAGACCTAAATTTATGAATACCCAATTCAAAGAAACACAAGACTTGTTGAAAATTTGTGAGGAAACAAAAACAACAGAGAAAACTCATTTCTTTGAAGCAAAACATCAAACACTTGGCATGCATCATTTCAAATGAGGAGAAGAACATGTATTCTTTAGCTTTGATTAGAGCAATTTCAAGCTAAGAACTAATTGCTTGAACAAAGTAAGGACAATCCGATTAAAACAAAGAAACTCATAACACCAACATGATTACAAATCAAAATCGAAGTAAGAAAACTAGAAGCTAAGAACCCAATTAAAACAAAGTGAGTGTGAAGGATTTTCACAAGTGGCGAATTTCATCAAAGTCCAAGCAAGAGCTAAGAATCAAACTATGTTCAAATAAGCAAAAAGCTAAATTATGAATACCCAATTCAAAGAAACACAAGACATGCTGGAAATTTGTAAGGAAACAAAGACAACAGAGAAAACCCATTTCTTTGAAGCAAAACATCAAACACTTGGTGTGCATCATTTCAAATGTAAAAAACAACAAAAAATGAGCGTAAAAACACAAAAGAGAGAAACGAAACCTTGAGAGGAGTGCAAAGATGAGTAGAAGAAGAAGACGAGTGCTCTGTGTAATTTGCCAAGAGAAGAAATGGTAGAAGAAGAGATCGACGGTGAAACAAAAGAGAGAAGCAAAACCAAGCGGTTGTGGCCTGGGGGGAATGGACCCACGGCTGTGGGTGCCGCCACCTAGGTTTGATCCCTGGCCACTGTGGATTTAACATGGCGGCTGCAGGCTTCGAGGACCACACATATGACGTTAGTTGGGTCCCAACTATGAGACCCAGATACCTGGATTAAAAAAAAAAAAAAAAATAGAGAAGCAATAGGAGAAAATAGTTTATAGGGTTTGTGGCATTTTGTAATACTTTTGTTTTATAAGGGGCATTTTTGTCTTTTATGTTTTTCAGCTGAACCACTTACATCTTGCTGCTCCATTGAGACTCAGCTGAAATTTTTGTATTTTTCTGGGTGAGTCTTTGAAACTCATCTGACTACTCCATCTAGATAGGGTGTTTAATAGCGCTCAACGAACATCATTCGACAGCTACATCTAGATGGAGCAGTAAGGTGGGCAAACAAACAGTCCCAAAGATTTTTTAAAAAAGTAGCAAAAGACTTATAAAAGTTGGAATATCATAATTCAGGTTACTAAAAGAAGTAGTAACTATATTTTGAGAGAGAAAAGGAAAGAAGATGAGAAATTTTGTTTTAATTTCTCTTAATGATATTATTGCAGGTTTTTGCCGAACAAGGAGAGAGGTGAGTGAAGGATTGCATTGGAAAAATAAAATAAAAAGTAATCTACTGATAGTTTCTTTTCTATTATAAATATAATTTTTGTCAGTTGTCACATCTCAAATTCTCACCATCTATACAGGTCTGCAACAGTGAAAAAGTTGGGGCAAAACCGAAATATTGAAAAAATTGTAACAGTTCCTAAAATTAAAAACTTACCATGTGACATTTCTTTAATTTGAGTTTGGGGGTGTGATATTTTTGTAATTTACTCTTATAAAAGTTAGTCTTTAGCTCCATTTTGAGGGACACTGTAATTTTATCTTTATAATATTTTAAAGTTTACCAAAACTAACAAGCAATGACAAGACGACACGTGTCATCTCTTTCTTTACAAATTTTTATTAAAAAAAAAAGTAAAGTTTTTTTCTAGGTTTCGAACCCAGCGAACCTCAGTAATTTAAGTAGAGAAGAACTACTAGACTACTAAAGATACTTGTATATATCAGGGATAGAAACATATATAACCCGCTACTAAAAAATTTTCTAAAAGTCATTAACAAAAGTAGGAAATATTTTGAAATGCCAATTATTTTTTTTTTTTTGTAATGTGGAATCTATTTAATTAAATAAATTTATATACCTCTAATAATGATCATTTGTGACTGGTATTAATTCCTAAACTTCCAAAATTAATCTTCCCATTTATTTATCAATTATAATTCAACATTTAATTTTTAAACGCCCATATAACGTTCACATTCAACAAATTATTAATTATTTTACCATCAAATTGATCTCATCTAAATTCAACGTCCAGATTTACTTACAAAATCTAATCAATTTATTATTGAAGATAATAGGAAATCTGAACATTTTACCTTGATATGAATCAATTTATTTATAATATATCAATATTAAAATATTTTAAAATCACTTTACCTTTATATGTTTATGCAATATAAATAAGAAAATTCACTAATTTAGTTTCAAGTCAATTACCAAATTGGTTTTTTTGTCAAATATAAATAATAAGACAAAACATATTGTTTGTCTTTACATCTAATAAAATTTCAAACATAGTATCATATAGTTTTATATTTTGATTTTTAAAAATATAATTTGTGAGAATATTTTTTAAATATCACTTATATACAGTAAAATAATTTTAAAATTTATGTAAATAGTTTTCCCACGTAACGCTTGGACTTTTTCTATTTTAATATATGCTTGTGTTAATTTTGATCATTTGTTCATTTTAATACAAATCCATTTCATCGATTTCAGTCTTATTTATCTTGGATTCAATAAGAATTTTAGGCACTAATTCTCCCTTTTATTTATCAAATACCTAACTATGGATTTTGAGATCATGATATTATTTTTTCCTCATAATATCATTTTATTTGTAATTATAGATTTTTAAATTGTCTCTTAACATATACTGTACTCTTTTTTTTTTAAACCTTTTCATTATATATACTAATTTTTTTGGGTTTTTGGGTTTTTTACATAAATGATATATAAGCCTACCAACAATCCCGAAATGGGCCTGGTATGGTCCTCTAAGAGCTTTGTCGAAATAATACTAACCATTCAGGGAGGAGCCGGACATGCCGATAGGGTCATCCGCACCGAATGACCAAAAAACTACTCCGCCAAGGCAAATGCACCGGCCATCGCAGAAGAGAGATCTACCACCACCAAGCACAACAAAATTTGATAGTGAACAAGGCTATTTTCACCTCGAAAGAGATGTTGAACTATCGTAGATGAAGGAAAGGATATTTGGCATGATTTAGCTTGTGAGGTTCCGTTCTGAGAAAGCTCAAGGACTTGATTGATGGACTGCTCTCACACTGCGCAGGGAGAGAGTGTGATCGATGCGTTCGGAGTTTCAATGCCGTTGACGGCTCGGTCTCGGACTTCCGGTGAAATGCTTCTAAAGCTTTGTCTTCTCACAGCACACCGGTCACAATTTGTTGTCACCCTTCTTCGTTTGCATCTCTTACCAGAAGAAAATCAAAATCGTCATCGATCCTCTAGCTCCCGTATCTTCAATATGGTCAAGCGGATGGGTCGATTCAGGAACTAGCACACTTAGAACGCGAGAATAGAAGAGCAGTCAGAGAAGCTCAGATGGCTGCTAAACAAATGCTTGTTCTAGTTCGAGGAGACGATGGATTCCTGCATGATCCGGTAGGTTTGAAATACAACGCAGAGGGAGAGAGGATCAACGACGATGGTACTGTGATCGTCGAAGAAGTTATCGAGCAGCCCGTTGACGATAAAGAAGCTGGTGTCGCTCGACACCAGGGATATTTACGTATCGCTCGACATGGAGAACTAGCTGCTCGACACGAAAGAGATGATGGTGTCGATCGACACCGTATGGGCATCGATCGACACCCGGTCCAGGAACGACCAAGGACTTTGGCTGACTTTAATAGACCGGACCAATTCTACGCGAATTGAGCTGCGATTCATCCACCAGCCTTCCAGAGGAACGATTTTGAAGTGAAGCCTGCGTACTTCTCATTAGTTGCTCAAGATCCTTTCCATGGACTTCCATATGAGCACCCGATGGACCACCTGGAGAAATTCGAAGATTTAGCTTCTTGCGTCAAGGTTAATGGTGTGTCCAACGATTACATCTTCTGCAAACTCTTCCTCTACTCACTAAGTGGGGAAGCATCTTACTGGCTGAGAAAACTTCCTCCAATATTGTTGACTAACTGGGAAGATACAAAGAATGCTTTCTTAAGCACGTTATTTGATGATGCGAGGTCTGAGGAGCTGAGAAACAAGATTACATCCTTTAAGCAAGGAGATTGTGAGGCGTTCAAGGCTGCGTGGCATCGATTCAAAGGCTATCAGAGGGATTGTCCTCACCACGGGTTCACTGATGTTCAACTACTGGGGATCTTCTACAGAGGAATTGTGTTGAGCTATTCTACAACTTTGGATGATGCGAGTAATGGAAATTTCAATACAAACTATCCAGAGGCAGCTTTCCGTCTGATTAGAAACTTGGCTAACAGCAACTCTACCAAGAACGTCGATTATGAAAGAAGCCAGTTTGGAAAGAATGTCCAGAACAGTCAGCTCGCTGAGGTTTCTAAGAAGTTGGATTCTATGACTTATCTTCTAGCAGAAAGAAGGTTGTTCACTTTGCTCAGGAGATCGAGACTTTTGATCCAGAGGTTAGGAATGATGACAAGGATGTGAACTACATCAATGGAGCTGGATTTCAGAAGTTTGGCAATCAGCAGGGGTACGGTTCTTCCTCCTACCAGAAGCCATTTCAGAGCAGTGGGTACACAAGGAACTATGATTCATCGTCTTATTAGAAGCCTCCTCCTCCGTCATCCAAGAGCAAGTTGGAGTCCATGATTGAGCAGCTACTGGAAGGTCAATAGAAGATGACTGTCAGCTTCAATGGAAAGATGGATGCTTTGTACCAAGATCTAAATGGGAATTTTGAGTCTCTGAGCACACATATAAAGAGACTAAATACACAAGTGGCTCAAACAGCTGAATCGGTAAAGAGACAAGAGGGTTTTCTTCCTGCGAAGATGGACTCCAACCCTAAACGAGCTTGCAATGCCATTCACGTGGAAGAAGAGGATGATTTTGAAGGATTTAAATCTGATTTTGGAGTTACAGAGCCAGTGTCGATCGACATTGTGGATGAGTATCGATCAACACTTGAAGAAGAAGAAGCATCGCTCAATACACAGTTCGACGAAGATTCCAAAATTCTTAGTGGTGTCGATCGACACCTCTTCAGCATCGATCGACACCCACCTGAACCCGAGCCAAAACTTCTCAAAACTCTTTGATTCTAATCCTTGATATTACACCATCTATGGGTGTCAATCGTCACCCTGTTCAGTCAACCAAAATGCCCAAATCCGAAGAAGTCCGTTCAAAACCCGAAAGTTCCAGATGTTTACTTTTAGGTTTCTAGTCGGTTTTGTACTTGTATAAATACGTTTTTACAGCCATTGTTTAGGCTAATGCTTTTTTTTATCAATTACTTAGAGATTTTCATTAATAAAAAGATGTTTTCTTCTATGATCATGTCTGAGTAATTCTCCTGTTAGGTTTAGAGATTTTCAAAAGGTGTTTGATGAATTGCTAGATCTAATTTCTTGTTAGGATAATATTTTTAGAACGTTCTTCATCCTGACTTGTTTTTATTGTTGATTTTAGCGTCATGAACTGAAATCTGATATTAGGTTAATTAATAGAAACGACAGTTTTATTAATTGCTTGAACTAGTCTTTGATGAAAAAAATTCCTTTTCGCAAAGAAATTTTGTTTAGGGCTTTGTGAACAATTGAACTTGAACTTTAATGCTTGTATGAATTGTTAGGATTCGCAAAGAAATTTGGCTTTCTAGGATTTAGACATAGATAATCTCTGCAACGAAAGTTGATTGGTTTTACATTCGTGTTCATGTTCAGGAACTGTGCTTTAATATTCCTAACTATTGATTTATCTGCAATTCTGATTCACTAGAGATTTCCCTGTGCCTATCTTTTCTTCCTTATTGTTTTACAACCGATTTATTTGCTTTGCTTTATTCACTTATTTTGCCTAGTTTAATCTGAAAGTTTTAATTTATTGTGTTCGATCCCTAAATACTGCAATTGATCTCTTAATTTGATAGAGTAGCTCTTAGGGTAAATTAGAGCCTATCAAATCTTGAGAATCATGTTTAATCGATTTTGTTTGATTCTGGATTTTTTATTGCATGTTGATTTTAAATGGTTATTTAAAATAAAATAAACCCATAAATGAATTTGGAAAGTGTATAGTTCCGGGAGCTAGTTAGATCCGGAGGATTGACCGGATTTGACCTCGGATAGGATTTATTTGTGCATGCATATTGTCGAGCTTGATTGAAATGAACCGGTGAATTAAAATTGGAATCATGTAGATTCAGAAATTTGTTAGATCAGTGTGTGATCAGATCTAACCTCGACTAGGGTTCATAATGAGGTTGCATGAGGTTAATTAGGAATGCATTGATATTGTTAATAAGTCGCAGGAAGGACTTAGGATTAACTAATATAATGTATTCATGTTATTGTTAAGTCATGAGATAGACTTAGGATTAATAGATGGTAAAATTCATTCATGTTAAAGGAACATTGCTTGATGGTCAAGTATTATGCATTTATGTTTGTTAATGGATTGGTTGTTGATGTTGTTTTATGTGCTAAGCATTTTCTGGTTTTGAATTGATTGCTTAGTTGAGCCCGGTTTGTATCTATTGCCTGATTTGTGTCTAATAGGGTTTTAGACATGTGTGGTTTTGGGGTTGCAATAGATGTTGTGTCTAATAGGGTTTTAGACATGATGGGGCTTGGGTTCTAGCACGGATTTGGAAGTGTGGTCATTGATGTGTCCAATGACAAAATTATTGGGTGTTAGACGAGTCTTTTAGAGTATGCTCAATAGTCATATATTACATGGGTATGATTAGTTGAGTGGCGGTCCGACGTTCCCAGAAGACATAGATGGTGTGATTGTATGTGGCGCGGAAGGTTCGGCTACCCGACGAGGTAGGGATCCGGGAAGGATCGGGAATCTTGTGTGTGCCTTGGTGGCTACAAAGATCGAGACCTGGGAACGGACAACGGGACCGTGAGGCCCCTGAATGTGATTAGGATCTGAATCGAGTCCATCTAGGTTATAGATGGTCTAAGTGGGACTTAGGCGGTTTGTGTTAGTTGGTCTAAGAGGGTCTTAGGCGGTCTATAGAGTTTGGCTTTTGGGTAGTAATTGTATCGTCAATTACTTGTTTGTTTTTGGTAATGCCTTGAAGGATTGCTTTTCCTTAGGCGGATTGTTTTATTTTGTTAAGTGTTGTCTTGCTTCTCTTGAATGATATTGTCTTTTTTGATAATGCCTTGATGGATTGCTATCCATGGAATTGTTGTGTTGTGTGTGATAAGCATTCTTGTTCTTAATGCTTGCTGCATTGGGGTATTGGGGGGTATTATTCTTGGTTGTTAGTTATGATCTAACTCGCTGAGTAATGCTAGATTACTCACCCCACCATTTGTTTTGCAGGTAACCTTAGAGGCTTAAACCTTTAGCGGGTTCGTTGGACGTACTAAGACATCAGACTAGGTGACTTTTCGATGTTCTTGCAAATGACTATATAATATAATATTATGTATGAATTTAAACCTCGGATCCAAAAACGTATAATACATTTGTAAATGTTTTACCCTAATATATTATGTATAAAAATCAAGTTATTTAAAAGTTATCAAGTGATAATGGTGCATGAGTCCTGTCCGGACCGAACCAACCTGGCCTTGCGTTCTTCCGGTTGGAAAGCCTAGGGTTACACGGGACCGGAGATGGGGACGTTTGGGGCGGTTGGTCGAAACTGTTTTCAAAATGAGATTTTATAATCCTAAGGAAACTTAACTGCTCCGCCCGTCCCAGTTGGTTGTGCACGTACTGGGTCAGGCTGGCCGGTCGCAGTCCAGTGGAACCGAGGCGTTACAGTTGGGGGTTGTCGCCTTTGGACTTCCTGTATTTCTGATCCAATGTCTTTACTTCTTCCTCGCTCTTGGTGAAGCCGGTAGCTTAGTGCAGGGCATATTAGATTGTGGATGGCTCGTTGGCTGTCATCTTTCTCCTGAATTCGGAATTAAACCACAGGGTCTTCTTGAGAGCTTTTAGCGTGGAACCATCATCTATCCCTTTTACCTGAGTTAAGACAAATTTGAATCGTTCGATGAAGCTTCGAAGGGTTTCGGTAGGACCCTGAGACATGGTCCAGAGGTCAGCCTCTAAAGACCTCATCTCAATCAGGATGGCGTACTGGTTTAAGAAAGCCTCGAATAATTGGTAGAAATTATCTATCGAATTCCTCTCCAAGCCGGAGAACAAGTGGAGAGCCATTCCTTTGAGGTGCTCCATGAACAAAAGACAGTAGCCGATGTCCTTTTCTTTGGGTTTGAACTTAGCGTGAGCCATGGAGATAGAGAATGCGGTAATATGCTCTATGGGATCGGTTTTACCATCGTATATCGGTATTCGGATTTTTCCAGGATCGGAGAGTTGCACCTTAGTGATTCGTTCTGTGAATGGTGTAGTCCGCGCTTCTTCGAGTGCTCGGTCAATCTCTGGAGCCTTGTTGATTGCACGGTGGACCTGAGAACGCATCTCCCATAATTCTTGAGTAGTCTCGTGCATAGTAGCTCTAAGCTCTTCCATCTCCTTCTGTTGAAGGTCAGCTGTCGTCTTTTTGCATTAACTGCTTCGGCTTGCTCGACCCACTGGAGGTTTTCTTCTTCCTCAGCGAGCTCTCATTCACGCTCGAACTGGCTCTTCCTTTGTAAGGTTCTGTCAGTGCATGATGATCCAGAATCGTCGGTGTTGGTTTCGTCCTCGGTATCATCGATGATTTCGACGACTTTCACCGTCTCATTTGGTGCTATTGTGCCTCCTTCTACTCGCCGAAGAGTCGGTTCGCCGGATGCATCGTTAGTTCTCTGCACGCCGTTAGGTGTTGCAATGCTGCTTATCAGGATCAAGCGAGGCTCGGATTAGCAGAAGATTCCAAATCTGCAGTTTTGGCTCGCCGATAGGGCTTTCAGCTCTGCCGTTAAAGCGTTATTGAGCTCTTCCTGCTTCTTGGACTTCCTTAGTAGCTCTGCCAGCATCTTTTTGACACCGCCATATTCCTCCGGGTTAGCCGTTGCGGTAGATCCGTTTAGATCCATCTTGTTTCTGTTCTATCCGTTCGTTATAGTTCCACCGGTTTCTCCAGATCCACCGTTTGTTCTTGATCCACTGAAAGCCATCTTCTCCTTATCGCCCTGTCTGGTTGCTCTAAATATATTCAGAGGCATCGCCTTTGGATCGGCGTTGCTGTCTGTGGCATTCCGTTGCGTTGTTTTGCTGGTACCGGTCATCTTCTCGAACTTGCTCATGGTTTCTTTGTGTATGAAGCTTTGTTGTGCCCTCCTTCTAGCGCCAAATTGTGGGAGCTGGATTCCTACAATTAGAATTTGTTGGGTTCGCGGTAGATGTGCAAAACTTCTAAGTTAGAAATCACAAGAACAGTTTGAGAAGAAAGAGTTTTGATTGATGTGCTGATGCAAAGAATACAAGGGTTTCTACTAGAAAATCAGTGATCCCCCTTAATGAGGACTATACAATAGTTTATATACTAGACTAAGTCGGCTAGGGTTTTTGTGTGAGCTGCACTCCTGAAGTTGGCTGGCCCATTAACGGTTCGGCCCACCTGTGGCTCGGCTTGGCCCAATTGAATGGGCTACGCCGAATTGGGCCGGTTGAGCTGAAATCCACCTAGCTTTAAACCGGTTCGTCTAGTTTAGTTTGGTATTATCGACGGTTCACAGGTCTCCCAACCGGCTGGTGTAACTAGATTTCGGTACAGCTCTCCTTTGTCCACACTTAGCCATTTTATTTTGATGGTCTTCAAGGGGTGGATTTTGACCCCTACATGAGTACGGTCATGGATTCTACTGAGGTGGATCTATGTAATGCTGTACTCTGGTGTATGAGTAAGGAATCAATTTGAATACCACTTAGGTGATGTTCATAACTGTGAAACCATGTCTTCCTTTTGTTGTCACATTTCAGGATGCTTGGATTCACATATTCAAGTAAAAATGGGGAGATTGTGAAGGCATTGGATTAAGCATTGTACAATATCAACAAAGCAGAAGGAAGTTAGAACTTTGTGGTATCACAGAGTCAGTCTCAGAAGTCTACACATCATAAAGTCAACGAGTCAAGGTGTCGGGGAAGTCGTGTGCTAAAGAAGGTGTTTGGCTCGAGGAAGCAGGTTGCATGTTGGGGTCGGTTTTCACCCATTCAACGTTAACATTCAAAGACAAGCGATCACAGGAAATGGCCCTCCAAACTCCCGACTAACCAAGCGGAATAACACCTAGGTCTCACATGGGGGAAGCAAGAGCCGTGGAGAAAATCTGGGCAAGGAATAGGATCACACGAGACATCACGAGAGAAGATGGGGTCGGCAAGCAACCCCAGGTTCGGTCCTGGCGACCACAGGCTCGGCCTTGGCGATCACAGGTTCGGCCTCGGTGAGCAACCACGAGTTCGGCCTTGGCGAGCACAGGTTCGGCCCCGGTAAGCACAGGTTCGGCCTCGGAGAGCAACCATGGGTTCGGCCTCATGGCTGAGCACGTCCTTGGCCCACTGGCCGACCACAGGATCGGTCTGGTAAATCACCGCATCCTCTCCCGTGACTGCTAATCACATCCTTGGCCCAACAACGCAGAAGTAGCTTGAGGCCCTGTCCAGGTACGAAACCCGCATTAGCATGATCGAGAATTTCTAAGACACAAGAGCTAGGGTTTCACATGGGGGAAGCAAGAGCCGTGGAGAGTATCTGGGCAAGGAATAGGATCACACGAGACATCACGAGAGAAGATGGGGTCGGCAAGCAACCCCAGGTTCGGTCCTGGCGACCACAGGCTCGGCCTTGGCGATCACAGGTTCGGCCTCGGTGAGCAACCACAAGTTCGGCCTTGGCGAGCACAGGTTCGGCCCCGGTAAGCACAGGTTCGGCCTCGGAGAGCAACCATGGGTTCGGCCTCATGGCTGAGCACGTCCTTGGCCCACTGGCCGACCACAGGATCGGTCTGGTAAATCACCGCATCCTCTCCCGTGACTACTAATCACATCCTTGGCCCAACAACGCAGAAGTAGCTTGAGGCCCGGTCCAGGTACGAAACCCGCATTAGCATGATCGACTCCGTGAAGACTTAGGAGGCTGTACCGCCTTAGGTGTAGTATATATAAACGTCATTGTAAAAACCCTAAAGGGAATCCGCAATTTTCATACACAAGCTTTGTACTCAACTTTTACACAGCAATACATACAACTCTTTCTCAATCTCTTGTGATCCCTAGTTAACATAGAAATCTCTAAATTCCCCTCACGAATCCTTACAAGTTTAATTGTATTGGTTTCGACCCCCATAATTTGGCGCCGACTAAGGGGACCAGAGAATTTCTAAGACACAAGAGCTAGGGTTTCACAACACCATCACCATGTCAGGAAGCAACAGCTGAAGCAGCGAAGGATCTTCGTTTCAAAGGAACTGGAACGATGAAGGCACCGTGAATATGATCATGGGAGGATCGCAGTATTGTGATGACAACGTAACTGCAATCGAGGCTTACCAGAGGCGCGCCGAAGTCTGCGCTAACATCATCACATCCCCGAAGACGAAGCATGCTGATAATCCTATCGCTTTCGACGAAGAAGATGCTGAAGGTATTGACCATCCGCATAGCGACCCCTTGGTGATCAATCTCTCAGTCTTCAATTTCAACGTTGCTCGAGTCCTCATCGACACCGGAAGCTCGGTGGATGTTATCTTCAGAGAAATACTCGAGAAGATGAAGATCCACCTGTCACTCATCACAGGGCAACTGAGGCCTATAACAGGCTTCTCTGGCGAGACGACCATGACGATGGGAGTGATTCATCTTCCAGTGGAGGCTGGAGGCGTCAAGCGGATGGTGAACTTCACAGTGTCTGATCATCCCGCCATCTACAATTTGGTCATGGGAACACCGTGGCTCAGTCAGATGCAAGCTGTTCCTTCAATATACCACATGTGCCTGAAATTCCCGACCAGAGATGGTGTGAAGACTATTTTTGGCAGCCAAAGAGATTCACGCATGTGTTTCTTAGCAGAGCACAAGCTGCGCAATCATAAGAAGAAGAACAACCCGACCTCGCGGGAGCAGCAGAAGAAGGCAAAAACCAATTCTAGTCGGGCAAGAGACCTGGCTAACCTCCTACAGCAACTACAGATTACTGACGGTTGCGCAGAAGAGGAGCAGCCTACCTGCGAGCCCGTGATCTCTGTGTGCATCGCCGAGCAACACCCAGAGAGATGTGTCAAGATTGGAGCAGCTCTTGACGAAGCGCTCAAATCGAAGCTAGTGGCTTTTCTCCAGGGGAGCATCAACACCTTCGCCTGGGCCACCGAAGATATGCATGGGATAGACATCAATGTCGCCAGCCACGAACTCAATGTCGATCCCACATTCAAACCAGTGAAGCAAAAAGAAGGAAATTGGGTGTTGAACGTGCAAAAGCTGTGAATGACGAAGTCGAGAGGCTGCTACGAGTTGGGTCGATAACCGAAGTCAAGTATCCCGACTGGCTCGCCAACCCAGTCGTGGTCAAGAAGAAGAATGGGAAGTGGCGCGTCTGCGTTGACTTCACTGACCTTAACAAAGCCTGTCCGAAAGATAGCTTCCCCTTACCTCACATTGATCGCCTGGTGGAAGCGACGGCAGACAACAAACTCCTTAGCTTCATGGATGCTTTCTCGGGCTACAACCAGATTCTGATGCATCCCGAATATCGTGAGAAGACAGCTTTCATCACAGACCGAGGCATCTACTGCTACAAGGTGATGCCCTTTGGCCTGAAAAATGTCGGAGCAACATATCAAAGGCTGGTGAACAAGATGTTCCAGGACCAGTTGGGAAAGACTATGGAGGTCTACATTGACGATATGCTCGTCACGTCACTTGAGGAAGAAGACCACATCGCCCACCTGGAGGAATGCTTCAACCAACTGAACCTTCACAACATGAAGCTAAACCCAGCAAAGTGCAGATTTGCCGTGACTTCTGGCGAATTCCTTGGGTACCTGGTCACTCGCCGAGGCATCGAGGCTAACCCAAAACAGATCGATGCATTGATCCAGATGGCTTCACCAAGGAATAAGCGTGAAGTGCAGAGATTAACTTGGAGAGTGGCAGCACTCAATCGGTTTATTTCACGCTCCACTGACAAGTGCCTACCCTTCTACAACACCCTGCGAGGAAACAAGCAATTTGAGTGGTCGGAAAAGTGTGAAGATGCCTTCAAGCAACTTAAGCAATATCTGGCAACGCCACCCATTCTTGCTAAGCCAGTAGCTGGAGAACCTCTTTTCCTCTACATTGCTGTCTCAGAAACAGCTGTCAGCGCTGTCCTTGTGCGGGAGGAAAGAGGCGAGCAAAGAGCTATCTTTTACGTGAGCAAAACGCTCACAGACGCTGAGACAAGATACCCTCAATTGGAGAAGCTGGCATTGTCCGTCCTCATGGCATCTAGAAAGCTAAGGCCTTACTTTCAATCTCATTCTATTATTGTCCTTAGTACCTTCCCACTACGTTCAGTTTTACATAGCCCAAGTCAATCTGGCAGGTTAGCCAAGTGGGCTGTAGAGCTCAGCGAGTATGACATCGAGTATAGGGGGCGCACATGCAACAAGTCACAAGTGCTGGCGGATTTCCTCATAGAACTTCCAGAGGACAAGGACTCAGAGGAGGCGCAGCCCGAAATCTGGCAGCTGTATGTGGATGGCTCATCCTCGAAGAGTGGTTCTGGAGTTGGGATACGATTAGTATCTCCAAACGGAGAAGTCCTTGAGCAATCGTTTCGACTTGGGTTCCAAGCTTCCAACAATGAAGCAGAGTACGAGGCCCTCGTCGCTGGCATGGGGCTTGCCCAAGGACTAAAGATCGAGCACATTCACGCATTCTCCGACTCACAGCTGGTGACCAATCAGTTCAGCGGCAAGTACATCGCAAAGGATGATCGCATGGAGGCTTATCTAGAGATGGTAAAGAATCTTGCCTCTGCATTTCAGGAGTTCAACCTCACAAGAATTCCCAGAGGAGAACACGAGTGCCGATGCATTGGCCAACCTCGCTTCCGCCACTGCCATGCCAGAGGATCCGGCTTTGAAGCGGGTCATTCCAGTTGAGTTCATTGAATTCCCCAGCATTCAAGAGGATCTGGCGCTCGCCATCTTAACAGGCTCTCAAGCCGCAAAACAAGTGGACGCCTTTCCTGAAAATGCCAACGAAGACATAGAAATGGCGGAAGCTCCCGAAATCCCGGACGCTGACATGCACGACGCAGACGAACCCGTTGATGGCGTCCCCGTCAGTGATATCTCTCCTATCCGCAGTTCTCATTATCCCGAAGCAATCATGATGGATACGGGTGCCAAAGAGCTAGAATACGGCTGTGACAAGTTATGGATTGCTGATGGCACGCTGCCCAGTAGCAAGTGGGCAGCCCGCAAGTTACAGAAGCAAGCAGCTCGCTATGTTCTACTAGATGGTAACCCCTTCAGGTGGGGATTCTCCGGTCCTATGCTCACCTGTGTAGAAGGAAAGAAAGCAAGGCGAATAATGGAAGAAGTCCATAGTGGATCATGCGGCAATCATTCTGGGGGCAAAGCACTTGCGGTCAAAATCAAAAGACATGGTCATTTCTGGCCTACTATAATTGGTGATTGCGTTAAGTTTTCAGCCAAGTGTAAGAAGTGCCAGCGACACGCTCCAAAAATCCATCAACCTACTGAGAAGCTCTCATCTATCGCTTCACCTTACCCATTCTTAAGATGGGCAATGGACATTGTTGGACCATTACACTCGTCAAAGCAGAAACGGTTCTTACTCGTCTTGACAGACTACTTTTCCAAGTGGGTAGAAGCTGAAGCATATGCTACAATCAAGGATGTCCAGGTAGAAAGCTTTGTCTGGAGAAACATCATATGTCGTCACGGAGTTCCGCATGAGATCGTTACGGACAACGGGTCGTAGTTTATATCCAACCGGTTCGAGACATTCTGTGCAAAGTGGAATATCAGACTTAGCAAGTCCACGTCACGCTACCCTCAGGGCAATGGTCAAGCAGAAGCTATCAACAAGACAATCCTTGATGGCCGTAAAAAGCGCTTAGAGGCGAAGAAGGGCCGCTGGGCCGACGAGCTAGAGGGGGTTTTGTGGTCCCACCGTACCACTCCCCGTCAAGCAACAGGCGAGACTCCTTTCGCCCTTGTCTATGGAACCGAGTGTGTTATCCCTTCCAAAGTCTGCTCACCTGAGGTCCGACGCCAGCTCTTACCCAGCAATGAACCAGTTAACCGATCAATGCTGCTTGATGCATTGGACTTCCTCGATGAGCGTCGCGACCAAGCACTTGTCCGGATTACAAATTATCAGAGCGCAGCATCTAGATATTACAACTCCAGAGTCAGGGAAAGGCGTTTCAACATAGGCGACTTGGTCCTCCGTGAGGTGTTTCAGAACACAGCAGAACCAAACGCTGGCAAGCTCGGAGCTAACTGGGAAGGCCCATACAAGATCACAACAGTCATTCGTCCCGGAGTTTATGAGCTCGCCACCATGTCCGACACTCCAATCCTCCACTCCTGGAATGCCAAGTACTTGAAGAAGTACTACCGCTAGTCTTCTCTTCCAAATGAACTACGAGGCAACTTGATCCCTGCAAAGGGTACGTAGGCAGCCTGTCTTCGGATAGGTTCAGTTGCCCCCCCCCCCCCCTCCATCCCAAGGGGGGGATTCCACTCTTTACTTTAGCCTCGTTCCGGACGAGCTCGTATGATCTCCTCCGCCTTGGGGGGGGGGGGGGGGAGTGAGTGTTCTCACCAGTCTCTAGACGACTTCAGTTCCCTCTTTCGTCTAAAAGGGGGGGAGTGGGGTATCCGTACGCCACTCCTTCACAAAATCATTGACAACATCATCGTCAATCACAAACACTCGCCACAGCACTCATCATGAGAACAACTTGTCCTTTACGGACTGATCAAAGCTTCAATCGAGTAGAGTTGTTCCGTATTTATTGTTGCTGGCCACAGCAATAATAAGGAAATACGAACACAATGACATCCACAACGGATACAGCGCGCTATATAAGTACCAGTGTTCAGTATTGGGTCATGCCAACTGATCACTCAGAAACCCAACAAATGTCATTGGTAAAATGCAGCTGCTAATGACCTCCGTTCGGCATGTACCCTGAACGTGTCATTCAGAAACCCAGGACAAGCGCTGGTCAAAGCCAAGGTGAACTTGCTCTCGGACAGACGTGTCTAGAAGAGCAGCACCAACACACAAAGCCCAATAGCAACGTTGGCAGATAAAGAGCGTGAGCGCATCTGCGTTTTCACAGCCTCAACAAAGCCTCACTCATGAGCATACATAGCCTCATTCATGAGCGAACAAAAGCCTCATCCATGAGCAAAAGGACAGAAAAATTTTATTGTACTGCAGCAACGCAGTGGCTTCGGCAAGCAAAGTAAGAAGTCTTCAAACCTTCAATCAAGTACGAAGTCTTAAAACCTTCGGTAAGCCAAGTGCTTACAGTGTTGGCAAGCACATGACAAACGCACAAATAGCTCAAAGAATTCCTAAGTATAGGAACAACATCAACAACATCTAAAGCAAGTGCCTGAGTCTGAAACCATCAAGGTTAACCATGAGCAAAAGCTACAGAGTCACCCCGTATTCTCCACAATGCAAGGATCCAAAATAATAGCATGGATACAAATCATCCAACGCTACAACCGAAAATCATCAAGTCCAACAAGAGTTTTTCAGAAATAAGAAACTACAAATAAACTAAGTCATAAGCAAAGAGAAATAATCACTCATCAGTCACTCTTCAGCAACATCAGCATCCTCTGCAATCTCTAAGGCTTGCCTCACGCTAGAAACAAGCTCATCAAACACGTCACGAGCGTCAAAGATCGGGATCTTCCTATCAACCAAAAGCTTCTCTGCGGCACCTAAAGTCGGGCCCTCAGGCTCGTGGAAACATTTAATGCAATATAGGCTCGCCTCAATCTCAGCAAAGCCCAGCACCAACTAAGAGCCCTGGGTCTTCATCATTAAAGGGGAAGGAAAGTCCAATTCTCTTATCACGGGCCATCGAGTCGACATCACCACTAAGCCTTTCTCTCCTCCTCAATATCCGCTAAGTCACCGAAAACTCTGTCATTACCCTCATCGAACTCATCGAGACGATGCCACGGAACAGTGATCTTACTACGGAGACGAACTCTGGTGCCGACACTCTCATGGGATGCCAAGGATGGCATCATAACCTTATCCCCGGTTCGGCTCGACAGAGTGACCGCGGGATCAATTCGGCCTAACAAGGCAACCACGCGATCGGTCAAAATTGCGACCACAGGCTCGGGTTGGTTCGGCGATGGGACCAAGGGTTTGAACTGGTTCGGCGATGCGACCACACGGTCGGATTGGTTCGGCGATGCAACCGCGGGCCCGGTTTGGTGCGATGGTGCGAGCGCGGGCTCGGTTCGATGCAATGTTGCGACCACGCGGTCGGGTTGGTGAGACGACACGAGCACGGGATCCTTCCTACTCACACGTCCGACCACGGAATCGGTCCGATACAACGACGCGACGGAATCATCAGCTCGACATAATGGCGCCGCCGGTTCACCGCGGTTAACCAACAAGCTCTTGTTTCTCCATAACAACAAGTTCACATACAGCAAGTCAACAAATAAAATCAAAGGTTATGTCTCCTAGGAACTAAGCCTAAAGTCCCTAACCAAAACTCATGGGAATCAAGAGGTACAAGGATTGTTCTTCCTAAAAACTAGATCCAAAGACTTGGCTTCTCAAACAAAAGTTCTTGGAACTTAAAACAAATAACTTGAGAAGGCAATAAGGGAGCTCACCAAGGAAGAAGGAGAAGGTAAAAAAAAAAAATCAATCAAAACCTTATCCTCTCTCTTTCTCTCACCAAACGGGTCCCGGCTCCATTCAAAAAACAACACAACATTCTTCCTTCCGGAAATCGCTTGGCTATTACTCGGAAACGTCATTGACATTAGCAATCGCAACACGGAGTCTTAAAACCTCCATAGGAAATATGAAGTCTTAAAATCTTCGAGAGGAAAAAAAACAAAATCTTTTCTGCAGAAAACGCAGCAGCTTCGACAAAGGAAGCACGAAGTCTTAAAATTTTCATAACGTTTACAGAGTCTTAAAACCTCTTGCATAAAGTCACTCTCTACTACTGTGAAAGAGGATAAGTAAGCGCCTTGACTTCAAACGTTAACGCTGACACTCAACACATCTTTTACCACGGCACTATTAGCTCTAACACTACCGAGCTGGGGGGCTAACTGTTGGGGTCAGTTTTCACCCATTCAACGTTAACATTCAAAGACAAGCGATCACAGGAAATGGCCCTCCGAACTCCCGACTAACCAAGCGGAATAACACCTAGGTCTTCACATGGGGGGAAGCAAGAGCCGTGGAGAGTATCTGGGCAAGGCATAGGATCACACGAGACGTCACGAGAGAAGATGGGGTCGACAAGCAACCCCAGATTCGGTCCTGGCGACCACAGGCTCGGCCTTGGCGAGCACAGGTTTGGCCTCGGTGAGCAACCACGAGTTCGGCCTTGGCGAGCACAGGTTCGGCCCCGGCAAGCACAGGTTCGGCCTCGGCGAGCAACCATGGGTTCGGCCTCATGGATGAGCACGGCCTTGGCCCACTGGCCGACCACAGGATCGGTCTAGTAAATCACCGCATCCTCTCCCGTGACTGCTAATCACATCCTTGGCCCAACAACGCAGAAGTAGCTTGAGGCCCGGTCCAGGTACGAAACCCGCATTCGCACGATCAACTCCGTGAAGACTTAGGAGGCTGTACCGCCTTAGGTGTAGTATATATAAACGTCATTGTAAAAACCCTAAAGGGAATCCGCAATTTTCATACACAAGCTTTGTACTCAACTTTTACACAGCAATACATACAACTCTTTCTCAATCTCTTGTGATCCCTAGTTAACATAGAAATCTCTAAATTCCCCTCATGAATCCTTACAAGTTTAATTGTGTTGGTTTCGACCCCCACATTGCATGCCGTTGAAAAGTCGTGACAAGTTGCAAGGGACAAAAGTGTTTTGAGAGCTTTCAGACGTAACGTGTAGCAAGTGGAGCAATAAAAAGCAAGTGACAGGACAAAGTACAATGGACGGACCGCTAGGCTTCAGGGGAAGACTGCCTGTTTTAACCAGAGAGCTTACAGACGCATAAAAAGGGCGTGGAATGCTGAGGTTTTGGAGAAGCTCTTTTACATAAATTATAAATAAAAGAGTCAAAGGTTTTAAGGGTTCTTGATGTATAAGCTTAGATTATGAAAGATGGAAAAATCTTGTGGTAACTGATTATGGATTTTGGGTTATTCTTAGGTTTCCGTTCAGACAAAAATTGTTGATTATCTTTGGTCTAGTTTTGGGTAGACTTGAGTGAAGTCTAAGGTGGTGTAATACAGTGTGTAACAGTAAAGTGAATTGCATGTATGAGTGTTTAAGGAAATAGAATTCGTGTATTCTACTGTGTATCTTCCTTCTTTACATCTTAATTTTATATTCTGAAGTCCAATATCCTTACATTGACATTGTAAGCTATCCTATTATATTCATTCTCATTCGATGCCAAACAAGAACATTTGACTTCTTTGTAAAGTTAACATTATTTTATTGACCTCCTTCGATTCTCTAGAAATATCTTGTCAGTTGTCACACATTTTATCTGCTCAATTAAACTCATACTACATATTGAAACTTCTTAATGATGCAAATGAAAGTGGAAGAAGATAACAATCTATTATAACCATAAACTAGAACACTTTCATGGTAATTCTCTCGCAATAGTAAACCATAAGGATTTTCTTCTCGTATTAATTTTTTTTTTTTTAGTTTCATTTTTTACATCTATGGCAAGAATGAGTATATCCCCTTCCCCTATATATTATTAAGGAGGTGATTTGTGAAAAAATTATGACATGGCTCATAAACAATTGTGACATGGCAAAGCCTACTATAATTAAGTTATATTCTTCCATAAAAAAATTTTAGTCATTATTTTAATTGTTTACTAATGAAATGTGTAAAGATTAATTTTTGTCATAATAACTTTTTTTGAACAGCTATATAAATGTCTTATCTCTAAAATTTATAATTAAACTTACTAACATTTTTAAAGAGATACTATTAATTTTTGTGACAAAAAAATATCAAAAATATAACCTTTTTTTAAAAAAGTCGATTTATATATTAAAATTTCTAAAACTTAATAAAATAATAATTTTTAATAATTATTAAAAAATACATATCAAAAGCAAACATTTTTCGTTAGTCATTCATGCTCTATAATTAATGGTATTAAAATTGTCATTATTGCATAATATTTGGTTATGAAAAAAATCAGAAGATTGGAGATTGGTTTTTTTACAAAAATAAAATCAAAAGAAAAAGATAATGAAAATGTTCAAAATTTTTGGAGATGAACAATGATATATATCATTTTTTTTAATGTATAATAAACCATGATTCGAGTATAATAGTTAAATACGTAAGGTATTTAAGAAAATATTCAATGAATATATTTTAAAAAGTAGATTTATAAATTTGGTTTCAAAATTTTTTACCTCCGCATATAACGCGGGAAATCACCTAGTTGAGAAAGAATTGAATATGGGATCTGTTATTGAGGCTAATAACGTCACCAACTTATTTCCAATTTATTGTTTTGTTTCTCATTACTTAAGTTCCATGCCTTGTCAAATGCAGATTTATAAGTTTGTAGTACATGTGAAATAGATAGAATTGATCAAATTTTGTTTCGTAAGAGATCATGAGACTTGGAACTTGGAACTATGCTTTCTTATCGTCATAGTTCTCAAACATGGTGTCCTAGAGTTTCTTCTTTTTGTTTAAAGTTACAGTGCCACATATATAGGATTTAGTGGCTTGGAACCATGTTTTGGTACTTGTTCCAAAGTTGAATCATATAATATTTGATGATTTTGTCCATATCCTCAAGTTTCCAACGACATTGATGTATGCATTTGTTTTTCACTACAAAAGCTTGCAATTTAGAATGGTCATGGAAATTATAATAACTCATACGTTTCTCAAATAAACCATAATTATCACCATGACAGAAGTATGTGAACAAATACATCGGAATGGTTCCAATTTGCATGGGAAATTAACTTTTCAAAATTCTTTTTGTGGTCCAAAAACTTTTCAAAAGGGTTATTAACATAATGCTATTGGCTGTTAGGGTTTTAACCAATCCTAGTGCTTTGATCTTAGTTAGATTAGAGATGACTTTAGCAAAAACTAAAATACACAAGAAACTTTGTTCACCCAGTTCCCTTTTGGTACATCTGGGGAGGGGATCTCTTGCCCTCAACTTCACTATCAATCAAAGATTAACACAACGTACTAACGACGTTTTCTTTGTGTTACAGGTTTGTAAGAAGAACTAGAAGGAGATTACAATACCAAGCACACGCTTAGGAACACGAAGACTCGAACTCTGTTTCCTCTCTCTTGTGGAAGCCTCTTTCTCTCTCAACTTCTCTCTTGTTCTTCTGTCTCTCTTGTTCCTCTATTGCTACATCGTTTCTTCTTGGGATTATCATTAGGGTTTATGTACGTCTTCTTTATATAGCCAATGATGCATCATCATATTTCCTTTTCCTTGAAGACTTTACTTTCTTTCCCATAACACTTACGTGAGAATGAAGCTTCTTGTTATTGGGTTTGAACAAACCTTGGTCCATGTTCTAATTCAAACCAATTAGGCCCATATGAAGCAAACAGGCCCAATAAACTCCACATTTTGCTTCATTTCTCTTTCACGATGATACCGACATAAGCAACATCCCTCTTTCCCTATGGCGAGACAATTCCGGCAAGATTCTTTGTCACTGGCGATTTGCTCCGACGCCGTCGTCAAGCTTTCGTCTTAACCTTCAGCGACCTGAGATGGCCTTCGATGTTGCAGCATCTCCACCTCAGACCCGACTCTCTTAAAATTTGAATGTGATTCTCGATCTGGATTTTCAACTTCGGTAATTACTTCGCCGTTGACCTCCGATATTGGGCTCCGGTAGCTTAAGAGACTCTCCCTCAAGCTTCCTTTGCCAATGGCTCTCTTTTCCGATCGCGAAATCAAACCCAAAACCATGACGGCTCTGCTTCTTCCGATGACTTCTCTTCTTCACCACTCTTCTAGGAAAACCGCAGGTACACTTTACATTAAACTTTTATGCTCTTTGAGATATCAAACTCTAATCCTTTTTTCTCTTTTTGATTGATAGTGAACTGTATGCAATTTCAATATGAAATTTGCATCATTCGGCGATTCCTCTGTCGCCAATTCTTGTCTCCACTGAAATTAGTAACCATCAAACCCATGACAATCTCCTTGTCCTTTTTTTTTTGTTCGAATTTTCTGAATTTCAATTTACCAAATCCTTTGTCTTTGCAGCTTCTCAAACGACCATGTTCTTCTGCTCCTTTGATAAATTTAGGTATCCTTCTTCACAAAAAGTGATTCTCTTTGTCGACTTGTTAATCCATCTCATGTGCACTGAGCTTTGAATCAACCTCTTATTGAATCATTTGAAAGAACCTGAACCATGAATCATCTTCTTTGTCATGTATCTTCAAACCTTGATACAACTTCTGACTTGGTTCCTTTTTCCCTTTCTTAAGCAGCTCCACCTAGAACCATAATCAACATTCCACCTAGAACCTTATAGGTAACTTATCTTCTTCTCCATTCCCTTGGATATCATTGTCGAATGACAAGAGAAACCAACCAGTTTCTTTGTCCTTCGTCTTTGCTAGCATGTTTTTCGACAATGAGTACACCTGAAACCTTGACTGCTTCTGGAACCTCAGTCTTTTCATGTCATCTTCTGACTAGAGATTAACCTTCTCTCATGCTTCTAATTATCTTCAGATAATTCCTTTACCTCTGAGATATCTAACCTTTGTAGATTCAAGAACATAACCCTGAAGAACTGGCCTTTCTTCTCTTGAATCTTCCTCCACCTAAAATAGATAACCCTCTGTCTTGCATTCACATACTCTCAGGTAACTATCTCTAACTCCTTTATCCTTTTGAGTTTTCCATTATCACTATAACCATAACCAGAAACTGCCTTGTTTCTTTTCTCTGTCTCTGCCAGATTGAGACTTTGATAATGGAGTGTCTTCCTTCTCCTCAAATGTCGTTGAGAAGATCACAGCAGACACTACTAGAAAACAGTTCATTTGTGACTACTGTTTGTGACTGAAAAATCAGTCACTAATTTTTGTGACTACTTTGAGACTCACAAGTGACCAATTTGTGACGACACTAAAATTAGTCGCAAAACAGTCGCCAATTTGTGACTGATCAACTTCGTCATAAAAGCGTAACAAATTAGCGACGAATTTGAGACAGACATTCGTTGGTTTTCATGTAGTCGCAGAGTAGTCACAAAAGACAGACTAATTAGCGACTAATAAAGTGGTCACAAATTTGCGACTGTTTTGTTACCATCAAAGCAGTCACAGATTAGCGACTACCATAAAAACGTAACAAAATACCCACTGATTTGTAACAACAATATTTTTAAAATTGATTTGGGGTTTAGGGTATAACAGTCTCAATTTCGTCACAAAATACCCACTGATTCGTGACTAAATTTCGACTCAAATATCCTGTTGTGACTAATTTGTGACTCTTTTGCGACTCCATAAAATTATGGAAAATGTTTTGAGGTTTAGGGTATAGCCATCTCAATTTCGTCACAAAATACCCACTCATTTGTAACTACTTTGCGACTCGAATATCATTTTGCAACTATTTTGCGACTCATTCCCCACTACCTATAATATTTTGACAAATTAAACACCATATGGTAAGTGTATATTACATATTTCCGTGTTTAAGACTTAATCAACTATAATAGGGATTCAAAACAACACAAACAAATTTTTCAAAAATTTGTCTATCCACAAATGTTTTGTGAAGAACATGAAACTCTTATAAGTTATCTCTTACATTTGATAATTTTCAAGATTCAACCATGTTTACTTGATTTCTACTTTTTTAATTGATAAAATCAACCAAAAGATCAAGAAATACAAGGGAAATTTATTGGAAACAGTTATAGATTAGTGTGTTTGGTCCAAATGTTTAGGGTTTAGGGTAAAGATTTGTCACTACTAAATAGAGTCACAAAAGAGTGACAAATTAGTCATAATATAGTCACAAATTTACCAAAATATCTTAAATTGATTGAGCGGGAAACTAAAATTTTGGAGCCTAAAATTGTTTTGGTTTTTGCGGCTAAGTGTTCCCAAAATAAAACATACCAAATTTCTTCTTCTCCCAAAGCTTTCTCTCTCACACAAACCCTAAACACTTCTTATTTTGCCCCAATTCCACAATCTCTCTCTCTCTCTCGATGAATTTGAATTCACACTTTGAAATCCCCTTTTTCTCTGCTTCTTCGCCGCTTCGTTTCCTCCTCTAAGAAACTTCCGATTAACCTCTAAGAAAAAGATGATGATTCTTCATCTGAAGGAGAAGACAAACCCAAACTTCCCGTCAAATCTCCTTCTTCTTCTGCTGATTCGCCACACCGAAGAAGCAAAATTCGTTTCAAAAGACGAAGAAGCAAATCGATTGACCGACTCCGAGAGATTAATCCGTGATGCTCCGAAGAATCAATGCGCCAAGAATCTGTCTAACTCCATCCACGGTATGTGATTTCATCTTTTCTTCTGTGATTTTGAATTTCGTATTTGACTTGGATTCGGATTTTGATTTGATGTTTGAGTACGTTCTTCTGCTTTCTAGGGTTTATATGATGATTTAAGTTGAAATTACAGAGTAAATCTAGTTTGATGTTGTGTATTTGTTGATTTTAAGGGTTTGAACAAAGAGTGCGTTCTTCTACTCTCTTTGTGTTCATGATTGTTCTTATGAACTATCTGGGTTTATAAAGTTATGCTTTTATTGCTTTAGATTTTGTGTTTTGATATTTTTTTGTAAATGGGTCTGAAGATTATGAAGTTTTCAACTTTGGAGGTTTCACATTTGACCCATAAAACGATTTTGATTTAACTTGTTTAGATTAAGCAGTGTTGTATCAAATTATCTGGTTCAAATTTATTATGATCCCAAACTTGTTCTTTTCATGATTATAACGTAATCTCTTTTTGTGGTAACTCTCTTCCTCGTTTCTATGTTTTTAGAGATTTGTTACCTGCAAATAATGATTTCTGAAGATACAGTATCTCTTGCTACTTACAAAATTTTTAATTTTGTCTTAATACAATGAATCACTGAGAGACACTTCCTTATATATCCTGTATTTGAATCACCTGTGTAGTCAAAGTTTCTTGATTGGGCATTCACATTGACCCTGAACCTAATTGGAATTTCAATAGCTTGGTCTCTGAGATCGAGTCTGTTGAAAAAAAGCTTAATGCTTTTCCAAAGTTTCCCCAACCATTTACTAACACAACCTTACGGTACATATCTCTCTCTTTTGAGTAATGCTTTGTTCATTCTTGAGAAATTTTTATAGTAATTGACTTTAGAACTCTTTGTTTTATTAAATTTAGCTAAAATTTAGTAGTTTCTGATGTTTAGGATGGGAAGGAATGGTAGAGGATTTGTAATGCGTGTATCAGAAGATGAGATGGAGAGTGATGAAGATGAAGAGAGTGATTGTTCCATCTTGGGACAAGAAGCAGATCTCTAATCGGAACTTGTTCAAGCTCCATTGTGTGATGGAGAAGAGTGTCGATGAACAAACTCAGTCTGTGGTTAATAATACCCCGGATTGCTTAAATGGTTCGTAAAGCTTCTCTCTTTTTCTTGTTTGCATACACAAGTAGAGAATTTGTTGTTGTTGATGGTGTTCCCATGTTTTACAGCTATAGAAATCAAAGAAGAAGTTAGTGTTTCTACATTACTTGTGAACATGGATAATAAATTTGATCCCTTTGATGCAATGAGCACTCCTTTTTACCAAACGGCTACATTTAAGCAGGTATTGAGGCATTACTTCAGTATATCATGGGGTAATTATGTCACTTGATGCTGTTTTTGGCTTGTTTTGTAGCCTTCTGCTATTGAAAATGGACCTTATGATTATACAAGAAGTGGAAATCCTGCAAGGGATGCATTAGAAAGGTAATTGTTTCTTAGCTTCTTCTCTATTCGTAGGTTATTTAGCTATATTTGTATAAGTTTTAGTATACCATTTCTTATTGAGGCTGTAATTTTTTCTTATTTTTCGGTTAGTCTCCTTGCGAAGCTTGACAAGGCGGATAGAGCATTTTGCTTTACTAGTGAAATGGCTGCTCTTACCGCTGTTACACACCTTCTCAAAAATGGTAATTTTCGATATTGACCTCTCCATTAGATCGGTAGCGTAGACTTGGTCTCATTGTATTATGTTTAATTTTGTTTCCATAGGCGAAGAAATTGTTGCTGGAGATGATGTATATGGTGGCTCAGACAGATTACTATCCCAAGTAGTTACAGCATCAGATCATTATATAACAGTGAGAAGTAATGGTGCATCTTGCCTTAGCCTTAGTCTTTAAGGTTTGTTTCAATTATGCATCTTGTAAATGTTATGGTTTGTTTCAAAGAGTAGAATATTTGATGGATCTTATATGTAATGTAACTTTTGTTTGTTTTGACAAGCTATATGCTTGTTTTGTAGTATAAATTTTCGTTTCAAGTTCTTTTTTCATTAACAACATTAGGTAATTGTAGAAACACAAACAAACAACAATTAGTCACTTATAAGTGACTGAAAAGAGACCAAAATGTGACTCATAAGTGACTTATAAACCAAAGCGTTGTAAATCAGTGGCAAATTAGTGACCAAAATGTGACTAACCTAAAATGTGGTCTCTAATTAGAAGCTAATTAGTCGCTAGTTTGCGACGAATATAGTTAGTCATAAATCAGTCGCAAAATCAGAAGTCGCTAATTAGTCGCTTATTTGCCACGCCAAAGGCAGTCCCAAATACGTTGCTAATTAGTGACTACCTTCCTGAGTCACACAAGTGTCGCTTATTTGCAACTGAAATGTGGAGTCGCAAACTGTCGCAAATTAACGACGGAAAAACAAAGTCACACGTGTGTCGCTATTTTGCGATTGATTTGTGACGAATTTGCGACGAATTTGTGGTAGTCACAAATTTGCAACGACACATTTGCGACTACCAGATTCGTCGCAAAGTAGTCGCAAATGGCTCATTTGTGACGAATTTGCGACGAATCTGGTAGTCACAAATGGACTGTTTTCTAGTAGTGAGAAAATCTTCAAGCCAGGTACGGCTCTTTCCTTATAGTCTGCTAGAACCTTGGTTAGATGAATCTTAGGTAGAACCAAACCTCCTTTAGGAACTATGTCCTTGCTGTTGTAGATACTTGCATCCTGTGAAAACCCCTTTGCAGTTAATCTCCTTTTCTGCCTTTGGTTTTTAACTCCTTGTATCTCTTGTTATTCTTTTAAGATCCACTTATCCTGAACTTCTTTATCCTTGTCAGACTTACCCTTAAACACCCACGTCTGATTTTTGTTAAGAGATTTTATCTCTTCTTCCAACTGATTTGTCCAGTGCATCTCTTCTTTGTTTTTTATCACCTCCAATGTTTTAGTCTCTTCTAAAACAGTAAAAGAATAAAACAGACAATCATCATCGTCCCCCTTAGATGATAGTGTGATATCTCTACTAACTCCATCTTCTGTAAACACATCTTCATGTGAAGATTTCGCTTTAGATTCTTCATTGCTCTCCTTAGACTCGATCTCTTCTAAAATTTCAACTTCTTCTGAAATTTTTAGATTCTTCTGATGAAGAAGAGTCTCCACCTTGAGCTGATGAACTTCATGTGTCATAACCATATGGAGTAGGTCCTTGAACTAGGTTCTCACTGAATGTCACCTTCTTTGACTTCTTCTTTTTAACCTTGATCTCAACCCCACAAACATCTTTGCCTTACGCCTTAAGGCTACTTTGCTTCTCTTGTTTTACCAATCAATCACACAGCCTCCTCCATGGTCATTATTATCTTCATGAAACTGTTTTAATGATTAAAATAAACCCTTGTTTCTTTTTGCAACTTGATTCCTTTATTTGGCCTTTTGATTCTGCTCATTCACATTGAGTCTTGAATCAAATTCATATATTTTGTTTGCAGCTTAACCTTGAATATGCATGTTTCAAGCCTGAAACCATCCTTGTATTCTTCTTGTCTCTGTTAAAACACGTTAGTCTTGAGCTCTCCTTGTACCGCCATCTAACTATCAATATTGTTAAATAGACTTTCGACACAACTATGCTCCAAGCAACATGTTATATCATAACCTTGCTGACAAACAAATTATCCTTTAGTCAACTGCAGAAGACGCTAAATCATTCATGTTTCATTCCCCTGAAACAATATTTGATTTTCCTTTAACCTGTTTGAACACCCTGAATGTGAACATCACTTTGCACCACTACTGTTTTCAGCAGAACACGCCACCTAACTCCACCTGGCTAGGAAGACTTTCGATACAAATACCTTTGCTCAACCTTTGTTCAAATCTTCATGTATCAACAGAACCATCCCACTAACAAACCCTTGATATCACCATCTTGCTGTCTATTAGAACCCTTCATCTCTAACACATGAACAACTCGTTTGTTCATTACTTGTGTTGGTCCCGATTTTCTTCCTCAACAAATCTGCAGACAACACGCAGTGGCTCCTCGAAGAATAGATAAGCCTATCTTTCTTCCTTAAGATTCTCCTTAGCACTAGCAATCAAACCTGGATTGCTCTGATACCACTTGTTAGGGTTTTAACCAATCCTAGTGCTTTGATCTTAGTTAGATTAGAGATGACTTTAGCAAAAACTAAAAGACACAAGAAACTTTGTTCACCCAGTTCCCTTTTGGTACCTCTGGGGAGGGGATCTCTTGCCCCTCATCAACTTCACTATCAATCAAGGATTAACACAACGTACGAACGATGTTTTTTTTGTGATACAGGTTTGTAAGAAGAACTAGAAGGAGATTACAATACCAAGCACACGCTTAGGAACACGAAGACTCGAACTCCGTTTCCTCTCTCTTGTGGAAGCCTCTTTCTCTCTCAACTTCTCTCTTGTTCTTCTGCCTCCCTTGTCCCTCTATTGCTACATCGTTTCTTCTTGGGATTATCTTTAGGGTTTATGTACGTCTTCTTTATATAGCCAATGATGCATCATCATATTTCATTTTCCTTGAAGACTTTACTTTCTTTGCCTATATGGATATAAAAGAATTATATTTGATATATCCGGAACTGATTGATACCGAACCGAAACCGAACCGTATATCTGATTGCTCAGGCCTATTCAGTATTGGTGGTAGCCTAAGTTAGTATTTATCTCTACTGTAATTTTATTTTCGTCTGATTTTTGTTTTTTAATATAAAGATTTTATGTGAATACTAAACTACATAGAAAACTAAAGTACACAAACTCTGGAAAACTGCCAAAAGTTTTGAAGTTTTGTTTGTCATAACTCATAAGTAAAAGAACAGATGCGCACAATAACAAAAAAAAGTCTAATCTTTGGAAATAACAGAAGTTTTAACAGAAAATAAAAAGTAGAGAACTTGTCTCAAATTTAGAAATCATCATCATCTTCCTCAGCCATGTATTTAGCTAGCTCCTCTTCTTGCTGTTTCTTCTCCCTCCTCTTCTCATCACTTTCTTTCTCCTTATGGGTATTTGGCGGGAACCTCAACGCTCTAACCGCTTCGTTATGCATGTTCAAACAGAAAGCAATCCTCGAGTTAAACGCAGATTGCGGTTCATTAGTCGAGTAAATGTCTCCTGTCTCCTTGGAGACCATAAAACCGTTCTTGTGGTCGATGGTCGCGTCAATCGCTCCATCTCTAATGGCTTTCGCCACAATGCTCTCTGCGTCTGCAACCGGGTTAGCTGAGTTTAGCCTTAGCTTTTGGGCGACGTCAGTTAGAGAGATTCTCGAGTAAGAGATGCTGATGTTGCGCAGTCCTGTTCTGATGACGTTGTGTCGGAGTCTCACTATGAGGTTATGAGTCCTGTCTTCAGAAAATGTTTTCGCAAACCGTTCTTGAACGTTCCTGAACAGCTCCAAGTCACCAATCCTCACCGCCTGACAAAATTCAAACGTATTATAACTTGTGTTTAATTCATGTTTAATATTCTCCTTTGCGAAGATGTACTTACATTGGTAAGCTCGAAGTATGGCCTAAGAGCTTTCTCCATTCCCTTCTGAGTGAAGATGGATCGTTCTGGAATTTCGCCCAAGAGTAGTCGGACTATAATAGCCCACTTGTTACATTGGATTCTGAAGCCTAGAGCTGCGATAGGTGCTTTTCTAGCAGCTTGGAGGAGGCTTTCTTTTGCATCGGTGTACTCGAGCTGGATAGTCCGGATCTTACCGAGGTAAAACAAGTACCTGCAGAACTGTTTAAGAAAATAACAGGTAAGCGAGTAACACACGAGCAACGCCTAGAAAAAGAGAGCCTCCTCCAAACTAGCCAAAGTAAGCTATCAGAGAAACGATATAATAAACTGTATAATTTAGAAAGCCACAAGAACCAAGTATATTGGAGGCATCACTGAAAGGTACCTGTTGGTTAGAATGCGCCTCAAATCGAGGTGCTTTGGATCTTAACTTCTCAGCTTGGTCATACAGGTTGTAGTGTAGGTAGTTGCGTAGCAACAGATTCAGAAGCGTCTCCTGCATTCACGAATCGTAATTTGAATAACCAAAACAAAGGTTTTAACTTTTGTTAAGAACTAATGTTTGTATCATTTGTAAACAACGAACCTGACCCAACTCATCATGACGGAGTGTTGCAGAGTGGTGCAAGGCAAGCAGATTACTGGAAGCAGAAACAAAATCAGATAATTGACGGTTGAGCGAATACGATAAACTAAAAAAGAAAACCGCAAAGTCAGTGAAATACTACTCACCCACGTATCTCGACAAGATCACCTGTTGCTTCATAACTTAAAGAATAGTAAAAGTACAATCTTGAAGCTATCACATCAATGGTTCTCCTGTTAACGCTCTTGAGGCGAGCAATACTCGCCGAAGAGCAAGCTTTCGCCTAAAAGATAACAAAAGAAACCACATATAAGAACACAACAAGATTATGTTAACGGAAACTTTAGAGAGAGAGCGAGAAGTAACCTCGTTGTACTTCTTCTGATCAATCAGAAAAAGAAGAACAAGGAAGTAACAGTAAATCTCAAGCTCAGCAGGTAAGTGCTTGATAGGAGCTTGTGAAGTTGATGATGCTGTATCAACTTCCATGTCATGTTCATCACTCTGAAAACATTATAACAGATTCAAAACTCAGTAATATCCTAAAGAAGCTTCAGGGGCATAACTCCAATCTCAAAGCTAAAAACTTTCCCAATTCTAAACATCAGAAAAAGGGTAATCACTAAATTCGCTACAGAACCTAAATCGCACAATTGAATCCAAAAATTTACCTTAGGAACAAAAGAAGAGAATCCAAAAATTTACCTTAGGAACAAAAGAAGAGAGACGAGTGTGAGCTTCAGATCCAGGAACCAAAGCGAAATCAAGGAAAGAAGAGATCACGGAACCGGTGAGTTTCCGTCTCAGCCCAACGGTGAGACGAACAGCACGAGCGATACGTCGGACTTCTTTGGTATACGATCCGGAATCGATCAAAGCTGCAATCTCCTTCAAATCTGGGGGAAACAAAAAAGTTATTCCAATTCGTGAAGCGATGGAATCAATTTAAGAACCCTAGCATTGTGAAATCAAGCGAAATTGAGGGATAATCAGATCGAGATTTACGCTGAAGAGTGGAGGTAGTAGCAGAGACGATGGATTGAGTTGGGGTTTGATTATCTTTCATCTCAACGTCTTGAGTCATCTTTTCTTTTCTCCAGAAATCTCAGTGTTCTTCACAAAGAGAGAGATACAAATCGAGGAGAGTAAGGGCTTTTTGCAGAAACGAGGAAATATTAAGTATTTGATATATCTTTTCTTTTCTTTTTCTTCAAGACAGAATCAATTTGTTTACATTATAAATACTTTAAGATCTTTGGCATAGCAACAAAGTCGTTGTAGTATAGTGGTAAGTATTCCCGCCTGTCACGCGGGTGACCCGGGTTCGATCCCCGGCAACGGCGCTTTTTTTTTTTTGATATCAGTTTACAGCACACGACGTCGTTTTTTTTCTCTGTGGACTTTTTTTTCTTTTTCTTGTACAATATTCAATTTAGCCTTTCTTATTAGATCCCAAAATATTAACATGTAGTATAAGACCCAACAACAAGACATTGAAGAAATGTATTCGTGTGTAAATCAATGTATGATGCATCTTGTCACTTTTAACTCGCTCAAAAATAAACGAATGGTGGTACATGCGAAACCAAAGAATCAACTGTTCCATCAGATTAAAACTCATAAGTAAAGAGTTAATTTTGTTCAAACTCAAGTCTCACTCTCACCTAACACAAAACTACAAAACAATAAACGGAAGAGCTGATGAAATAAAAAGGATGCCTCAGTACTTCTTCTCTAACAAAAACCCAAGACGAACCATAAAATAAATTGAACTACCCTAAATGCGACTTTAAAGAAAAAACAGCCACAAACTAAGAAAAAACTGTGAATCAATGAAAGAGAAAAAAAAAAGGTAAGAGATACACTTATGGCAAACATGTCTTCTTTGATGGACAGAAGCAAACATAGAGAGAGAATCCAGGAGAAATAGAGAGAGAAAAAAAACGCCCAAAGACTTGGCTTTTTTTCTTCTTTTTATGTTTGTAAAACAGAATCCTCACTCTCAAACAGCTGCCTGAACCGATGGTCCATCTGACCTGTTGTTGAATCCACCACCACGACCTCCTCCTCTTCCACGACCTCCCCTTCCGCGTCCCCGTCCACGCCCTGCATCAAAACTCATGGTTACATTCACACAAATTCGGACTAAGAAGAAGAAAAAAACAGGAGTGGTTTGATTATTGTTACCACGACCCTGTGGAGGACCATCGTAACCTCCACGTCCCTGAGGACCATCATAACCACCACGGCCCTGTGGAGGACCATCGTAACCACCACGGCCCTGTGAAGGACCATCGTAACCACCACGGCCCTGCTGAGGACCATCGTAACCACCACGGTCATCATATCCACGGTGCTCATGAGGAGCATCATAACCGTAACCTCCATCTTGTGGTGCATCATACTCATTTGGAGGAGGACCACCATTGTATCCTCCTCTTCCACGACCACGATTGATGCGTCCTCCTCTCCCACGTCCTCTTCCTCTACCATATGACTGGTTACGTTCCCAATCTCCATCTTCATACTCAACGTTCACATATTCATTTCCTGCCAAACAAAAACCGAAATAAAGCTCTTAACAAACTATTTAGGAAGCTTGGCGACATAAATAGAACATTCCTAAAGCAATCTTACCTCTGCCACCTCGTCCCCTTCCTCTCCCTCTTCCCAGTCCCCTTCCTCTACCTCTTCCCCTACCTCTACCACCCGGTGAACCCTCTGCAAGAAAATATATAAAAAAGGAAACTTGTAAAGACCATATTGCCAAGTGGATTTTAAAAGGACACTGAAGGTGACCAGACATACCTCGTCCTTCAAAATCAGTGTCACCTAATGGCTTCACCAGCTCAATAGGGATCGGGACTTGGTACCTGCAACATCATATATAAATGAGAAATCTAAGACCATGCAACATCATATATAAAAGAGAAATCTAAGACCATGCATATAAGATCACTGATTCAATAAACAAGCTTGTATATAAAACATGCAATACATATCTTGGACTGAGACAGCCTCTCCTAATAGACAACTGCTTGAGACATAATTTATGGATTTAAAGTAAAAAAACAATCAGAATTATCATAACAAGAAACACTAGAAACTTACCCAACAGAGGATGTATTAAGCTCTTTCTTGGATAGGGTAATGGTTATCATTGACACATGCCTTGTGGTCTCCAAACTTGAAGACAAAACAAAAAGGGAAAGAGATAAGCAACAGATTGTTAAGGTGATAAATCAAAAGAATAAATGAAACTTCTAAACAATGAGATCTCTGCAACACAACAACTAAAAGTCTAAAACCAATAATACTATAAGTTTTGTGTCCCCTTACGGTAGAAGGCCTTCCTCAATAGGTTCCCATGTGTCTGTTATGTCTGTGGATCCAATAGATGTGTTTTGATGAAGATCAGGGATCCTTCTCTGCGTTTACATATCAAAAAGGAAAAGAGAAAAATTAGATAACCAATCATCTGATCCACGTTTTCGTGAATTGGACCGTACAAATCTAAAAATTACCTTAATCAGTTCCACAATGGTCACAGTCTTGTTGATAGCTCTTCCCATTGCCTTGAATACAACTTCAGTCGCGCCTTTTTCCTATATAAACAAAACAAAGTCTAAATTAAATTCTTCAACTGAATCACAATCCCCCCCAAAGGAAAAAAAGTTAAAATCATCGTCAACGCCACGTCACGACAAACGACATTACTAATTACTCAAACATTTTGACCATATCTATCTACCACGTAAAAAAATACCGCGAATCATTAATTTCCTCGATCATAACACAAATTCGTGTCACAAAAATTTTTCGTAGATCTTATACAAACAAAAACCAAAATCTTTGGAGCAGTTTATCTATATCTCTAAATAGGCTACATTCATTTCCCAGAAGAAACAATAAATGATGCATCAATATATTTTAATTCCAACTTAATGTAAAGTATATATGTAAAGAGCTTAAGTTAATCCTGGATTTCAAATCTTCTTCATAACAATTCTCAAAAATCGTTCATAAACCCTAAACCAAATCTCCTAATACACCATTATGAAATGGATTGAGACATTTCAGATTCACAATATGCAGAATCAAAAGAGGAAACACAATACCTGAAGAAGAGCCATCGCATAGGTGATGTAGTTTCGTGCCCTACCCATACTAGTGATACGAATCTCATTCTCATCAATCGGCGTCTCTGCTTTCGGCTTCTGCACTCGCTGATACTTATCCATCTGAACAAAAAATCCAAAAACCAGAAGAATCAATCAAAAATGGAAAAATCTGCGAGAGAGCTAGGGTTTTCGATTTCTGCGAACACAGCGACAGCATCAAAAGGATTGAAATCGGGATTTATCTTCGAATCGTTATGCTTACCTTTGAGAAATTGCTCTTGTTTAGATCTTTGGAGAAAGTAGAAGATTGAGATGATACGAAAATGGTGGTTTTGTGCCCAGGAAGAGCCCTATGTGTACGGCTTCGTCTCTCTCCTTTAACGCCCTAAGAAGCAATTTTTGATGCTAAGCGAGTCTCTGATATATATCAGCCGCACCACTTCTCTCTTCCACACACACACACGTTGCACTACCCTAATCGGTTTCGGTTCAAGATTTTCCCTCTAAACCAAAACGGAACGGAACCAAACCAAGATTAACCAAACTACAGTAAGGAGGAGGATACTCTTTCTTTACTTCTTAATTCAGATCCGGTTCTTAGGGTTTCGAACCAAAAATAGAACCGGGATTGTTCTTAATTTCGGTTCAGTTGAGCCATATGCTTTTTATTTTTTTTTGGTTTGAGAGAGTAAACTCAAAATTTTGGTAATAATATAAAATAATATCTTCAAGAAGATTATCCAATTCCAGTTGCACAAAATGCGAAGGAAAAAGTCTAAATGGCTTTTTTCGTTAAACAAATCATTTATTTGAAGATTATCTACACGTTATTAATAGAACAATATCTGGATTATCGGTACTAATAACGATTAATAAAATAATACTAAATTTTTTAATTTCAATATATGAAGAACGTCACTGTCTGTGCTATTTTTGCAGATGGGTGTGTGTACTCTATTATGCTTTTATCCGTACTTTTCAAATATTTCACAACTTTCATGTAAAAAACGAAAACATATCGTACCAGTATTTAATAAATGTAGATACTATTTGTCCTTTCATTTTTTTTTTTTGGTGATGTAACTTTTGAAATTTTGATGATCAAAGCAGGAACTGTAAAATTTCAACAAGAATCTTGTGGAGATGTAATGTCGCTTTGAAACTTTAGTAAGAAAACATAATCTTAACTAAATTATAGTTGGGATTTTGTTCCACCAAACGTGAGTAGCATTTATGTTTTTGTGGCACAAACCAAAATTCAACCATCTAATAGCAGAATTAATTATCCATTTAATGATGAAATGATGACACACTATTGTCATTCTTTATTTCTTTAATCGAACACAACGACTAATCCACGAAGATGTTACCGTCATGCTGATAGTAGGAGACTAGTCAATTATTCATGATAATAATTAAGCTCTTTAATTATGATTAAAAAATAATAGAGAATCAATTAAAGTTTCCATCTATTTTGTATTAACGATCTGAGTCTCAGAGAAATGTATTTTCATGGGGTATTGGTTTGGTTCACTAGGCCACATTATAAGATAACCGGGCCGGTTAATTTTATATAAGAATCACTTTCCTTTAATTACACTGAACAACAGACAGATTTTTTCAACAAGTACATTATATACATTACAGATAGTCTCATGACACTTAACATCTTCAAAGGAAGGTAATGAATTTATCTTGTGTTTCTTCTTGGTGTTGTTTGACCAGTGGATCAATGATTTTTCTCCATCCTCCAAAATCTCCGGGAGAGGCAGCATCAGAGAGTACGAAACCGTTAACGTAGAAGGTTGGTGTTCCATAAACCCCTCTTGACGCGCTATACTGCAACACATTACACCACAAAAGCAAAATACGAACTTAGTAGTTACCAATGAGAATAGCCATGGGGTACTATCGACACAAATGGGTCACAAATACTTAATAGGACAAGATTCCGGCCACTAAAACTCAGTATTGGTCTATACTAAGGTATATATTTTGTGACCAAGTGTGTCGATAAGATGATGATTATACAGCCACTGAAGTTATGGGACTAGTGAAAGGAAATACCTTAAAGGAAACCCTGGTTGCACGGTCTGATTTTGTATCGTTGAAGCCGGATTTGAGAACATGTTCATACAAGTTTCCCAACGTGACTGATCCGAGCTTCACTATTTTTTTCACAACCGCAGGTCTTGACAGTAGCTGTGTTTGTGCGTTGTAGAACATTGCCTGTCAAAAAACAGTTTCAATGAAGTGCATGAACCATATAAAGATTACATATCAATACTCATTACCTGCACATAGATTCAAACATATATATATACTTATTAGTAAGATCAATCTTTTTTTTTTTTTTTTGGTCACAATTCGTAAGATTTAATCTAAAGTTTAGCTCTTACAACCCAACTTCTTTAGTATAAACTTTGAAACAAACCTGATGTTTGAAGAACCCTTCCAACAAACTGAAAGTAGCATTTGCGTGTAAGGTATTCACAATGTGTAAAGCCCGAGATGTTACATATGCATTGTCATGGTAGCTGCAAAATCCAAAAGATAAACCAAAAAAAAATTCATCACAAGAATGAATCTTTGACAAATCTTAAAGAAACCCACTCACATTTTCATGAAACAATCAATAAACCAATAATTAGTGTACTTTCCTAATCCAATCAAAACAAGAATTAGTATACAAACAATTTCCTACCGATTTCAATTTAAGCTCATAATTTGTTATTTCGGGAACCAAAATCAAAAAACAGAAATTGAAGGAGAAATTAGAGAGTACTCACGGTAAAGGAAGGAGATGGAGAAGAAGAGCGTCGCGAGATCCATAGTGTTCAAGAGCTTGCTTCAATGGCGACCAAGCGTCTCTACTAACCGGACAAACCGGGTCAAAAAACGCCTCAATCAGTACAGTATCCGGATCAATCCGACGACCCGGTGGGTAAATGAAACCATCGCGTTTCGCCGGCGGCACTAGCTGCGACCGTACTCGCGTCCCGAAGAGACGAAGAAGAACAAAACCGTTCGAATCATTTTCACACTCTTTCTCTCTCGCAGGATCGTCGGGGAATTATTAAAACCAGAGACGGTTAATGCAAGCAACGGCCACGATTGCTCTGAAGCTAAGCGAAGACACTCTCTTTCATTTATAGTCGTTGATTTCGTTTGTTATGACGTGGTGGATACTCTTTGGGTTCGAAAGTTCATAAATAATTTATTTGGCCTTGAAATTGTAAATATCAGTAAGTGAGAGCCCGTCCGAAATTAAATAAATAGAAATCACGGTTCCGAAATTTATTAATTATTCATTTAATTACGAAATGATGACACATTGAATCAAGTAAAGTTTACATCTATTTTTGTATTAACGATCTGAGAAATGTGTTTTGAACGTTTGAATCTTGATGGAGTATTGGTTTAGTTCACTCTGTAAAAAGAGAGTAGGCTAGATTATAAGATAACCGGCCCGGTTTAATTTTATTAGGATTAACTTTCCTTTTATTACAACGCAACAACAGACAAATTTTTCAACAAGTACATTGCAGAGTCCATGACACAGCAAAAACACCATCAAAGGAAGGTAATGTAGTTATCTTGTGTCTCTACCTCATGGGGTTTAACCAAAGGATCAATGATTTTTCTCCATTCTCCAACATCTAATGGAGCACCAGCCAACACAAACCCGTTAACGTAGAAGGTTGGTGTTCCATAAACCCCTCTTGACGCGCTATACTGCAACACATTACGCCACAAAACCGAAAAACGAACTTAAAAGTTACTATTGTTCGTTTTCAGGTAAGAATGGGAATATCCATGGGGTATTCTAGACACAAAATGGGTCACAAATACTTAATAGTACAAGATTCAAGCCTTAAAACTCAATTTCTTTCTACTAAGTATAAATTTGTGTGTCAATAAGATGATGAATTGATGATTATGAAGCTAATGAAGCTTATATTTTCATTTTTAAGCCATTTTAGTTCCAGGACTACTGAAAGATGTTGAAGAAGGTAAGTAACCGAGAGAAGAACGCAAGAAGGAAATACCTTGAAGGAAACCTTAGTAGCAAGATCTGATTTTGTGTCGCTGAAGCCGGATTTGAGGACATGTTCATATGATTCTCCCAACGTGTCTGTTCCGAGCTTCACTATTTTGTCGACAACTTCAGGTCTCGACAAAAGTTGTGTTTCCGCGTTAGAGAACAATGCCTGTAGTAAACAAAAAAGACAGTTTTAGTGGAACCATACAAACATTACATATCAATTCTCTTTGGATAGATACAAACAACAACCATAAGCTGCATATAGATTCAAAACATATATTTATTTGTAGATTTGAAGCTAAGTTTTAGCCTTTTACAAACCAAGTTCTTACTATAGTATTATACTTTTTCAGTGAACCATACAAACATTATTAATCCTCATTAGACAGATGCAAAAAAAAACAACCAGTAGCTGCATATAGACCCTAAAACATAGATTACTTGTAAATTTGTAGCCAAGTTTTAGCCTTTTACAAACGAACTTCTTACTATAAAGTATAAACTTTGAAACGAACCTGATGTTTGAAGAACCCTTCCAACAAACTGAAAGTGGCATTTGCTTGCACAGTATTCACAATGTGTAAAGCCCGAGAAGCTACATACGCATTGTCATGGTAGCTACAAAATCCAAAAATCCAAGATAACCAAATTAAATTCATAACAAGACTGAATCTTTAACAAATCCCAAAGAAACCCATTTCACATTTTCATGAAAAAAAACATTAAAACAAATACACATAACATTTCCTAATCCATTTATCGATTAATCACGATCGTTAAAAAAAAGTCAACGAATCCAGAAATTAGGGTACTAACAATTTTTAATCAGAAAAAAGGAGAAATTAGAGTACTAACGGTAATGGAAGAAGGTGAATAAGAAGAGCAACAGGAGATCCATAGTGTTCAAGAGCTTGCTTTAATGCAGGCCAAGCGTCTCTGGTATCTCCACATACCGGGTCGAAAAAGCCTTCAATCAGTACAGTATCCGGGTCAACCCGATGACCCGGTGGGTAAACGAAACCATCTCGTTTCGCCGGTGGCACTAGCTGAGACTGTACTCGAGTCCCTAAGACGACGACGACGAGGAAAAACAAATTCGTTCGAATCATTTCTCTCACTCTTTCTCTCTCCCATGATCGTCGGGGATTATTTTAAAACCAGAGATGGTGAGTGTAAGCAACGGCTACGATTGCTCTGAAGCTAAATGAAGACTCTCTTTTTCATTTCTAGCCGTAGGATTTCATTTTGTGCTCCTTGCAATTGGTGGTAATAAGGGTCATTTATTGCAATTTATAGACGTTTTGTCTTTAAAATGTAAATATACGTAAATCAGAGGCTTTCTCTACAATTAAACCAGAGATGGTGATTGGTATTTATAAGCAACGGTTACGATTATCCGGAAGCTAATCGAGACACTCTCTTTCATTCCACTACCCATTGGATTTCATTTTTACTGACGTGGTGGAAAGTCTTTGGGTTCGTAAGTAATAAATAATTTATTTGGTCTTGAAATTGTAATTATCCGTACGTACAAGCCCGTCCTATGGTAATTAAATAGAAATTAAGATATGGTCCAAACCACACGTTCAGAGAGAAGAAGTCATAAACCATAATTCTCTCTCTTTCTCGGCTCGAATCAAACCGGTTCTTTAGGTACGTTGTCTTGTTGATCGGATCATCTTTACGGATTCGATTCACTTTCACTGGATTTTTCTTCATCTGAGTTTTTTTTTGTATTGATTTTTGTTTCGGGCCGTGTCGTTTGATTTGATTTGATTTGATTTTGGTTTCGAATTTTTGAATCGCGAATGATATCGACGTGGAAGAAGGAACTCTTGAGATCGGAATGGGTAAGTCACCAAATCTCTAATGATCGGGTTAATTCAAAACTTACTTATTCAAATCTCGTTTTAAAGGGGATTTTGTTAATTGTTAGTATAAGACTGATTAAAGCATGTTTTGAATTTGCAGAGTATAGAACTGTTTCTGGTGTTGCTGGACCATTGTCATTCTTGATAAAGTGAAGGTAGGATTAAGATCATATATTTGATTATTAATTCAAGAAATGCTAATTTTACTTTGTGGAAAGGAAATTTAACTGAATTTTGATACTGTTTAATATAAATCAGGGTCCAAAGTACCAGGAAATTGTTAATATTCGGTTAGGAGATGGATCAACGAGACGTGGTCAGGTTTTAGAAGTCGATGGCGAGAAAGCCGTTGTGCAGGTTCAGGATTTGAACTTTTACATGTTACTATGTGAATTTAGATGTACAATGCATCGGTCGCTTCATTGGTTTTCAGGTTTTCGAAGGAACATCTGGAATCGACAACAAATTTACCACTGTGCAATTCACCGGAGAGGTTAATTTTGAGATTTGTTGATTTTTCTGCTTCATGTATATTATCCGACCTTTTTTCGTTTGTAAACCGGTGTGTGTATGTTTTAGGTCTTGAAAACACCTGTATCATTGGACATGCTCGGGCGCATATTTAACGGTTCAGGAAAACCAATCGATAACGGTCCTCCTATTTTACCCGAGGCATACCTTGATATTTCAGGTAAGCTACAAAGACAAAGAGGAATCTTTTGTCCACGAGCAATGGAATTCATCACATCGATGGTCGAAATCCCCGTTTGTGATTGAATCTTTGCGATTGTGTTTGCAGCTATGGGTGTGAACATGGAGACAGCACAGTTCTTCAAGCGAGATTTCGAAGAAAACGGATCAATGGAGAGAGTTACCCTTTTCTTGAACCTGGTAAATTTACTAATTTGTGTCTTAGCTTTCATTTTTGTTTAATCTTAAAATGGATTTTGAACGTCCATTATTCAAACAGGCTAGTGACCCGACCATTGAGAGAATCATCACGCCTCGTATTGCTCTTACAACAGCAGAATATCTGGCTTATGAATGTGGGAAACATGTCCTCGTTATATTGACCGATATGAGTTCTTACGCTGATGCTCTTCGTGAGGTAATACCGCGGAGTAGTCTCTTTTACTCCATACTGTGTTTTTTTTTTCAAATTTGATAATAGGATTGAGAAAATGTAGGTTTCCGCTGCCCGAGAAGAAGTTACATCACCGAAAATGTGGATATCCAGGGTATATGTACACTGATCTCGCAACTATTTATGAACGTGCTGGGCGTATCGAAGGAAGAAAAGGTTCCATCACCCAAATCCCAATCCTTACTATGCCCAACGACGGTAAAAAAAAAAGAAAAAAACAATCCTTTAACTTCTGCTTTATCATTTGATTAACCTTAATACTTACTTTTGAATGAAAAATCAGACATTACACATCCAACTCCGGATCTTACTGGTTACATCACCGAAGGTCAGATTTATATCGATAGGCAACTTCATAACCGACAGGTAATAATCCCCTGAATCTAACTGGTTTCGCTTAAACTACGTATCGAGCTCTAAATTGATTTTTCCGTAAAACAGATATATCCACCAATCAACGTGCTTCCGTCTCTTTCTCGTCTTATGAAGGTCCGTTTTCGTTAAAACCGATCACATTCTCTTTCAGTATCTTATTAACTTACCATTCATCGTTCTTTAGAGTGCTATTGGCGAGGGAATGACTCATAAAGACCATTCGGATGTATCGAACCAGTTATATGCAAACTATGCCATCGGTAAAGATGTTCAAGCGATGAAAGCTGTTGTTGGAGAAGAAGCACTTTCTTCGGAAGATCTGCTTTATCTAGAGTTTTTGGACAAGTTTGAGAGGAAGTTTGTGATGCAAGGAGCTTATGACACGCGCAACATTTTCCAGTCGTTGGACTTAGCTTGGACATTGCTTCGTATCTTCCCACGCGAGCTTCTTCATCGTATCCCTGCAAAGACACTTGACCAGTTCTATAGCCGCGACTCGACAACGAGTTAAAATCAAGACTCCACTTGTTTTGTTTTCCTTCTCAGGCAAAAGGTAATGGAGTTTTCATATCCAAACTCTTTGAGAGGAAGTGTGAATTTTGTGACGTATTGTTTTTGTGTTTATATAGAGCAAAAAGCTATATATTATGTGAGAAATTTTTTTCCTTCTGTTTTGTAATTGATTCAGAGTGAAAGTAATAAATGACAAAACAATGTCTTATCTTCTCTTCACTTTTATTATTTCTACGCAAATTTCTTTCACATCCTATTGTCTATAACCATTTTGTTGGTTACAAAAATGAAGTTAATTCGTATTTCGATTAGAATATTGATTCATTACGAAACACTCATAATTTGTGATATTTGTGTAAAATATACTATTCGACTAGGACAAATGACGTTTTAATGTTGTGGAAAGCGACAATGATGATGATGATACGATAGACCACCGAAACAAAGGAATCATTGAGATTATTGAACCAAACCGAGTTTGTCCCTTTCCCAATCAAACGCAATCTCCGTTACTACTAAGCTTCTTAAATTTAATCTACAAATATCTTTCTCTTTTGGTCATAAATCCACAAGTATCTAACTCTTTGTTTTGCTAAAACCAAATAAAAATTTAAGTTTACGCGTTGATTACTTTTTTGTGAAGGAACAAGAGAACCTTATAGATACCCTCTCTAAGGGGACATAGATGGAAAAATGATACTATAACCTTCTCAAAACGCAAAAGCAAAGCACCCCCAAAATACTGTATAAAATTTTCATTTTTCGTATTCATATTCACTTTATAAAAATCTTAGAAGAAAGAAAAAAAAAACAAGATAAAATACGGAATAAGACAGAAGACCATTCTACTTTAATCCCATGCTCAAAAAACCACATAAAAGCGAAACCACAAACCAAAGAAACAAAAACATTCGAGCAAAACATTTTTTCAAGAACCACATAATGGGATTTTGCTTCTCCAAATCTCATACTCATGAGATCCCAATCTCTTCTTCTTCCGATTCTAGCCCTCGTCATCACTACCAACCTCTCCCCAAACCAACCATCGCACAAGGACAAACCAGTCATTTCACACCAAAACCGGCTCCTCCTCCTCGACCTCCACCTTCCTCCTCCGGTTCACAAATCGGTCCAATCCTAAACCGACCAATGATCGATCTCTCCGCTCTATACAACCTCCACAAAGAACTAGGCCGTGGCCAATTCGGAATCACTTACAAATGTACGGACAAATCCAACGGTCGAGAATACGCATGCAAATCAATCTCAAAACGTAAACTCATACGTAAAAAAGATATTGAAGACGTGAGACGTGAAGTCATGATCTTGCAACACCTTACTGGTCAACCAAACATAGTTGAGTTTCGAGGAGCTTATGAAGATAAAGATAATCTTCATGTGGTTATGGAGCTTTGTTCTGGAGGCGAGCTTTTTGATCGTATTATCAAGAAAGGGAGTTATTCTGAGAAAGAAGCTGCTAATATCTTTAGACAGATTGTTAATGTTGTTCATGTTTGCCATTTTATGGGAGTTGTTCATCGAGACTTGAAGCCAGAGAATTTCTTGCTTGTTAGTACGGAGGACGATTCACCGATCAAAGCAACCGATTTTGGACTCTCTGTTTTCATCGAAGAAGGTAAAATCAAAATAAAAAACATCATCTTTTTGAATCTTGATTAGTATAAATTTCCATGATTTTTATTATTTAACGTATTAGTAGATTTTGAAGAACGAAATTAAGTCTTTTTCAAATATTTGTCTTTGTATTACATGGAGTAGTTAGTGTGTTTAGGACATTAACCATAACGTTTAACTTGTGGTACAATTTAGAAAAGATAGTGACATTGTATCTCCGTGTGGGATCAATCTATTGTGACACCAAGTCAACTTTGAAAACGACTTGGGTCAATCCAAGTCAATTGATGTTTCCTACAAGATTTGTAAAATGAAAAAAAATATTGATCCAAAAAAGTTAAGTGTGAACAGAAATCAATTATGCATGAAAAATTCTTCCTTCTTCAAGATTTTGATTCACACTAAAAACCAGAAGATTTGAAAGTGGATATGTTTGAATGTATTAGCTCTAACTTTGGTTCTTCATTTTGAAATCTTAACAAGTATCATATTTATATGATTAATTTTTGTAGGTAAAGTGTATAGAGATATAGTCGGTAGCGCATACTACGTTGCGCCTGAAGTATTACATAGAAACTACGGGAAAGAGATCGATGTATGGAGCGCCGGTATCATGCTTTACATTCTTCTCAGTGGTGTTCCTCCATTTTGGGGTGGTATGTCTAAAGTTTATTATCACATTCTCAGTTTAAACAAAGTTGAGGCATGAGATATTGAAAAACTGGTATTATATGATGTTGTTTTAGAGACCGAGAAGACTATATTTGCGTCGATCTTGGAAGGAAAACTGGATCTTGAAAGTTATCCGTGGCCTACTATATCGGAAAGCGCAAAAGATTTGATAAGAAAGATGTTGACAAGTGATCCTAAAAGACGGATTACCGCAGCTGAAGCACTTGGTAATTTTTTTGCAATGTGTCTACATTTGTAACATATACTAACTAATCATTCTAATGTTGCGGTCTTCTATTCGAAAAAAAAAAAAAAACAGAGCATCCATGGTTGACAGACAGCAGAATTTCGGATAAACCAATTGATAGCGCTGTTCTTATTAGGATGAAGCAATTCCGCGCAATGAACAAACTCAAGAAACTTGCCTTGAAGGTAAAGTTATATAATTTTTCACCTCCAATATAATTTCAAGATTCATCGGAAATAAAAATTCTTTTGAACTTTTTTTGGTTTAAGGTCATAGCGGAAAACTTATCAGAAGAAGAGATTAAGGGATTAAAGCAAATGTTCAAGAACATGGACACGGATGCAAGCGGAACCATTACTTTCGATGAACTTAGAACCGGTTTACATCGTCTTGGATCGAAGCTTACAGAATCTGAAATCAAACAACTCATGGAAGCTGTAAGAAAAAAAGAAAAAGAAAAACAACTTTTAATTTTTATATAGTAACTAAACCTCTAAAAAAATTCATAAGCTAATTCATTTTTTATTTTGTTCATAGGCTGATGTAGACAAAAGTGGGACTATTGATTACATTGAGTTTATAACTGCTACAATGCATCGCCATAGATTGGAGAAAGAAGAGCATTTGATAGAAGCATTCAAATTCTTCGACAAAGATCGAAGCGGGTTTGTGAAATCTTTTGTTTAATTGTCACAACTATATGAAAATATCAGTTTTTCTTATTACATTTTTTTTTTTTGTAAAATTAGGTTCATCACAAGAGACGAGCTTAAACATTCCATGACTCAATATGGCATGGGGGATGATGCAACCATAGATGAAGTTATCAACGATGTTGATACCGACAACGTAAGAAAAACATTTTACGTTTAGTTGTTTTGTTTCGATGTCTATATGTATGAATGATTATGATGATTATTGCTACTGATGATGGTGATGAATAGGATGGGAGAATAAATTACGAGGAATTTGTGGCGATGATGACGAAGGGAACAACTAATGATTCCGATGCGAAGCTGATCAGATGATTATATTCAACTACATGAGACATATGCTTTGCTTCTTTTATAAATAAAGTAAACTATATAATAATGAAAGGCTAACTACAGTAAAAAAAAACATTGACCTTTTGGATGTGAAATAATACTTGGTCAATCCAATGTTAATGCTAGTAATTCAAATTGTTTTTTATCTTACGTTGTTGTTGACAAATACTAATAACTCTTTATGGTAAAAGAACAGAAAATAACAAAAAATCTTGATATTATGAATATAAATATAAATACTTATTCAAATTATATATACCCAGAATATGATGTTGACAAATTTGAAAGAACTATTGATGGTAACTAAAATATTGAGATTATTTGGAAAATAAAATATTATAATTTATGTATTCATTTCCAAAATCGAGCGATCTATAAATAAGACTAGCTCAAGTTCTAAAAAACTCCAGATCATTTTGTTTTCTTCAATAGATATTCTACAAAGAACCAAAAAAAATGGATTTCACAAAAAAATTAATGACTTTTGTCCTTGTAGTCATATTACTTGTTTCGATGTCTAACCAAAATATTTTGGGCTCAGGTATATATATATATATATATATTTTTAATTGTTTGGTACTATTAAGTATTAACTAGATTTTATCAAAAGTAGTATTAAACATCGATATAATTTATAAAATATGATATATATATATATATATATATATATATCTACAAACATTGGTTTTAACATATGTTATTTCATATAAATATATAATGACTTTTAGATTAATATATATGTTTATGCGCAGAGATAAAAAAATCAAATCCACACATATGTTTTGACGTCCCATGTACGAGTAAATATACTTTTTTTGAATGTAGTGAGGACTGTAGGTCATCCGGTTACGTGGATGGGGAATGTATTTCTGGATATTGTTGTTGTGTAACAGTGTAACCAAAGGATGATCTGTTTCTCTATGTTTGCCTTTGATCGTGAAAAAGAACATGTTGTCTTAAAAGTAATATGAAATAAAAGCTATAATAATCTATTTGCATCCTTTCATCCTATGATATAGTTTTTTGTTGGGTTAATCTTAAAAACCACATTTGAGAATTAATTTGTATTTGTGTCGTTGTGTTTTGTGGCACCTCAAAATTAATTTCTTACTAGATGACTCCCCGCGTAATACACGGATTAAATATTTTTCTTTTTAAGAGTTGTTTCTTTCAATCAATAATTCTTCAACAAAAAACATTCTAATTAGTTAAAAAATAAATTTTGTTAAGATATTTTTTATGACCATTTAATTCAGTTTAATTTGATTGAATTTTTTAGAAATTTGGAAAGACTGTACTATGGCTATATATTGCTAAAATGCTCAATATTTTATTTCATTTTGGTAAAATTGTTGTGAATTTAAAATTTTTGAATATAATATCTAAAATATTATTAATATATGATTTTTGTGATTGTAAATTTTCTTTGTATTGCTCAAAACATGAAAGTTTGCGATCATATAGATTCTATGGAAACATGTAAAAATCGAAAAAGAAAAAGCTAAAATTTTTTTTACTTTTAACACATATTTTTTAATTAATTTTTTTTGTTTTAAAATAAATTATTTTAGGAAATCAAAACGCAAAGAAAAATAATTTTAAAATAATGGGTTCTAATTTGTTTTATTATATTTATGAAATAAAATATTTTTCTTATTATTGGAAACATATGGAATAATCCATTGATATGTGTCTTTCCATATTCGATGTCACATTTTTATATAACATCGTTAAAATATTTTGTAATATTTACTTACTAATTATTAAATATAGAGATTCCTTTAGTCAATAATCAGTCGAATAAAAGCATTTTTTATTCTAAAATGATTATATAATATATAATTTATGATCATTTTGAATTATATAAAATTAATGTATTATAATTGATAAAATAAAATTTTAAAATCTAAAGTTAAGATATAAGGGTAAGTAACTATTATTATATTTTTCTTACCTAACGGTATACTCAAAATATTTAAAATTTAAAAATGCAAATGTAACTATGAAGGACATATATAATTACGTATAAAGATCTAAATCATTTTATATTAGTGAAAATATGAAGATTTGGTGGCGATATAAGTGAGTTGTTTTTAATATTAGACTATGGATAGTTAGTGATAATATTCGAAAGACTATGTAAAATTTGATTCCACTAATTTTAACACTTAGCTAAGAATAATTTATTTCTACAAAACAATTTGGGCTAATTATGATACAAATGAGAATTTTTTTAGGACATATAGTTACGTATAAAGATCTAATCATTTTATATTAGTGATAATATGAAGATTTGGTGGCGATATAAGTGAGTTTTTTTATATTAGACTATGGATAGTTAGTGATAATATTCCAAAGACTATGTAAATTTTGATTCCTATAATTTTAACCATAAGAATACTTTATTTCTACAAAAAAAAAATTGGGCTAATTATGATACAAATGAGATTTTTTAAAGGGAATTAGCTAAAATTAGTTTTTAGAAAGAGTTTGGCCATGTCACATTTAAAGTGATGTCATGTCACATTTGAAGGGATTCCATGTCACATTTTAAATGAAATCACCTCCCTAATAATGTATAAGGGATTGGTCAATATTCTATCCAATTTGCAGTCTTTGATGAGATTAGCTTCTATGTTAATGTTAAATTCTGATTTTATCATTAATTGAAAACTCCTAAAATTCTTTGAGTAGTTGTCATTGTTGTTTCAAAATTTTGATTTGTACATTTTTGGGGTTTGAAATTTAAAAACACATAAAAATTAGGGTTTGGGAGAAAAAAAAGAAAACGGAGAAAACCATTTGGGTCAAAGTTTTTTTTTGGTTTAGGTATATATGCATTTTTACTTTAAACATGTAAAAAATATACCACTAACCAAATTTTCTTTATCTTTGCTTTTTCTTCTTAATCTAGTTCTTCTTTTATCAATGGCCAATTATTTTGTGTTCCCCATAAATAAATAAATAAATAAATAAATATATATATATATATATATATATATATATAAACATGGTCGTTTCTATTTTTAATTATATAGTTTGCTATTTTTCATTTTCCTAATTTTATTTTATGTTAACTTTCTCTTTATTAAAAAATATTTTCAACTAAATATTTTATATAACTATTCGTGTAGAGGTTTTGTGCAATTTGTAAAATCACTTTATGTTTGTTGTTTTTTCCATTTTAACTTTTTCTTTTTTAGGTAATTAATAGTTTTGATATTGAAAAACTTACATATTTAAATAATTGACATGTGTTAGAATCTAATCGACTACTTAACAAGTGTCGCGATCTTGTGAGTTACAATTTTGCGCATCCTTTTTCATATAATAAGATATATATATATATGTATATATATATATATATATTAATTTTAAACTAATTAAGATCCTTTTTTCATATAATAAGATATATTAATTTTAAACTAATTAATTAAGGATAGAACGAGTTGAATCCCGGTCCGCCGTAGTGGAAGTGTGTCCCCCACACCTCGTTGTGAAACTTCACAGCATTGTAACAACTGTAGTTCTTCACTTGGAGTCCCATGTCTTAAACCGGGTGGAGGTAGTAGTGTTGTTCGCTGACCGTGATGTTGCACATTGCCGTAAGTGGCTTTGCCGAAGCCTTCCTCTGTGAAATGGCCCAGGCCCCATTTGTGTGATCGTGTGTTGGCCGTAGTAGCGTGTGTTGACAACCTCACCACCCCACTACACTACTGTGGCCGCACTTTCGGCTAGATGAGTAAATAGCCGAAATAAAGTTTATTTGGCAGTACTTTGTATTTTTGCAGTTTGAGTTGGGAGAAAGAATCGCATTACTTTGATATCTATAAGTATAGTAGAGACAATTTTTTTTTCTGAGCATGGATGCATAAATTGTGAATAGAAGATACGCAAAAGTGGAGATAACGCCCCGACTACCCTTCCCATGGGCCCACCATGTCCGACGGTCGGTGCGTTAGTTCGGGAGGCTCAGAAGTCTTTTTTACTGACACTGCAAATCACCACGCGATCTTTCCCCGTGTTTTGTGCTCACTCATATGATACTGGAAATGACTTCCTAGTAGGTCACCCATCATGAGATTGCTCTAGCTCAAACACGCTTAACTCTGGAGTTCTCTCAAGACCTGTGACTGAAAAGATAAGTGCACTTTGGTGATATAGGTAGCCAAATCAATTCTTTGAAGTTTCCCCGCATATACCGCATATACCGCATATGTACTGAAATCGGGGTATCATAGTGGACCTTGCAAACTTAACCAAAAAACTAAACTGTTTGATCTTTGTTTTCCTTGGAATTCTTGATTTTTTAGGAATTCTTGATGTATAACCTATGTATAATATATACATATATTTAATGAAATATAAAAAAGAGGCTGACTATATTAGTAAAAATAAAATAAAAATTGACATAAACTTATGTATTTTGTATATAGTATATGAGTTAATACAAATGTAAGGTAATCCTCTCAATCCTTTTAGGAACATTAAACATAACTTTATATATATGCTCGTAAAATATATAATTACTACGATTAAATATATAAAAAACAATTTTGGAAAGTTGATAAAAAAAATGTTGGGTAATGGGCTATGTGCATTTGACTCCAATGTTCTTTCTAATCGGGGTATGAACAAAGAAATACAATAATATGAATATTCAAGAATTCGATTATATAAAGGTGACGTAATTTTTTTGATAATCAAGAAATTTTAACTCAATAAACTTTAGTTATTCAAATCTTAACAATAAATTAGTTAAATGCATAAAATAACAAAACAATTATTGTTGGATTTTTATTTAATTTTATTTAAGATATTGTAGTTAATGCAGTAGAAGTATTAATTTTAGTAATTAATTACATTTGACCAAAAAATAATAATTAATTGATTATATAAGAAAATAGATAACACATGTCACCTTCTCATATCTTTGGCTTTATGTAAATCTTAACATATTATAGTTATTAATTACATTTGACCAAAAAATAATAATTAATTAATTATATAAGAAAATAGATAATACATGTCAACTTTTCATAGCTTTGGCTTTGTGTAAATCTTAACATATTATAGTAATTAATTACATTTGACCAAAAAATAATAATTAATTAATTATATAAGATAATAGATAACACATGTCATCTTCTCATAGCTTTGGCTTTGTGTAAACCTTAACATATTATATAATATATTGTTGTTAAAAAAATTTGTTGACTAAATTTTTTTTGTTATCAAATCTTACCTTATTTTTTGACCGTACACTCTTCTAAAAGTACAAAGAACATACAATGTTTCATTATAAATATAGAACAAGTGTGCCATCAAAAGTTAAAAACATATTGAAGAAGTATTCTAAAAAACAAAAACAAAAATAGATTTTCAAAAACAATTTATTGTCTTCTTCATAATAACAATGTTCGTAAGAGCAACAATGTCGTTGGGCTTAAGTGCAACAAAGACTTTGGGTTTAAAGACGACAGTGGTGATGTATAATGATCTTGGAGGTGGTTTATCGCTATGATACCATTGTAAATCAAAAGATGATGATCTTGGAGACCGGAGTATGGCACCAGGCGGATCATGGTCATTCCGGTTTGCCGAAAATTTCTTTGGCACTACTTTGTATTTTTGCAATTTGAGTTGGGAGAAAGAATCACATTACTTTGATATCTATCAGTATAGTAGAGACAGTGGTTTAGCGGAGCATGGATGCATATATTGTGAATGGAAGATACGCAAAAGTGGACCTTGCCAACTTAACGAAAAAACTAAACTGTATGATCTTTGTTTGCCTTGGAATTCATGATTTTTTAGGAATTCTTTATGTATAACCTATGTGTAATTTACACATATTTAATAATAAAAAAAAAGAGACTGACTATATTAGTAAAAACCAAATAAAAATTGACATAAACTTATGTATTTTGTATATAGTATATGAGTTAATACAAATGTAAGGTAATGTTTTTAGGAACATTAAACGTAACTTTATATATATGGTCGTAAAATATATAATTTCTACCATTAAATATATATAAAAATTAAACAATTTTGGAAAGTTGGTAAAAAATGTTGGGTAATGGGCTATGTGCATTTGACCCCAATGTTCTTTCTAATCGGGGTATGAACAAAGAAATACAATAATATGAATATTCAAGAATTCGATTATATTGCATAATTTTTTTTTGATAATCAAGAAATTTTAACTCAATAAACTTTAGTTATTCAAATCTTTATAATATATTAGTTAAATACATAAAATAACAAAACTCATATTGTTGGATTGTTATTTAATTTTGTTTAAGATATCCTATATATTATGAAACAACCAAGTTTTTTTTTAACTAACAATTCTACTGCGGAAACTCATTAAACATTAACAAGTAAACTTCCAATAATCAGCAAACAACCAATTCCATAATTCCATTAAGCGATTAACATTTCTAGCAACCTATCGGTTCTACTAAAATGCAATTCCATAACATAAAATTTAGAGATCATAATCATCCTCTCGTCCCGGCCTTGATTCCACGATCCCCAAACTAATACCTGCAACACATGGGAAAAAGAGTTGCGTGAGTATTATCACAAATACTCAGTAAAGCGGTCATCCCGTCTACTGATTACAAAGTAGGATAACAATGCCAATTACTACGCAACAGCCAACAATCCACAACGTTCAATTATAAACAAAATAAGAACAATTAATCAACAGTTTGCAGCGTTCGAATTACCAAAAATAAGAACAACAATCCAAATCTGCACAAAGCAACTCGGTGTCGATCGACACCCCACCATAGTGTCGATCGACACTACAAACATACATTCCACAATTTCAATAGGGCGTCGATCGACACAACCACTAGGTGTCGATCGACACCAACACGACAAAAGCCAGACACAAAAACACGAGGGGTGTCGATCGACACTACTTCTAGGTGTCGATCGACACCTTGACACAGAAACTGTAACCAACCAAAATCCTCACATGGCCCAGCTCCGTTCCCTCGACAATCTTTAATCACAGCAAACAACACGACTATCACATAATCCTCAACAAAATCCACTATAATTAACATCAAATCAAACATAGAGCCCTAACATTAGTTATCCGTAACCACGATCACGCACTCACCTCGATTACGCGATTCGAGAAAAGAACGGTTAAGAACACAAAAACAGCAACCTTGCAGCCTCTAACCTCGGATTTTTGATCGGAAACCTGTTCCGAAAACTAGACACACAGAGCTTTCCAACGCCCTATAGATTGTTGTCTAACCCTCTCTGAGTCTCCGGAAAACACCCCGCAATCAGACTGATTCCTGAACCTGATTCAGCAGAACCTCCCTCACAAAAACGCAAATAACTCTTAGAATACAAATCCAAATGACAAACGGATTGGCCTCACGGCTAGCTAAGAGGGAGAAGAACTTACCCACAAAATTCACTCTGATCCGAACCGATCTCCTTATCCGTTTCTCTTCTCTACCAAAATGAAGCAGAACTGCCCCCTTCTCTCTTATCACCAAACCTTGAGGGAAATCACCAAAAACCTCTCTAGCACGTTTTTCTGACCTTAACCACAGAAAAACGAGGCTGCCCAGCCTTATAAACAAGATTCTAGGGTTCTCAACCCAAACCGACATCAAACTGAACCATTAAAACTTAAACCGCAATTGATCCGAAACACTGGTGTCGATCGATACCCACACCTGGTGTCGATCGATACCCACACCTGGTGTCGATCGACACCCCTTACCAAAACTCACAATTTGGTTTCGGGATGTTACAATTATCCCCCCCCCCCACTACTCCAGATTTGACCTTGAATCCCGCACAACTCAACCACGGACCAAAAAAATCCTGAACCAGTCTGGCCAGTACTACTCGAGATCACCAAATTCAAACTCCAAACCCCGCCAAAACGTCTATCAGAGACTGCAACCTCCTGGCCCACTGGCCAACACCACTCGAGACCAACACATGATCCTAGAGGCTCAAATCCAATCTCATGCATTTGACCAAGTCTCCAGACATTTATTACTCTTAACTCATTTTACACCTTTCTCACTCGTAGGAAAACAATCCTTTGAGCAATCGATAACCCAAGGACCACTGACCCAATACACACCTATGGGAAAGACCATCCCAAACAGTATACTGGAGAACACAATCTCCAAAAGTATACAGGAGAACACATCTCCACAAATGAGATATTCAGGGACAACACCCCTAGAGTAATAAATTCTGAGACGCTCATAACATCTTCCGACAAGGATTACCTCTTATGGGTTAAACACGATATTCCCCACCTGGAATATCATCCCTAAGGACAAACCACTGGTCCACACCAATCAATAATGAGAACACACATCTCATCTCACCGAAATACAAGGAACCTCCCCTTATAAATCTCAACAATGCATAGTCGTTACCACAGAACAAGAATATGCCAAACGACAAAAGAGCATAGCACCACGCTCACACAATCGAACTGGAACCATAAGAAGAATGAAGTTCAAATTGTGACCCACTTGTCGAAATACCACCTGAACCTCAAATCCATCCTTGCCTCAGGTTCCCAAATATCCACCTCTACGCAACACAAACCTGCAAAGCTTTTAACAAAGCAACTTTTCCTGACGTACCACTTTAATTCCCCTCTCGAGAAATCTCAAAGGTCTTGTTGTTACCGAAAAATCTGGCGAAAGTTCCACTGGAAACTTGGCCGCCAACCTCACTGAAGCACGCATGCACTTTCACAACATTGACACCTGGAGATACCCACGACCTCCTACCTCCAACTCCTATTATGAATTCCTCTTATCAGCATAACTCTGATGCTAATCTTGAGCCTCCCTCTCGCTCAACTTACAAACACAGATGCTTTCCGTTGCTTCCTACACTAACCTGCACACATCATGTTCCTCTCCCCCACTTGGGTTTAACATATAGGTGACTTATACCGCCTCCCATACAAGCCATGTATGGAACCATCTTGGCATCCATCGGAATCCTTCCAAACCATAAACCGCTTCCACTTGCTGCCACTTACCGCATATTGCAGTCCACTGACCAGTATTACCAAGTTTACATGCCCCAACCCTGAGGTTCATATCCCGTCTCATACTTATGCCATGCACAGACTTTGATTATTCAGACTTTTACCGACATCATCACACTCTCAGGACGTCTCCTTCGAGGTGACGATACCGATGGCACTCCACTCTCAGGACGTCTCCCTCAAGCTCTGGCTATAATTAGGAAAAACACTTCCTATAGAGTAATCATCCCTTGCGTGCACAAACATTTGAAGACTAGAACGGTCTACTACTAAGACCGTAGCATATCATTGCCGCTCCAACTGAGCACTTGGCAATACAACGATCTTCCTTAAGATCTTTTCATGACCTTCAAAACACAATATTAATCCTAGGCTTATTCAGCCGTAGCAGACATCTAATGCTCTTAACTCATACAATGCTCTAACACTCGCAGGACGCATCCTGGAGCTGTCAAGTAACAAACCGCTCGCACTCTCGGGACGCATCCCTTGAGCCAGCAACACCCTGACACTCATAGGACGCATCCTGGAGCTGTCAGGTAACATCCCGTTCGCACTCTCGGGACGCATCCCTCGAGCCAACGATATCTGGGGAACACAACCCCACACGAGAGATCACATCTCCCCCTACTTATACTAGGAAACGCAATTCCCAAATAAGTAAGTCTGGGACCACTGTCCCCACACGAGAGAATACATCTCCCCTAGAGCAATAGATTCTACACGCCTATCAACCTCAATATTTAAAACTGCCTCAAGTAGTCCGAATCAAAACTTGAATCCACAGAGTGCACTGCATCAAGCTTATTCCACTCTAGGCTTGACGCCCACCACATCGTCTATCAAAGACCAACACCTGACCAAAACCCGGTCCACAATACTCGAGGTCTCCACCAACTCTCATAACCCGCCCAACATAGGCCAACATCCTGACCATACCTGGCTAGTACTAACAAGAGATCCTTTCCTGATCTCAAAGCCTCGCATCTAATCCTATGTTCATACACACGTTTCCCAGATATTTATTACTCCTAACTCATTACCTTGCTCTCGGGACGCATCCCTTAGCAACAAATATACCAACCACCAATGGTATACCGGAACTACTTTCCCTCTAGACTCATACTGAGACCCACTCGTCTCAAACAAGCCTCTGGAGACCACCAACTCCATAAAAGAATGCAGGGAACTCGCTCCCTTCAAGAGGCCCACCATCTCCTGATACTTATCCTGAGACCCACTTGTCACAGATAAGTCTGCATCCCACGGTATTATACCGTGATCCACCGTCATCGGTAAGTAACATCCGGTACTACGCTGTGATCCACCAGTCACAAGTAGACCGCCGAAGACCCACCATCTTATAAATTGTAATGAGTTATTCGGGAATACCACTATCCCTAGAGTATTAAATTCTAAAACGTTTACTAACATCTATGATTAGATCTGCCCCACTTGGCAACTCGATACCCCAACGCAACTGCCCACGAAGACCATCTCACTGACCAACCTGGTCAAAATAATCTGAGTTCAACACCTGATCTCCGAGACCCCCATCCAGTCTAAAGCTTACTTACGTTTTCAGACATTAATTACTCTTACTCATTCACACACTGACCCACACAAGACGCATTTCTGTGTCTAATCAGGCAAACATACCGCTTGCACTCTCAGGACGCATCCTTCGAGTCAACGGTATCTGGGGAACTCACATCCCCGCGAGAGAACTCATAACCCTCGCTACTTATTCTGGAAACTCGCATCCCAAATAAGTATACTGGAGAACTCACATCTCCTCCGGAGAACTCACATCTTCGATAATGAATGAGTAATTCGGACCGCTGCCCCTAGTGTAATCAATTCTTAAACGCCTCTAAGCACTTATTGACTAGACCTACCTCAAATGGTCTAAGGCATGATATTTCCCACTCTGAAATATCAACATTAAATAATAAAAGCTGCATAACTTATTAAACACATGAAATAAATAAGGAAAACTTCATCTTATAAATTTTCAAACGTAGAATCGTTACAACACCAACCGAAAATACAAAACCAAAAACAACAAGGCCAAAACTAAAGCTCTGAAACTGGAAACAAATCCAAAGAATTAAAATAACTGCACAATCCTAGACCTGCTCTCCCAGATCCTCGATTGCTGCAAGCACCTCCACTAACTCCGCCCTCGAGGCGTATTTGGAAGCTCTGTCGGGCTTCTTCAGCCCCATCCAAAGTCCTGCCACGAACTTGCCCATCTGGGCCCGCTCTTTATCCATGCTGCTACTCGCATAGACCACTAGCCTGCTGAACTCAGCATCATACTCACGAATAGACTGATTACCCTGAACCAGACTCCTGAACTGCAACTCTAGCTGCTCCACCACCTCTTGAGGGAAATACTTGGTATTAAACTCTCCCAAGAATTCACCCCAAGTCCACATTGTCCGCCTCCTCCTGGCCTGGACTCATGTCCACCAGAGATAGGCATTACCATCCAGAAATCCTACCGCCAGATCCACACGGTACTCCTCAGAACATCTGATAGAACGAAGCCTCCGCTCTACCTTCAACCTCCACTCATTGGCTCCCTCTGGTCCCCCTCCGCCCGAGAAGGACAAAGGACCCATGCCTTGCATCTCCTTAAACATCACTAGATACTGCTCTCTTGGGTCCATTACTGGAGCCTGCGCTGGAACCGCAACCGGTAACTGCTCCAAAATCAAAGCCAGCATTTTTGCCAAACGATCCTCCGAATCCTGAGCTCCACCCGAAGCATAACCCGAACCTGCTCTGACCTAGATGTCACACGAACACTGCCCGCTGAATCCTCTTGATACGTCGGCGAAACAGACTCCAATTCTGACAACTCACTCTGAGTCACCCACTCGAAAGACGTAGTCACATGACCCCGACCACGACCTCGGCCTCCACGGCCACCAACTTTGCCACCATGACCTCTCGAAACTCTAGCCATCATACACTGCACTTTCTAAGAGCACATTCTACGACACTAAAATTCACAGAGTAAAGGTCAACATTCACATACCGTGGAATCTCTTTGAAGGCTCAGAGAGGATGATCTAAGACTCTACAACTCATAGAATTAACTAATTACTCATAGCCAATTCATGCCACAGTCTCAAATCAACCAATTACTAGCAGCCCTAGAACCGTAAGGGCTCTGATACCAAAATGAAACAACCAAGCTTTTTCTTTTTTTTTAACTAACAATTCTACTGCGGAAACTCATTAAATATTAACCAGTAAACTTCCAATAAGCAGCAAACAACCAATTCCATAATTCCAATAAGCGATTAATATTTCTAGCAACCTATCGGTTCTACTAAAATGCAATTCCATAACATAAAATCTAGAGATCATAATCATCCTCTCGTCTCGGCCTTGATTCCACGATCCCCAAACTAATACCTGCAACACATGGGAAAAAGATTTGCGTGAGTATTATCACAAATACTCAGTGAAGCGGTCATCCCGTCTACTGATTACAAAGTAGGATAACAATGCCAATTACTACGCAACAGCCAACAATCCACAACGTTCAATTATAAACAAAATAAGAACAATTAATCAACAGTTTGCAGCGTTCGAATTACCAAAAATAAGAACAACAATCCAAATCTGCATAAAGCAACTCGGTGTCGATCGACACCCCCACCATAGTGTCGATCGACACTACAAACATACATTCCACAATTTCAATAGGGCGTCGATCGACACTACCACTAGGTGTCGATCGACACCAACACGACAAAAGCCAGACACAAAAACACGAGGGGTGTCGATCGACACTACCTCTAGGTGTCGATCGACACCTTGACACAGAAACTGTAACCGACCAAAATCCTCACATGGCCCGGCTCCGTTCCCGCGACAATCTTTAATCATAGCAAACAACACGACTATCACATAATCCTCAACAAAAATCCACTATAATTAACATCAAATCAAATATAGAGCCCTAACATTAGTTATCCGTAACCACGATCACGCACTCACCTTGTTTACGCGATTCGAGAAAAGAACGGTTAAGAACACAAAAACAGCGACCTTGCAGCCTCAGATCTCAACCAAAAACACCGAGGAACCCTTCCTCAAACCTCGGATTTTTTATCGGAAACCTGTTCCGAAAACTAGACACACAAAGCTTTCCAACGCCCTATAGATTGTTGTCTAACTCTCTCTGAGTCTTCGGAAAAACACCCCGCAATCAGACTGATTCCTGAACCCGATTCAGCAGAACCTCCCTCACGAAAACGCAAATAACTCTTAGAATACAAATCCAAATGACAAACGGATTAGCCTCACGGCTAGCTAAGAGGGAGAAGAACTTACCCACAAAAATTCACTCTGATCCGCACCGATCTCCTTATCCGTTTTCTTCTCTACCAGAATGACGCAGAACTGCCCCCTTCTCTCTTATCACCAAACCTTGAGGGAAATCACCAAAAACCTCTCTACCACGTTTTTCTGACCTTAACCACAGAAAAACGAGGCTGCCCAGCCTTATAAATAGGATTCTAGGGTTCTCAACCCAAACCGACATCAAACCAAACCATTAAAACTTAAACCGCAATTGACCCGAAACACTGGTGTCGATCGATACCCACACCTGGTGTCGATCGACACCCCTTACCAAAACTCACAATTTTGTTTCGGGATGTTACATATTATTTGAAGAGCATTTTGGGAGAACTTTGATGATGTGTCACTCCCACAATTTTTCTTACCTTTTTTATTAAATAATCTAATATCTCATATACTACTATCCAAACACTCAATGCTCCTACTATGCTAACTTCCAAACACTATATGATGACCTTAATCCAATCTCCAAACAACTCTAATTTAACAAACTAGGTAACTTGATTAATGCTCTAATTTACCAAACAAACTACAAATACTATAAATTTCTGAATTTTTTGCTTTCTTTTTTTAGGTCAAACATTTATAGTTTTTTAGCCATCCCATTTTAATTGGTAATTACGCTTTATAAATTTATTTTTCTCAAAATCAAAATGAACGTAACTTGATTAATAAAAATCCAATTACCTAACAAACTACAAATCTTTTATAAGAGAAATGCTTCTAAGTAGTTTAGTTATATATATTATGAATTTTTTTCTCTATTTTTTTTGTACACTCATTACCAAACACATTTTTAAAACTTCTATTTTGGCTCTAACTGGTGACCACTCGAGGAATAATAGGAATGAAGGGAAAAAGGAATGAAAAAAGTTGCATGGAACAAATTAAAAGGAATTATTGTAGAGAGGGAATGGAACAAATTGTCATTGTAAATGGTAACAAAAAAAGGAATAAATATTTGAAATAATAAAACGAAAGTTTCTACATAAAAATGCATTCTTTTTGTTCCTTGTCAAATTAGATGGGGAATACTTTTGTTCTATATTCCCTAATACTATTAGGAATGAAAAGGAATGACATGGAATCTTTATTACATATAAATGGTAAAAAAGTATTAGGAATGAATAGGAATGTTATATTCCTCCCCATTCCTTACATTCTTAATGGTCACCATTTAGAGCCTTTATTTTTCACACTAAAAGGGAAATGCTTCTAAGTAATTTACTTAAATCATATCGTCAATCACATTGTCAACACAATCAATATAATCAAATTATATTATCAGATTACAATCAAATTTATACAATAATTACCAAATCTTTGACCATCACAATCTTTAATCTTTTTTAACAACACATATTTTCACATTAATTTTCTAATTATTACGATTTATTTAACCTCACTTGCAGGATCTAATCAGACCTTATGTCACTAGAATGAAGATCATGAGTTTATTGCGAAACCAATATGTTTGATTCAGCTTTGTTATTTCAGTGCCATTACTTCAAGCACAGTTATTTGTCATTACGAGTAATGGGTTTTATCACAAACCAAAGTACTCACAACAATTCCATAGTTTGTTATTTTAAGTATTTACAGTTTGTCTATGAGATTTGTATATTTCCATCAAATTAACCTCCATCGATTAATCTACAACCATAATCGAAATTTTTGAAGAAAACCCATCAATTGTAATCTTTAACCTTTCAAATTATCTTCTGGGCAAAGACCTCCAAACTGAATCTTTGTGGTAATTTTTTTAATGATCACATCTCATGCCTTTGCCTAGGTTCTTCTCTTAACATAAATTCGAACAAAAATGAATATACCAAATCCTATATTACATAATTATAAAATTCACCAAAAATACATTAATACATTATATTCAATCCGATCTTTTAATGCAAAGAATTATTAACATAATTTCAAATTATTTCATTTGTTTATAATCAAATAATTTTAAATTTAGATTGATAGTTACAATTTAACCCGTGCACAGCATGGGTCCTAATCTAGTTGTAGTTAATGCAGTAGTAGTATTAATTTTAGCAAGTAATTACATTTGACCAAAAAAAATAATTAATTAATTATATAAGAAAATAGATGACACGTGTCATCTTCTAATAGCTTTGACTTTGTGTAAATCTTAACATATTATATAGATTAGTTAAATACATAAAATAACAAAACTAGTATTGTTGGATTGTTATTTAATTTTATTTAAGATACTGTAGTTAATGCAGTAGTAGTATTAATTTTAGTAATTAATTATATTTGACCAAAAAAATAATTAATTAATTATATAAGAAAATAGATGACACATGTCATCTTCTCATAGCTTTAGCTTTGTGTAAACCGTAACATATTATATATATATATATATATATATATATGTGTGCATTTTTAATTGTTTGGTACTATAAAGTATTAACTAGATTTTATCAAAAGTAATATTAAACAATGATATAATTTATAATACATATATATATATATATATATATATATATATATATATATATATATATATATATATATATATGAATATTGATTTTAAAACATGTTATTTCATATAGATATATAGTGACTTTTAGATTAATATGTGTGTGTTTATGTGTCACGACCTTGTATCAGAGATTTAAATTTTTTGCGCATAAGTCTTTATTGGATTGTTGTTGCAAAATGGGCCAAAGAAAAAAGCCTTTAAACCAATTAATCCCATCAAAAATCCTAATCATGTTGTTGTGTGTATTTAAAGGGAGAGTATGTGAGACTTTGAGGACAAAGTTATTATTGCGGCGAAGCCTTGGCCGTTTCTCTCTTTATTGCGTAAACCCTAGCCGCCACTTTGAGAGACGTTTTTCAGAAGAACCGTCTGGCAATACTTGATGATGTACATATCAATGGAAAGCCCTGAGTCTCCGCTTTCCAGAATACCCAATATCATCTAGACCCATGATCTGTACTAACAGTTATGGGTGTTTTTATGAGACTGATTTGTGTCGAGCGAGTATGTGAGTAGCTGACTTCGCAGAGGCTTCCGAGCCACATCCGAAGGAAATGGAGTACCATCTGGATGTCGTTGGAAAGATCATATCCTCTAGTTTTTGGAACAGTTTTTCGATCTGGAATCCGAGGTAAGGTCCATTCGGAATTCAGTCTCCAAGTTGATGTAAATTATTGTTGCTAAATGGAAAATCTTATTCTCATATCATATCACTGAACATGCGTGTTGTTTTCCCATCGTTCTGTAAGGAACTAGATTTTGATTTGGATATCAATTGAAAGCCCCGAGTCTTGGCTCTCCAGAGACACTAAGTGCGTTTTGATATGAGGTACACGTAGGAAGATATAGCCGTTTTTGTCTGACTAATTCAGTCTAGCCAAACCGAATAAATGTTTTAAGAAGTTTAATAATGGAATGTTAAACATTATTTCTTAAACGCAGATTTGAGACGCTGTTTTCAACCATTATTTTCAAGGTGCAGTTTTAGAGTCTCCGGATGCAGGCTAAGATGAGGGTTGGGATTTGTGAATTCATGTTATGCGATGATATGATTTTGTGAGCATGTATGCTTTATCTAGGAACAGTGATTGATGTGATGAATGAAATGTTAAGTTGAGATTATGTTATGTTATAAGTTAATATGTAATATATGATATATAATGTGTGAGGATGTGTGCAGCCGGACTGAGAGCGTGTGACATGGTGATCCCGCTGAAGCTCGTTAACGGTTGACGAGCCAAAAAGGG